>LR812525.1:16092258-16317258 GCA_903798195.1 Danio kyathit
ATGAAGAGGTCTTCTAGCAAGAACAATCCCGCTGGTGGTCCGCATGACTCAATCCTGCACTTCAGCAGCAGCTCTGTCAGGTGATAATGATCCTCAACACATCAAGATTAAAAGCAAATTCACATCAATTCCCACTCGGAGCTTCAAATGCATGCTTCTAGTTGTTTTACACGTTAGTTGACGTCATTTTATTCATTCAGACGTCTTCATTTATTCATTTTATTTTACTTATTCATTCATTCATTCATTCATTTATTTTCTTTTCGCTTAGTCCCTTTATTAATTTGCCAACTTATCCAGCATATGTTTTATGCAGCGGATGGCCTTCCAGCTGCAACCCATCACTGGGAAACATCCATACACACTCATTCACACACATACACTACGGACAATTTAGCCTATATTTATATATATTTGTAATAGCCCACTTTTGTTTGTTAACCTGTTCTTCAAGGTTTATTTTATTTTATTTTATTGATAAATATATTTATTTGTTTTAATTGTTAGTTTTTAGTTTATTTTAGTTTATTTTATTTTATTTAATTAAAAAATTTATTGTCAATTTTTATTTAATTATTATTATTACATTTATATATTTATTTATTTATTTTAATCGTTAATTTTTATTTAATTTTATTTTAAAGTTTTTATCTTTTTTATTTAATTATAAAAATTATTGTACAATTGTATTTATTTTTTATATTTTTATTATTATATTTATTTATAGATTTAGTTATTTATTATTTAATTGTTAAATTTTATTTTATTTATAATTTAATTTATTTTACTTAATTTTTAACCTTTTTATTTAATTAAAAAATTATTGTAAAACTATTTTATTTTAAAATGTATTTATTATTATTAAATGTATTTATATATATATATATATATTTGTTTATTTATTTATTTATTTATTTTAATTGTTAATTTCTATTTTATTTAAAAGAATTTATCTTTTTTATTAAAATTAATTGTAAATTTTTATGTTATTTTATATTTATTATTATTACATTTATTTATAGATTTTGTTTATTTATTTTAATTGTTAATTTTATTTATATATTTTGTATTTTAATTTTAATTTTAATATATTTTATTTAATAAAAACATTAATTGTAAATTGTTATTTTACTTTAAAATTTATTTATTATTACATTTATATTTTTTATTATTTATTTTAATTGTTAATTTTTATTTTATTTATAATTTGTATTTATTTTTATTTATTTTTACTGTTAATTTTTAGGGTAGCACGATTGCCTCACAGCAAGAAGGTTGCTGCTTCGAGCCTCAGCTGGGTCTGCTGGCGTTTCTGTGTGGAGTTTGCATGTTCTTTTTTTGTTGACGTGGGTTTCCTCCCGGTGCTCCAGTTTCCCCCACAAGTCCTAAGACATGCGCTATAGGTGAATTGAAGAAACTAAATTGTCTGTAGTGTATGAGTGTAAATGAGAGTGGGTGAATGTTTCCCAGTAATGGGATGCAGCTGGAAGGACATGAATGAATGAATGTTAATTTATTTTTTTCAAATTTTTATGTCCTTTTATGTTTTTAATTGTTCATTTATTTTTTTATTATTATTATTTTAATACAATAACTCTGAATCTTGTACTTTTATACTGATGGATTTTTTTATTTTTTGCTTTTTATAATGCAGCACCCAGAGCAAGCTGAATATTTCTGTAGCATTTTTTTGTATTTTTTTTTTTCAGGCTGGTGGACGTGTTCAGTGTGGCTCTGAGCTCCTCTTCTCCACAGAGACAGATGGCAGAGGTCAGAGAGATCACACAGCAGGCTCTTTCAGCGCTATATAAAGGCAGAAGTCACCTGTGAGCCAGGTATCACACTCTCACTGTCTGAGAGAGGTAGAGGTGTGTGTGTGTGTGGTGTGTGTGTGTGTGTGTGTGTGTGTGTGTGTGTGTGTGTGTGTGTGTGTGTGTGTGTGTGTGTGTGTGTGTGTGTGTGTGTGTGTGTGTGTGTGTGTGTGTGTGTGTGTGTGTGTGTGAGAAACATAAATCTACTGCGCACAACAGAATCCGAGTGTCCTTTAAAAGGCAAAGGAGTTTCAGATGTTCTTCACAGCGATCAAATCATATGCAGGTGTTATTATAGTCGCACTAAAGCGTATTGATGTTGCTAATGTTTATTTTGTTCACAGATTCTGTTATGAAATACGTTTTTCTAAGACGAGACTTCATTAAACAGAATTATATATATATATATATATATATATATATATATATATATATTATATATATATATATATATATGTATATATATATATATATATATATATATATATATATATATATATATATATATATATATATATATACTGTACAGTTGAATCCAGAAGTTTACATACACTGTATAAAAAGGCTCATAACCATTTTTAAAAAGTCAGATGTTAATGTGACTAAACTTTTTCTCTTTTAGGTAAGTTAGAATTATCAAATTTGTTTCTGTTATGCTTAATAGCAGAATAATGAGAGAGAAATGTTTTGAGAAATTGTTATAACTTTTCTTGAAAGTCAAGTTTACATACAATAAGATTATTATGCCTCTGAAAAAGCTCAGATGATGGTGTCAAGGTTTTGGAAGTTTCTGATTGGCTAATTGACAACATTTGAGTTAATTGGAGGCACAACTGTAGAATAGTATTTAAGGAAAACCTCAAACACACTGCTTCCTTGTGACAACATGGGAAAATCAACAAGCCAGAATCAACAAAAAAGCCAGATTACAATTTGCTAAATTACACTGGGAAAAAGAATCATTTTTGGTGACATGTCCTGTGGTCTGATGAAACTAAGATTGAACTGTTTGGCCATAATGATCAGTGTTACATTTGGAGGACAAAGAGGAAAGCTTACAAGCCTAGGAGCACCATCCTAACTGTGAAGTATGGGGGCGGCAGCATCATGTAGCATAGATGGCATCATCAAGAAAGAATATTATGTAGAAATACTGAAGCAACATCTCAAGACATCAGCCAGGAAACTAAAACTTGGCCACAAATGGGTCTTCCAAACAGACCATGACCCTAAGCATACTGCCAAATTAGTTAAAATGTGCTTTAAGGACAACAGAGTGAATGTTTTGAAGTGGCCATCACAAAGCCCTGAGCTCAATCCTATAGAAAATTCTGTCAGCAATGGGCCAAAATTCCTGCAAACTATTGTGAGAAGCTTGTGGAAGGATACCCAAAACATTTGAGCAAAGTTATACAGTTTAAAAGCAAAGCTAAAAAAAATACCAAGGAAATGTATGTAAACTTTTGACTGTCTAGAAATTAATAAACAATTCTCAAAAAAAAAAAAATTCTCTCATTATTCTGGCATTTAGCAAATGTAAAGGATTTAGGTAATCCTAACAGAGCTAAAATAGTAAACGTTTAGTATGATTTACCGTCCGACATTTTTTAAAAATGGTTATGTTCCTTTTATTGGAGTGTATGTAAACTTCTGGTCTCTCTCTCTCTCTCTCTTTATATATATATATATGTGTGTGTGTGTGTGTGTGTGTGTGTGTGTGTGTGTGTGTGTGTGTGTGTGTGTGTGTGTGTGTGTGTGTGTGTGTGTGTGTGTGTGTGTGTGTGTGTATATATATATATATATATATATATATATATATATATATATATATATATATATATATACTGTGCAGAGTTATAATTTAAAAAAATATTATAATAATTCTCTCATATTCTGGCATTTAGCAAATGTACAGGATTTAGGTAAAAGTTTAGTATGATTTACCGTCAGACATTTTTTAAAAATGGTTATGTTCCTTTTTTTAGAGTGTATGTAAACTTCTGGTATCAACTCTCTCTCTCTCTATATATACTATATATATATATATATATATATATATATATATATATATATATATATATATATATATACTATATATATATATATATATATATATATATATATATATATATATATATATATATATATATATATATATATATATATATATATATATATATATATATATATATATATATATAGGGAGTGCAGAATTAATAGGCAAGTTGTATTTTTGAGGATTAATTTTATTATTAAACAACCATGTTCTCAATGAACCCAAAAAACTCATTAATATTAAAGCTGAATATTTGTGAAAGTAGTTTTTAGTTTGTTTTTAGTTTTAGCTATTTTAGGAGGATATCTGTGTGTGCAGGTGACTATTACTGTGCATAATTATTAGGCAACTTAACAAAAAAACAAATATATACCCATTTCAATTATTTATTTTCACCAGTGAATTCTGTCAGTGTTTTGATCTGTTCGCCATCAACATTGCGTGCAGCAGCAACCACAGCCTCCCAGACACTGTTCAGAGAGGTGTACTGTTTTCCCTCCTTGTAAATCTCACATTTGATGATGGACCACAGGTTCTCTATGGGGTTCAGCTCAGGTGAACAAGGAGGCCATCTCATTAGTTTTTCTTCTTTTAGACCCTTTCTTGCCAGCCATGCTGTGGAGTACTTGGACGCATGTGATGGAGCATTGTCCTGCATGAAAATCATGTTTTTCTTGAAGGATGCAGACTTCTTCCTGTACCACTGCTTGAAGGTGTCTTCCAGAAACTGGCAGTAGGACTGGGAGTTGAGCTTGACTCCATCCTCAACCCGAAAAGGCCCCACAAGCTCATCTTTGATGATACCAGCCCAAACCAGTACTCCACCTCCACCTTGCTGGCGTCTGAGTCGGACTGGAGCTCTCTGCCCTTTACCGATCCAGCCACGGGCCCATCAAGACTCACTCTCATTTCATCAGTCCATAAAACCTTAGAAAAATCAGTCTTGAGATATTTCTTGGCCCAGTCTTGACGTTTCAGCTTGTGTGTCTTGTTCAGTGGTGGTCGTTTTTTCAGCCTTTCTTACCTTGGCCATGTCTCTGAGTATTGCACACCTTGTGCTTTTGGGCACTCCAGTGATGTTGCAGCTCTGAAATATGGCAAAACTGGTGGCAAGTGGCATCTTGGCAGCTGCACGCTTGACTTTTCTCAGTTCATGGGCAGTTATTTTGCGCCTTGGTTTTTGGTTTGGTTTTTCCACACACTTCTTGCGACCCTGTTGACTATTTTGAATGAAACGCTTGATTGTTCGATGATCACGCTTCAGAAGCTTGGTAATTTTAAGAGTGCTGCATCCCTCTGCAATATATCTCACTATTTTTGACTTTTCGGAGCCTGTCAAGTCCTTCTTTTGACCCATTTTGCCAAAGGAAAGGAAGTTGCCTAATAATTATGCACACCTGATATAGGGTGTTGATGTCATTAGACCACACCCCTTCTCATTACAGAGATGCACATCACCTAATATGCTTAATTGGTAGTAGGCTTTTGAGCCTATACAGCTTGGAGTAAGACAACATGCATAAAGAGGATGATGTGATCAAAATACTCATTTGCCTAATAATTCTGCACTGCCTGTATATATATATATATACACACACACACACACACACACACACACACACACACACACACGTTTCCCCCTCCCCAGATATTAATTTTGATGTTTTTATACCATGTCAAAGTAAACAGTGACACAATATATTACGACCCTGGTCTAGGGCATCAAGGGAGTAGCATTAATGATACAACGTGACAAATAAAAGATGTTCTAAGGAAGCCTGTGGCGTTGGGTTCTTTTTGCTGTGAAGTATCTCTTTAAACAATTTTTTTTATTATTTATGCAATCAACGAGGGAATGTGGTGATTACTTTTAGTTCATTTCTAACCCTATTCACATGCAATGTCTGACATTACCGTGACCGTTCATGCCAAAAAAGATAATAAAAGACAATATTGTAAAGACAATATTTAAAAAAATGTTAAAAACTGAAAGCCAATGTCTTCCATAGTATAGCGAGGAAAGAAATATTTATATACAGTATATACACACTCACCGGCCACTTTATTAGGTACAACTGCTGTCCAACTGCTCATTATTGCAAATGTCTAATCAGCCAATCACATGACGGCAACTCAATGCATTTAGGCATGTAGACATGGTCAAGACGAACTTCTGCAGTTTAAAGCAAGCATCAGAATGGGGAAGAAAGGCGATTTAAGTGACTTTGGTTGTTGATGCCAGACGGGCTGGTCTGAGTATTTCAGAAACTGCTGATCTACTGGGATTTTCACGCACAACCATCTCTAGGGTTTACAGAGAATGGTCTGAAAAGAGAAAATATCCAGTGAGCGGCAGTTTTGTGGGTGCAAATGCCTTGTTGATGCCAGAGGTCAGAGGAGAATGGCCAGACTGGTTCCAGCTGATAGAAAGGAACAGTAACTCAAATAACCATTCATTACAACTGAGGTCTGCAGAAGAGCATCTCTGAACACACAACACGTCCAACCTTTAGAGGCGTATGGGCTACAGCAGCAAAAGACCACACCAGGTGCCACTCTTGTCAGCTCGCACAGGCTCACAAAAACTGCACAATAGAAGATTGGAAAAACATTGCCTGGTCTGATGAGTCTCGATTTCTGCAGCAACATTCGGAATTTAGGGTCAGAATTTGGCATCAACAACATGAAAGCATGGATCCATCCTGCCTTGTATAAACGATTCAGGCTGGTGGTGGTGGTGTAATGATGTGGGGTATATTTTTTTTGGCACACTTTGGGCCCATTAGTACCAATTGAGCATCGTGTCAACACCACAGCCTGCCTGAGTATTGTTGCTGACCATGTCCATCCATTTATGAGCACAGTGTACCCATCTTCTGATGGCTACTTCCAGCAGGATAACACGCCATGTCACAAAGCACGAATCATCTCAGACTGGTTTCTTAAACATGACAATGAGTTCACTGTACTCAAATGGCCTCCACAGTCACCATAACTCAATCCAATAGAGCACCTTTGGGATGTGGTTGAACGGGAGACAAATCTGCCGACAAATCTGCAGCAACTGCGTGATGCTATCATGTCAATATGGACCAAAATCTCTGAGGAATATTTCCAGTACCTTGTTGAATCTATGCCACAAAGGATTAAGGCAGTTCTGAAGGCAAAAGGGGGTTCAACCCAGTGCTAGTAAGCTGTACCTAATAAAGTGGCCGGTGATATAATTTTTATATATATATATACTTTTTTTTTTTTTTGCATATGGACATATTACAACAAGAAAAATACAATTCACACAATATGGCACATATTATTACAAATAGAGAAAATAAAATAAATGAAAATGAAGACAAAAAAAATGATGGTAGTTTACTTGAATTTACAGATAATATTAGAGCTTTTTCTATTTACATCTACCATATTTCAATACTGTTTGAATTTGTTAATGAAATGACAAAAGTTTGGTTTACCACCTGACCACTTCATTTTGTGTATATGAAATTTTCCTATTATAACCATTAGTTGAATATTATAAGTTTGTAATGATCCACATCTTGCATTATATAAAACCCACCCAATTTAGCAGCTGTATTAAGTTTCCTTGCAATACAATTCTCAATATACACTCATATATATTTAGAGCAAGTAGAAGGAGAGTAAATGATGGCAGATTTTTTTCATTTCCAGATGAACTATCACTTTAAGTGTCAGAAACCCTGTTATACGATCTTAGATTATAGAGGGTTGTTCAAATCTCCAACCCTTTGAGCGATGGTAATTTTAGCAGCACTAAAAACTGCCTTTTCTGCAGAAACTGAGATTGGCAGTCACACTCCTGACATATCTGCTTTTTAGCAGCGAGAGAGAGTGAAAGAGAGAGAGCTTGTGCTTAGTCATTTTCAGAAACGCACAGTACACAGGTACAGACACATATCTGGGACAAAGCTCGCTCAAAGGCCAAAACTGTCATGACTAAAAGCTCCACTGCCATCAATTCTCATGGCCTTTGACGTCTGTGTACCTCGGCGTTCAGGACAGTGTCGGATCGGTTTTGGTGCACAGGCAGTCGCTCCTGCGGCGAACCACTGCTAGTTGAGTATGATGTTAAAGGACTAGTCCATTTAACAGAGGAAAGAGCATTAGTCGCTTTATATTTTCATTAGCAAGGGAAAGTCTGCCACCTTCTGGTCGAGATATTTCACAACACACATCATAGTTTGGTCCTAAAGCACATCATTTGTTTAAAATTGTTATTATTTCTTACACTTATTCACTGAATAAAAAAATGATTCATTGGATTTACCTTTTTTTAAGGTTAGTGGTTGCAAACAATTCATAGAGGCTGGATTTAAACAGACAAATACAATTTAGTAATGTTTAACCTGTTTAAATTCAGCCTATATAAATAGTTTGCAAACACACTTAAAAAAAAAAAAAAAGGAAATCCAATGAGTTTTTTTTTTGTGTGTGTTGTTTTATTTGATTCATTTAAGTAGAACAGTATAATCCACTCTTTAAAACAAGAAACGTGACCACATTACACCAATTTTGCACTCTTTGCACTGGTTGACTGTGTGCACTATCGAATCACTTTTAAAATTCTTCTCCTGGTTTTAACTGATCTGGCACCTTCTTATCTGTCAGACCTGTTGACTGAGCTTCAGCCTGGTCGGTCTCTTCGGTCATCTATCCAGAGATTGTTATGTATCCCTAAGTCGAGGCTGAAATGCAGAGGTGACCGTGCCTTTGCAGTAGCTGGTCTTAGGTTGAGGAGTGTCTGTTTTTAAATCTAGGTTGAAAACTTACTTCTTTGATTTGACTATTTATCAATGAAAATTGTCTGTTTTTTACACAGCCGATGCCTTTTCCAGCTGAAACCCAATCTTGGGAATCACGCATACACTCTCACATTCACACACACACACACACTCATACACTACGTGGTTTATTCATAAACTAATTTTGAAAGGATCACAAGCTTATGATTGCTTGCGGCTGGACCCGCATTATCCAATTTACAATTTACCAATCAGACGATTCCTAAGCTACTATAAATACCGTAGATTACATATCCCCGCTATCTTCGTTTGAAGAATCCCCCCTTCCACCCCTACTCCTCCTCCTTCCTAGATGGGTGGCACGGTGGCCCAGTGCTTAGCACAACGTCTCTTGTTCTAGTCTTTACCAAGCCAGCCGACATTTCTGTGTGGAGTTTACACGTTCTCCCCGTGCTCACGTGGGTTTCCCACGGGTCGCCCGGTTTCCTCCCACCGTCCAAAAACATGCAACTTAAGTTTATTGACTAATCTAAATCAGCACCATAGACATGCTCCTACCAAGCACTTATCTCTTTAAAAGAGCAATCACTATCTGCTCTTCAGCCACTGTGACAGGGGAGTTCTCGAGATCTACCTGAGCTCAAACTCCCCTCTCACCTTGCAACAGGAGGGAGCCCTGGGCTCGAGGATCTTATGAGCTCAGGGCTCTCTCCCGAGACAGCATGCCTAACAAGCTTTATAATCAATCATCAGCTAAGTGTGAACTCTTGAAGGCTTTAGTTTATTCAGTTCACCTATAGCGCATGTCTTTGGACTGTGGGGGAAACCGGAGCACCTGGAGGAAACCCACACCAACACGGAGAGAACATGCAAACTCCACACAGAAATGCCAACTGGCCCAGCAGAGGCTTGAAACAGCGACCTTCTTGCTGAGGTGACAGTGCTAACCACTGGGCCACCGTGCTGCCCATTTTAAGCATATTCATCTTTTTTTTTATATATATATAATAATAATAATAATTATGTTTCTTTTATTGTTGTTATGTAAAGCACTCTGAATTACTGTGTATGGAATGTGCTATATAAATAAACTTACCTTGCCTTACCTTGCCTTGAACGCCAGAAATGCAATTATATTCACATAGACCAACTAAACAACATTTTTGTCTGAAGTGTTTTTCAGATTTCTAGTGTACATTTTAAATTTTATTTTCAAGGCTCGGGTCATCTTGTGTACGAACAAATTATATATATATATAAATAAATGTGTGTGTGTGTGTAATCAGTCTATTCTGTTGAGCTCTATTAAACCTGAAGGGTGCTTTAACACAACACCGTGCTTGAGCCTTGATTTCATCCTAATTTTATTGTGATCTGAGCTACTTCAGAAAACAAAACAATTCTCTTCTGAAGCCTGTAGGAAAAAAAGTATTCTAAAACTTCTTAATAGATGAATGTGACTAATTTGTTCCATGTTAGAAATGCACACTTGAAAATAATAGATTTAATGAGAAAACATCTTTGGAAATTTTTATATGAATTGTCAATAAGTATCTCTAAAAGAACTGTTTTCTAAGTGAATATAGTGTCAAATGTCATTTATTCATGTGATGCAATATATACAATTATCAATTTTACACGCAAACAGCACAGTTATTGATTAGTTATTGATTTTTGTTTTTTTTACACCACAATCGCTGTACAGTCTTTATTTAACATCCAAATTATATAAATATATGCATTTATATATTAACTTGCCATTACTGCTAAATAAATATATATAAATGATCAATTGCATGCATAATAAAAAAATTACTATACATTTAAAGGGACAGTTCACAAAAAAATGAAAGTTTCTGTCATCACACTTTTTCCAAACCTGTTTGGGTTTTCACGTTGAACACAAAAATATTTTGTTAAAATGTGAAAAAAGTGGTTACCAGTGACTGCTATAGTATTTGTTTTTCTTACTATGGAAGTGAATGGATATCCATTTTAACATTGTTTTCTTTGTGAAACTGTTTGGAATTGAAGATGAGATAGACCAGAGCTGCATCCCAAATGGCACACTTTGTACTTATGCACTTACACACTCAACAGCATAGTATATAGGTGCATCCCAAATCGCATATGTATGCACTATTCTACACCAGTTTGTAGTATAAACAGTGTAAGTAGTGTGTTCACACTGACAACTGTAAAAAGAGTGCACTTTAAATACCTAGATGATGCACTTATTCAACCGGTAAAATGAAGTGTGGACTGTTGGACACACTCAATAACCGCAGTTTTGCTCACGTAGCAGAAGGGACGGAGCTATCGGGCGCTCATGTTGGATTACTTTATTTATTTTGGATTGTGAAAGCAAAATTTTCCTATGAGAGTGATTATAGCGCCTCCCGATGGTGAATGCGGTTATACTCATGGCAGGTGTTATTTGGTAGTTTGGTCATTTATTTCACTAATTTGGCAACCACCAAACGTCATCAGGGAAACGGTTTGAACTTCCACTTAGTAAAAAAAACTAGATTATAGAGCTTATTTGGGATTATATGTTTGATTTGGGATGACACTACATTCATATACTATGCTGTTGAGTGTGTAAGTGCATAGTGTAAAGTGTGCCATTTGGTACGCAGCTTATGAATGTAGTGTCATCCCAAATAGAACACTAATGTTTTTTTACTAAGCGGAAATACAAACCATTTAACAGATGACGTTTGACGATTGCCAAATTACAGAAATAAATGACCGAAGTACCAAATAATACCTGCCATGAGTATAACCGCATTCACCATCCGGAGGCGCTATAATCACTCTAGTAGGGGAATTTAGCTTTCACAATCCAAAATAAATAAAGTAAACTAACATCAGTACCCGAAAGCTCCACTCCTTCCACTATGTGAGCAAAGCTGAGGCCATTGAGTGCGTGAAGTGTCCATCATTCCACACTTCTGTTTAATGGTTGAATGAGTGCATCATCCGGGTATTTAAAGTGCACTTATTTTTTTAGAGTTTTCAGTGTGAACACACTACTTACACTGTTTATACTACAAAATGGCGTAAAATAGTGGATAAATATGCAATTTGAGATGCACCTCAGGAGATTTTTTTGTGTATCTTCAAGGCAGAATCCTTTAATGAGAACTAAAAAAATCTGAACTACTGCAGCAAGGCAATCAGTTAAATACACAATTTAGTGGCCAGTGCTTATTAGCGGAAACAGAAACTGTCATTACAGGTTTAGTTGAAAAATCTTGTTTCTGTGTCTTGCCTGAAAGTATCACCCAGCCATTTGTTAGACAAAAGACACAGCTGTACCTGGAACTTATACTATTACTTTGGAGAAATGATACTGTCTCTTACACATAGGCAGTCAAATTTTATCCTCACAATGCATCTTACAATGTAAAAATATATATAAATGTATAATTAATTTGTACAGAGATACATTTGTCCAACAGAGTTCAGCATAAAAAACCCTCAAAGTTTAGAATCTCTTGAGGGAAAATACATAGTGAGTAAATTTTCATCTTTAAGTGAACTATCCCCTTAAATAAAATTTTATTATCATCAATTAAAGTATCAGCTGTATATGTGTGTATCATATTTTATTTAGATGCAAGCATCCAGTATTATAGTCACTAGTTCAGGCCAAACTATGTCATTATCGAAATTTAAATTGACTATAAATAGGTCTCGTGTCTGGCCTCTTTAAATCTGATGAGCTGCTTAGTTGTGTTTATTATGACAGTCTCTGGCATTGGTGTGAGTTTTAACTGCTCTTGTCCAGATACTCCAGGTTTGGGGCGTCCAGACGCTGCTCCATGTCCCTGTTCTTGGTGAACTCTTTTAGCATGTCCATCACCTCGCCCTGGTAAACCTCAGGGGTCGGCTGAGTCTCTGACGGGACAAATACACAGGTCAAAAATCATATTAGAACCCATTTACTACATGTATGCACATTATAGTCTTACTCTATGCACACTGTAAAAAAATCTCACTGCCTACATTTTGTTGTTAAATCAACTGAAATTTTCTAGTCATTTACAGGTGCATCAGTCAAACAGACTAAAAATATTAAGTTAAAACCTGAAAAACTCATTAAAATTAAAGGAACACTTCAATTTTTGGGGTAAATGTGCTTTATTTTTACAATTCCCCTAGAGTTAAACAGTCGTGTTTTATAATTTTTTAATCCATTCAGTCGATGTCCGGGTCTGGCGGGAGCACTTTTAGCTTAGCTAAGCATAAATCATTGAATCGGATTAGACCATTAGCATCTCACACAGAAATTTCAAAAGATACTTTCAATAATTTTTTTTTACTTTCAAGCTTGAGGCTACACTCACTGGCCACTTTATTAGGTAACCGGGTTGGACTCCTTTTTGCCATCAGAACTGCCTTAGTCCTTGGTGGCATAGATTCAACAAGGTACTGGAAATATTCCTTAGAGATTTTGGTCCATATTGGCATGACAGCATCACACAGTTGCTGCAGATTTGTCGGCTGCACATCTATGATGCAAATCTCCCGTTCCACCACATCCCAAAGGTGCTCTATTGGATTGAGTGCTGGTGACTGTGGAGGCCATTTGAGTACTGTGAACTCATTGTCATGTTCAAGAAACCAGTCTGAGATGATTCACGCTTTATGACATGGTGCGTTATCCTGCTGGAAGTAGCCATCAGAAGATGTGTACACTGTGCTCATAAAGGGATGGACATGGTCAGCAACAATACTCAGGTAGGCTGTGGCGTTGACACGATGCTCAATTGGTACTAATGGGAACAAAGTGTGCCAAGAAAATATCCCCCACACCATTACACCACCACCAGCCTGAACCGTTGATACAAGGCAGGATGGATCCATGATTCATGTTGTTGACGCCAAATTCTGACCCTACCATCCGAAAATCAAGACTCATCAAACCAGGCAACGTTTTTCTAATCTTCAATTGTCCAATTTTGGTGAGCCTGTGTGAATTGTAGACTCAGTTTCCTGTTCTTAGCTGACAGGAATGGTACCCAGTGTGGTCTTCTGCTACTGTAGCCCATCCGCCTCAAGGTTGAACGTGTTGTGCGTTCAGAGATGCTCTTCTGCATACATCAGTTGTAATGAGTGGTTATTTGAGTTACTTGTTGATGCCTGGCATCAACAAGGCATTTGTGCCCACAGAACTGCCGCTCACTGGATATTTTCTCTTTTCAGACCATTCTCTGTAAACCCTAGAGATGGTTGTGCGTAAAAATCCCAGTAGATCAGCAGTTTCTGAAATGCTCAGACCAGCCCGTCTGGCATCAACAACCATGCCACGTTCAAAGTCGCTTAAATCACCTTTCTTCCCCATTCTGATGCTTGATTTGAACTGCAGCAGATCGTCTTGACCATGTCTACATGCCTAAATGCATTGAGTTGCTGTCATGTGATCAGCTGATTAGAAATTTGCGTTAACGAGCAGTTGGACAGGTGTACCTAATAAAGTGGCCGGTGACTGTATGTTCCTAGCTAAATCAGCCTAGAAAATAGCAGCTTTTCATTTTCTTTCGGTCATAGTACAGAAAAGTCAAGCTAAAAATATTAAAACTATCAAAACTTTTTGAGCAAGAAGCTAATGGTCTAATCTGATTCAATGATAAGCTAAGCTAAAAGTGTTCCTCCCAAACCTGGAGACCGGCTGAATGGATTAAACTCAGCTGTTTAACTCTAGGGGACTTGTTAAATGAGCCTATATCAAAAAAAAAAAGTGTAGTGCTCCTTTAAAGTAATATAAAAACATTTGTTGTCTGGACTCATCATGTGTTTGACAGTGCAGTGCTTGGGAGCGTTTTCAATTGATAAAATGACTCAGATTTCAATTTGTTGCTAGGGAATTGTACATTTATTGTGTCCATTTATTTACTGTTATCTTAATACATACCTGTTGCCCAGTAGTAGATGTCCCAGTCATTGCTGGGTTCATTGATGAGTCTGTCGTACTGCTTCAGCTGAGATTCACTCATTGTATTCAGGTACTGCTTTGCAAAAAGGCTGATAACATAAACAAACGTCACAGTCAGAGTACTGTATTTGGAGTTTAACAAGTCAATTTCATTTTTATTTAATTTTGCACTTGAAAACTCTAATGAGTTAATATGGAACTGATTTATTAATTATGTTTAGATTCTGATATAATTATTGCTAGTTTGATGTTTTTTTTATTTTTAATTCCATTTTAGTGTTACAGTTTTAGTAAGTAACAAAACTATCCCTCTAACGACAGAATTTCCATTTTTCAGCAAACTATTACTTTAATGACAGAATTTATATTCATCTTTTAATTATCTATGCTTTTACTGACAGAACTTGTGTTGATTTTCGAGTGAACTATCCATTTAATGACAAAATGTTCATTCAATTTTGAGTGAACTATTCCCCTTAATGACAGAATGTTCTCTTTTTTTTGTGAACTGTCCCTTTAAATACAGAATTAAATTTGTATGTGAACTGCCCCTTTAACTAATTATTTTTACTTTAAAGACAGAAATTCATTTATTTCTGGGTAAACTATCCCTTTTAAAGAAAATTTTCATTTTTAAGTGAACTGTCCCTTTAAGACAGACTTTTGATTTTTGAGTGAACTATCCCATTTAAGACAGAATTTCATTAATTTTTAAGTGAACTGTCCCTTTAATATCAATTTTCATTTCTGGGAGAACTATCCCTTTAAAGACAGAATTAAAATGTTTATGTGTACTGCCCCTTAAAACATTCTTTTTTTTTGTGAACTGTCTCTTTAAAGACAGAATTTAACTTTAATGACATGATTAATTTTTGGGTGTACTATACCTTTAAAGGCCACGGGCCCTATCATACACCCGGCACAATAAGGCGCAAGACGTGTTTGGCGCAATTTGTTGCTATTTTCAGACCAGTACAATTCTAATTTTCACTTTTTGTGCCACTTTGTTTACATAGCAAATCCATTTGCGCCACTCATAGGTGTGCTGGTCTAAAATAGAGGTGTGTTAAGGTCCATTGTTGGCGCGTTGCTATTTTGAGAAACTAAAAAAATACACTGCGCCATTGACCAACTAAAAGCAGGTCTAAAGTCCATTGCAGAGCGTGTTAGTTATGCGCCTATGTAGGTTCAAACGTTTACACATTGCTTAATACACACAGCATGTTCAGCAATACACAAATATCTTTACATATGAATAAAAATAATTTAAATGTTACAAAAATGATTAATTTCTGCATACATATTAAAACCACTGCCTCCATGCTCTCATCTCGGAGGGCTTTTTTCAGTTCATTTATGATAATCTGCATCTGTATAATGTTATTATTATTAAAGTATTATTTAGATGTTTTTTTATGTATATATTATTTATGTTTTGGAGACGTATGCATCACCATATGTGACATAAGAACGTGCGTTTGGATTTTTGACCACACTTCGTTATTATTGTTCATTTATTCATTTGCTGGAAATTAGAACTGAATTTAGAAATAGTTTTGAAACAAATCTTTGCGCTTAACAAACTAAATTAAATATGTCGACTAATGGATGTCTTCAGTGGAGTGTGTACAACACCGTTTCCTTATCCACGAAAGTAAAGGAGTAAAGAGTAAGAGTAAAGTAAAGAGGCTGAATGGAGGAGGCTCATTCTTTATCCTCGTGCTGCAAATGGTCTATTTAACTGTTTTCTCTCTAGTGAAGTGTTCAGTTTTTACTCTTACAAAGTCCGCCATGTAAATAGCAAATGCGCCATGGCGTGACACAACTGACTCTTGTAAGGAATGGGAGATGGGACTCTGATTGGTTTAATGCACATTATGCTTAAAACACACCCATTACTCTTTAAGAGAATAAGCACAACCCTCTTAGACCATGCGCCAGGGCGCAGAGTGTATTTTCCATCCTTAAAATAGCAAAAGTGGATTCGGACACACCCTTAATGCTTTTGCGCCCTGTGCTTTAGACTTTGCGCCTAGATCATTAAAATAGAGCCCCATATTTTTATTAATTTGTCTGTGGACTATCCCTTTAATGACAGACTTAAGTTTTGAGTGTCCTGTCCCTTTAAAGACAGAATTGAAATGTTTTACTTTAACTGCAGGTGTAATTGTGGCTGTGTTGTGTTGTTTTGTGTCGTGTGGTGTGGTGTCAGCCTGACCTGAGCAGGATGCAGTTCTCCAGCATGCCTCTCTTGCGGCTCTCGTACAGCAGTCTCTTCCTCTTGATGTCCAGAGTTTCACTTGCTCTCTCCTGCCACGGCGGCAGCGGGATCTCAAGGATGGTCGGTTCTGGAGCATCGCCACGGTAACCTCGATAAACCACTGGACACACAGTGGGACGCAGCGATGCCCGACACACAGAACAAACAACCTGAGAATACAACAAATATTAGACAACCATGAGAATCTCCTATCAACATAAACATTCATAAACACCAATACATGTAGGATTTATCTGCCATAATCATAAAAGGAACCATAATTTTGAACTCTCAGTATGTACAGTGTTCAGCATATATAAAGTACACCCCTGACCAATCTGTCTTTTAAATTCATATTTTTAATAGGTGTGGGCGTTCACTCCTGCCCATAATTATTACTTTCAATTGATCTTGTTTGTCTTTTTTTTCCTTTTCAGTTTTCTATTGGTTGATTTGGTGGCTTCAGGGTTTTAAAACGGACGGAAGCGGACTCGCGATCCCTCATTCCTCCACGCCACCACAGTTATTGACGGCTTTATTGTTGTGTTCTCCTTTATACTTTCCTTTTTATATTTGATTGGAGTGGGGAGTTCCAACCTGCTTTAGGTTTGTTTGGTTGTTATTTAGTATGTTGTTGGGCTACCCATCTCTTGTCATTTTGGATTGTTTTGCTGGTTATGTTATGGTAATAAACAATTTAGCTGGAGCACTTTGGTCGTTGTTTTTTTGTGTTACTCTGTCTTAGTATCACGAGTTGTATTTAAATTAGGGACGGTAACATAATTGGGGGCTCGTCCGGGATGAACCCGAGACCTCTCGCACCCCAATATAATACAATTACTATTATATAATACTATATAATAATACTTTACGGTATTATATTTGTGCATATACATTAGATTAGTCAGTACAGAAGCCAAATCTGGAGCTTATCTAACAAAATAACTTACGATAACAGTCCAAAAACTAGTACACCCAAATTTATATGTTATAGAAAAATATTAAATCCAAATTTAAAAGAGGAAAAAATCCAGAGAAACAAAAAAAATGGAAAATTTAGTTGAAATTTTGTAGGTTGTAATTATTTTTGCAATATTTTGCTTGATTTTAATTGTATTATCTTTCAATTTCTAAATATGTTTGGTGACTAAAATATTATTTTAATAAATATATCTGTTTAATGGGCGACGCAGTGGTGCAGTAGGTAGTGCTGTCGCCTTACAGCAAGAAGGTCGCTGGTTCGAGCCTCGGCTGGGTCAGTTGGTGTTTCTGTGTGCTTTCGCGTGGGTTTCCTCCGGGTGCTCCGGTTTCCCCCAGAGTCCAAAGACATGCTGTACAGGTGAATTGGGTAAGCTAAATTGTCCGTTGTGAATGAGTGTGTTTGGATGTTTCCCAGAGATGGGTTGCGGCTGGAAGGGCATCCGCTGCATAAAAACATGTGCTGGATAAGTTGGTGGTTCATTCCGCTGTGTCGACCCTGGATTGATAAAGGGACTAAGCCGAAAAGAAAATGAATGATCTGTTTAATAAATCTGTTTTGTTAAATGCACCAAAATACATTGCCTATATTCACCGAGAAATATTCATTTTTACAATGAGGTGTACTCAATTATGCGGAGCACTGTATTTTACACAGCATTATAAATGAAACGTTTGTTTCTTTTTAGCACCATAATCACCTTCTGTGTTTATTTTCAGGGCAAGAATATTGTGATTTTATTTTATAATTAGTTTTTCTAATCAACATTGACTCATTAATAATGGCATAATTATAGTGTTTTATCATAAGACACAATACCTCATGTCAAGGGCGTAGATTAGCTCTTGACATTGGTGGGGACATACTTCACTAGAGCGCATGCATTGATCAGCACAAATTATGTTTTGCACTTTTAAAAACATAATTAAAGTACTTAATAATATAAAATAAACACTTAATAATACAAATAACAATCACGTTCCATGCTGCAAAAGTCAATTTAGTTTAGATTAGATTAGATTCAACCCGGGATGGTTAATTTACATGATTTTACTGCAGTCAGGCTTTGAGGAGGTATGAATGTAGAGAAATTTAGAGAGGTGTGTGACGCAATTTAACGGTTTTATCCCGATTATTGTTTTTCAAAATCATGGAGATCAAAATGAAAACTTCCAAACTAATTTCGGTTAATTGCTCAGCCTTGGTTAATAGTATTAAGGTGAACTCGTAGCGAACTTGACTTGGTGCACGTGTAGGTTAACGGAGGATTGTTTTATTTTGAAGTCGATTAAATTATTGGTAGGGACATTTCAGTAATTGGTGGGGACACTTCCCCTCCGTCCATGCCAATTCTACGCCCTTGCCTCATGTACAAAATCCTTATACATTTTTAATAATACAGAGTGAAAATATGGGAAAAAGTTACTTTTACTTGTTAATACTTACGTAAACATGGCTATTATACACATTATATGTATTTTATGCAACGCTTTTAATTGACATTTAATTTAATTCATGTATAAGCTGTTAACACTATCATTAATATGCTATTATAATTCCATATATGTTTTATTTAGCTCATTTTAATCTGTTTCTGTTTTTAAATCTGATTTTTCTTGTTAATATAATTTACAATTAAGTGAATGCAATTTAATTTAATTCTAAGATTCACTATGTAAACAACTTAACATGTTTACAAATGTTACTTCATATTTTCATATTTAAATGTTAAGGATTCTTATAAAACATTTTGATTATTAACAATGTTTTTAACAATTATGAATGCATTAACATGAGGGAGGAAAATGTGTTTGCCATTACCATAGTGTTTTGTCAAAAGCTATATACAACATGACAAGTATCGTTATATTTGTAGTAAAACAATGAGCGTATTTAAAAAAATTAAACATTACAACATAATTTTTTGGGGGCGACACGGTGGCTCAGTGGTTAGCACTGTCAACTCACAGCAAGAAGGTCGCTGGTCGAGTCCCAGCTGGGTCAGCTGGCATTTCTATGTGGAGTTTGCATGTTCTCCTCGTGTTCATGTGGGTTTCCTCCGGGTTCTCCGGTTAATAACTAAATTGGCCGTAGTGTATGAGTGTGTGTGAATAAGTGTGTATGCATGTTTCCCAGAGATGGGTTGCAGCTGGAAGGGCATCCGCTGTGTAACACATGTGCTGGATAAGTTGGCGGTTCAGTCCGCTGTGGCAACCCCTGATTAATAAAGGGACTAAGCAGAAATGAAAATGAATGAATGAACATTATTTTTTTAAATGAAAAATGAGGACAGAAGACGAGTATTTTTGTCATGTTTTTTGGCACCGTTGATACAATTTCCGTTTAAAAATTCGTAGTGAGTTTTATACATTTTAATCGTCGTTTTATGTAGCCTAAATAAATGACTTTAAAAATAATGATATATTCTGTATTCTCTATATTCTGACACGTGAGGTCAAGGACATTTTTCAAAATCTGTCGCCACAAAATGAGGGCAAATCAAATAAATATACATACCTTTCTAGCGATAGTAGCTGAAAACATGTTCTCCTGCTGTTTCTTCACTGATGTAAGGCTTTAATAACCAGCTGAGTATTTTGTTTCTATTTTGAAGGAGCGTTTATGCAACTGTCACGACCAGAACCGGAAACGCAGCCATGTTGGTAAGGTCAATATCATTTTCTTATTTAAAGGTTATTTGAATGATGCTTTGAATATATTTTAATGTCGTGAGTTTTAATCTTCAAGGTTTTACCCTTTCAGGCGGACACGTGTAAATTTAACAAAGATGAAATAACTAGTGAAAGTTAACATTTGTTTCCGTGGGAATGTATATCTGTGAGCACGTTTGAAACGGATGCAAGCTCATTTATTTTTAAAGCGACAGTTACCGATTATCATTCATTTTAAAGCCACAGTTACTGATTATCATTCATTTTAAAGCCACAGTTACCGATTATAATTAATTTTAAAGCCACAGTTACCGATTATAATTCATTTTAAAAGGACAGTTACTGGTTATCATTCATTTTAAAGCGACAGTTACCGATTATCATTCATTTTAAAGCGACAGTTACCGATTATTATTCATTTTAAAGCCACAGTTACCTATTATCATTCATTTTAAAGCGACAGTTACCGATTATTATTCATTTTAAAGCCACAGTTACCTATTATCATTCATTTTAAAGCGACAGTTACCGATTATTATTCATTTTAAAGCCACAGTTACCTATTATCATTCATTTTAAAGCGACAGTTACCGATTATCATTCATTTTAAAGCGACAGTTACCGATTATCATTCATTTTAAAGCGACAGTTACCGATTATTATTCATTTTAAAGCCACAGTTACTGATTATCATTCATTTTAAAGCGACAGTCACCTATTATCATTCACTTTAAAGTGACAGTTACCGATTATTATTCATTTTAAAGCGACAGTTACCGATTATCATTCATTTTAAAGCGACAGTTACCGATTATCGTTCATTTTAAAGCAACAGTTACCGATTGGGAAACATCCATACACACTCATTCACACACACCCATACACTACGGCCAATTCAGCTTACCCAATTCACCTATAGCGCATGTCTTTGGACTGTGGGGGAAACCGGAGCACCTGGAGGAAAATCCTCGCCAAAAAACTGCAATGCCAACTGACCCAGCCGGGACTTGCTATAAGTAACTATTACTTGTTGACATTACTTAAGTACAAAATAAATATGAATTTAATGTTCATATATGTTATCAACCTCACTTTGATGTTTAACTGATTTATTTTTGCTTTAAAATGTTATTATAGTACTATAGACTTATAATTACAGGACAGTAATTACTTGTTATTATGAATGTATATATATATTTTTAAGCTTTAATATTACTATTTAGGTGTAAATGTATTTTCTGTGTGTGTGTTAGTCTGTTTAGTGCTCTAACAAACACGTTTAAGGTAGTTGTTTGGTTAGCTTTAACTTTGTTTCAATTAAAAATGTGCTCTGAACAAAGAGAGTAAGTATTTCTAAATGATTCGGTTGATTTGAACAAACTATCTGAATGACTGACTCAGTGAATCACTTGTTTACTTGTTGACATTTTTTAAGTACAAAATATTTATGGATTTAATGTTCAATTATGTCATCAACTACATTTAACTGGTCCATTTTTGCTTTAAAATTGTTATAGTACTTAAGTTTTATAATTATAGAACAGTAATTTTCTGTTCGTTTCATTAGTTTATAATTTATAAGCATTAATATTACTATTTAGGTTTAACTTGTGTGTTGTTAAGTCATTTTAGTGCTTAAACCTATTGTAGGTAGTTGTTTGGTTAGTGGGCGATGCAGCGGCGCAGGAGGTAGTGCTGACGCCTCACAGCAAAAAGGTCGCTGGTTCGAGTCTCGGCTGGGTCAGTTGGCATTTCTATGTGGAGTTTGCATGTTCTCCCTGTGTTTCCTTAGGGTGCTCCGGTTTCCCCAACAGTCCAAAGACATGCGGTACAGGTGAATTGGGTAGGCTAAATTGTCTGTAGTGTATATGGATGTTTCCCACAGATGGGTTGCGAATGGAAGGGCATCCGCTGCGTAAAAACATGCTGGATAAGTTGGCGGTTCATTCCGCTGTGGCGACCCCGGATTAATAAAGGGAATAAGCCGAAAAGAAAATGAATGAATTAATGAATGTTTGGTTAGTTTTACATCTGTGAGTCAATGTTTCTAAATGGTTCAGTTGTATTGAACAAACTGTCTGAATAAATGACTCAATGAATCACAAGTTTATTGATTAAAACTGAAGGTGTTTTTCGTTCATTCCTATGACTTGGTCCCTTTATTCATCAGGGGTCACCACAGCAGAATGATCCGCCAATTATTCCAGCATGTTTTACACAGCGAAGCTACTTATAGCTGCAACCCAGTACTGGGAAACACCCATACACTCTCATTCACACTCATCCACTACAGCCATTTAAGTTTATTCAATTCACCAATTATTTATCTATATATAAATTACTATTTTACTTTCACTTGTATTGTTTGTATACTGTATGTTTTTGTTAGTTGTGTAAATGTTTTGTTTGACCAAATTTGTAAATCATTGTGTTTTGTTTTTTGAAAGAGTTAATTCTTTGTTATTGAGACATTTGACAGGTAAAATTACCACACAGCAGGAGATACATCTCAATCTTTATTTAACAAAAACCTAATAAACAAAAATTCAACATCACAAGCGTGTTTCTTCAGATTTGGTCTAATATCCATGTCAGAACTCATGTCTGTATCTTTCAGCAGGATCAAGTCTTTGAAAATGAGGAGAGGTTGAGCGGGACTTTTATCTTCAAATGGCGAGAATGCTCCTCATTTCTCCAGCGGAGCATAATTCAACAACTTCTCAATTAGATCCACATGGGACAGAAGCATCCTGCGGCAGCAGTATCTCTTCAAGCCCAGAGCATCAAGAGCGTCACTGTGAACAAAAAAGTAAGATTCAGAACAATGCTAATGCCATCACATGAAGAGTAAAGGCTCGCACACACCAGGACACTTTTCACCCACGCTATGTTTCTGCATTCAAACCAATGGGCAGAATAAACGTGCAAAATCACCCCTGATGTTCGATGGCGCTTAACCCTTGTGTGCTGTTGTGGATGTTTTTATCCAGTCTGAGGTGATTTTTGACATCCCTTAGAAGTGATGTTGTGTCTTCGGTTTGGGGCTCAGGCGTGCTTTGCACTCACACTACAAGCGTACCGTGCCAAAGCCCAACCGAACCGCGCTCTGGCACACCTTTTTCAACCGGGCCAGGGCCAGTCTACTGAACCGCGCCTGAGCCTGATTCAGAGCACTCACACTAGCTACATTTCCATCCACCTATTTTATGAGCATTTTGGATCTGCGCATAAAAACGGTTAATGTAAACATAAATATGCGCATAACTGAGTAGAATAAACTTTTTATTCCATAAGAAAAGATGCGCATAAACTACAATGGAAACACTTTTACCAAACAAATTCCAGTATGCTCATTAAAAAAGGTCATGTGATTTTGTTATAAGAGAACATGTGATGACAAAATGTGTGTGAATGGATAAACCAGCAGGCTGAGCACATTGTAGAACATCTGAAATGTTATTTTGGTCATTCTAAAATGCCTTAACTGTTTCAGTATTAGTGTTATTATATTATTAATGACCTCCAGAACTGTCAAGAGCGTCTGTGCTCCGCGTCTCACGCCTTCAAACGCCACTGCGTGTCAAGATTGCCTTCTGAGACACAAGCCATTTATTAAATGAAGAAAAGATTCACGCAGCGTCTCCTACCGCAGCAAATTCCATTTTTACTTCTGATATTTGGAGCCAGATAATCAGGAAGTAACGATTTTGTTCACTTTGACTCGTTGGATGGAAACGCTGCTTTATACGCACATCTTTTTTTTATGCAATATTTCAGTTTTGCGCATAAAGTTAATTCACATTTTTGGATGAAAACTAGGGATGGCTGACGTGAAACTGACGTTTCGACACAGTGTCGAGATCCTGAAGCGCAAGTGTTTCGAAACACTGCACCGAAGCATGATCCGAAACACACAGGTCATGTGACTAAAGTGTTTCGAAACACCTGGTCACGTGACTAAAACGATTCAAAGCATCGATCAGTTCAGAAGCGTTTCTAGACCTGGCGAATCTGCCTTTAACTGACAGAGTCAGAAAACAATCCTTGTCTCATGTGGCCTAGTGGACTGTAAGTGTGCATGTTGTGCACGTGCTTCAAATGATTTTTGGGTTCGAATCCCGACTTGTACAAATACACCGAAATCATGATTTTTATGTATTTTAATAATGTTACTGTTTTATGGTGTAGTCTAGATAGGGTACAGCTGCGGATACGCTATCAATTTAGCATCATTTTTGTAACATTGTAAAACAATAATTAATATTTTTACAGTACTGTGATGGTTGGGTTTAGGTTTTGGGTAGACATTAATAAAATAGAATAAATGGGAAATTTAATGAGTATTATAAATAATTCTTGTTAACTTCTGGCCACAACCGTGACTGAACTAGCACAACCTTGTTTTATGACCAAAACAAGACATATTTATTCACAAAGTGTTTATTTGGATGTCAGACCAATGTTGAAACAGAACGATACAAGAACAGAGCAATTCAAACTGATATTGAAGCATTTCAAAATAGCTGTCTCAGTGTGGATTCGATCCCACTATCCCCACATGATAGTCAGGAACCCTAACCGCTCCACTAAATCACTTGAACTTTTACGCCTGGAAAGTGGGGTTTAATACCTCAGTTTGCTTCACTGTTCTTTGCTGAAGCTGTTCCAGTGCAATATGACCACTAGGTGTCACCGTGGAGTGAGCTTTCGAAACGTTTCGAAGCTTCGACACATTTGCTTCGACTGGTTCAATGTTTCACGAAGCCTCGCTTTGCCCACCACTAATGAAAACATAGCTACTGTTCAAACGAACGGGGAAACGCACCTGGACACGGTTCAGATAACATAGTGTGAGTGCACCCTTAGGGCGTTTGAGAAGTGTGAGTGCTCTGAATGGGCTCAGGCGCAGTTCAGTTGGGCGTTGGCATGGTACACTTGCATGAACATGTGTGCAAAGCGTGCCTGAGCCCGAAACTGATAACGTGATGTCACTTTTAAGGGACTGCTTCATATGGATTTATTAATCATTCTTACTTTTTAATAAAAGCAACTGTCGTAGTTTATTAAAGATGCAAACGCCTTGCTGCACGTCAGCTGCACCTTCAGCAAACCTAATATGTGCAGCGCGAGGACTTTTATGAGCGTCAAAATGGTGGATCTGTTCGGCAAAAGATTTGACTGCGTCTCACAGCATTCCAATTGACTAAAACGATATAACTAAAGAAATCTCTACTGTGCTGAGCGAGAGCATTTCTCTTCCTATTAAACTGAACAGCGCATCATCGATGACGGAAGCGTGCTCAGCTTTGGTAGGTAAAAAATGCAATGTGAGTGCAGGACAAGTGAAAGAGGGGAGGTGGGACAATTGCGCTTCAGCACGGTTCAAGAAAACAGAGTACCTAATGTGAGTACGCCCTTAACTTTCTCTGTGTTTCAGAAAATTTTACGATTTTTGGTGACAAATCATATTTTGACAGATATTTTGGGAAAATGCGGTGAAAATCTTTAAAAATACACTCATGGCATATTGACTACACTTCTGTTATGTTTGGGGCTGTTTTTCCCCAATTGACTTCCATTATAATGACATTTTTTGATTGCAAAGCCATGACAGTATATAATCATGTGTTCTTGATTGTTGCTGGTATTCCCTGTTGGGATGCGGGAATCAATTTTTACAATTAATCATCAGTTGCAGTGCAAACATTTTTAGTTTCTGGTTTCTATATGAAGTATAGTGTGCGTGAGTAAGAGAGAGACCTTTGCACACTTAGCTTGATACATCTGAGAAAATCAAAACAAGCAGCTCTCAGAGCACAGTAAACATATTAAGTGTACTTATGCATGCACTTTTATAATTAGTTGTTTTACTCCACAGAACATATAAAAGCCAGAAACATTTTTGCACAGGCCTATCTAAAGGGTTAATGCTGCCAACTGATGGTCAACAGTAAAAATGACAAATTGTACCTCTTCCCAACAGGGAAAACCACCAACAATCAAGAATGCATGATTATATGGTGTCATGGATTTGTAATCAAAAAATGTCATTATAATGGAATTCAATGGGGCAAAAACAGCCACCAACATAATAACATAATATAATAACAATCACCCTAAGTGGATGAAGCCACCTCCAACAGCACACAAGGGTTAAGAGATAATATACATCTAGCCAGTTTTTCATGCAGAAAAACACCAAATTGTTTAAGACTGAACAGCTTTTTTTGCATAAACAACCAACTTGAAGTACATTATCTTGCGTATAACATGGTTTCTTGCCACAAAAGTAAACAATCAGACAAAATATTGATCTGAGCCATAATAATTAACTAGCAACACTTTTCAAAATGACATTTAGTGCTGTGGAAATTCATTAAATAACAAGGTACTTTTCTTTGTACCTGTATGACCAAAGATGTATTTTAAGTAGTGCTGGAGAAAAATCTATTTATTATGAATATATAAATGCATGCATGCATACAGAGAAAGCATACAGCATACATTTGAAAAAAATATATTTATATGATGGGCGTCACGGTGGCTCAGCAGTTATCACTGTCACCTCACCGCAAGAAGGTCGCTGGTTCGAGTCCCGGCTGGGCCAGTTGGCATTTCTGTGTCGAGTTTGCATGTTCTACCGGTGTCAGCGTGGGTTTCCTCCGGGTGCTCCGGTTTCCCCCACAGTCTAAAGACATGCGCTTTGGTGAATTGGATTAACTAAATTGGCTGTTGTGTGTGTGTGTATTACACATACATAAGATATGTTTGTGTACTATATGTATTAATGCCAAAACAAACTTTCATTTTGGATGTGACTAATCACGATTAATCTTTAACTTTAAAGTAGTTTTTGCCAAATGAGAGATGTAGATTTATAATAAATATGTTAATAAATACCTGGACCTATTTTGTTAATAATAATAATAATAATATTAATCTGTATAATAATATTAATCATATTAATTGGTCAAAATTCGTGCTATCAATTAACCGGTCTGCATGAGCATCCCAAACACAATATTTTATGACTAGTAAAGAAGACTAGTAAGGAGTACTTTACTCCTTAAAAGTAAAAAAAAAAAAAAAGAATTTAGGACACATTTTAGTTTCATAAACGTACCCTTCTGTATACTCCGCTTGAAGGAGACCCAAATACGCCTCCCATTTGTTCCCAACAATTTTCCCACAAGTGAAGCAGCGAACAGGGATGATCATGATGAAGGACGAGATGCCTGAATTGAAGAAAATGTAAAGGTTTTATAAATAACACACTTTTTGAATCACCGTCTTATATGACTTAATAATCAACCATAATTTTGGGATTTTTTTTTTAATTACTTGATTCACAAATTTCAAATTTTCATTCATCATGATAACTTACAACAACTGTTATTTAATACAAATGTGTAAATGAAAAAGTTCAGATGCAACAACCTCTAAACGCCATCTGAAATTTCCTTTAAAAACGATTTTTCTCAATATCCTATGTTAATGTTAAGTGATTTCACATTACAGGCAATGAAAATACTATATTTATCAACATAAAAGTAAAATTACTGAACATACTAACAAGAACCTGAGAGAAACGCTCATTTAAAAAAAAAAAAGGCTTAGATGGCATTTAGAGGTTTTTGCATCTGAACTCAAATATTACTCATGTTTTTATTATTGTTTTAATATTACAAATTGTAATTATTGTTTTAGTGATATGATCTTTTAGAAACAGTTACTACTAAATGCTTAAAAAAATATTGCTCATCATAATGAATGTTAAAACAATGTTAAAAACTAGTGAGGTAAAGAATCACAAACCTCACGGTTCAGATCACATTATGTTTTTTTAGTAACGGATCAGACCATTTTT
The DNA here is from genome assembly GCA_903798195.1 of Danio kyathit. Classification (NCBI taxonomy): domain Eukaryota; kingdom Metazoa; phylum Chordata; class Actinopteri; order Cypriniformes; family Danionidae; genus Danio; species Danio kyathit. Next base: position 16,120,623 of record LR812525.1, read on the forward strand.
CAGATCAGCCAAAAAGGGGAGGAGACAAATCTAATTTGCTTTCCATTTATTACAAAAACAGCACTGCAAGAGACTTTTGGTTTTAACAAACAGAAGTTAGAAGCTGTAGTTTTATTAAAAATAAAATAAGGAAATAATTAGGGATGCACCGATACCGATACCAGTATCGGGTATCGGGTCGATACTTGGTTAAAATACTCGTACTCGTATTGGACATGAAAGGCCGATACCACGCACCGATACCGCTGAACAGTAATTCACTATGGATGTGATTTGTTGCCCTACCTGACTTCAGTGTCTTAATGTATTAATTAGCCTAATGTATTATATATTAATAGCTTAGTCCTTTTAAACAATCTGTTTATAAAATACATTATTAACGAATCTATAGCCTAGGCTACTGAAGAATAAACCGAATATGAAATATGATCCTTGCATAATGATCACAGCTAAGCACTCAAACAAGCTAGCACTCATTTTATATATAAACTATAAATAAAAAAATGAAATAAAGTTTAAGAAATGGAACATTATGTAAAAAAAAAATCTAAAGACTACAGGCTAAATAAAAGCGCCTGAGTTTGAACATCACTGCGGCCACCGCGCGCGTGTCAGTTTACAGCTTCTGTAAAGATCAGACAGCTTTTACAGACCACACAAACTCAAACACCATGTAAATGTATAAATATTTCGATAAGTATCGTTAATGTAATATTTATAACGAGATGATCTTGCTTGTGGTTAAATCGATACCGGCTTTGAGCTGTCACGCGCGCTTTTTCAGCAGCTGTTGACGCGCACTGCAGCGCTATACACACAAGACAGACAGCAGCATACACTGGCATGACAAGTGCTGAACTTCACGGGCCCGTATATTTTATTTAGGGGGGATTGTGTTGATGTTGCAGATGAAAGTCAGTACGTTGGGGGCGCGTTTGCCGCCCTCACTAATATATATTATAGGTCGCCTCTATATGGACGCGCCGGCCCTGGGTGCGCAGTATGAATATTCCCTACGTTTACACACTGCATACACAGGCCTAGCTCTGGGGTGTTATGAATTGCATGTTTTAAATGACAGCGAGGCATGCTACATTTAGTTTATATTGTAAAATATACATTATAACTCAGTACACAGTAAAATAATATTTTTGAATGGCTTGTCTATTGGCAGCGTATGTAACCGTTAAGCTTAAATAGGCTAAGCATATTTTTATTCATATTAAAACAAATCAATACAAACTAGTCACCCTTTGATTTTTTTCGTTTCCGTATATTTTTTATCAAACGAAAAATGCAATGAATTGTTGATTTTGGTTTTCATTTTATTAGAATTAATATAATTATTAGGCTACACAAATTGTACATAGGCTACCATCGGCTCTGATTGCGTCAGATATCCTACAGATAGCCTAGACTTTTCGGCTCAAAGACATTTATGCCTATAAATTTCAGTGCTGTATTTTGACAGATTTCGCAAAGGCTTCAGCTATTCTGACAACTGGTTCCAGCCTCCGTTTTGCGGCTTGACTTGTAAGGCGTCTCCGTATCATTGTCTGGATGACAGCGAGAGAGAGATCAGATGAGACCTCAGTTTCGATGTGTGGCCGCACGTCACAGTTACTTTACTGCAGTTTTTAAATATTGGCTTATTTAAAATAACTTTTCATTCGATTAAAAGCCGAAATATTGCCTGACATAAACAACTTTCGGTTTTAGAAGAGAGAGGCTTCAGTGAAGACGCACACACACACACACACACACACAGGATACACTTTTGAGGTCTATTCATTATTGATTTTTTAACATTAAACGCATAATAATCAAGTGCAAAAAAGAACAGCTGAACTTCGGGAAAAGAGATCACTGCGGTTGCCGCGATGGTTGCTTTGTTTTTCTGCAGTTGGCTTTGTCAGTGGCTCGGCATTGCGAAATCACTTTTATTTTAATAAAAAAAGATTATTTATTAATAAGCATTGTGAGGTGATGGTCGCGTGATTTTTAAAATGAGCTATTAACCGCAACCCAGCCATAAACATCTAGTACTTTTTGATTCATTGACCGCGGATCAAAGGCAGGACTCATGAATATGAAAGAATGGTGCAAAACAGGGTTTTATGCATCCCCAATATGCAATGACAGTGACTCTATAAGGTAACGTACAGTACACTGCACACACCTTGTGTAATGTGTGAAGTCGTGCACACATGTAAGCCGCAAGGATATCTCATCCTTTAAATGTCCATGCTTAATCGTTAATAGACAAGGTCTGGGTTAGCAGGGTTTTCAACAATGTGTATATTTTTGGCTTGGAACAGCCTCCTGTTAAAGATTTTGGTGTTCATCCTTGCTACAGGCAAAAAACAAAGCAAAAAAACGAACAAATAAACTTAGTTGAAACCAAATCTATGAAGTATCGGTATCGGTATCGGCGAGTACACAAATCAAAATACTCGTACTCGTATCGGTTTGGAAAAAAGTGGTATCGGTGCATCCCTAGAAATAATCACCTGAATAAAAATAAATAGTAAAATATTCAGTACTGTGAAAAATTCCCTGATACTACTGTTGCTGATGACGCTAAATGTATAAATCTAACATTATCCTTTGTACAACCCATATGTATGTTTAGTCTCATTTTCAATAAATGGTTCAGTTATTCACTCATAAAACTTCATGTTTCATTGTTAGACGATCATTTTTGAATTATTTAGTGGCATATTTTTGATGGCTTGTTGTCATCACCTATTGGTTCAATAATGTAATTGCTGCCTACAAATATTTTGAGCGTCAAGTTAAAGGCATATGATGTTGATTTTAATCTTCACCATAAACATCAGTGGCTTTATCTAAACTATAAACTGTTATCCCAGTTTTTCTGTGTTACTTGACTGTTTGTAACTTCATACTTAATTCAAAAGACTAAAGACTGAATCTCTCTGCAATCGTTACAAATTTAGGATTAATCCACTAAAAAAGAAACTGTATTTATCCGCAGGTCATGTGTGTTCTGAACCGTGGGTTGTGATCCGTATGAATTTATATATATATATATATATATATATATATATATATATATATATATATATACACAGTTGAAGTCAGAATTATTAGCCCACCTTTGATTTTTTTTCTTTAAATATTTTTTCTTAAATATTTCCAAAATGATGATAACAGAGCAAGGAAATTTTCACAGTATGTCTGATAATATTTTTTCTTCTGGAGGATGTTGTAATTGTTTTATTTTGGCAAGAATAAAAGCAGTTTTTCATTTTTTAAAAGCCATTTTATGGACAAAATTATTAGGCCCTTTAAACTATATAATTTCCGATAGTCTACAGAACAAACCATCATAATACAATAACTTGCCTAATTACCCTAACCTGTCTAGTTAACCTCATTTACCTAGTTAAACTTTTAAATGTCACTTTAAGCTGTATAGAAGTGTCTTGATAAATATCTAGTAAAATATTATTTACTGTCATCATGACAAAGATAAAATAAATCAGTTATTAGAAATGAGTTATTAAAACTATTATGTTTAAAAATGTGTCGGAAAAATCTTCTCACCGTTAAACAGAAATTGGGGAAAAAAATAAACTTTAACTGTATATGCAGAGTTTAGATACAAAAACCTCTAAATGCTGTCTGAAATGTTCTTCTAAAATGAACATTTTATCAGGCTACTGTATGTAGGTTCAGTAGTTTCACTTTTATGATAAAGGATAAGTCCTTCTTATGGTCTTTAAAGTGAAACAACCCAACATAAACAAAGGAGGCTGAGAAAAATGTTAATTTTCGATGGAAATGTCAAACGGCATTTAGAGGTTTTTGCATCTGAACTCTTCATTATATATAATATTCACCAAGTGGTTAAAATGATCAAATGTTCATTCATAATGTTACGTTTTTTTAATGTTACGATTTTTTGTTACGAGTAATGATAACGCATTACAAGTAACGTGAGTTTTGTTATAATATTACTTGTCCAAGGAGTAATGTAACATTACTTTACAAAAGTAATATTTGAGTTACTTTTTAGCTTACTTAATTCGCCTTTTTTAACAATAAATTGCTGAACTAAAATGATCAGTCACATTGAATCCTGCACGCAATGGGAATGCAGAAACAGACAGAAACCTCACATTTCTGTGGTAGAAATATTGTCATTATTTTGAACTCATGAAAAAAAAAGGAAAAGAGGATTATCTGAATGAACAATGATTTTAGTTTTTAATGAGACGAAATACAAAAGTATCCAACGCATTGCTTTAAACTTTCATTAATCTGTATATACGACACGTACAGCTCTGGGGTCTGGAACTTCTCCAAAGATAACATTGTCCTACATTCATATACAGTGTGTTGTCCATTGCAGAGCTCCTCTATTTAAAAAAAAAAATTCTAAAAGAGATCAAGTCTCAGCCGGGTCAGAAAAAGTAACTCAAAAGTAACGCAACTAGTTACTTTTTTGGGAGTAACTCAATATTGTCATGCATTACTTTCTAACGTAACTTTCCCCAACACTGGTAATGACGCTAAATAAATAATAATCTACTTTTCGTGTCAGGATTAAATAACATTTTAAAGTACATTCAAATAGAAAACGGTTATTTGACATTTTTCACAATATTGCTGTTTTTCTTTGTTTGTTACTGTAATTTAATCAAATAATTTCAGCCTCGGCGAGCATAGGACACTTCTTGAGATTTATTTTAAACCTTGAACCAGATTAAGGAAGTCAAATTATTAGTCTGTACACTTCAGACTGCATAATAACGAATAAAAACAACACAACATTCAGTAACTTAATAGATGTTGAGATATAAATGCAACCCACACGAGAACGAAATCACTATAGCAGCCTAGAAACATACAATAACACTGAATACGTATATCAGTGCCGTTCAGCTCGAGATTATTTCCTTTTTTAAGAACTCAAAACTAATCCCTAAATTTTAAAGACATTATATATGTAAGTGAAATGTAAAATCGTTACCAAAAACAATCTCGCACGCTACACACGTTCCTCTTGCGCGGCTTATAACAAATACACTTCCGCGTTGCGTCTTTCTAACACGCACGGGCGGAAACAAAGTTATAGGAAGCGTTCCGTGAAAAGCAAGTGAGCAACATGAGTAAACTCCTTCAAAATGTGTAAGGTGTAATCTCAAAATAACACATATGACGCTAATAGGATTATTAGAATTATGTATATCCCAAAACTGTCTTGTATTTTAGCTTCCACTTTTACTACACCAGGGTTTTTCAAACATTTTGAACACTTCAGAATAAGGGCGTCTTATGTAGCTACACTGTAAACAATGCTGGGTTCCACACAATCGATTTGTGTTGGGACAGCATGAAGGAATTATGTTAGCTTATTCGTTTTTACAAATTTAAGTGGATTGAACATAAAACAATTAAGTTGTCCCCCCAAAAACCTCAAGAATTTTTTTGTCATTCATTCATTCATTTTCTTTTCGGCTTAGTCCCTTTATTAATTTGGGGTTGCCACAGCAGAATGAACCACCAACTTATCCAGCATATGTTTTACACAGATGCCCTTCCAGCTGCAAGCCATCACTGGGAAACACCCATACACACTCATTCACACACATACACTACGGACAATTTAGCTTACCCAGTTTACCTATAGCACATGTCTTTGGACTTGTGGGGGAAACCGGAGCACCCAGAGGAAACCCACATAAACGTGAGGAGAACATGCAAACTTCACACAGAAACACCAGAAACTTTTGCTGTGAGGCGAACGTGCTACCCACTCCTCCACCGTGCAGCCCGTGATGTCATTTATTCATTCATTCATTTTCTTTTTGGCTTAGTCCTTTTATTAATCTGGGGTCGCCACAGCGGAATGAACCGCCAATTTATGCAGCATATGTTTTACACAGCAGATGCCCTTCCAGCTGCCACCCATCACTTGGAAACACCCATACACTCCCATTCAAACACATTCACTACGGACAATTTAGCTTACATTAATTCACCTATAGCACATGTTTTTGGACTTGAGGGGGGAACCAGAGCACCTGGAGGAAACCCACGTAAACACGGGGAGAACTAGCAAACTTCACACAGAAATGCCAACTGACCCAGCCAAGGCTCGAACCAGAGACCTTCTTGCTGTGAGGCGACAGCACTACCCACTGCGCCACCCAGAATTGTGTTGTTTCAGCTTATTTTATATAAGTAGTTTGAACAAATGTAATTTTTTCTAGTGTATGTAGCCTTTGCATGTGTTGTGTGGCTAGACACAAATATTAAACTTATTTTCATGGTTTAATAAAGCAGCTGAATGAGTTAAAGTGTCAACTTTAAAAAACACTAACGGTTTATTTGTATGGAATGGCTTTAATCATGTTAGCTTTTTCAAATTAGTCCCTACATCCTTACTGAAAAAAATGATTCAAAGATGATTCCTTGGATTTACTACATTTTTAAAAGTTAAATGCTTGTAAATTTATTTGGGCTGAATTTAAAAAAAACAAATGAAGTTGAAAATTAGTAAATTTAAATTGTTTAAACTAAGCCCAATTAAATTGTTTGCAACAATTGTACAGAAATAATTTAAGTGTACAGTTTTGAACACTAAAGAAAAGCATTTATTTAATTTATTTATAAATATTAATTTATGCATTCATTAATTTGATTGTTTGTTTATTTTTTTATATTAATACTAAGACTGTCATTAAATATTTACAGTGCATCTGGATATATTCATAGCGCTTCACTTTTTCCACATTTTTTTATGATACAGCCTTATTCCAAAATGGATTCAATTCTCCACACAATACCCCATAATGACAATGTGAAAAAATATTTTTTTGAAATTGTTGCAAATTTATTAAAAACAAAAATGTTTGGCAGCAATTACAGCCTCACGTCTTTCTGAATATGATGCCACAAGCTTGGCACACCTGTCACACACTTTCCTCTTTGCAGTACCTCTCAAGCTCTATAGGTTGGATGGGAAGCGACCGTGTACAGCCATTTTCAGATCTCTCCAGAGATGTTCAATAAGATTTAGGTCTGGGCTCTGGCTGGGCCACTCAAGGACATTCAATGAGTTGTTGTGAAGCCACTCCATTGACATTTTGGCGGTGTGCTTTGGGTCATTGTCCTGCTGGAAGATGAACCGTCGCCCCAGTCTGAGGTCAAGAGCACTCTGAAGCAGGTTTTCATTCAGGATGTCTCTGTACATTGCTGCATTCATCTTTCCCTTTATCTTGACTAGTCTTCCAGTTCCTGCTGCTGAAAAACATCCCTACAGCATGATGCTGCTTCACTGTAGGGATGGTATTAGCCTGGTGATGAGCGGTGCCTGGTTTTCTCCAAACGTAACGCCTGGCATTCACTCCAAAGAGTTTAATTTTAGTCTCATCAGACCAGAGAATTTTGTTTCTTATGGTCCGAGAGTCCTTCAGATGATTTTTAGCAAATTCCAGGCGGGGAGTGGCTTCCGTCTGGCCACTCTGCCATACAGGCCTGATTGGTGGATTGCTGCACAGATGGTTGTCCTTCTGTAAGGTTCTCCTCTCTCCACAGAAGAACGTTGGATCTCAGACAGAGTGACCATCAGGTTATTGATCACCTCCCTGACTACAGCCCTTTTCCCCCCGATCACTCAGATTAGATGGCCGGCCAGCTCTAGGAAGAGTCCTGCTGGTTCCAAACATCTTCCACTTACGGATGATGGAGGCCACTGCGCTCATTGGAACTTTCAGAGCAGCAGAAATGTTTCTGTAACTTTCCCCAGCCTTGTGCCTCCAGACAATCCTGTCTTGGAGGTCTACAGACAATTCCTTTGGTTTGTACACATAATTTAAAGACATTTAAAGACATTTTGAAAACAAATATTACAGAGAATTAAAACAGTGTTACTGTCGGACCCTGCGTGCATACATTCATTCATTCATTTTCCTTCAGCTTAGTCTCTGATTTATCAGGGGTCGCCACAGCGGAATGAACCGCCAACTATTCCAGCACATGTTTTACGCAGCGGATGCCCTTCTGGTCGCAACCCAGGACTGGGAAACACCCATACACTCTTGCATTCACATGCACACTCATACACTACGGCCAATTTAGATTATTCACCTACCAGGGAGTGCAGAATTATTAGGCAAGTTGTATTTTGAGGATTAATTTTATTGAACAACAACCATGTTCTCAATGAACCCAAAAAACTCATTAATATCAAAGCTGAATATTTTAGGAAGCAGTTTTTAGTTTGTTTTTTGTTTTAGCTATTTTAGGAGGATATCTGTGTGTGCAGGTGACTATTACTGTGCATAATTATTAGGCAACTTAACAAAAAACAAATATATACCCATATACCATATATACACAAGCTCATCTTTGATGATACCAGCCCAAACCAGTACTCCACCTCCACCTTGCTGGCGTCTGAGTCGGACTGGAGCTCTCTGCCCTGTTTTTCCACACGCTTGCGACCCTGTTGATTATTTTGAATAAAAAACGCTTGATTGTTCGATGATCACGCTTCAGAAGCTTGGCAATTTTAAGAGTGCTGCGTCCCTCTGCAAGATATCTCACTATTTTTAACTTTTCGGAGCCTGTCAAGTCCTTCTTTTGACCCATTTTGCCAAAGGAAAGGAAGTTGCCTAATAATTATGCATACCTGATATAGGGTGTTGATGTCATTAGACCACACCCCTTCTCATTACAGAGATGCACATCACCTAATATGCTTAATTGGTAGTAGGCTTTCGAGCCTATACAGCTTGGAGTAAGACAACATGCATAAAGAGGATGATGTGGTCAAAATACTCATTTCCCTAATAATTCTGCACACCCTGTATGTGCTGAAGGCTCCACATCCTGTTCTTAAGGACTCATATTTTATTCCATCTCATTTCTTAAGCAAAGATGCTGCTGCCTATACTGCCATTATATATTACAGGTCTAGGCATTGTGCAGTATACCATTTTCAATGATTGTTGACTTGCTCTCAAATATACCCATGCCGTTTGTCTTTTATTTTCTTTATGTGTGCATAATTTCCATCCATACTCCAAGCATTGACACCTTCTTAATCAGTTTTCTGTTCTGATCTCAAGTCTTGGCAAATAACTGAGAAAGCACCAATCAGAGGCCACTTTTTTATGATGTCATCATGGAGACTTCTTATAAAGTATTTTACAGTGTTTTAAATTACAAAAATACAAGACACAAAGTATTTTGATACACAATATTAAGCCATTTTCATAAACCCTATCAAATACAAATGACAAAATACTAATTTCTAATTGAAATACATATTTGAAATACATGTATCAGAAATACTGGCCATTCCTGACCTCAAACAAAGCTTTCTTGTAACTTATTTTAATGAGTTTCAACTTATTTTTTTTAAGTTATACAAAGTTTAACTTAATATTTTTAGTCAGTTTGACTTGATGTAAATTAAAATGACTAGAAAAGATCATTTGATTCAACAAAATGTAAGGCAGTAAGATTATTTTGTAGGATTGCAGAAGTATACTAAACTACCAAAATAATAAACTACCAAAATATGTGACAAATACTGTATGAGAAAAAAATATCTTTAAGTTATCAAACGCTGCCCTCAAAACAAACGCTTGTGAATAATAGTTATAATAAAAAAACACAGAGTCTGGGAAAATGTGGTTCATTGTCCTTTAATAAGGTCATCAAGTCACAAGGGAGCCATCTTATTTTATTTCACACAGCGGAAAGGCAGCAGGCGAGTGCAAAAATAAACACATATGGCACAGTAGAGGGAAAGGTAAACTACATTAAATCCAACAAATAAAATCATAATCCTCCCTCCTCATCATCAAGACAACCGCCATGTTGCCGCTTCAACATCCTCATCGTCAATATCACAACTAATAAATGGTCTTCTTTCTGTTAAATACAGAGTTCTATTTGAATTATTGCATTATATACGCACTTTAAAGAAAATGTCATTTTCTGTAACAGTATGTTCATCATGTGACGTGTGAGTGCATATTGTCCGTGTCTGCATGCATTTAGGGAATATTTCTGTCGTGACGAGCCTTCGTCGTAGTGTGTCTGTGAAATTGAAGCTGTTTTTTAGCCGTCATAATAATATCTAGCTATGTTGTGTCACACGTCTATCCATTGGCCCACTTCCGGAAATCGCCAACGTCGTTCCAACAAGAAACTAAGACTTTGAGATGATCGGCTACTACGGTATGAATGTTTTTATGACTTCTTTTTGGTTTGGAAATGAGGTGATACGAGCAGCTCATATACATAAAATATACACCGTAATATTTTTTTACATTTCTACTTTACACATTCTTTCAGCAATACAAGCCTAATTCCAGTTGGACAAATTTTTGATTATGAAACGTATAAAGTAGGGGTGTGCGATATTTATTTACTAAATATATAACTGGTAATACATGCAATTTACTAAAAATAACTGGTTTTGTTATAGTAAAAATGTAGTAAGTGTTTTTGTCGCATTTATTGACTACCAAATACTATAGTTACTGTAGCAAAACTACGATGAAATTGTGGTTACCATGGTTTACCATGATTTATTTGTAGTATAACCATGGTTAGTTTCATCGTTGAGTGTTATTCTCTTTGCAAAAAACGAACAAAGCATGTCTTGTAAGTCCAAAACATTCACTGTGTGATGAATCCTATTAGACTCGAGTCAGAATTGCTTTAGAATTCGTTATGAAAGTGAAAAATATTGTTGTTTTTTTGTTGATTTGATATTTAGATATAGTTAAGCTGTATCAAAGTAAACAAAAACAAAATAAACAAAAAATCCTGAGGCAAATATCTGCGGTGTTTAGTTTCAGAATCTCTTTTTAAACAAATCAGTTGAGTCACTGATTCAACGATTCATTAAAATATACTTGAGTCATTCGTTTCGATCAAAACGTTTGAGTGAATAATTCAACGAGTGACTCCTTTTTGCTTTCTCCTGCTGAAAGTTTTATAACTAAAGCACAAAAACACACTCCGCAAAATATTCTTTAATAATTGTCATAAAAACATCCTCAAAAAATAAATAAGAATCATTTTAGTCAATATCGCACACCACTAGTAAAGAAATCCCATTAAACGACTCGCTTCAGAAAACTGCTGTAGTGTTAAACTTGAATCGTGCATCCTAATATTGTTTTGGCAGTTGTGCGACTGAACATTTCCCTATAACTGTATTCATGTGTGTCATAGATGATCTTTATTTATTTTATTTTTTTGAGCAGTGAACCAACAGGCAGAGTGACTAGGATGAAAATGTAAATATGCACGAGCTACAACTGTGTGATATGAAAAAGTGTTTGGCCTAAATCTCTAGCTTGCTTTAATAGCTGTCAAAAACATCACCACAAGCATTGAAATTAAAGTACAGCTTAAAATGATATCGCCTAGTGACTCCCCACCCCTTTTATATATATTTATATGTATATAGATATAAACTTTAATAGTCTGTGAACTAATCAACCAATATTTTGTAACCAATCACAGGTCTCAGGTCAGTTTTTCTTGGCTAGTAAGATTACGCCAACCAATACGGCGCCAAGGGCGATGACGGCTCCTCCAATCAGGAAAGGCTTCAAACTTTCTAAGGTTTCACAGCAGGATCCTGCGGACTCTGCTGCCCCCTGTTGGTTGGTCGATCCATCTTCTTCTTGTTTTTCGGGTTCGGCGGGTTCAGCTGGGATCGGGTCTGGTTTTGCCGGTGGTGGTGCTGCCTCCTTCTTCTCTGCTTTGGAGGCAGACTTCGGCGCTCCTTTGGCTTTTGCTTCCATGTGGGATTAAAGCCGAGGAGTCTAGGAATCTAGCAGGTTTTTCTAGACTTTTTAAAAGAGGGAAACAGTAGAAGAGGGAGAGATTTAGATTTTAAAAAATTAAAAAAAAATTGCAGATTTTTAAAAGTTATCTCTTATGCTCGCCAAGGCTGTATTTATTTGATTAAAATACAGTTAAAAAAAGATTAATATTGTGAAATATTATTGCAATTTCATTTTGTATCACAATACATTTTAAAATGTAATTTATTTGTGTGATGCAACACTGAATTTATTGTAGCACCATTACTCCAATCTTCAGTATCAAAAGATCCTCCAGAATCATTAGTTCAAGAAACATTTATTATAATTATCAGCATTGTAATGGCTAATATATGTTTGAGCAAACCATGCTCCATGTTTTCCACAATTGTTTAATAAATTCCAAAAGAACAGCATTATGACAACCACTTTTAATAATTTTATTGCATTATTATTATTGCCTCTTAAAATACTCTAAAAATGTACATTAATTAGCAGTTTTGTATACATTTTTTTAATAGTGGAAACAAAATGCCTGGTTGTTATCATAGTTACCTATTGTCTCTCGTTTATTTTAATGTTTACTATTGACATATTTCACGCGGCTGCCATTTTAAAAGCGAAATCGAGGCTGCGGTGGGAAGAAAAACTCGGAAGTATCGCCTGGAGTCACATAGGAATGTTGTGTACCTGGCTGTATATCTTATTAGCGAAGAAAAAGTGACATAAATTCATCATTTCACCGCCTTCCGAGTGACCCGAAGGTCCATTCTAAATTGATTGTGAAAATGAAAAGGGATATCAGACCTAATTTTCAGCGAAGTTAAGGGAAATGCCACTAGTTAGCTAACGTTTTCTTTTCTAAACACACGTTTTAGATGCCATTTATCAAACTCAAGTTAATGAGCTGATTATTTCACTATATTAGACTTGTCACAATATGGAATTTCGGTATTGAAATAAAATTTCACACTAACATTTAAGCACTGTTGAGCGCATTTTTAAACAGCGCTGATTTATCATAGTACTCACCAGTGCTTAACAGCACTGGCTTTAAAATGCTCCAGTGTCCCTGTATTTGTGTATGCACTCGGTAAAGAGTGGTGAACTGATGACCTTTATGGCCAATCACAGTAATTTCTGTTGAGCACTGGTCAACACTATGACAAATCCGCATTGTTTAAATGTTGGCGCGAAAGGGACGTTTTTTAAAACTTCAGTATCGGGACAACACTATTACAGACAACACGAGGGTGTGCTACAGAGGACTGCATTGTTTTATCGCTAACTGAGTAAGAGGCTGAAGCAGGGAAGCATCGTCATGGTGTTTACCTGGTGCCATGAGCTAAAGCCTAGGAGGACGCTTAAGTGTATTACTCTTAAAGAGATTGTGATTTTGTTTGATACCTAATATGCTTTTAATTGTTTAAATTAAACTAAACTGAATGATATTAAAGTGATGTTTACACCATTTCTGCATTTTGAAATTGCGGCAACAGCTGGAGGTTTGTAGTTCACAGCATGTTACCGCAATGTTTACAGTGCTGATCCTATACTTCCGGGTTTCTTACCACTGCAGCCTCGCTTTCATTTTTTTAAAATGGCGGCCGCGTCAAATAAGCGTATTCCTACTTTATTTCTAATAGTCATATAATTTTTACAGATAATAACATTTTTATTTACAGATATTATCACAGTCTAGTGTGCACATGTTTGTTACCATAGTTACCTATTGTGTCTATATCATTTTTACAGATAATAACAGATTAACAGATATTTTTACATTTTAGGACTATTTTAATGATCTAGGTGCAAAGTCTAAAGCGCATGGCGCTAAAGCATCAAGGACGTGTTCGCATCCACTTTTGCTATTTTAAGAATGGAAAAATATGCTTTCTGCCCCGGCACATGGTCTAACAGGGTTGTGCTTATTCTCTTAAAGAGTTATGGGTGTGTTTTGAGCATAACCTGCATTAATCCAATCAGAGTCTCATCTCCCATTCCCTATAAGAGTCAGTTGCGTCGCGCCATGGCGCATTTGCTATTTATATGGCGGACTTTGTAAGTGGAAAAACTAAATGGAAAAACTGAATGCTTCACTAGCGAGAAAACTGTAAAGTAGACCATTTGCAGTGCGAGAATAAAGAATGAGCCTCCTCCATTCAGCTTCTTTACTTTCTCTTTACTTTTACTCTTTACTCCTTTACTTTCATGGAGTAAGGTGTTGTACGCACTCCATTGAAGATATCCATTAGCCTACATATTTAATTTTGTTTGTTAAGCGCAAAGATTTGTTTCAAAACAAATTCAGTTCTAATTTCCAGCAAACGAATAAATAAACAATCATAATAAAGTGTGGTCAAAAAATATACAAACACACGTCCTAGTCTAGTGTGCGCATGTTTGTTACCATAGTTACCTATTGTGTCTACCTGTTCCTTGTTTATTTCCTTGTTCACTACACTATACTTGTTTACTCTTACTAATTACCTACTTTATTTACCTTTTTTAATATAAAGAATAATTAAACTTTGGAGAAGATGTCGTCTAAATTTAAACGTTTTGGGTTAGAGGAAGATAACAGCGGTTTCTACCATAAAGCACAAATATTATTTTGATTTATTTTTACTTTTAATTAATGTAATAATTAATTTGTTTAAAAAACAGAAATATGCCCTATAATAGATTTGAACCTTTGACCTTCATAGCAATGACATTATATGCAGTGGCCTACTGACTTGCTTGTATCCGACAGCCAAAGGGCAGAATCCATTAGTCGTTCCTTCCCTAAAAAGCATGTGCAGCTTTTTGTGTGTGTGTGTGTGTGTGTGTGTGTGTTTGTGTGTTAGAGCTCTTTTTTTAGCTTATGTGGGGAAAAAAGTGACAAGTAACTCTTAACGTCAGTCATGCAGCTTTACATGCGTAAACCATCCGCACCCAATAAACACAAACAACAATATTTCCGAGGCATTAAACATCAAAATGACATGCAGTAGCTCATCCGCAGCATGCAGAAATATCCTTGTGAAGCTGCATGAGTCATACAGGACCAGTTTAGGGAGGGGAGCACTGTGCATTAAAAATAAATATTGGGCTAAACCATGCAGAACCATGCAGAAAAGATCAAAATAGATGCTAAAAAGGGGTTTCTAGAGCATCTGATGGATGTGGTGATGCAGTTATAAGGGCTGTACAGGCCACAAGAGCGCAACACATTTTCTGTAAGTGCTGATGGAGATACGTAACCTCAGAAAGATCAAGGTGGAGGGAACATACCTTCTCTGTGTCGTCTTGCAGTCTTTGCTCACCTCTTTCTCTTTTCAGAGACGGAGGATGAGAAAGCGAGGGATTTGTTCTGCAAGAAGGCCTGAATCCGTCCTCAAGGAGAGCAGAATGAAGGAAATGGAGTGATGGAGGACACAGCAGCAGGAGGAGGAGGAGGAGGAGAGGCGCTGGGATGTACCACTCCATCTGAGAGAACAGGGGGATGCGGTGAAGCTGGGGTGTGTGTGTATGTGCTTTCGTTCTCCTCAAACTGATGTTTTATGTCATCCTTTATTAGCAACGTCATATGAGTGCTGCAGTCTGAAGTGACAGCAAACAGTTATTATCCTGCGGCGATCATTCCGTTTTTATTTAAATGACGTGTGTGGTTTTTTTTTAGGTGCAAGAACAGGTTTAACCTGACCAGAAATGTGCTACAAGATCAGATGCATTGTAATGCAAATCAAGATGCATTACGTCAAATTCCCACACACGTGAACCAAATATCACTGAAGAATCAAATCATACCCTTAATCAGTGTGTTTATATATTATGAAATTATATTAAATATTATAAAATGCATATTGATTAATCTATTTGTTCCCTGTCTGTCTGTTTGCCTGATTGTCTGTACGTCCATCCATCCATCCATCCATCCATCCATCCATCCATCCATCCATCTATCCATTCATCAGTCTCTGTCTGTCTGCCTGTTTGTCTATCTATTTGTCTATAGTATCTATCTATCTATCTATCTATCTATCTATCTATCTATCTATCTATCTATCTATCTATCTATCTATCTATCTATCTATCTATCTATCTATCTATCTATCTATCTGTCTATTCATCTATCTGTCTGTCTGTCTGTCCGTCCGTCCGTCCGTCCGTCCATCATCTATCTATCTATCTATCTATCTATCTATCTATCTATCTATCTATCTATCTATCTATCTATCTATCTATCTATCTATCTATCTATCTATCTATCTATCTATCTATCTATCTATCTATCCATCCATCGCTTTCTAATTCTATCCATCCATCCATCCATCAGTCTATGTCTGTCTGTTTGTTTGTTTGTCTATCTATCTCTTTATAGTATCTATCTATCCATCCGTCCGTCCGTCCGTTGGTCCATCCATCCATCTATCCATCCATCCATCCATCCATCCATCCATCCATCCATCCATCCATCCATCCATCCATCCATCCATCCATCCATCAGTCTCTGTCTGTCTGTCTGTCTGTCTGTTTGTTTGTCTATCTATCTCTCTATAGTATCGATCTATCTATCTATCCGTCCGTCTGTCTATCTATCTCTCTATCTGTCTGTCTGTCTGTTTTAAAATAAACTATTTCTCCATATATGGGTAGATATGCTGTTACATTTTATAAATGTTCCATCCATCCATCCATCCATCCATCCATCCATCCATCCATCCATCTATCTATCTATCTATCTATCTATCTATCTATCTATCTATCTATCTATCTATCTATCTATCTATCTATCTATCTATCTATCTATCTATCTATCCATCTATTTATCTATCTATCCATCCATCCATCGCTTTCTAATTCTATCCATCCATCCATCTATCCATCAGTCTATGTCTGTCTGTTTGTTTGTCTATCTATCTCTTAATAGTATCTATCTATCCGTCCGTCCGTCCGTTGGTCCCTCCATCCATCTATCCATCCATCCATCCATCCATCCATTCATCCATCAGTCTCTGTCTGTCTGTCTGTCTGTCTGTTTGTTTGTCTATCTATCTCTCTATAGTATCGATCTATCTATCCGTCCGTCTGTCTATCTATCTCTCTATCTGTCTGTCTGTCTGTTTTAAAAAAAACTATTTCTCCATATATGGGTAGATATGCTGTTACATTTTATAAATGTTCCATCCATCCTTCCATCCATCCATCCATCCATCCATCCATCCATCCATCCATCCATCCATCCATCCATCCATCTATCCATCTATCTATCTATCTATCTATCTATCTATCTATCTATCTATCTATCTATCTATCTATCTATCTATCTATCTATCTATCTATCTATCTATCTATCTATCTATCTATCTATCTATTCTATCTAATAAATGCTGATTGTGTTTATTGATTAATTGATTAGCTCTGTTCAAATTGGCACTCCCTGCTCATTACAAAGGCTTAAGAAATTCAGGAAATGACGTCGCTCCACGCCCAGCACTGTGTGTTTCGGAGTCTCCTCTGTATTCACTAGGCTCGTCCCAGCAGTGAGAGTGCCAGTGGTTCCTAAGCAGCGGAAAATTGCAGCGTCGTACGTCAGTAGCGCAGCGCCTCTAACGGCAACCAATGGATGACGTGAAATACGCCAGGAGCGCAGGCGCGACTCGAAATGCGCGTTCAACCCGCGCAACTGGAATGGAGAATCGCAACGACGTTTCTCATATGGAAAAACGATCGTAGGGAAAGATATACAGCAATCAATCTGACTGGGACCTGCTGCTGCGGCGGACAGTGCGGGATTTGTGCTCGCCGTATGATTTTACCACGCAAAGAGGGAATGTCACGACCGGACATGAGGAATAAATGATATATTCGGGTGTACGTCAATGGTTCATTGCGGTTTAAATGGAATATGGAGCGGCTGCTGACGCGACGCGCGCTTGGAAAGGCGTGAAAAATATCGGTGACGTTACGGCGGATTGTCAATGAAACTGAAGCGGATCGGTAACGAATAAAAAAACTCGTTTCTGGAGCAACGGAGCAGCCCGAATAAAACACGTCCCCGCTCATTCATGTGCGTGTGTCAAAGCAAACGGGACGCCGCATTAGCGGGACTGTTGCTGCTGTTCTGAGACCTGTGGCTGGGTCGGAACCGTGATCTGGGTCGGTTTTTGCGCTTCCCCGTGCGTGTATTTGCGGAGGATGGGAGATTTTAGAGAGTCCATGCAGAAGAAGGTCTCGGGAAGACGCGCTCATACTACAGGTGAGTCTGTACGGGCGACCCGAATGACATTTTACCATGGTAACCGCAGTTTCCGCCTCAAAACCGCGTTAGCGTTAGTTGACACAGTTATGTTCTTACGCTGACGGAAAATAAGGTTGGTTTTGTGTTTATTATTGCGATATCTTGGAGTACATTCAGTACTATTCTATTGTTTGTTGATTTATGCACATACAATGCATTATTTTGAGGACTAACCAGTTCCTTCACACAGAATACTGTTACGTTACGAATGAAAGTGCTAATAATGCCCAAATGTCACTGTCTGAACATGGTAATCATTCTGTACCATGGGATATAACAGAAAATACGTTACTAGTTACTGAACAGCACTGGAGTACCATTGTTTTATAGTACAAATACCCTGGTGCGGCGATTTACCACAGTGATTTTCAATGAAGTGCACCGAGTTTCTAAAATGTGAATATGGTCATCATTTTGTACCATGGGGTATAACAGAAAATACTACTGAACATCACTGACAGCATTGAGGTGATGTAAGCATCATATGTTTTATAGGACAAATACCCTGTGCTGTCATGGTATCCTTGAACGCAAGTACTATGGTATTATTGTAAGTTATGTCTAGTATTACCATGTTTTCACACATATAGTATGGTACTAACACAGTATTGGAAGGACATTGGATTTAATTGTATATTGGTTTTCAAGCTCTGGGATGAGGATCCTCAGGGTTTTGCAAGGGACTGTTAAGTCGTCTTTGGAAATGTTTGGAATTGGATAAATAGCAGGGAAAATTAAAATAAAAAAAATATAGTCCAACTAAACATATATAATAAAATGGGAAAAATAATTAATCAAATATTTAATCCTAATAAATAAAAACACAATAAACATTAGACATTTAAAAAACTTTAATCTGATATTTGCAATAATTATAAAACAGTTAATACAAAGTGCTTTAATGAAATGTTTTAAGTTAAATAAAAATAAAATTAATTTAATTAATATATTATTCATAATTTGATTGAAATTAAAACAGAGGACTAACCAGTTCATTCACACAGAATACTGTTACATTACAAATGAAAGTGACAATTTTACTACAATAATATTTATCGAGTCCCTAATAATTTGATTGTATGTAAACAGGGTAATCATTCTGTACAATGGGATATAACAGAAAATACGTTACTACTGAACAGCACTGACATTAATGAAGTACCATTGTTTTATAGTACAAATACCATATTGACTACAGTGATTTTTCAGTGGAAGTTCCTAATAATGTCACTCTAAATTATGTGAATATGGTAATTATTTCGTACCATAGGGTAGACCAGAAAGTACCACTGAACATCACTGACAGCATTGAAGTCATGTAAGTATCATATGCTTTATAGTACAAATACCCTTGTGCTGTCATGGTATCCTTGAATGCTAGTACTAAGATATTTTTGCAAGTTATATCAGAGTATTACCATGTTTTCATGAATATACTATGGTACTATTATGTTATTGGAAGGACATTGGATTTAGTAGTATATTGGTTTTCAAGCTCTGGAGTGAGGATCCTCAGGGTTTTGCAAGGGAGTGGCAAGGGGTCTTTGGAAATGTTTGGATAGATAGCAGGGGAACAAGTAATTAAACAAGATTAAAATAAATAATTAAATATTTAATTACAATACAATTAAAAGCCCACATTATACATCAGATAAACAAGCAAATAAAGAAACATTTGATTTAATAAATCAGATATTTACTATAATAATAAAACAATTATGCTTTAAATGTTTTAAGTTACATAAAATAATTATGAATAATTTGAATAAATAATATGCTAAAATAATGTTAAAATTGTGAAAAATTAAATAAAGCAAGCGAATAATTACAGTACTAAAATGAGTAGAAAAAAGAGAACTTGTTTAACAAGCTATATATTTTCCCAATAATATTTTAGCCTCATTATAATAAAAATAAAATTCACAGTAGATCACAGTCAGTGCTATCTAAAAGATTTTTAAACCCTGCTATAGTACATGAATATATTAATCATTAATCAAACTGCTTCCACCATAGGGCTGGACAATAATTCGATATCAATATATATCGCGATAGAATTTTTTTCAATAACGATGATATGATTTTTGAACCCATTTCCGATATTTCGATATAAATTTGCATATATATAAATATATATATTAATATTTATATAAGATCTTATACATGTATCACTTGTCACTGAATGACGTTCAGTGCTCAGCCGTCAGAAAGAGCGTGATCTGATCTCACTTACGTGATGACGAACAACACAGACGCGCTGCCAGCGCTCAGCACAGCAGGTGGTTAAGCTGCGCCGCACAAAGTTTTAGCTACAAAATTAGTGCTCTGAATACAGATGCGAATGAACAAGCTTCCACAAGTAAGAATGCAGACGAAATAGTTGATAAGAAAGGAAAGACTAATGCAGTGGTGTGGAAGTGCTTCAGTTCAGTAAAGTTAGCAACAGATTCACAGATTCGTCTTTTCCGGATCAATAAATCATGAACGAAACATTGTTCCTACACAAATAGCACATTTTTTCAACTGTCGCAATGTATACAACCACCTACAACCTTATTTTCCTAAAAATGAGCTTTCCTACGCGCTGGACGCAATATATTGATCTCTATGCGCAGGCGGCAAAGAGGCCGATCCTTAGGGACCGTCTACAAAGAGCAAAACGCAAAAACCATCACTACAAAAGCTGTCAATAACTTCCCTCTAACTCATTATACTGCCATCAAACTCAGATCACACGTCACTGCTGTGCTGCTGGTTAGACTACAACACTTATTTTTCTAAAAAACTATTTTGCATATTTGTTATGAATTTTTATTATGAAAAATATTCAATAACTGTACTGTAAATTACTGTACTCTCACCAAATTCAGTTCACACATCACTGCTGTCCTGCTGGTTATACTACAAAACTTATTTTTCTAAAAAACTATTTTGCATATTTTTTATGAATTTTTGAGCTTTATTTATTTGATAGTTTATTTCACATTTCTTGTTTGTATAGGCTAAATACAAATAAAAAGGGAACAAATTTTTTGTACTGTTTTTATTTAAAAAAAAAAGTTATAAGAGTCTGGAGGTATTATCGACTTTGCAAATTCACTTTGCAGACATTTGTAGGTACAGACATCCATTGTGTGCGTTCTTGGCAGTTTTTTCCTTTCTTTTTAATATTGTCCATATCGATATCGGAATTATATCGTATCGACCGAAATAAAAAAATATATCGTGATATAAATTTTTGCCATATCGTCCAGCCCTATTCCACCATAATGAAAAATAATGTTGCATCCAGAAAAAAGTTTATTTTCAGTACATTACCAGAGCTTCGGTGTTGCTCTTTGAATACATTTTGAACACTTTGATGAATTCGTTGAATCAATATATTGACATTTGCAACTGGTGTTTTGGCAGGAGCTCTGGTAGCTGAACAGCAGTCAAACCTTTTGCATTGTGCATGAATAACAGTGTGCATGAAAGGAGAGTTTTGCGTTGCTCCAGGCTTGTGAGCACACCCATCATTTCTGACACATGACCATATGCCAAGAGCACAGTATGCGGTGAGGTAGATTATTATTTTGTTTTTGGTTTTCATGTCTGCCTGTTATCAAAGAACGTCTTTTTCTTATGACAGAAGTGTTGCCAGTTTTTGTCTATAACACACACACACATACAAACACGTATGCATGGTTTACAGGGACACTCCATAGGTGCAATGTATTATATACTGTAAAAACTGCTTGTTATCTGGCAATTTCCAACTTCAATATGATACTTTGAAAAATATCCATATTTCATACCATTTTCGATACAATTTGTATCGGAAATGAAATTGAATATCGATATTTTTAATTTCCGATATTTTAAATGCAAATCCGATTCCGCAACATTAAAAGTAGGGCTGCACAATATTTCGTTTCAGCATTGATAGCGCAATGTGTGCATCCACAATTGTCACATCGCAAACATATGCAATGTTGAGTCTGAATTGTAGTTGACTAGGAGCCACAGAATTGTATTTAATCACTGAATTTATATGATTTATGCAAAAACACATTTCTTACTTTTTGTCCTGTTTCTAACACAGACGGCAGTCACACATTTGCTCTGGGTGGGGGAAATTAAATAATACGTAAAAATTCATATCGCAGTCTCTTGCGATTTAGCTAATCACAACATTTCGATTCGATTAATCGCACAGCCCTAATTCTAGGCCATACACTGTAAAAAACGCTGGGTTCCACACAATCGATTTGTGTTGACACTTGACAGCATAAAGGAATTAAGTTAATTTATTAGTTTTTACAAATTTAAGTTAATTCAACATAAGCAGGCTGCACGGTGGCGCAGTGGGTAGCACGTTCGCCTCACAGCAAGAAGGTCGCTGCTTCGAGCCCTGGCTGGGTCAGTTGGCATTTCTGTGTGGAGTTTGCATGTTTTTCCTGTGTTCGCGTCGGTTTCCTCCGGGAGCTCCGGTTTCCCCCTCAAGTCCAAAAAACATGTGATATAGGTGAATTGGGTTAGTTAAATTTTCCTTAGTGAATGAGTGTGTATGGATGTTTTCCAGTGATGGGTTTCAGCTGGAAGGGCATCAGCTGCGTAAAACATATGCTGGATAAGTTGGCGGTTCATTCCGCTGTGGCGACCCCAGATTAGTAAAGGGACTAAGCCGAAAAGAAAATGAATGAATGAATGAACATAAGCAAAATGCCCCCGAAACACTCCAGAATTGTGTTGTTTCAGTTCATTTTAAATAAGTAGTTTCAACAAACAGCAAACATCATTTTTGAGTGTACCCTTAAACCCAACACTCACAGAAAATCTGTGACAAAGTTTGAATGTCAAAATTCAAATTGTTAAATTATTTTTTAAAGCATTTTGATTTTGAATTTGTCCCTGTAAACCCACTTAATAGAGTACAACTAAGTCATACCCATGTCATTAGAAAACTTTGTGTCCCTGTAAACTACATAAACATGTACACACACACAGTGCGAAGTCCACGACTTGATGCTTTTAATTCCTAATGGAGAGGTTGTGGTTGTATCTTCAAGACTGGATGAAGCCATCAGTGGCTAATGCTTGTTCACTGAAAGAGGAAATTGATGTTAATTACTAAGTGCGGCTTTTTGTATATGGACAAAGAGTGGGTTTTTAGGATCATTTTGTTGATGTGTCATCTAGCTGATTTAACCCTTGAGCTCTGTTTTTGATGAGATTAATGGTCTGATATGAGATCTTCAGTGCCTGATGTCATTATCTAGTGTGCAGGTTGGCTGATGAATGTTATGGTGAAATTAATTTCACCCAAAATGACTGATGAATGAATGTCTTGCATAACAATATAGGGCAGACGTTAGCCACTTTCACACATGCAATTTATTCCGGCAATTTTCCAGAAAGAGAAGTTGTAACATTACCGGTAATTTGTTGGAATACTGCTCTGTGTGAATGCAGAAGGGAAATTGCCGAAAAGAGCGCTTTCATGCTTAGAACATGCTGACATGAGATGTCTACTCCAGCCAATCAGAATATACAGACACATTCACATCTGCGCTGTTTATGAAAATAAAAGCTTTTGAATATTTTTCCAGACACATTTAGCTGCTAGATGTTAGTCAGATAATGTTTCTATTTTCCTTCTTAATGCCAGCTGTGGAAAAAATTATCGATAAAATGCTTATGATAAACCGCTGTTTGTTTACCTTCAAGCTTTGCTTCAGTTGCTGGACGCGTGGGCACGTGAAGCAGCTGGTGAGCGCCAGCACACGCACATATCAACCATCAAAAAAGCCCGACCCCTTCTATGTTTACAAATACAAGTTCAGCCGTTTAGAGGTCGTTTCTGGTTAATGATGTCAGAATTTAGAGGTGTGAATGGTCTTTTCTGAAAAAATTCTGGAACGTCCTTGCCTGTGTAAACAGCGCTTTTTTTGAATTTACCGGTAAAGTTGTAAAATTTATGATTACACTGAGAAACTTTAAATGAAGTGCATTGAAATGTCCATTTTTGTTAAGTTCGATGTTTGACATAATCTCAACTGAAACAGAAGAGAGGGTGGAACCTAGAGTAGCACCTCCCCTTTTTGAAAAACAGCCAATAGCGTTTTATCACAGCTCTGCCAGTGAGAGTGCTCAAGCGCATCAAATAAACATACTTATAATAACATCTAAAAACATTGTTTCAATTTCTCTGGACCTTTCTCTGGAATCTTTTCAATTCATGTTGAAATATTCTAGGAAAGAATTATTGAAAGGTTCTATTGGGAACTGAAAATGGTTCTGAAAAAAGATTATTTTTTAATTGCTGCACCCCCCCCCCCCTCCATCTTTGAAATATAATAATGTTCAAAGCCTATTTAAAGAAGATGGGAGCGATTGACTTTTGTTCTGGCTGTTTCTCAATATGCGCTCTTCAGCGATCTTGCGTCCTCGTGTTTTCATGTAACGTCATCATCATCCGCCAGAGTTCAGTTCCAAAACTCATGAACAGAGGACGCATAAAAGTTCCCGGATTTGTTCTTGGTAACGAGGACAAACCGATGCAGTCTTGAGCACCGAACTCGCTCTAGAAGTCCCGGAAATCATTGCGACTGGAGGTGGGAAGCACAGCATTTTACATAGATTTATTAATAAAGTTCAGAGATATAACTTATTTACCTCAGGAGTTTCCCTAAATGAGACTGTGAAAATAAAGATTACCATGAAAATCTTTATAAAGGCTTAAACGCATCAAGGGTGTTGATTTGCTTAAATTCGTATTAAAATGAGTTTTATTTGTGTTGTGTGACGTATATTTGTAAAGTCTTTATGTAGTATATATTGTGAAAAGGGTAAAAATAATAAATCGTTGTATGATTGTTGTAATGTTTAAATAATGTTCGGTTGCGTGAGGATCATGTGACCATCAGGAAGAACGCAGCTTCTAATTTCTCACAGGATGCGTTCTCTGTTCTCGCAGTCTCCCGAGTTCGTTCTTTCGAGGTGACCTGGCAAGACCGATCTTCACAAGAACGCAAGTCCGTTCTCTGCGTTCTTGGAATTGAGAAACAGCCAGTCATTTCTTTCCTAACAGCAACCAGGTCCCAGCATTGTCCAAAATATGTTCTTGTGAGTTCAGTTCTTTTGAGTTCAGCAGATAAAAGAAACTTACAAAGGTTTAAAACCATATGCGGGAGCAGGGGCGGACTGGGAAAGCATTTTCAACCGGGCAAAAGTAACTGTCAGTCAGGCCACATCTGATGCGATCTAGAAGGGGGGATGCGTGGCAGGCCAGAGTCCCGGTGGCAGGCCACATCCGATGCGATATAGAAAGTGAAGAGCGGGTGGGGGATGCGCAGCAGGCCAGAATCACGGTGGCAGGCCAGATTGACCGTCAGGCCACCGGGAAATGTCCCGGTGCTCCCTGTGGCCAGTCCGTGTGAACATGGATTAATCCATGGATTGGATCTAAAAACAAATCAATGCAATTTAATCCACTTCTTTGTTTTGGTAATGTTTAATCAAAATCTGACCATTTGCTTTCTCTCTGCAATGGCAGTCCCTAATATTAGTGATTGGGTGAAATATGCTTGGTAACACTCCTCCAGCTATGGACCCTTTTCACAAGACTGTTATGACGCATTTAACGTATCATCATAATCTTAAATCCTTTAAAGTTTTTAATATTTAGATTTTTTTTAAAAATGTATGAACATTTATATGCCTTTATGAATGTAGTATATCATCCAGGGTTCATACGGTCATGGAAAACCTGGAAAAGTCATGGAATTTTGACATGGCATTTTCTAGGCCTGGAAAGGTTTTGGAAAAACAGAAAAACCCACAAAGTTTTGGAAAAGTCATGGATATTAGTTTAACAAATATTTGTAAACTTAAATTAGGGCTGCACGATATTGGAAACATCTGACATTACGATATTTTGTATTTCTGTGATCTATAATCCTGCGATGTGACTATTGCGGATGCACACATTACGATATTGATGCTGAAACAATATATATTGTGCAGCCCTAACTTGAATATAGGTTAGTTGTCTTTACTTTTTTTCTGTCCTTGGCCAAAAACTTTCTCTTACATTATTAGTGCTGTTTAAGCATTATCAAAATCTATTTTACATAGATATAAAAACAAATGTAAACAAAATAGATTGTTGCGTGTTCTATGATGTGCTGTAATAAATTTAAACATCATTGTTTTTCTTATTATTTACCATGTATATGTTGACATTACATGAAACATTACGTCATGAAAATGCACTTGAAAGTTCTGGAAAAGTCATGGAATTTTAGTAGTAAAAATATTTATGAACCCTGATCATCTTTGCATCAAATTACAAAAAAAAAACACATTCGAGGTGTTTCTAATGCAGCGTCTATGGGGCTTAAAGTAAAGTTGACGTTATTCTCTCCTCTGGCTGCTGTTATCAGTCTTACAATTTTTTTTTTTTCTCTAAAAGTCTTGATAGCACCATCGAGGAGTTTTTCTTTTTTTTATTATTACAGCAAATGGGATTGTAAAATAATTATTTGTTGTGTTCTCCTATTCACTGAGATATAAGTTTACCCAACTATGATGACTTCTGCTACTGAGAAACCCGGAAATGTGAAAAGGGTCTGTTTAATCAAAATCTGACCATTTGCCTTTTCCCTGCAATGGCAGTCCTCCTCTGATATTAGTTTGATGGATTGGGTGAAATATTAGCCACGCCCCTCCAACTATTAGTTTGCTGTAAGTGAAAGATGAGAGGAGCACAAAAATAACAGCTCCTACTCAGCAGCAACTTGAATCTGGACAAACAGAATGTTTAGTTTATTTATTTATAAAGCACAATAAAATAACAGTTGTTGACCATTGTGCTGTACAAACCTAAAAACAAATGATTAAAAATAGACAGCAACAGATAAAACAACATAGAATACATCCAACATACCACACAGAATCAACGATAAATAACAAGATAGGTACAATTTTAAAATCTCTTTCTAGGAGGTGTAGTTTAAGTTTCCCTCTGACGAAAGATTCATTGGAAATTGTTCTAAGGGACATAGGTAGCCCTTTCCACATTTTAGGACCTAGTAGAGAGAATGCTCGATCTCCTTTTTTCCAATTTGAATCTGGGAACAACTAGAATTTTCTTTTTTTGATGACCTTAAACGTCTGCCAGATATTTTAACAGTGATAAGGTTAGAGAGATAAGTCAGAGCCAGGCCATTTAAACCCTTAAAAACATACATAAAAATTTTAAACTAAATTCTAAAACATATCGACAACCAGTTTAGGGAGCACAGGATAGGAGTAATGTGGCTAAACTTGCGGGTGCCAGTAAGAAGCCTAGCAGCTGCATTTTTACCAATTGAAGACGATTTATATAGGATTGGCCAATACCCACATAAATTGAGTTACAAGCGTAAGCGTGATGATATAAAGGCTTGGATTATTCTCTCAAGTTCTGCACGAGTTAAAAAGCCTTTCACTTTGGCTAATAATCTCAGCTGGAATAAACAATATTTAACTAATGCATTCACCGGTTTGTCAAATAGAAGGGCAGGATCCAGGATAAAACCTAGATTTCTTACAGATGGTTTAACGCAGTCAGCTAAATTGTCCAACATTTGATTCAGCTTTCCTGAGCCAGCTAGAGGTCCAAAAACCTCAGTCTTCTTTTCGTTTAGTTAAAAAAAAAAAAACTAAATCTCATTCTCATTTTGCTTGAGAGGCACATAGATTTGTGTGTCATCAGCATAAAAGTGATAAGATAGACCATACTTCCTAAATATTGAGCCCAAGGGAAACATAGACAAACAAAACAGAATAGGGGCAAGAATAGATCCCTGGGGAACCCCACAAGCTAATTGCACTTTCGATGATATACATCCATCAATACATACTGAAAAAGATCTGTTTGACAAATAAGATTTGAACCACTCAAGTACAGCACCTTTTAGATCAGCACAGTGAGCGAGTCGAGCGACAAGAATATCGTGGTCAACTGTATCAAAAGCTGCGCTCAGATCCAATAGCAGCAATATTACCCTAATAAGGCCCAAGGTGTTTTTTTACATGCATTTTTTATTTCTCTTTGCTTTTTGGGCTTATTGGAACCTAATTAGAATAAAAATGTAGATGTCATCTTTTGATACGATGTACTTTTAGAAAAAAATTTTGTCCATATATGTGGACTCGTGGTCCGAATTTACATAAAACACTTTTTCCTGAATGTTTTTTAATGCATATATAACAGAGAAATTATTTATTTTTAACTTGCTTTGACTATCAGAGAGTAAAAACAAACCGCAGTGATCACTTTTTCCGAAGTTCAGCTGTTGTTTTTTGCACTTTATTATTATGCGTTTAATGTTAAAAAATCAATAATGTATAGGCCTACAAGAGTGTATCCTGTGTGTGTGCGTCTTTTATTACTAATGCCGCTCTCTTCCAAAACCGAAAGTTGCTTCGTATCTGGCAATATTTCGGCTTTTAATTGAATGAAAAGTTAATTTAGATAAGCCAATATTTTAAAATTGCAGTAAAGTAAGTGACGTGCGGCCACACATCGAAACTGAGGTCTGATCTCATCTCTTTCTCGCTGTCATCCAAACACTGATACGGAGACGCCACACAAGTCAAGTCGCAAAACGGAGGCTGGTACCAGCTGACAGAATAGCTGAAGCCTTTGCGAAATCTGTCAAAATACAGCACTGAAATTAACAGGTATAAATGTCTTTGAGCCAAAAAGTCTATTTGTTGGATATCTGTAAAAACGCAATCAGAGCCAATGTCATGTAGAAGTTGTGTAGCCTAATAATTATATTAATTCTAATAAAAGGAAAACCAAAATCAACAATTCATTGCATTTTTCGTTTGATAAAAAATATATAGAAACGAAAAAAAATCAAAGGGTGGCTAGTTTGTATTAATTTGTTTTAATATGAATAAAAAATATGCTTAGCCTATATAAGCTTAACGGTTATATACGCTGCCAATACGCAAGCCATTCTAAAATATTATTTCACTGTGTACTGGGTTATAATGTATATTTTACATTAAAAACTAAATGTAGCATGTCTTGCTGTCATTTAAAACATGCTAGTGTGTATGCAGTGTAAACATAAGGTTGATTTATACTTCTGCGTCAAGCGCACGCGTATGCTACGGCGCAGCCTTCGCGTGGACACATAGCCCCTCGCCGTGGCCGTCGGCGACGTTGATGCGCACCTCTCAAAAATGTAACGTGTACGCGTAGCGCAAGCTCTGTGATTGGTCGGCTTGGTATCGCTGACGAGTGTGGCCGAAGCTGAGAACCACACACTCGATGCAGCGAGTGTTTACAAGTGTGGAGTCCTGGGAAGGAGCTCCGGATTGTTTTGTGTTTATCTTATGATTAAAGTTGTTGCACGTCGGCCAGTTCCCGCCTCAAAATGAGCGAATTTGAGCCACTTGTACATTTAAGGAAGTGTTCAGAAAAAAACCAAACACCAGCGAAGAAACTCGACACAGAGAAACATAAACACCTACTGGCAGCTAGCGTTTCGGAAGTGTATTGCAGAAAAACAGAAACAGCGCGCAGAAGTATAAATGCACGGCTACGCGCAAGGTTTGCGCCGTAGGTCACGCCGATCACTTGACGCAGAAGTATAAACCAGGCTTTACAGGGTACCGTCAATAGTCATACTGCGAACCACGTTATTGAACTCCAATATCTCTGAGAGAGATTATGTTACCCGATAGCCAATATTAACTTTGAGAGATTTTAAAAATAAAAGGCATTTAAAAAAAGAAACAACACGCAAATCTGCAACAAATAAAACTGGTTCCGTGAAGTTCAGCTATTCTCATATTGCCAGTGAATGCTGCTGTGTAGTGTGTATAGCACCGCAGTGCGTCAACTGCTGCTGGTGAGAAAGAGAAAGGACGCGTGAGAGCTTAAAGCCAGCATCTATATAACCAAAAGCAAGATCATATCGTTATAAATATTCCATTAACGATACTCATCGAAATATTTATACATTTACATGGTTTTTATTGAGATTGTGTGATCTGTATATGCTGTCTGATCTTTACAGAAGCTGTAAACTGACATGCGCGCGGTGACCGCAGTGGTGTTTAAACTCTAACGAGGCGCTTTTATTTAGCCTGTAGTCTTTAGATTTTTTACATAATGTTCCATTACTTAAAATGTATTGAATTTTTTTATTTATAGTTTATATATAAAATGAGTGCTAGGTTGTTTAGCTGTGATCAATATGCAAGGATCATATTTCATATTCGGTTTATTTTTCAGTAGCCTATAGATTCGTTAATAATGTATTTTATAAACGGATTGTTTATAAGGACTAAGCTATTAATATATAATATATTAGGCTAATTAATACGTTAAGACATTGAAGTCAGGTAGGACAACAAATCACATCCATGTACTGAAAAACTGTTGATTGGTATTGGTGCGTGGTATCTGCCTTTCATGTCCCATACGAGTACAAGTATTTTAACCAAGTATCGACCCGATACTGGTATCGATGCATCCCTATTTTTTTCCCATTTTGGACAGTAAAAAATAGGGTTTAGGACATTTCATATGCTGCAAAACAGTTGCAGGATGACACTGTATGTCTGTAACAAAATATAAAACATTCTAAGTATTTTAAATAGCCACTTAAGAGCTCAAATGTGCTGTCCACATATGTGGACACTCAAGCCCTAGGAGGTTACAGACTGACCAGAATCAACAGCTAATAAAATATCATTCTTAAAAGAGCAGTTTCTGTGCTGTGATGTTTTCTAAAACAGGACTGGAATGATTCATAAATTCTATTTTGCTCTAAAAAGTGCTGTATCTGGATGGATACTACCTACTCTAGAATGTTTGGCTAGTGTTTAATTAGCGGAATAAAAAGATTTTTTAATGGGCCATGCCATACATTCATTACTTTCAAGCAATGGTATCCACGTTTTTATAGCTATTCCCAATATCTAAATGGTTTTAAATTAATCAAAAATCTGCCAATAAAAATCAGCAGTAGATGCATCGTTTCTGCAATTCAGCCAATTTCACCTGTTTACTTAGAAAAGCAGCATGCTATGGTAGAAAGGGAACGTTATTTCATGTACCAAAATCCTCCCCAAAATCAAAATCTCTTCCATCTTTATTGACTAACAAGCAAACCATCACTCCAGCAAAAAGTTAAATGTCTTATGAGGTTTGTTGAGGTTTAGTTGGGGTCTTTAAATTAGCTTGTAGCCCCACTTGGCCTGTTAAAGCCGGCTTACCTCTCTCATGTAATCTCCAATACGGGACCAGTTTGAACACACTAACCATCATCCAGTCAAGCCTCTCACAGCATAAACAATCATGCGATCAAAGGATGTCCCAAGCATAAAGACTTGTCCGATCAAAGGATGGGCTTTGTAGGATAATACAGTTCATGTAGATCAATTGTCAGTTTGCCTTCAGTTCTTGCTCAGAGTGATGCAGTAGATCGACTTGGGAAGTAATGGCAAGATTTCAGGCTTACATCCTCGCATACATTCTGTGATCGCAGAAATGGTAATTTTGGAACTGATATATTGACCTTATTCTTCGCGTACAAGCGGACGCAGCCATTTGAGTCCCTTTGGCTCAAGACCTCCGGTCCTATTCACTTCCATTCATTTTTAGATGCTACTTGATATTGCAAACTAATGTTTTCTTATTATATTATTCTACTTTGTCTGTAGGTGGTTTATTCCTCTGTGGCGACCCCAGATTAATAAAGGGACTAAGCCGAAAAGAAAATGAATGAATGAATGAATGAATGACTGACTTTGTCTGTATAGTAATGAACACACTTGTTTGTAGAAGAAGTAGTTGAATCGTTTTCTCTATTCCTAGTCATTTCTCCCATAGGAAACTGAATCGGAAGTTCTAAATCAACTTTAAAAATGAGCGCACTTCCGCATTGAAGAATAAGGTCAATAAAATGTATTTGGATAGAAAGATAAATGTATAGTGCTGTGTATTAACTGATTATTATGTGATTCCATAATCAGATTTCAGAAATGTTGTGATTGTAAATGGGCTGTTTAACGTAAAATGTTCATAATCAGAATGTTTATAATCATACTTTTTATTAATTGCATGATTACATGCACACAGTGGCAGTAAATGTATTTATAGATTTCCGTAATTAACATTTTTTATATCTTACCACTTTTATATGTTTGCAATAGTGTTACTATATAAATAGGGTAGCAAAGAGGCGGAAAATCTAGAAAAACTTTATTTGGGAAATTTTCCATTTTGGAAACTTACTAGGAATTTAAGGGTATTCCAGCCTGATCTCATGAGGACATGTAACTATTTTATGTTTTGTCAGTTTAGTGGCTAATTCGTACAAATTCGTACCGAGTTCAGTCTTATGAAAATGTACGATTTAAAAAGCCCAACCCAACCTCACACCTAAACCAAACCGCCAATGGGGGATGAGCAAATCGTATGAAATTATATATTAATAGGATCGTAAGAATTCATACGAATTAGCCACTAAATCAAAAAGTTACAAATTGGCATGACATAGTGTTGGGTATTCTCAAGAATATATGGGAATTAATTAGAAATTTGGGAAAATATATATCTAAATATATATGAATTATTTCATATAAATTATGTCATATAACATCAATATTAGGGATGTGGCATATTTTCAGCTGCCGAAAACGGCATTTTTGTTTTTTGTCTGAAAAATAACCAACAGGATATTTATATGTAGCCTGCCATATTTAGTAAATTCCCAGTTTATTCTGTTGAATTCCTGTTAATTCCCATATTTTTCCAATAATTTCAAATGGAAAGTTGAAAATTTCCAGAATTTTGCATTTCTCTGTATAAATACTGTAAAAATTTAGTGTACTTTATTATAAATGAATAAATCATTAGCTTTATCAACTTGTTTTCTGCACAAACAAAAAATATTTAGAATATAAAAAATTAAATATAATTTATTATTTTATATTTTCTGTTTGTTTGTAAAAAAAAAAAAAAAAAAAAAAAGTAGCCAAAAAGGCTCATTTTAAAGTAGTCAGGCTACATAGCAGACAAGATTAAAACACGTGTAGAAAGCAATAAAAAAATATATTTTATAGTTTTCTTTAAATTTATTAAAATTAAACTTAAAATTTAAGTAATAAAATAGAAATGTAATCAATTATTCCAGATTCTTAAGTTTTTACAAAACAAGGAAGAGCAGGATTCACATGTAAGTAATGACTTTAGGCCTTTATAACGAAACAGAAGTTGAGTTAATTTACATTTTGCAAAGCAATAACTTCAGTTTTGCAATATATATATTATATCATATACAAACATAAATATTAGGGATGCACAGAATTTCCAGCTGCCAAAAACGGCATTTTTGTTTTTTGTCTGAATGAGAAAAATGGCCAACAGGACATTTCTATATATACATGTTCCTGGCACCTGCCTGCCATATAAAGTATTACCAGTTTATTTGCTTCTATTCCCATTAATTGCTATATTTTCTCTTTAATTCCCATGGAAAGTTTTGAAAATTTCCAGAATTTTGCAACTCTATATATTAATAATATAGCATTTATTTTACTTTATGATAAATGTATAAATTATTAGATTTGTAATTTTTAAAACAATAAAAATATATATTTTATAGCTTTCTTTAAATTGACTAAAATTTAATTTAAATTTTAAACAAGTAATACAATAGAAATGTAATCAATTATTCCCAATTCGTAAGTTTTTACAAAACAAGGAAGAGCAGGATTCACATGCAAGTATGACTTTAGGCCTTTATAATGACACTGAAGCAAAGTTCATTTACATTTTGCAAAGCAATAACTTCAGTTCTGCAATTTACACGAGTAGTTTATGAACAGCTCATATATTTGCTAATAAGATTGAGTGTCAGTGTTTACTCAGCAGTTTACAACCATTTGCAGATAATATTGCCATTACTCTTTAAGGTCCAATAGATTTGTCTTCTAATGAAAAGCACAGAATACAGTATGTTGCGTTTCTATGAGATGTAGTCTCTCCTACAGATATGCAGGCAAATGCTCTCCAAACTACAGCTTTTTGCTTGAACAACAGGCACATTGTCCACAACATCCTGCAGCCTGTCACCAAGAAAAAAAAAGGGAGTGAGAAAGAACATCAAGAGGTTGTATGTGGCCCAGAGAAATATAGCATCTGTCTGTATTGTTTAAAATTGTATTAGCTTCAGTAATGCATTATTAAGCATACAGTTGAAGTCAGAATTATTAGTCCTCCTGAATTATTAACCCAATTTCTGTTTAACGGAAATAAGTTTTTTTCAACACATTTCTAAACATAATAGTTTTAATAACTCATTTCTAATAGCTGATTTCTTTTATCTTTGCCATGATGACAGTACATAATATTAGGGATGTCCAGATCCAATCGTGTGATAGGAAATCGGGCCCGATCAGCTTGAAGCGGAAAGGGCGAGTATGTCTGCGGTCTGGAGGTATTATAAAGTTGATGACAACAACATTGCCATAGCAAACAATGAGATATGTAAACTTTGGATTGCCTGCCGGGTATTTTAAGCTGAGATGCTATTTGCTTTTATATTAGATTTTTTTTTTTACATTTACTGTTGCACTAATCCAAAAGTGAAGAATTTATCTCTTATATATTACTTGATTGTTTAAGCTACCTCACAGAAGTGCTCTGTTTGTTAACAGAGTTGTTGAACATTAAAATAAGGTGAATTAAATAAAAAATAAGGAACATCCTGGATCTGTTTCTTTCTTCGCTCTTCTTTTTTCTTTTTGTAATGTATTGTAGAAGTATCGGATTGGGTTTCAGTATCGGTAGATACTCAAAATCAAATAAATCGGACTCAGACTCGAGGGCAAAAAAACCTGATCAGGACATCCCTACATCATATTGTACTAGATATTTTTCAAGATACTTGTACTCAGCTTAAAGTGACATTTAAAGGCTTAATTAGGTTAAATATGCAAATTGGGCAAATCATTGTACAACGATGGTTTATTTTGTAGACAATAGAATAAATTGTTGCTTAAAGAGGCTAATAATGTTGTCCTTAAAATGGTTTTAAGAAAATTAAAAAAAATGCTTCTATTCTATAGCTGAAATAAAACAAATAAGACTTTCTCCAGAAAAAAAAAAAATATATAGGAAATACTGTGAGAAATTCCTTTCTCTGTTAAATATTATTTGGGAAATATTTAAAAAAAAACAAAATTCATAAGAGGGCTAATAATTCTGACTTCAGCTGTATATATTCAGGGCGCTCATCGTAACATAAAATTAACCTCAGATCTGCCTTTAACTCTTTTATAGTACAAATTTTCCTTTGAAATAAAAAGCAAAAAAATCACTCAGTAAAATGCAACAACGTTGCATGATCCTAGATTCCTATTGGTTGATCTATAGGGCTCATTGGCGGTTAAATGTGGGTCAAGGTAGTCTGTTCTCAGTTTAGCAGGTTGAATAAACGGTCACGGTTCATCTCACAGCATCAACCTGTTCATGCAAATCTGTGTTTGATCTCAAACTAATTCACTCCAGGAGTTAATCATCACCTCACGTTGATTATAATGGACTCCGATTACGGAGGATTCCCATCTCTGCTCAGGCTTTTCAGTCCTTATTAAGTGATTCATGTATGAATCAGTCCATGGATTGACGTTTTCTTTGGTGCTGTCATCATCATGCGTGTGCGTTTGTGATTGATAAAGCTTCTATTAATAGTCTCAAACAAGAGACCACTCATTTTTTGCGTTCTGTCTGCACTATTTTTGTGTAATTGTTGTTTTTTTATGGACACAAATGCGTCAGATGGACGTCACTGATCATTGTTACCTTTTGCTTCTCACATAAG
Organism: Danio kyathit; assembly: GCA_903798195.1. Lineage (NCBI taxonomy): Eukaryota > Metazoa > Chordata > Actinopteri > Cypriniformes > Danionidae > Danio > Danio kyathit. The sequence goes on from LR812525.1 coordinate 16,156,616, forward strand.
TGTCGCATTTTTCTTACACTGCATTGAAGGTTAAATTGTACTGCCTGCATTTCTGTTTTCTACTCAGCAGTTTATGTGACCAAAACAAAGTAAAAATTGAAGCAAGTGCAACTTCATCAAAATATTGCTAGTAATTTGACTATTTAGAGTTAATGTGGTGTAAAGTTTTACTGTCCCAGTATTTCTCTGTTGTAATCAGGATATCACAATAATTAGCCCTGAAAAAGCCAACGCAGCCCAATCACTACCAGATTAGTTGTGTTTGCGATAAGGAAAAACGCTAAACACATGCGGGCATTTCTTCTTTCTTTCTGTTTACTGAACTAGTCCGCAGTAACGAAAACAGGAGATACATTAGAAACAAACAGATGACCAACCAAAAAGCAATACATATATGTGAGTCCCATCTCACACTCAGTACACTACAATTACTATGGTGTAAATACAGCACTACAACATACAAGAGAGATATCGACTTAGAAAGTCACTTACGTGTTTTATAATGTTTTGATCAGCTGTAGTTTGAAAAAATGCCGATCTTTTCTCCTCTAAAGGCTTATTATGCGGTCTCTCTCGCCATCTTGTGGATGGACAATATCAGCCGTCTTTGCTCTGCTCAATGACAGGCTGATGGCCGCCAACGCGATGATCCCCGAAACTATAAATATTTAAAAATAGGCACTATCCTTATAAATAAACTGCATAGATGCAATCTAAACAACTACATTCTCGACTAAAAAAGCCTTAAAAGTACATTATGTTGTCCAACAGCTGCAATATTTGTCAAACTGTAGTGAGTTTATTGATTTGCTGGGCGAAGTAATACAGAAGGGTGAGGAAGCTATACGAGTTCTGATATTGCAGAATATTGCACGGCTATCAGCCAATCAGATTCGAGAACCAGACAGAACTGTTGTGTGTATATATATATATATATATATATATATATATATATATATATATATATATATATATATATATATATATATATATATATATATATATATATATATATAATGTATGTGTATATATATAATGTGTGTGTATATGTATGTGTGTGTGTGTGTGTGTGTTTATTTTTTTTAGATATTCTTTTTATGATATATTATTTATTTTATTTATATTCAATTTTATTTTCCAACTTATATGAGCAATATCACACAAGTAGCAGTGCGATGTGGCTATATTTCGGAACTGGTGGGAGGCCTGTGGGCCGAGTGCCTTAGTGTCCCACCAGTGACAATATACAGCCATATTGCACTGCACCGAGTGTGATATTGCATTTATACCACAGTTCGACTGCATAATCGTCTATATAAATAAGAAAATCAAACACAGAGAGTCTCAAAACCCTTTTGTACTAGGAACTACTTTCTTCCGCCATTCATTCACATCTGCAGCTGACATCAGAACAGCAGAAAACATTGCTCATTCACTAACGTCATTTCAGAGCTAGTATTTGAATGATTCTCTAGCGTAATGTCTAAAGTGATGACGAAACAGGTAATTTTGCTCACATTTTAAGATTATAAGGCTGAACAGCATGAAATGGCATCAGTCTACAGAGACTCCCTTGAGAAATGCTGGAGAGATCAAGGGAGATCACACTATTTGCAATATTCGTAATTAGAAATTACGCTGTTTTTTTCTTAGGACTTATTATGCGGTCTCTGTCGCCATCTTGTGGATGAACATTGTCAACCATCTTTGCTCAAAGACAGGCTAATGGCCGTCGACGCTGCCGCTCAGAAATGATAAATATTTTTAAAAAGCCACTATTCTTATAAATAAAGTGCATAGTTGCAATTTAAACAACAACATTCTTGACTAAAAACGCCTTAAAAGTACATTATGTTGTCTAACAGCTGCAATATTTGCAGTGGTGGAAAGAGTAAAATGAAAAATCATACTTAAGTAAAAATACCATTACTTGCCTAAAAATGTAGTGCAAGTAGAGTAAAAGTATCTGTTGTAAATATTACTCAAAGTATGAGTAAAAAGTGAACATTTCAAAAGTACTCAAGAGTAGTGAGTGTAGTGAGTATTACGCTGTTAAAAACTGATGCATTTACATGTAATTTGTGCATGTGTGTGTAAACGTAACATTCTGTAGTTCATCTAGTTATTTCCCAGCAGGCCCACAACGTCATAAGACATCAATATTAGGTTAGATTTAGGTTGTGATGTCAGGTGACCAAAATTCAACGTCTAGACAGGGTCTAAGGACAGCGTTATTTTGATATCCAATAACGACGTCAATTGACGTTGATATTTGGTTGATTTTAGGTTATTAGAAAGTAACAAAAATCCAACGGCAAGCCAACATCTTAAACCAACATCATATTGATGTCAAATACTGACATTTATTCATCAGGTATGGCAACCAAAATCCAACATCTGATAGACGTCATAGTGGTAACGTCCACACAATGTCAAGCTGTAACATTATTAGATGTTGATATTTGGTTGGTTTTAGGTTGAACATTGGACATTGATGTTGGCCTGACGTTGAGTTCTGACGTCAATGCGATTTTTATTTCCAGACAAAATGCAACATCCCCATGATGTTAGAGTACAACATCAATCTGACGTCATGTTGATGTATTGTGCCTGCTGGGTGTTTAAGGCCATTTCGGTCAACATACAGTAAACATTCGTCATCTTCTCATCAGTGACATGCATCTAAACAGTCTCAATGTGTGTGAAGATTTTGGACATCTTCTTATACACTTTTAATGCTTCCAAACAGTTTGCTGCAATTATAAAGCGCACATGTCTTGAGGTAGTATATTAAGATGCGGTTTACCTTCTATGTGCGATTTGATTGGGCAGGAATCACAGGACTGATTTTTCTAAAAGTACAATTCCTGAGAAAAACTACTCAATTACAGTCATTTCAGTATTTGTAATTAGTTACTTTACACCACTGAATATTTGTCAAACTGTAGAGCGTCCTCTGCTTGTCGCTGTATGTGGGCGGAGTAATACCTGAAGGGTGAAGAGGCTGTACGAGTGCTGTTATTTGCAGAATATTGCACAGCTATCAGCAAATCAGATTCAAGAACCAGACAGAACTGTTGTATAAATTAAAAAACACACGCGTACGTACATAATATGTGTGTATATGTATGTGTGTGTACGTGTATTAAATATATATATATATATATTATATAATGATAAATAATTTGTATTATATTAATATAATTACATATTTAATACTAAATACATATTGTACATAATAAAACATTCTCTTTTCATGAACCGCTATACTGTAGGTTAAATTATTGTCCAAAATGAGCAACACTGTGGGATCAGCAGAAGAAAAAATAGTAAAATTCCATCACTTCAGGCTGCTTTCATTTCTGACTCATTGGGATGAGGTGTTATGGATGTACACTCTCATAATACAAGCATTTGCATATCATTCATATTAATAAGGCCACCGACTGAGGTTGGATGTGCTTTTACAAGCTATTACAGGGAGTGCAAAATTATTAGGCAAGTTGTATTTTTGAGGATTAATTTTATTATTGAACAACAACCGTGTTCTCAATTAACCCAAAAAACTCATTAATATCAAAGCTGAATATTTGTAAAATTTGTTTTAATTTGTTTTTAGTTTTAGCTATTTTAGGAGGATATCTGTGTGTGCAGGTGACTATTACTGTGCATAATTATTAGGCAACTTAACAAAAAACAAATATATACCCATTTCAATGATTTATTTTCACCAGTGAAACCAATATAACATCTCAACATTCACAAATATACATTTCTGACATTCAAAAACAAAACAAAAACAAATCAGTGTTTTGATCTGTTCACCATCAACATTGTGTGCAGTAGCAACCACAGCCTCCCAGACACTGTTCAGAGAGGTGTACTGTTTTCCCTCCTTGTAAATCTCACATTTGATGATGGACAACAGGTTCTCTATGGGGTTCAGTCAGGTGAACAAGGAGGCCATGTCAATTGTTTTTCTTCTTTTAGACCCTTTCTTGCCAGCCACGCTGTGGAGTACTTGGACGCGTGTGATGGAGCATTGTCCTGCATGAAAATCATGTTTTTCTTGAAGAATGCAGACTTCTTCCTGTACCACTGCTTGAAGGTGTCCTCCAGAAACTGGCAGTAGGACTGGGAGTTGAGCTTGACTCCATCCTCAACCCGAAAAGGCCCCACAAGCTCATCTTTGATGATACCAGCCCAAACCAGTACTCCACCGCCACCTTGCTGGCGTCTGAGTTGGACTGGAGCTCTCTGCCCTTTACTGATCCAGCCACGGGCCCATCAAGAGTCACTCTCATTTCATCAGTCATAAACCTTAGAAAAATCAGTCTTGAGATATTTCTTGGCCCAGTCTTGACGTTTCAGCTTGTGTGTCTTGTTCAGTGGTGGTCGTTTTTCAGCCTTTTTTATTTTGGCCATGTCTCTGAGTATTGCACACCTTGTGCTTTTGGGCACTCCAGTGATGTTGCAGATCTGAAATATGGCAAAACTGGTGGCAAGTGGCATCTTGGCAGCTGCACGCTTGACTTTTCTCAGTTCGTGGGCAGTTATTTTAAGCCTTGGTTTTTGGTTTGGTTTTTCCACACGCTTCTTGCGACCCTGTTGACTATTTTGAATGAAACACTTGATTGTTCGATGATCACGCTTCAGAAGCTTGGCAATTTTAAGAGTGCTGCATCCCTCTGCAAGATATCTCACTATTTTTGACTTTTCGGAGCCTGTCAAGTCCTTCTTTTGACCCATTTTGCCAAAGGAAAGGAAGTTTCCTAATAATTATGCACACCTGATATAGGGTGTTGATGTCATTAGACCACACCCCTGCTCATTACAGAGATGCACATCACCTAATATGCTTAATTGGTAGTAGGCTTTCGAGCCTATACAGCTTGGAGTAAGACAACATGCATAAAGAGGATGATGTGCTCAAAATACTCATTTGCCTAATAATTCTGCACTGCCTGTATTTTACCAGTATCTACTGCAATGGTATTCAGATGTTTTCAAGTGTGGCGAAAGTACCTTTTGAGGCATCATGATATTCCTTAAAGTCATAGTTCACCCATAAAAGAAAATTCAACCATCCTCAAGTTTCTTTTATTCTGCTGAACACGAAATAAGATATTCTGAAGAATGTTGAAAAGTCGAGGTTCCTCATTGACTTCCATTTTTGGAAAACACACACTATATGAAAGTCAGGCTTAGAAGAAGTGGTGAGTATGATAGAATTTTCATTTTTCTGGGCGAACTGTCCCTTTAACTAAGGATTTATGAGGACAGCATGACAGAAGTCAGCTGAAACATCATCTCACAACAGGAAGGTTGTTTGAAACATGTCATCTGGTTAGGGAAGCTGGTCATGAGCTCTTATATAACCGTGTAGTTAAACCACAGCAATGGTGGATTATGGTCTGTTTGCGTTGGTCATGGGCTGAATAGTTTTGGTGGGAGCGTATCAGTCTGAAGGTAAACAGACTCGTTCTTTTCAGTTGACACAGTCACTCGAGTGCAGCGGCGACTGCCTACTTTTTGTGGCTTTATTTCTGTAGGTATGATTTCAGGATTTTGTTATTTATAAAGGATTTATAAAGCATAAATAGTCCTCACTTTAGATTAGGTCACAAAACTGCATGAAGTTGAGTTAATAAATCATTTATTAACATACATAGTAACCATTACTATATGCCTGAATAATAAGATATATAAATGTTGATTTCAATAGTTTATTAATCATTTACTAGCTCATTCTGAATGATCTTAAAAACCACCAACTACTCTTAAATACAAATGGTTTGTAAATAATGCAATACTTAATTTAGTAATGAAAAATAAATCATTAGTAAAGTATGAAATTACAATTATTAAGCACATTATAAATGTGGTTGCAAGTCAAGAATTCAGCATTTGTAGCTGCAGTAATAAACTGCTTACTAACGTTTAATAATGTAGAGTTAATGCTTAACAAATAATGAATTCACTAGATGCTAATGCTTAGTAAATGATTCATAGTGTGTAGTTATTATAAAGTGTTACCAATATGGGTTAGGGTTGATTTTTAAAAATATATTAAAGTCTTCTATGGTTGGCATTAGGCATGGGCCGGTATAAGATTCTAACGGTATGATAACCTTGGATAAAAACATCATGGTTTCATGGTCTTGTGATTACTGCACTGTAAAAAATTAATCCGTAAAATTTACGATAATTTACGGCAGCTGTGGTTGCCAGTATTTAACCGTTAAAAGTATGATACAAACCGTAAAAGTAATTTCTAATTTTTACAGTAAACTACCCTATTTTATTGATTTATAGAGGTAATATGTCTGTATATTGATTAGCAACATCTACACATCTTTTGTTACACAGATAGACATAACACAGCCATATGCAGGTGGTGATGAGAAAGTTCATACATAATGAACCAATGCTCATCACAAACAACTTTTCCCACAATCAGAAAAGTGTATCAGTGTATAGAAGGTGTTCAGTGTCATTCACACAGCTGCTAAACACCAGTATGGTAACACGCATAAAATTAAAGTCATGAAATAAACATTGTTTATCAACATTAGATGTAACATAAATCTCTAATGTACATAACTGATGGGGAAACAACTAAAAAGATCCATAGTAATGTCAGCAAAAAGCATAAAAAGTGATGTGCCATGCAGGGAATTCTGGGAAAGTCAATTTACAGTTATTCGCCGTATATATTAAGAAAACATACTGTTAACCAGGTTACGGATTTTTACTGTAGCATTGTTACAGTTTTTTACCGTTGAAATCACGGCCATTTTTTACAGTGCTAAAATATGTTCTTTTTAAATGTCTGGGAAAAAAACAACAACTTTTTTGATTTGAACACCATGGCTTCGTCTGAAATCATGTACTTACATACTGGATATGGTAATCTAAAAACAGTATTCGAGCCAAGTAGTATGTCCAAATTCATAGAATTCGATAAACTGTATGTTACACCCGGATGACCTACTACTTCTAGTGAGATTCTGAAGTGCGCATGCGATGGACGCTACGCTGACCCATGATGCACCTCGAGAGAATTCATGAATGGGAGCGAAGCGGGTATGTCACGTGATGACAAAATTGCATCCGTTGTACATCCGAGCTCCATTCATACTACTCACATTCATACTGTATAGAACACACTTTTCTATCGGTTGTGTAGTACATTTAAATTCAAATGCAGTACCTGCTGAGGAGTAGGCAAATTCGGACACAGCCAATATATTTTATTTTGAGAAACGTTTAAAGTATTTAGGAGTAGTAAACATGTCGGGCTAAATAATTCAAATCAATCATTGACTTCTGCTGTCTTCATTAGATTCAAAAACACATATTTCTTCACAATTTAAAACGGCATCTTTGGATATCTTTTTTGCTGGAGATACTGTTGTCCTAACAAACTAAAAAAAAAAAAAAAAAAAACGTAAATAAATAAAATCTTACATTTACCCTAGGAACATTTTGAAAACATTGACTTTTCCAAACCGCGGTATACCTTGAAAACGGTTATCGTCCCATGCCTAGATGGCATAACCTCTTTGTATGTGTTGTCCTTGAGGTCCTCGATGGTTGGCATCATCTCTTCACAGGTCTTTGATCCCATCAATGGGGCTGGAAACCTCAGGATGAGTATCCCCAGGTGGAAAAAGAGAACAAAGAAAACAATTAGCAAAGCTGCTGTTCATAATGTATTTGAACAAGAGATATTAAATATTATTGCAAAAATGAAGTGGTATAAACGAAAATAGCAGTTATATAAACAAACATGTAAAGCTTATGAGTATTTCTAACAAAATATCTGGTGCATTAAGACAGGAGGAGTGTGTCCAACAGGTGGTTGTCAAGCCCACTCACCTGCATGGAGCACATACCGTTATATGATGCATTGTGTGTATGCTTTACTAAAAAGATAGTAAAGTCTTTAATCTAGTTTTGAACTGAGAGAGTGTGTCTGAGCCTCGGACATTATCAGGAAGACTATTCCAGAGTTTAGAAGCCATAAATATGAAGGCTTGACCTCTTTTTGTGGACTTTGCTATTCTGGGTACTATATATATACAGTTGAAGTCAGAATTATTAGACACCCCCCCCCACCCCCAATTAAAAAAAAATTTTTCTAATGATTTCCCTAATGATGTTTAACAGAGCAAGGACATTTTCACAGTATGTCTATATTTTTTTTCTTCTGGAGAAAGTCTTATTTGTTTCATTTCGGCTAGAATAAAAGCAGTTTTTAATTTTTTAAACACCATTTTAAGGACAATATTATTAGCCCCTTTAAGCTATATTTTGTTTCGATTAGTCTCTAAAACAAACCATCGTTATACAATAACTTGGCTAATTACCCTAGAAGAAACTGAAAGTGAACAGCTGACGGGTGAGGAGGGGGATCGGTAAAATGAGATGCCGATCAGATTTCAGAAGTGCCGGATCCGGAGTGTTCCGGCACAAATTAAGCCCTGGGTAGGTCCCACCACAACTTTTCCCGTCATCATCATATCTTACAGGGAAGCCAAAATGCTTTTATGCACGTGATTTAAATGACGCGTGAGGCGATCTCTCTGCAATGGTTATAAATGTTGGATTAACCGACAAATTCAAAATAAATTATTAATCCGAGGAACACGTGCGTTTCGAACCGTGAGTTGTGATCCGTTTCACCCCTAATATATATATATATATATATATATATATATATATATATATATATATATATATATATATAAAATAGGTGGGCATAGAATCATTTTTTTAATCTAGATTAATCTCACTGTAATCTTGGAATTAATCTAGACTAATGTAGATTAAAATGGCTCATTTGAATTCTGCCGAAAGCATTTAGAATATGTAATATTCACCCAATGTAATATATTATATGTAATATAATACCCAAATAATGACTAAATGTAAGTCTTTGAGAACGGGTTTCTCAAGCCAGGTGGCGCATTAGACCAGGGGCTCATCTCTGGTTTCCAAAATGCATCATAAACTGCTTGAGAAACTGTTCTACTATGATAATTGGTGATGAAAATAAATGATGTTCAATAAGATGTACTTGTGTTTACTAACTGTTTATTCAGTTAAACATGAATTTTGAACTGTAGGCCTACATAAGCTCCAAACAGCAGTTTTTTTTTGATTATCTTAATCCGACTAAAGTCATAACTGAACTAAACAGAAATGCAATTAAGACATGTGGAATATGCAGATATTAGTGGCATTATTTAAGTAAACACCGCAATCAAACTATTACCATCATGTAGGACTTTTCGCCATATTTTCCAACAAGATCCACACACATGGCTGTCAGTAAAGGACTGCACACACACACACACACACACACACACATCGCGAAATGCGGAAGTTTTTTTCTTTCCATTTGGCGTGCGTTATTAAATTCCATAACACTCTCACCAGTCCTTACTCCTTATTTGCGTCTAATACCCCAGTTTGTCACAGGGGCATGAATGAAATATTCATGAGTGAAAGTGGAACTGCCGAACTGCAGTTAAAGTCACCCAAAATTACAGGAAACTCTTACATTAAAGCACTTCAAGTAAACACCTTAATTATATTATTGTCTATTAAGGCAAATAACTAGATTACAGATGTCCATGTAAGCGTAGTCAGTAGTGTCTTCGAAGTAAGTGAAAGATCCAGAAGGGCATCCTGCTGATTAATTTCATATTCATATTCATATTCATATTCATATTCATTTAATGTATATATATATATATATATATATATATATATATATAAGACAACCAATCCAAAAAGTATTAAAACCTTTTTTTAAAAACAGCATTAAAAACTTAATAATATCATTATTCTGAAACAATATGTTGGTTTCATACATTTAGGCTCTTGATAAATAGCATAACATAACATAAATAGGTCACATAAATAGGTATTTGTTTAAATTAAATTTTAGTAGAATTTAATCATACAAAAATGTAGTGTAGTCATTTGAAACAGTTTGTTATCTTTATATCATTTTTGTTTGGTGTGTGTGTGTGTGTGTGTGTGTGTGTGTGTTGATTGATTTATTGATTTTGCCATGTTTGCTTAAAAAGAATTGATATCATTGCTTGCCAAGCTCAAACATGATCACAATAGATACATCTTGAAAGAAAATCAGTTTCTCTATAGATAGTGCAGATGTTTATCCCAGCCCTAAATTGAGATTGTTAATGTTGCTTGCTTTTAGATGAAGTAATTTTAACCTGAGGTGACCTGCTTATGTCAGGAGACGCTAAAAAGACTGGCAAAATCATCTCTCTGCCTCATATGTACATAAACCAATGATTGCAAAACAGTGCCGACACAAACGTGTCCCATATGAATGTCCCCCGAGTGCTCATAGGCAAATAATCAGCCCTGCGCCACGTACAGTGTTTATACAAGAAACCAGCTTGAATGCAGCCTGTTTCCTGCTCTGCCTTCCTCATTTTCTCTGCCACGCGCTCAACACTTTTCCCCCTGTCATGCCCTATTTATTTTTTAACACGCTGTGTTCCATCCACTCCTCAGCATGCCAGCACATATAATCCCTCTTTTCCATTATGAAGTCAACACTTCATTTAATCCATTTAATGGCCAAATGCAGAATTTTTCCACAATTCTTCCTCAAATGCTGCCTTCAAATCATTCATTCTGCCATTATTGATCAGATTTGACCACATCTCTATTTTGCTTTTCAGCTCTGGGGTGTTTTTTCATGCTTTAAAAAAATAAAAAAAGACTTCATTTGAAAAATCAGTTTGTCTCAAAAATAATGATTTTCTTGCTCTTTTGATCTTTGGCTAACTTCTGACCAGTCCATACACTTGTTCTAGTAGATGATTACTGCTTTTTATATGTCTTTAACTTAAATTTTGTTACTTAGATCATTACAATACAATACAAATTAATCCTTGTATTACGTTACAGGTCATAATTGTTACCAAACCACTTAGCATTTACTCGACCAAACCAATGTGTGTAGGGTTTCTATTGGAAATGGACTGAAATGAACTCTTGAGTTTCTCAACCTGGCCGGTGGCATGAACACTGACGTTTTTATGATTAAAAAATGTGAATTTTTCAGCCTAATGTTTTTAATTATACCTAAAGAATGTAATATTAAAATGAAGGACACTCTTGTCTATCGTGTTCAGTTCAGTTTCAGGACAAAATAACATTCTGTGACTCAATCTCGAGGCATAGTTGGCTGTTTTTCGTGAGTCATTTACAATTTGATGGTGTAAAACCTGTGGGAACCAGGGTAAGGAATGGTAAAGTTGTCACCAAAATTACCAGCAATTCAATATAGTTGGTGAAAAAACTAAAAGGGATTTGTGGACATACTTAGGGCTGAATGATTAATCCTATTATTATCACGATAATGATATGTGTGGCCCACGATCAATAATTGAGTATCATTGTGATTTTACAGTATAAAAGACCAGGCCGTTATTTTAATGGTGGAGTAATGGTGGGATTGTATCAAGTCACAATCATTAGGTGACTGTGTCTAGATAGCTAGTGTTTTTTTCGAGGAATGTGATGTTGATCAGCTAGCAGCAAACCTAATTAACCACCTTAAAAACCATCACAAAGTGGCTGTCGTCAGTGGGTTAATGAGCTCAGAAGAGTTCTGCTTTGCATTTTTCAATGTATTACTAACATCACTAAACCAGACATTTGTTTTCTAAATTAACCAAATATTTGCGGAGATTCAGCAGTTTTTCCCCGACGCGTTTGCCAGTCATGTAGACAGAAGACACTATCCAATTGTTTCAATGTAAAAAAAAAAGTTGTGGCCCTGTTCACGAGGGTATTCAGGCACGTTTTCATCGATCTGATGCAACTTTTATTATTTACAAGAAAAAAAATTTAATTAAAAGTTTCAGATCAATTAAACTCACTTTATGAAAAGACTAGCCTGTTCTGTTAATTAAATAATGAAATGGATAACTAATTTCCTTAAATTCTGATTAGACCATGCACGTTATTCTGTTTTAATATGTATATATGCTTATTTAAAAATAAAATTTGTTTATCAAATATTTTAGCACATCGAAAGAAATTAAATTACCTGTCTTTTGATTAAAAACATTATGCAAATGATCAGGAATTGATTGCGCGCACAAAAAAAACAATCATACAACACATGCATCACTCTCATGCCATGTTTTTGAAGATAAATTCGCATCTGAGTGCTGCTTTGAATAAAATAACATTATTAAAAGCACATTAAAGACTACACATGATATAAAACATTCACAAAAGGTGTATCTTATGGAAAAACACTAACTCACGGATGCTGCATGGCGTTTGGTTTTAAAAGAATGAAGCAGATAAAAAAAAACATCTAATTTGCAGAAGAGAATTGACAGATGATTTTTGCAACAGAAAAAGATTAAACATATTGCGACTGTTAAAAGAACATTCTACTTTAATATATTCTTTCGACGCAATACAAAAGCTCAGATTATGAATGACAGCGTGTAAAGCCATCTCTCCTGTGCTTCAGCAGCGCATCCCGCTGTTTATGAATGAGTATGAAATGTAACTTTAAGCTGTATAGAAGTGTCTTGAAAAATATCTAGTAAAATATTATTTACTGTCATCATGGCAAAGATAAAATAAATCAGTTATTAGAGATGAGTTATTAAAACTATTATGTTTAGAAATGTGTTGAAAAAAATTTCTCTCCGTTAAATAGAAATTATGGAAAAAAATAAACAGGGGGGGCTAATAAATCAGGGGGTTGAATAATTCTGATTGCAACTGTATATATATATATATATATATATATATGTATGTATATATATATATATATATATATATATATATATATATATATATATATATATATATATGTATATATATATGTATATATATATGTGTATATATATATATATATATATATATATATATATATATATATATATATGTATATATATATATATATGTATATATATTGTTTATTATATATACATATATAATAAAGTTTATTAAAGGAATAAATTATTAATCGTGATTAACATTTTCAGCATATTAATCGTGATTATAATTTTTTCTGTCATCATGCAGCCCTAGACATACATTAAGATCTATTAATTAGCTGTTTAGCATCTGTTTATGCCAAGTATATTGTAAGTGCCAATCTCATGCGTTTCTGTTATGAACAAAGTAGTCAATCGGAGGCTTTAGATTAGACACTGTTGAGTGTTAGTAATTCTGTGCACACAGATTATTTAATCATAAATAACACAGTCACACTGTACTTTTAGCCCCATAGACTTCCATTCATATTGATGCAAATGTGAAGGACCAGTAACACAAGCTTGTGCATCAAGTTTCAAATGGTGCTGCATTCTAAACTTCAAGCCTGGTGAACTTTTGACCTGCAAAATTGCATTATGTGCTTGCTTGAGACCAATACAGTAGAAGATTAAAACAGATCTCTCTGTACAGAAATTCTAAATACTAGAGAAATCGATCACCTTTGATGAAAATCATCTTTTGTAAGCTATTTGGCCAGAACTGTGTGTAGGTATAGGCCCAATCCCAATTCTATTTTTGTACCCCTTCCCCTTGGCCCTTAAAACTGAATGTGAAGAGGAAGCGCTTCAAAATTTACCCCTAATAAATGGGACAGCACTACAGCACCTGCACACATCAACAGATGACATCGCAACCTCATGCTTCATATGAGATCTGACGATTGCAACTGCATTCCAGTTGTGTTATTTTTTGATATTTATCTTCAGGAAATCACTGATAGCATATATTATGTTATCATAACGATCTAATATGGCAATAAGATCGTAACTATTCTGCGCATTTACACCATGACCATATTCATCTATGTTAACAGACCAAAAACAACATTAACACTATAGCAGACACTGTAAAAAGCTCATTCCCAGCCACTAGACTTTTCTGACAGGGTATTCGAGTGTCAGAATGTTGTGAGACTGCTGTACAGGAGTTAATATTATGGATTATAGATCGCGAGATCGCCTGTACAGCAGTCTCACAACATTCTGACACTCGTGTCTGACACAGGTGTTTTCATTTTAGCGTTTTTTTTTTTAAAGCATGATGGTAAAACACGAATGCGGTTATGAATATATTAAAACATGTGCTTAAATTCGTAATAATGACAAAAAATACTAATTTGTGGATCTCCTTACTTCCGGGTGCAGCTATCCTGCTATTGTGGCTGGTGTATTCTGGGAAATATTCTTACCACTTGGTTTCGAGTGTGGTCCTGAAAAATCTTTGTTCGAAGGGCTATCTACCCCTTCCCCTTACCCCTACGCCTTTAAGCTAAAGAGAATTGGGACAGGTAAGGGGTAGAATTGGGATTGGGCCATAGTGTGTCCATAGTCATATTGGAGTGATAGAAATACAATAAGTCTCTTTTTTGAAAATTCCTGACATTAAATAGGATCCAAATCCCTCCCATTTTGAGGCTGACCGCAACGTGACATAGAACTGCGGTTTCCCCGCCCACTGAATTGATTGACAGACGCGTATTAACATGTCTCATATCAACAAGACAGGACGTGCACAAAGCAACTGGGATTAAAAGATCTGTTCAGCTCTCTGTGATCATCAGTCATCATTAAATGTGATCAAGAATGAATTTTACAAGTTTAAAACTTTAAAACAGTGCATGTTTGTAATAAAGTAGAGCAATTTTACCATCTTTACTTTATCACCACAGCCGCATGTCAGTAATAATAATAATAATAATAATAATGCATTTTATTTAAAGGCGCCTTTCATGACACTCAAGGTCACCGTACAGGACAGCAAGAACATTCAGTTCAAATAAAAACACAATAAAAGTCAATAGAATAGAATACAAATTTTAAAAAATGCAGTCGGGTTAAAGAGAATAAGCTGTTCTAAACAGATGTGTTTTGAGTTTGGATTTAAGTTGTGAATGAGAGTCTAAATTACAGAGATCAGGTGGAAGTGAATTCCAAAGCTGAGGAGCAGAGTGGCTGAAGGATCTGCTCCCCATGGTGACAAGGCGGACAGAGGGAACAGTGAGGTGAATGGAAGAAGAAGACCTGAGTGTTCGAGAAGGTGTGGCGATATGAACAAGACTAGTAAGGTATGGAGGAGCAAGATTGTGGATGGCTTTAAAAGTGAGAAGAAGTGTTTTATAATTAATTCTGAAAAAGATGGGAAGCCAGTGAAGCTGTTGTAGAATGGGTGTGATGTGACAGATAGAGGGGGTTTTTGTAATAATACGGGCTGCAGCGTTTTGTACCAGTTGTAATTTATGAAGAGTTTTATTAGGGAGGCCAAACAGAAGGGAATTACAGTAATCTAAACGGGATGTGACTAAACTATGAACAAGAATGGCAGTTGAATGAGGTGTGAGGGAAGGACGTAAGCGATTTATATTTCGAAGGTGGAAATAAGCGGACCGGGTGACATTATTAACATGTGCAGTAAATGATAGGGTGCTGTCGAAGATGACCCCCAGACTCTTAACCTGAGGTGAGGGGGTGATGACAGAATCAACTGTGGGAAAAGAAAAGCTATATGATTTGTTTAAAGTGGATCGTGTACCTATAAGCAGAAGTTCAGTTTTATTGTCATTTAATTTCAGAAAGTTTGAGGTGAACCAGGATTTGATGTCTGCAAAGCAATTAGTAAGGGATGAAGGTGGGAGTTTGAGGTTGGGTTTGATTGATAGGTAGAGCTGTGTATCATCTGCGTAGCAATGAAAATGGATTTGGTGTTTACGAAAAATATAACCAAGTGGAAGAAGATAAATGATTAATAGCAAGGGACCCAAAAGTGAACCCTGGGGCACACCAGTAGTGACGGGGACTGATGATGAGGTGAAAGACTTTAATTGAATGAACTGTACAATTATACTGTACAATTCTAAAAGAAGACACTTCAATCCTGGTTTGTGGACTTAAATCAGGTTTATTTTGTACATTAACATAACAGATATCCATACAGCAGTGTATATTAATGTGTGTGTGTGTGTGTGTGTGCGTGCGTATATTTTATCTGAGTTCATCCTTGATTTACAGTAAGTTACTGTAGATTCTACAGGAGATCCAGACCTCTACAGGAGTTTCCAGTATGTAAACCTCTTGTCGGAGACCTCCAAAACCAAATTAGAAACCTTTAAATGTCCTGTGAAGTGCTTTGAAATGTGCATTTTTTGTTCGATCTTTGACGTAATATTAACCGAAACATAAACAGAGGGCGGGACATAGTGTAGCTCCTCCCTTTTTTTATAAACAGCCAATAGTGTTTTGTTTTATCACAGCTCTGCCAATGAGAGTGATTGAGCTCAAGTGCAGCAAATGAAAAGCATCTAGAAAGGGGCCGGAGCATGTCAGAAACTAGAGAGCATTTGATTGGTCAAGATTTGATGAGAAACTGAAGTATGATGTGACATGAATAAAGATCCCATTACAAGTTTTACATGTTTATATCAGTTTTATATCTTCTAAACGTGAATTTTGTCACAGTTTTAGAGCACACTAGCTTATTGATGTCTTATAACTAACAATACTGATACTGACATCTAAAAAAAATTGATTTTAATTTCATGGGACCTTTAAGATAGCATAATAGGGGCGTTTTAATGTCAAACGCAGATTTACATTTTTCGATTTCTAGCATCGACTGTATTTGTATACTCTCATATGAGTTCATCCTTACTTGACTTCCTTTCCTTCTCTTTTATTCCTCCAGTGAAATGTCCTTCTTGTGTGTTTCACCATCTCTGTGAAGCCGCGGCCCTCTTTCTCGATCTTTTCTCCTTTTCATCTCGCTCATCTATACTCAGTTCGGCTCTCATCCTTTTTTTAGATTGAGGACCATGTGCTACACACACCCACTCTCCCCTGCCTCTCCTCCTCTCATCTCTTGCTCCAGATTCTTCCTTTTCTCTCTCTTCCTCCTGCACTCACCCTTGCTCCCTCTTGCCTTCTGTCTTTTTTACTCCTCCTAATTTTCATGCTAGTCCTCCTTTTCCCTGCATCCTCATCATGTTTCACTTTCACTGCCGCCCACTCGGTCCTTTCAACATCTTCCAGCTCCACCTGCAGTGTGCGAGTGTGTGTTTGTGGATTTATGTCTGCTTCCAGTGAGTGTATATGTACTGTATGACTAAGTGTGAAACGCGCTGTCTGTTTTTGCATGTTGATTTTTAGGGTGAAATCTTCAAAATGGAGTTAACGTTGTAAAATGCACTACCGTTTATGACTAATAGTTAGGGCCAGACAGAATCTGTGGATATTTTTTGCAGTTTCTGCACAGAATTTTGTAAATGCGAAATGATTTTGGGAGTATCGTAACTTAAAACTTAATATATGAAATAAAAAATAACACCTTTTTAACTGGTATTAAATGTTTACAATGCAAATCCAATTAGATTCACTTATTTGGCAAACAAAGCAAGTCTTGCATATAATTTATCTTCTAAAAAACAGAACATATTACTTTACAAACTAGATTGTAAATAAATCAGATGAACATGTTCATATTAGTCAATAATATTACTGAAATGAATTTAAAAACTGAATAAATAATAAACAAAAAATCTGCATATTTTGTGTGGACCTAATAATAGTCAAACTTTAGTATTGGAAAAGAAAGTTTCTGGTAGTAATGGGCGATATAAACGATATGCGATATAAATGATACAAAATTGGCCTTCGATAGAGATTCTAATTCTATTGCACTATCGCGATAATACATGTTTGATGACGCAATCTCCCCGCGAAATTAAGAGCAACAGCAACAACAGCACTAAGCAACGCATGGCACAACTTGCGAGCCTCATGCATGGCATATTGTGGCTTGTCTAGTGAACATCAGTGCCTCCCACACAGATTTTACCTGGGCGGCCGATATATTATTGGGGCGGCCCGGTTCTGTGTTCGCGAGAAACTGAGAACACTCTGCCACAGACTCGCATGCTCTGCATGCAGACCCACAGAGACGCGCTGTATCGCACTGGATACAGAACTGTTGTTCTGATTTAAGAAGAGCGCGAAGACTAAATAGACTGATCCAGCTCATTATTTGGGGTGACAATACATTCTCTTTTCCCCGGACATGTCCGAGAATCTGCTTTCGCTTTCGATATTAATTGTATTCATTTTTGCATTACTTTATAAGCAAACTTTGTCTGGTGCGTCTCAATCTCTCAGCAGCACCAACACTACAGCAGACAGAGAGAGAGGGAGAGAGGGAGAGAAAGAGCAGATCAAGACACCAGTTTTAATTTCATTAGGAGAACAAAATGTTTAAAATCAAATGTGTTACCTTAGGCTGCAGGTTAGAAATATGTTTTTATTTAAAGTATCTGCAATACACAATTTTATTTGACTTTTTAATACTGGAAGTAATTTCAGTACAGTGTAAGTTCCTTAAGTAAAAAGACACCAGTTTTTTTGTTCTCTGCAACTTGGCATTTAGGAACCAAGGACTTAAAAGAAAGTCTTTCTTTCTAAAAGGCACTACATTTAGTTTATTTATCTGCAACATTGTGTTGTTTAATTACAGTTTTGCTTTTGCACAATAAATGTTCTCAAAACGACATGCAACCTTTCTTTATTTCTTAAAAAAAATAGCAGTTTGGCTTTCCTAAGGGTCTATGTAACCTGTTCTAAAATGGTCCTATTATAATTTATATATCGCAATATATATCGTTACCGCAAAAGGCTGCAATGTATATAGCAATATGGATTTTAGGCCATACCGCCCATCCCTAGTTTCTGGTCAGTCTCAAAGACTTTTTTTCCATATTTATTCAGTATTAATGTATGTGATCGTTTATGACATCTTTCTAGCTTTTTTTTTTTTTAATATAAGATGTCTATGTTTGTGCAAATGAATTATATGAGCAATTTCCTTTACAGATCGCTCACAATGGCATATAAATCAGATTGTGCATACTTTTTTATTAAAGTGGACATTTCGAAATTCCCCTCTTTATTGGCCAGTAGTCTTTATTTAATGTCACAGACAGACTGATGTGTTAGTGTCTGGCTCATAAAGGGAAAGAGCTGTTATATTCTAGAGAGCTTGTGATTGGACCAAAAGAATAAGTGCATCCGGAAAGTATTGATAGTGCTTTACTTTTTCCACATTTTTTTATGTTACAGCCTTATTCCAAAATGGATTAAATTCATTTATTTCCTCAATTCTACACACAATACCCCATAATGACAATGTGAAAAAAGAGTTTTTGAAATTGCTGCAAATTTATTAAAAATAAAAAACCTGAAAAATCACATGTACATAAGTATTCAGCCTTTGCCGTGAAGCTCTAAATTGAGCTCAGGTACATTCTGTTTCCACTGATCATTCTTGAGATGTTTCAGCAGCTTAATTGCAGTTCACCTGTGGTAAATTCAGTTGACTGGACATGATTTGAAAAGGCATACACCTGTCTATATAAGGTCCCAGGGTTGACAGTGCATGTCAAAGCACAAACCAAGCATGAAGACAAAGGAATTGTCTGTAGACCTCCGAGACAGGATTGTCTCCAGGCACAAGGGTGGGGAAGGTTACAGAAAAACTTCTGCTGCTCTGAAAGTTCCAATGAGCGCAGTGGCCTCCATCATCCTTAAATGGAAGATGTTTGGAACCACCAGGACTCTTCCTAGAGCTGGCCGGCCATCTAAGCTGAGTGATCGGAGGAGAAGGGCCTTAGTCAGGGAGGTGATCAATAACCCGATGGTCACTCTGTCTGAGCTCCAGCGTTCTTCTGTGGAGAGAGGAGAAACTTACAGAAGGACAACCAACTGTGCACCACCAATCAGACCTGTATGGTAGAGTGGCCAGACGGAAGCCACTCCCCGCCTGAAATTTGCCAAAAGGCATCTGAAGGAGTCTCAGACCATAAGAAACAAAATTCTCTGGTCTGATGAGAATAAAATGGAACTCTTTGGAGTGAATGCCAGGCGTGTGTAGAATTTTGAGGAAATAAATGAATTTAATCCATTTTGGAATAAGGCTGAAACATAAGAAAATGTGGAAAAAGTGAAGCGCTATGAATACTTTCTGGATGCACTGTAACATTATTAATGCTGTATGTTGGTCTATTTTCCTATAAAAGAAAGACTTTATAATACAAGTTCAAGGTTTCCGCTACATTCATTCTACTATGGCGGGGCGCCACGCCAAAATTCATCCCGCCATGGCTACATTACAGCTTCTCATTCAAAACATTGTCGTTTTTTTAAATAGCGAGTTATAATCTCACCAAAACGTATTAAAAGGTAAGTGAATTATAACAGCGCAAACTTTTTTAGTATTGCTGTGCGTTATTTGTTTAGCCCTTTAAGGTGGCATGCTGACTGACTGACTGACAGGTGCGTGAAACGTGAGCCAGCAAACACGACGTATAGCTTTCAGTTAGGATGAAAACAGTTTCCATAATTATACTTTATAGATAAAGGTCTATGGCTCTGCATACAACAAACAAAGACTTTATCTTGCTGGAGTTTACAGCCGTTTCACTTTACCTCAGGACGCATTAATGCCGCTCTGCAGGTCTATTGGAGACATTCATAAATATTCCTAGCCAATCCAATAAAGGTTGGAGACAAATTCACTACGTAAACGTGCTAAATTGCACTTGAGCAGCGTATATTTGAGGGCGTGCAAGAAGTTTTGTGCACGAACAGAGGAAATCCTAGCGCAAGCAAAAAGATCTGCATGCTCGTATTACACAAATCCAATCTCGACTTGTTGTACTGCGTCACATTTGTCATTGAAATAACGCCAAAGGTAGTTGGTAGATCAAAAGGCCTGCTGCCACAGCTGGAAAAAATCCTAGAGGAAACACTGAAGTTAAAAGTCCTTGTGAATAGTTCAATAAAGCTGCATTTATCTGGTAAAATCAATAATAAATTATGATTATTATGATAATAAATTATGGTAAAGACTAATTTTCTCGAAAATTGCCATGGATGTAACTCAGACAGTACATGTCCAAATTATTTTTCAAAGGGAACACTTTTTTTGGGGGGTGGGGGTAATTTTGTTTTGATTTCGTCAGATTAAGTATACAACTATGGAAAAGTCAAGCTTTAAATAGGAAAATGATCAAAAATCTATTTGTTTTTATTTTTGTTTGTTTGTTTTTCAACTCAAGGACCAGAGATCAGCTGAATGAACTGAAAAATGGTAAACTCAACTGTTTTACTCTAAGTTAAAATGAGCCTATTTCCAAAAGTGAAGTGTTTCTTTAAGGTCCTATATGGTTTATTTTCTAGGTGTATTGAGATCTCACTATGGATCCAGTGGGAAGATGCATGAAGTGCTTAGACTAGTCTAAAATAAGCTATAGTAGCTATAGCTATGTTTATGCAAGAAGTAAATTAAGTTGTACACAGTACAAGTGGGGCGACGCAGTGGCTCAGTAGGTAGTGCTGTAGGTAGGTAGTGCAAGAAGGTCGCTGGTTTGAGCCTCGACTGGGTCAGTTGGCGTTTCTGTGTGGAGTTTGCATGTTCTCCTTGAGTTCGCGTGGGTTTCCTCCGGGCGCTCTGGTTTCCACCACAGTCCAAAGACATGCGGTACAGGTGCATTGGGTGGGCTAAATTGTCCGAGTGTGAATGAGTGTGTATGGATGTTTCCCAGAGATGGGTTGCAGCTGGAAGGGCATCCGCTGCGTAAAAAACATGTGCTGGATAAGTTGGTGGTTCATTCCGCTTTGGCAACCCCGGAATAATAAAGGGAATAAGCCGAAAAGAAAATGAATAAAGAGTACAAGTGACGTTATATAACATACATATATCTATGAAATTTAACCATATATGGTCTTATTAATTCATAAATTTTCCTTTGGCTTAGTCTCTATTTCAGAGGTCGCCACAGCGGAATGAACCGCCAACTAGGGTTGGGTTGAAAGACGATGCCATCGTCCATCACCGATGGCTGTTAGATATCATGACGCTGATCCAGCATTGCGATCTTCCGCCCCGCCCCGCCCCGCCCCGCCCCTGTTGCAGCAGCAACCCGCTTGCGAAAAACACACACTTAGGCCCCGTTTACACTAATTCATCAAAGTGATTGACAGGTGGTAATTTGTGTGTAACCTATCTTTATTTATTTATGATTTGGTTATGGGTAAAACAAAGACCATGCGGGTCAGGTAGTTGAAGCGGTAGGCTACAAATGATTAATTCATTATGAATGAATTAATTATTCATAAATATTTAATTCACCGCCATCGTCCATTGCGATGTTTTACATTAGACATCGTATGATGCCAAATTGATCAACATCGCCCAACCCTACCGCCAACTATTCTGGCATTTGTTTTACGCAGTGGATGCCCTTTAAGCGCAAACCCAGTACTGGGAAACACTCATACACACTCATTCACACACACACACACAGGTCTATGGAGTGTCAACACAACACAAAAAAGTCAAATATTACTAATAATAAATAATTAATAACAAATAATACTAATTACAACTATTACTACTACTACAAATATTACTAATAGACCCACCAGTGAAAAATATAAACACCCCCCACCCCACTCTGCATAATCTTTTGTTATTTAATTTCTACAAAATAGCAGATTACTCAGTATATATATATATATATATATATATATATATATATATATATATTATATATATATATATATATATATATATATATATATATATTCATTCATTCATTTTCTTGTCGGCTTTGTCCCTTGCGGGGTCGCCACAGCAGAATGAACCGCCAACTTATCCAGCACGATTTTACGCAGCAGATGCCCTTCCAGCCGCAACCCATCTCTGGGAACTTCCACACACACATTCACACTCATACACTATGGACAATTTAGCTTACCCAATTCACCTGTACCGCATGTCTTTGGACTTTGGGGGAAACCGGAGCACCCGGAGGAAACCCACGCAAACGCAGGGAGAACATGCAAACTCCACACAGAAACGCCAACTGACCCAGCCCAGCCGAGGTTCGAACCTGCGACCCAGCGACGTTCTTGCTGTGAGGCAACAGCACTACCTACTGCGCCACTGCGTTGCCTATATATATATACATGGCACTTTATATTTTGTCTTTATTCTTCATTTATGTATTTCTTTCAACCTTAAAATTAGATTAGGAATTAGGAACCTCTGGCTGAGTTGACACTGAATGTCACAGTGACAAAATGTGGTTAGAAATACTTTGTTGACACTAATGGAAGGGATTTATGTGTTTATTGTAGAAATAGTAGACTAAATAATAGTAGTGCAACATCTCTTTTGTCTCAGGGGATTCTTCTTACCTTCCTGAGTACGTGAGCAGGATGTTTATGTGATGAGAGCGAATGTCGTTTTGTGTTTACTTTAAGTTGAGTTGTGGGTTTGCACTGTCCAGACTGCCTTCATATTTTTGTGTTTGGTTTTAGGGATGTGGCTCCGTGGATAGATTGATGGTAGGAAAGAGAGAAATGGAGTGAGATGCAGGTGTGAAGAGAAATGGGAAGATTGAGAACTGATGAGGCACTATCAGTGTGATAGACTGTGTTTGTGTGTTATTGTACAGCTGCAGTGAAAGCATTCGCAATCTGTCGCTTTATCAGCCAAGTCTGCTGGGAAGGAGAATGATTAACTAGCAGAATATGATTGCTAGTTTAAAGGTGACTCTTTTTGTTAAAGTACTTCTGTGGTTGTTTAAAGGGCCATGAAACCCCCTGTCTCAGCAGGGTTTTTCACACCTCTAGTTTGAAAAAAGTCATGAAAGTGCGTGAGTCCAGCTTTGTTTAGGTGGGAGTGTCGAGTGGCGAAAGACGGAAGGGTTTGCATGGAATAGGGAGTTTCAATTCGAGCATGCTCTGATTTTCACAGAGCCAAAACAAACACAGACGCAGAGGAGAAAGACAGTGACTACGTTTACATGGATATCAGTAATCAAATTGTTTGCCAAATTATTAATGTGTCGACTTTAACTGCAGTTTGGCACTTTCACTTTCACTCAGGAACATTTCATGCATGACCCCCATGACAAACAAGATATTGGATGCGAGGAACTGCTGGAGAGTGTAGTTTTAATAGAATGTTTTATACCGCACGGCGAATGGGAGAAGAAAAAAAAAACGTCCTCATTTCTTGGTAACTTAGCATTTACAGCGGATCTTTCAGCCCATAATATTGTAG
Source organism: Danio kyathit (assembly GCA_903798195.1). Lineage (NCBI taxonomy): Eukaryota > Metazoa > Chordata > Actinopteri > Cypriniformes > Danionidae > Danio > Danio kyathit. The sequence continues at coordinate 16,180,802 of LR812525.1, forward strand.
TGATATTAACGTACTGTAAACTTAGTAACTAAATCATTTTGACTAAGGTATGTCTTTAAAAACTGAAAGAGCACTGCTGACGATACAAACTAACTTTGCCATCTGAATAAACATAAACAAAGAACATTGATCACACACTTACCAAATCTGTAGAGACAGGACAATCAACACCAACTGGAACCGCATATATTTTTTTAAAAGAAGACGAGCGGCAAATCTGGATTTCACCATTTCCAGATGCGAAAAGTTCTCGGGTAAAAAATGTTCCTTACGAACATATTCTTGTCGCGTGTTAGCAGACCACTGTAATCCAGATATGTTGGTCCACATGGCAGCTGGGCTCTCATCGTGGGCAAATGGAAATAAAACCTTTGTCGAGGTGGGGCATGGTTGGGTGGGGCGGTGTTTGAATAACACTGTTGAGAACCGGGTTAGTAACTGTACTGTGGTGTTAGTAACTGTACTATGGAGCAGGTTTCGGGCGGCCACTGCGATTGGATACTATACCAAAGTTGACGACCCGGGGGCAGTGTTTCCTCTCGGATTTTTTCCAGCTGTGGCGGTAGGCCTTTTATACAGATCTACCAAATGCCTATGACGGTATTTCAATGACAAATGTCGTGAGCGCAGTATTACAAGTCAAGATTGCATTCATGTAATACGAGCATGTGAATCTCTTTGCCTGCGCGTCGATTTCCTCTGTTCGTGCACAAAACTTTTTGCACACCTTCAAATATACGCTGCTCAAGTGCAGATTTTCTTGTGTGCTCTCAAATACACGCTGCTGAAGTGCAATTTAGTGTGTTAATGTAACGACTACGTCTCCGACATTTATTAGATTTGCTAGGAATATTTATGAATGTCTCCAATAGACCTACAGAGCGGCATTAATGCGTCCTGAGGTAAAGTGAAACGGCTATAAACTCCAGCAAGATAAAGTCTTTGTATGCAGAACTATAGACCTTTATCTATAAAGTATAATTAAGGAAACTTTGTTCATCTTAACAAAAAGCTGCGTCGTGTTTGCTGGCTCACGCTTCACGCACCTGTCAGTCAGTCAGTCAGCATGCCACCTTAAAGGGTTAAACAAATAACGCACAGCACTACTACAATTACAGAAAAGTTTGCGCTGTTATAATTCACTTACCTTTTAATACTTTTTGGTGCGATTATAACCCGCTATTTAAAAAAAAAAAACGACTGAATGTTTTGAATGAGAAGCTTTAATGCAGCCGTGGTGGGATGAGTTTTGGTTTGGCACCCCGCCTTGGAAGAATGAATGTAGCGGAAACTTTGCGGGGGTGTTACAGACTGGGGGAGGGGTACATTTCTAACTCAAACAGAAATGTACAAAATAAAATCAAAAATAAAACTAACAATACCAGTAATAAAATGAACTAAAACCAAACTTTTTATAGTAAAATTGAATTTAAGTTATAGCAAATGTCAAAATAATACCGAAATTTAAGCTTTGCTTCTTTGCCCGCTTTGAACAGCAAACAGCAAAGGAATCCACATTGTATTCCAGATACTCCAGATACTTCCAGATACTCTGCCCATATATATACATGGGGACTGTGTGGAGATTGTCGGTGACTTCAAGTATCTGGGCTTGCATCTGGATCAAAATATATCATGGAAAACCAACACTATAGCACTGGTCAAAAAGGCACAGCAGCGACTCCATTTCCTGAGGGTCCTAAAAAACAATAACTTGGCCCAAGAATTGCTAGTGTCATTTTACAGATGCACTATTGAAAGTGTGCTGTCGTACTGTATCCCAGTGTGGTATGCCAGCTGTACTGCCCAGGAAAAAGCTGCTCTCCAAAGGGTCATCAACACAGCGCGGAAAATCATCGGCTGCACTCTTCCCTCCTTAGAGGAGTTGTTTAAGGCCCGCTGCTACAGCAAAGCACGCAGCATCCTGAAGGACTCATCACATCCAGCATACCACCTATTTCAAATGTTACCTTCGGGGAGACGATACAGGACCATAAAAGCCAAAACAAACAGACTAAAAAATAGTACATATCCAAGGGCTGTTGCAATAATGAATGGACATTAAACTGAGGGAGTTTCTGGCCAAAATTGTACTCACTTTTTAATCTTATTCACTTTTTAACCTGGAAGCTGCTAGAAAATGCACTTGCCACTTTACACGCATGGACATTAAATTGCATTCCTTTTTAGCCAACATTTTATTCACTTTTAAATTTAAAAGCTGCTAGAAAATGCACTTGCCACTTTATACGCACATCTAGTATTGTACTGTTACTCCTTTTATAATTAATTGTTGTTGTCATTTTACCTTTTTATTTCTTGTTATTATTGTTGTTGTTTTAGATAGTTAGGACTGCACTGAAGGGAAGGGCAAACGTAAATTTCGTTGTACTTTGTACAATGACAATAAAAAGATTCTGATTCTGATAATTTAAAAAAGCAAAGCTATATAATAACCTTGGTGTGCAGAAACAACTACACTGTGAAAAAGACTTGTTGCCTTAAATTTTTTAGTTGAATCAGATCAACTTTTTTAGTCATCTCAACTTACATCAATCAAACTGGAGTTAAACGTTGTATAACTTAAAAAAAATTGTTATTAAATAAGTTAAAGCAACATAGAAATATTTGCTGTCTTGACTTTGACTACAGTGTACAACACATAAGATATTCACACTGATTTTCTCATGAAGAGCTTTCGAATTGTTGGTTTGTTTGTTCAAAGGGTTGAATGTCAACAAATAGTACATGTTTTGAGACGAACATTATTATTCATACATACTGTAGGGTTTGGCATTTGATCAAACTGGGATCATATGCCATAAAAAAAGGGAAAAACCAAGTAAATGTGGATTTCATGGTGACTTTAAACACACCACCCACAAAAACACAAACACAAATGTTTTGGGGAAGTGCTTTGCCAGGGCGTATGCCTTTACTCCAGTCCATAAAAAGATCAACATAACACGCCGACGTCACATCCTGTTTTATCATACATCTGCCATCTAGTTTGGTCTTGAACAATAAGAGATCCTCTGTGTGCTCTGAAAGTACCTATTGATTGATGAAATGTTTAGATTGAGATTTGTGTTGTAAATAGAGCAATTTTGCCACTCAATGAAAGTTTGCTGGGTCACAGCATTGCAGTGTCTGGACTGGAAGTGGTATCCATGGAAACCATCAGCAGCACTCGCTCACAACCACAAGGCTCACTTTTGTTTGTTATCGTCTTGTAGTTAATGGTGATTGCTGAGGCAAGCATTACTACGGTTTCTCACTCACTTAATGTTAGAGATCAGAGCAAAACACTCTCTTGACTTGGCCCACCAAACAGCCTGAATACTTTAGCAACAGTATTACATTTGCTCTGGTTAGGGCTCCTTGATTATCGGAAAAATCATAGTTTATATGAGCAATATCACACGAGTAGCATTGCGATATGGCTGTATATCAGCACTGGTGGGAGGCGTGCGTTGGCACGAGGCCGCAGGACTATTCTCTGTAAAACCTAGAGATGGTTGTGTGTGAAAATCCCAGTAGATCAGCAGTTTCTGAAATACCCAGACCAGCCTGTCTGGCACCAACAACCATGCCCCATTCAAAGTCACTTAAATCCCCTTTCTTCCCCATTCTGATGCTCGGTTTGAACTGCAGCAGATCGTCTTGACCATGTCTACATGCCTAAATGCACTGAGTTGCTGCCATGTGATTGGCTGATTAGAAATTTGCGTTAACGAGCAGTAGGACAGGTGTACCTAATAAAGTGGCCTGTGAGTGTATGTGTGTGTATGTATGTATGTATGTATATATATATATATATATATATATATATATATATATATTAGGGGTGTGAACCTACACTGGTCTCACGCTTCGGTTCGGTTATGATTATCATGCCATCGATTCGGTTCAATTCGATATCTCGGTGCATCACGGTGCATTGACGATGCTTTCCATACATAATTAGATTTTTTTCTTTACAACACAAGAAAATTTTTGTATTAAAATCTATAAATATGTTTATATTTATATATTACTTCTAATACAATTTTGTCCTTTATGACAAGCAGTCAGATATATGAACTGTACCTTTAACCTGCTCAAAAAAAAAACACTCTTTGTGAATGTTTTAGACAAAACTCCAATGCATGCACAGAAGACAGCACGAGCATTCATAACAATAAACTAATATAAATATTATCTCGCTTGCTTTTTAAGCGTTCTTACACCCCTATGATTGGTCATTGTCTTCACCCGCTCAACAGAAAGGGCTGCGATTGGCTTTAGAAACGAAAGCGCTGTTCACCCATGAGTGACGTGGGAAAAACAGCCGCGGGTCAGTCTATATGCGCATAATACGCGGTTATCAGGTAATCCGTAATAGAATAAATACAATACAATAAACTCGCACCACAGGTACACTTGTGTCTGGATCCACAAGTATCGCTTTAACAGCCGAGAGGAGAGGAAAATTTACCTCACAAACATGCCAACAGGTCAAATGCCCAAAGTGTGTGGGCATTTGAGTGTGGGAGAGAGAGAGAGAGAGAGAGAGAGAGAGAGAGAGAGAGAGAGAGAGAGAGAGAGGCAGAGGCAGAGATGACGTTTTACAGCATTTCTCCCTAAGTGAAATAGCGGCTCGTGCTTTACCATTCCTCAGTGTCAGTAAAAGACTGTCCAGCACACTCACACATTTGCACAATTATCTGCTTTTTATTTAGTAGGAGCGTTTTATTTAGTCACCCTCGCCTCGCCATAGTATTCTACTGCGACATCGCGCATAGGGGATAAATGACGTCAGTGCGTAATAACCGGTTATGATCTATTACTGAACCGATATCGAATTGTCCCTATCTGCATCACGGTGCACCGAAGAAACGATTAATTTTGACACCCCCTAATATATATATATATATATATATATATATATATATATATATATATATATATATATATATATATATATATATATATATATATATATATATATATATATATATATATATATATATATATACTGTATATATATATATATACACAAACACACACACACATGTATATATATATATTAAGGGGGTAACGATACGCGTATTCATATTGAACTGTTCGGTACGAGACTTTCGGTTCGGTACGCATTACAAACCGAACGATTCGGACAAATATCTAAAAAGATAAAAGAGAATAAGTGTACAGAATATAATGTTTTCAGTGCAACAATGCTCAACAAGGCATTCCAAATGACGTGACAGGCAACATGCTGCCTTCTCCGCCCACCTCCAAACGCCACTCCAGTCAGGCACATGCTGCACTAGCTCGCTAAATGGCTAACATTAATGTAATCCTCCTATAACCAACAGCGGGTCTGGCGTTTGGGATTACTTTGGTTTCTCTGTAAGTTATGAGGTTTATGACAAGTAAGTGGTGGATAAAAAAAACAATTTCATCTGCTATGACAGTAAGCTATTTTAGCGGTAATATTTGAACATGTCAACTCATTTACACTCACATCACGGAATCACTAACTGGAAATAGACGAAAACTAGATACAGACGCGCTACATGCAACAATCGCCAGCATTCAGACAGGCAATTTCTACAGAATTGAACAGGGCAAAACAAATCACCGAGGCGATCGGTACATTTATAGCTGTGGATATGAGACCTTAATCGGTAGTGGAAATTTCTGGTTTTAAGAAATTGTTAAATGTAATAGAGCCCCGTTACATTATTCCTTCATAAGCCCATTTCAGTCAGATAATAATTCCTGCTTTCAGATCCACTGAAATGGCAGGTGACAGTCAAATCAAGCAGAGAGCTGATACCCATATCGACTTTAAAGACGATATTTAGCTTGTTTCGCATTAATGTTAAGATATGTTAAGATAACATTAAGATATATTACATGTTTTAATTACATTATTGAATAAAACAAATAGCGTTATTATTTTTAATCATCATCATTAATAATAAATAAACTAAAAATAATGACAACTTCAGCTGTTCACATCAACATGACCGGCACTTTCGGATTTCAACACCACGCATCTTTAGCATGAATTGAAATAGACTTTCTTTCCTAAAGGAAAAAATACAATAATATTTAAAATTGCAAGACGATTATAGTCATGTATTAGCAATTTCACATAAATCAGCATGCGAAAATTTAATTATTTCCATTGCGCTCTCTCTCTCTCAGCACAGCAGCAGCAGTTGACGCGCGCTGGCACTACCATACACAGCCGCATTTTGAAGCAAATTAATTTGCAACTTTGTTACATAAAAAATAGGCTAAATAACAAAATTTAATTAACAAACAAATTAAATAAAATGATTTGTAAAAAATAAAACTACAGAAAAAAGAAAATGAAAAGAACTGAAACCAGCTCAAATGTTCTGTTCTGGAATAACAGGTGTTGCGATTAAATTAATTCGATGGAATGATAAACACAGACAGGCGCATTTTTCAGAAAATATCCTATTTTATTTAATTTAAAAATATGTTAGGCCTATATTTACTATTTACGTTGTGACGATTAAGCAAGAATCATAAATGCATTGCATATTCGGCTCATTCTTCAGTAGCCTCAACACAGGCTGGTAGCCTAGATTTAAAGGGATCGTTTATAAGAATGAGCGATTAATAGATTAATTGATCGTTAATTTAAATTATCATCGATCATGGATTTTGTAAAAACTGACATCCCTAGTTCAAAGTAAAACAAAAGAAGAGAGATCATGCTTTTATGATGTTAGTTTTAATACATTAAAAAGATTTCTATCAGAGAAATCCTCTGGCTTTTTTCTTTTTTTTTTGCTGTATCGAAAACATACCGAACCGTGACACCACTGTGTCGTATCGAACCGAACCGTGATTTTTGTGAACCGTTACACCCCTATATATATATATATATATATATATATATATATATATATATATATATATATATATATATATATATATATATATATATATATAGTTGAAGTCAGAATCTTTGAATTATTTTTCTTTTTTAAATATTTCCCAAATGATGATTAACAGAGCAAGGAAATTTTCATAGTATGTCTGATAATATTTTTTTCTTCTGGAGAAAGTCTTATTTGGTTTATGTCTGCAAAAATAAAGACAGTTTTAAATTTTTTAAAAGCCATTTTAAGGTCAATATTATTAGCCCCTTTAAGCTGTATTTTTTTTAATAATAGTCTACAGAACAAACCATCGTAATACAATAACTTGCCTAATTACCCTAACCTGCCTAGTTAACCTAATTAACCTAGTTAAGCCTTTAAATGTCACTTTAAGCTGTATAGAAGTGTCTTGAAAAAATCTAGTAAAATATTATTTACTGTCATCATGACAAAGATACAAAGATAAAATAAATCAGTTATTAGAGATGAGTTATTAAAACTATTATGATTAGAAATGTGTTGAAAAGATCTTCTCCGTTAAAAAGAAAATGGGGAAAAAATAAACAGGGGGGGCTGATAATTCAGGAGGGCTAATAATTCTGACTTCAACTGTGTGTGTGTGTGTGTGTGTGTGTGTGTGTGTGTGTGTGTGTGTGTGTGTGTGTGTGTGTGTGTGTGTGTGTGTGTGTGTGTGTGTGTGTGTGTGTGTGTGTGTGTGTATATACATACATACAGTATACAGTATATATATATAGCACATTTTATACACAATGGTAATTGAAAGTGTTTTACGCACTGAAAAATCTTTAGATCCTTTGAATCTTTTAAGGATGTTATGCACTGTTGAAGGTGAAGTATCCAAATATTTTCACATTTTCTTTGAGGAACATTGTTTTTAAACATTTCAATCATTTTCTCATCACATATTTGTTGACAAACTGGAGATCATCAGCCCATCTTTGCTCCTAAAGGACAAGACCTTTCTTGAATGCTGCTTTTGTACCAAATCATAATTATAATCATCTGTTGACATCACCTGTTTCAAATCACATCATTAACCAATTTACCTGATTACTAGTCCTAAACTGCTCCTGTCCCAACTTTTTTTGGAATGTGTTGCAGATCTGAATGACAGGAAAGGATTTATTTTTACAAATGAAATTAAGCTGACCAGACAAAACATAAAATATTTTGTGTTCATATTGTCTGCAATGAAACACAAGTGAAAGTAAATAGTCAGTTTTTTAATTTGCGTTTTCCATACTGCCCCAACTTTTTCTGATTCAGGGTTGCATTTACTAACATGAACGAAGTATGAACGATACTTGTGCAGCATTTATTAATGCTAGTTCATTATTTAGTAATGCCTTATTAAAATCATACATGTTAACATTAGTTAATGCACTGAGTTAATATAAACTAACAATCAGGGGCATAGTGGACATTTTAAAAGTGGCGGGGGGGAGTTGACAGCTGTATGAAATTCAAAAGTTTACATTCTTAATCACCTGTTTCTAAATGGTCTGTCTCTAAAAGTGACCCCCCCCCCCCCCAGGTTGCTACTCCCCTGCTAACAACGAACAACTGCATTTTCATAAAATAACATGAACAATTACTGTAATAAATGTATTGTTCATTGTTTGTTCATGTTAGTAAATGCATTAGGTAACATTAACAAATACAACCCTAAAGTGATACCAATAACTTTGCTATTACACTTATAAATTTCAAAGAAATTGAAATCTCACAATTCTCATTACCAAAGCAGAACGGGACAAAGTACAGTAAAAAAAAACACACTAACAAAAAGGCTTCAAAATTATGGAAAATAATGAAAGTTACAGTAGATTAAAAATGCACAGAAGCGCAGAAGTTCTCTTTCTCGCTTTTGAAAAAACATGAATTAATTCAGTAGAAAAAAACGGCATTGGAACAACTTAATGTTAAATGAAAAAAAGAGGTACTGTAATAGGCAAGTTGCTTTAGGATAGCATGTGTAAACTCTCGCTCGCATCACACTTACCAAATATTGATTTCTTTCAATGTCTGTCAACATTATCTGAAGTCACTTCCTCTTAAACTTCTTCTTTTCCACTTTCTAAGTTTCCCTTAATCCACTCTTTCATTCTTGCTGTTCATTTGTATGGTGCTAGGTGCAGTTTTAAGTCTCCGATGCGCTGTACAAGTGGGCACATTTAAAGGAGTTGTTCAGCTAAAAATGAGCTTTGATGCTTGAATGGTGTTTTTGTCAAGTTCTGTTTTATATGTTAGGAAAAAGCTGAGGTAAGCTGAAAACCTGTAACCATTGACCTCCATAGTTTTAGTTTTTCCTCCTATGGATGTCAATGGTTACTAATTTCCAACATTCTTCAAAATATCATCTTTTGTGTTGAACAGAATAAAGAAACTCACAAACATTTATAACCAATTGAGAATGAGTAAATGAGTACGTTTTCATTTTTCCCTTTAAATTCACCTGTTCTGTTGTATTTTGGAAGAACGTCTGCCATTCTGTTTTATATGTTAGGAAAAAGCTGAGAAGTCTCATGCTGTGAAATCCCTACTATGCTTTTAGTGCATCTAGTGCAATTGTTTTATCGTCTTTTCTCTTGGGAGTCTTGTGTTATTCTTCTCATCTGTATCACAGAAATGTGGAAGTGGTAAATGAGAAGTCTTTGTTTGCACGAGTGGCGTGTGTTTGCGGTCTGTAACTGGAGTGTTTGTGTGTGTTTCAGGGCAGTGATGCCGGGCATGGTACTGTTTCGGCGACGCTGGTCAGTCGGCAGTGATGACCTGGTGTTGCCCGCTTTCTTCCTGTTTGTACTACACTGCATATGGTGAGTCTGCAAGCTTATTCTTCTTGCTCTTTGTGTTTGTGTGTTTTTATATTGAAAGTCATTTAAAGGTGCTGTGTGTAAGTTTTTGACTCTTCTAAAGAATAAAAATACCATAATATGTTTGCAGATATTTAGGAAACATGCTAAGTCAACATTCTTGTTTATCTGAAAAACAATGCTGAAGTCAGATATTCTGCTTTGAAAATGTGCAATACGTGCTGGAACGTCTGTCTGTGTTTTGGTTCCTTTAACCCGCCCAATGCCAGTTTAGCCAATTATATTTCAGCACCCCGGGTTGCCTTGCTGGAAAACAGCATATTTCATTCAGTCAGTCTGGAAGGCTTTCAAAACATGCATCCGCGACCGAAATGCAACCTCCGGTCGACAGTAACAGCCCCGAAATGAGACGCAGATTCAGAGTTCCACATGAGGTGGTTATTATTTAGCAAATAATATAAATATTACGAACGTAAATATTAGGTGAGACGGTTACATTGTAACCCTGTGTCCTAACAACACGCTAAGTGATGAGATATGCAGTAATTAGCAATTTGGCTGTTTGCACAAGATGAAACAGGACAGAAACTTAAATTCAGCAATTCAGAACAACACAATAGTGCACTGACTGCACTCCATCGAAATGGTAAGGGTTATAATCTAATTAATACATAATAAACCTCTTTAAAATTAATAAATGTAGATGCCGAATCACTGATATGTGTTGGCTTGTACTGAGTCACAGTTCTAAAGTTCAATTTCAAGCAGTTTATTTTTTTTTTTCAAGATCTGAGGTGATCTGCTGCTGCTTTCAGTATATGGCAAAAAAGGTCATGTAAAATGGCATTCAGACTCACATTTGTGTGTATATATATATACATTAGGGGTGTAACGGTTCACAAAAATCACGGTTCGGTTCGATACGACACAGTGGTGTCACGGTTCGGTATGTTTTCGATACAGCAAAAAAGAAAAAAGAAAAAAGCCAGAGGATTTCTCTGATTGAAATCTTTTTATTGTATGAAAACTAACATAATAAAAGCATGATCTGTCTTTTTTTTTTACTTTGAACTAGGGATGTCAGTTTCTACAAAATCCTGTGATCAATGATCATTTAAATTAACGATCAATTAATCTATTAATCGCTCATTCTTATAAAAGATCCGTTTAAGTCTAGGCTACCAGCCTGTGTTGAGGCTATGCTTTATGATTCTTGCTTAATCGTCACAACGAAAAAATCCCAAACTAGGCTACAGGCTGAGTAACCTATACATCAGAGGTGAATGCGGCACACGCTTCTGTTAAAGCTTCCGTGAAGAACGAAAGCGAAAGCAACTAAACACTGTTATGCCATAAAATTATTTCATTTTTAACAATCAATTAAATTACACAGCGGTTTTATATCAAAAGTTGATAATAATATAAAATATACTACATTTTAATGGTAAAATAATGATTTAAACGACGGCTGTTATTTCTTTCAGCATTCAAACATTAAATAAATAATGCATCAAGTGAAATAAAAACGAATATGGAACAACACATAGCAGGATTTAAAGCATATAAAGGACTATTATATTTAGCAAAATGCTGCTCTTTTTATCTTTGTATTTTTTATCATTTTATTTTTGTTATTTTTAATATTTTTTTGTCTTCATAATTAAAGCTATTGACAAATTCCTGCTTGACATTTTAGAAAATATTTTGCGTAGCTACCCAGTATATATTAAAGATCACCGAGAAAAAAACAAACAAACACAAAAACATGTTACATGGCCCCATAAATGTCCAACTTATATTTAACTGAATCGTATAAATGATGAAAATTGCTCGTTCATTTTTAATAAAACATTTGTTATTTTTTTGAGTAAAAACAATATCGACATTTAAGAATCATTTTATTAATTCACTCATTCCTTTGACTTGTTTATTGGCGCATATATAGGCTATAATTTAAATAAAACAACAGTAAATTGGACCTCTACAATGCCACTAAGCTTTCAAACAAAAGTCCAAAAAATTTAAGAAAGATTGGACTTTATCCGGTGACGGCCGACACCGAGCTCAGTAAAGTGTTTTTTGATAAGTTATTAATAATCTGTTCAATAATTCGTTAAAGCCAAAATGAATGGTAAATTAATATAGGCTATTTTAAAAAAATTATAGCCTATATAATAAATATAGGCCTAACATATTTTTAAATAAAATTAAATAGGCTATTTTCTGAAAAATGCGCCTGTCTGTGTTAATTATTCCATCGAATTAATTTGATCGCAACACCTGTTATTCAGAACAGAACATTTGAGCTAGTTTCAGTTCTTTTCATTTTCTTTTTTCTGTAGTTTCATTTTTACAAATAATTTTATTTAATTTGTTTGTTAATTAAATTTTTTTATTTAGCCTATTTTTTATGCAACAAAGTTGCAAATTAATGTGCTACGAGATGTGGCTGTGTATGGTAGTGCCAGCGCGCGTGAACTGCTGCTGAGAGAGAGAGAGCGCAATGGAAATAATTAAATTTTCGCATGCTGACTTATGTGAAATTGCGAATACATGACTATAATCGCATTGCAATTTTAAAAATTATTGTATTTTTTCCTTTAGGAGGGAAAGTCTATTTCAATTCATGCTAAAGACACGTGGTGCTGAAGTCCGAAAGTGCCGGTGATGTGAACAGCTGAAGCTGTCAAATTATTTTTAGTTTAGCCTATTTATTATCAATGATGATGATTAAAAATAATAATGCTATTTATTTTATTCAATAATGTAATTAAAACATGTAATATATCTACATTAATGCGAAACAAGCTAAATATCATCTTTAAAGTCGTCATATGTCTCAGCTCTCTGCAATATCTTTGCCTATATCCTCCTCAATACACGATATCCTCTATTAAATCAAATAATTTGACCACAATGTTGCAGAACAGGCTTAACAAAATTCGCAACACTGAACATGTTCCCAGACTGAAAGTGATTGATGATGAGAAAACTCAGAAACCTGTGAGAACGGAGATGTTCACCGCATATAGCCGTGAGGAGCGATTTTTTAAATGAAAGCATATAAGTGCCAGTCTGTCAAGATTGCTTAAAACACCTTAATATTTTAGAGTAAATAGTTAAAGTTTGCATCACCAATAATTGATCTTACCCACGCCTGACCCACTTATACTTAAATATCATGCGACCTATTTTTTGATTACCTGACTCGCGGATTAACGGCAGCACATGTGGACAAGGGTGCAATTCTGGTCTGAGAGGTGGGGGGGACCAAATTTGACTGATGGCGATAGTTGTGGAAATGTGCAGCAATGTAACTGTGTGTAGAAAAGCCTAAATTTCAATTTTAATTTACATTTTAACATAACATATACAGTGAATAATTATTATGAAAACAAATGAAAGAATATACATTTTTATTAAATAATGTAAATAATTTATTTAATTGTTTTTAAGAAGAAAAGAACAAATTTGGATTTTACATAAGAAAGTGTAAAAAAAAATTGATATCATCAGTTTTATCAAATTTTATCATTTGATAAAACTAATTGTTGGCAGATTTTCTCTGTCTCTCACTGTTCGTGTTTGTCTGTGTTGTTTCTGCTATTGTCTCTCACTGTTGGTGTTTGTCTGTGCTATTTCTGCTTACTGTTTGTTCTGTGACAAAGAAAGCTTACTCTGTTGACCCTTGTGACATGTTAGACACTCCAATGCCCATTACACACTAATAAAATCATATTAATATTAATATTGTAGTCTAGAATAAATTATTGGTTTGAAAAGGATTTGTAATCTTGCCTTGTAATCAAAAAATTTGACTCAATAACTTGGATTAAACTGATTAAAAAAACACAAGCCATTAAAATATCCATATTTGTGAAACTGATCTTATGTTGGCAAATATATCTTTAGTAATTGCCAAAAATATTACTACAATTTTATTTTTATTTTTTTGCAATATATAGTATGATATATTGTATCTGTACAATTTGACCAAATGATTAAATAGCACTAGAAAGGTTTACTTCTCACTATTAGCAAACAATTCACTATGACTGCTTCAATAAACTCCAAATTTGCTCCTTATTAATAGATATTAAGGTAGTTTAGGTATTGGGTTAGGGATGTAGATTAAGATCATGAAGGATGTGTAGATTATATGTATTACACTGTTAAAAATCCAACCTACAAATTGTTAACTCAGTTTAAAATTGTAAGTTAGGTGGACATATTTTTGAGCTCAGAGTTGAATTTACTCATAAAAATGATTTAACTGCATGTTTGGAACTGATTGTTCAATGAAAGTAAAATATTCAGTTGAGGAGACTTTAAATTTTTATTTCTCCGTATGTTCAAAAATTAAAAAGTTGAATTAACTTTAAATTTTAAAGCAACCGGCTGCAAATAAATTTTTAGTTTATTTAGCTTCAGTGTTTGAAGTTGTGCCAAATTATCCTGTAAAGTATACTTGACTTAAACCAGCCTTTTCGGTCAACTTAAAAAAATAATTTGGCACAACTTCAACCACTGAAGCTTATTAAACTCAAAATTTCTTTGCAGCCGGTTGCTTTAAAATTTAAAGTTAACTCAACTTTTTATTTTTTACAGTGTAATAAGCAGCCAATATCTCAATAACATGCATGTTAATAAGCAACTAGTTTATAGTGAGAATGGATTTGTAAAGTGTAATCAAATTAATTAATTTTGATTGATTGGGATAACTTAGGGGAGTGAATCATGCATAAAATGTAATTAAACAAATTACAAAACATAGATAAATACAATAAAGCAACAACAAAAGTTTGTGGTTTAGTAAATGTAAAAATTAAACTGCACTGTATAATTAAACCAATCAAATTTTCTTTATTAAACTTTCAATTGATAAAATGTCTTTAATCTCTCCAGGGCCTTAAAAACATGCAAATTATAAAATTTCACTTCATTATGGGTAAATTTTACATAAACTCCACAAATCTCGTGTTCTGAACTGACTCTTGCTCAAATATAATCCTAAAGTGAGTACAGTGGTACATCAGGACATGTAGAACAATAATCTGGTGGGGTTGGCAGAAAACAATTTGAATTAATTTTTTAATGATTTTTCTAAAATGACTCTTCAGTAAAAAACACTATTTTTCATGATTTTAGCACGCTATTATTAAAATATGAAACAGTAATATGATATGACAAGTGAGTACAGTGGTACATTAGGACATGTAGAACAATATTCTGGTGGAGTTGGCAGAAAACAATTTCAATTAATTTTTTTATGATTTTTCAAATTTGACTGTAAAGTAAAAAACACTGTATTTTCCATGAGTTTAGCACGCTATTATTAATATATGAAACAGTGATATATGAAAAGTGAGCAGTGGTAACATAATTGTTCATTTTTTTTTTAATATTTAGCAACATTCCACATGAATAAGGGAAAATATTGACCGAAAACCCCAAATAAACCATTAAAACAATCCAGTAAACACCTAAATAGTAGGTTGTAAATATGAAAACGAATGTGAATAGTTATGACAGCCGGGTTTAAATGCTATTAATTTTGTTTTAAAGTCGCAAATAAAACACAATTACAGCAAAACAAAGAAAAAATAGCATAGCCTACATGCAAAGCCATGATTATTATATATCCAAACAGGAATAAAAGTGACCATTTATGATTATCTCATTTAAATTCATACGCGAATAAAAGTGAAACAAGATTAAAACTGCAGCACATTAAACACACGCGTCTTTAATCTACCGCGCAACACCGAGTAGACGCACACTGCAATTTGAAGCACAGATAGCGTGACCCGTCTCTCTCGGAACCGCAGATGGCGTGACCGCAGTTCATAACTGTAACATAAAGGCTGTTACTCTGGTTTCATAGCGCATGAGCGGCGCATATTTTGTCTGCATGCATGTAAACAACCGGGATTTAGCACGTCAAGCGTCTCAGGGTCAAGGAGGAGCGGCGTGTGTGAGGTGCGCGGCTGCGCGCGAATGGTTTTCTGCACGCATATATATGCGATGAAAGAGAAATTATAGCATGGAGTAAAGGGGGATTTTTATCGAAAAAAAACGAACAAAAAGTGAGGGGGACATGTCCCCCCTGTCCCCCCCGGGAATTGCGCCACTGCATGTGGATATAACCGAGATCTGCTTGATTTGACCGTCAACTGGGCAATGGGCTTATGAAGGAATAATGAAACGAGGCTCTATTACATTTAACATTTTCTTAAAACCCGAAATTTCCACTACCGATTAAGCATTAAGGTCTACAGGGAAACCAAAGTGCTCTCAAACGCCAGACCCGCTGTTGGTTATAGGAGGATTACATTAATGTTACTAGCCCTTTAGCTGTAGTGCAGTCAGTCCGCGGCGCGTTTCCACCCTTTCCGCAACAAACCCTGCATCATCTCAGCGCCCCTCGGCCTTCGCTTTTGTCCGCGACAAACCCCGCATCATCTCAACACCCAGCTCCGCCGGCTTTTTTGGATTGAAAGCGGCATAACTTTCGGTTTGAGCGCCAGTAGCTTACTCCGACACTGAGTGCAGTGTGTGCCTGACTAGAGTAGTGTTTGGAGGTGGGCGGGGAAGGCAGATGTTGCCTGTCACGTCATTTGGGACTTATTCTCTTTTATCTTTTTAGATATTAGTCTGAATCGTTCGGTTCGTATGCGTACCGAACCGAAAGCCTCGTACCGAACGGTTCGATACGAATACGCGTATCGTTACACCCTTAATATATATATATATATATATATATATATATATATATATATATATATATATATATATATATATATATATATATATATATATATACAGGGCTTTACATTAACACCCGCCAACGCGCCAAATGCGGGTAGATTTCAGCTCTGGCGGGTTAGACAGACACCTCCACTAGCCACTTTGGCTGGTTGGAAATCATTTTTAAATTGTAGTTTTCTTAAAAGCAAGGTTCGACAATAAGCATGGCCCAATACTCGTGCAAATGTGATCTTATAATCGAGAAGCAGCACGACTGACAAAAATAACTATTCACGCGAGCAATAGAAGGCAGGTTAATACCGAACGAGAGGATGATCACTCGCGCGCTCAGATGATGTGATGCGCCGGCTGTTAAAAAGCACGCACGCTCCCGGTTTCTTGCGCAAAGCAACCGTGCCTAGAGGAAGCGCAACTGGTGCGATCGGTTCCCTTTAAAATAGACTAGACAAAGAGCGATGATCATGCACCCACAGTCCTGCTGCTTTCAAGAGCTCAAGATTAAAAAAATAAATAAACGTATTCTTTTGTAAGCAGCAGCGGTCACTGCTTTCATTTGAATTGTTCTTTGAACAGATTATTAACAGGTCTAACATTCACCGCGAGTGCGTGATTATCCTTTCATTATCAAACACGGTATGTTTCACCTGTTTTCTTTTGCTTACAGTTATTTTTGTTAATATGGTTTAATTATATTTCTTTATAATAACATTGCTTTAATGGGAGATTACTCCCCGTTTATGTGTAACTGGTGATCTGGGACTTTTAGCCAGGACAGATTACTGTGTATATTTTAGATACATGACAATAATTCTTTTTTTAAATGTAATGTTTTTCAAAGAAAAGTTTTGTTGAATTTAAAAGTGCACCTATACAGCTATATTTTCCTTGTTTTGACACATAAAAAAAAATTGTGGCTAAGAAATACTTATTTGGTGTGGTCAGAGATAAATTTAGTAAATCCCTAATTTTGAGCTCTGAAAAGTCTTGTGAAATAAAAACTGATTGCATTGCGACACAACCCATTTGCTCATGCACATTGAGCAAGCTAATACACAATACACACAAGAAGTTAAATGAATGAGAAAGCATGTGGACATAACACAACATCTAAATCAAGTCATTTTAGCATGTCAAAGTCAAATTTATGCATATAAAATATATTTTCCCAACAAGAAAAGTGGGGCTAGTGAAAATGGCCAGTGGGTAGTAATGTTGGAAATCTACTAGCCACAGTGGCTGGTGATCAAAAAAGTTAATGTCAAGCCCTGTATATATATATATATATTCAGATGCAAAAGCCGCTAAACGCCACTTCCATCAAAAATGAGATAACGACATTGATTGAATGCTTTAGGCAAGTAATACATGTTCAATAAATAGATTTGCTTCAAATCATCTAAATCGCAGCGTCAGCGCATTCAGAAATAACAGTTTGTTGGCAAAATCAGTCAGAAATAATCGCAGTTGATGCTAACAGCACAGTTCATTTAATACACACTTAGTGCACTGTTAAGAAAGGTTAACATTGAAATGTTACTCATTTAACAATAAAAACTAATATTAGTGTTGAGGGAGCAGACTTGTGCAACCAAACTACAGTTAAAGTCAAAGTTATTTGCCCTCCTGTGAATTTTTTTGTCTTCTTCAAATATTTCCCAAATAATGTTTAACAGAGCAAGGAATTTTTCACAGTGTTTCCTATAATTTTTTTTCTTCTGGAGAAAGTCTTATTTGTTTTATTTCTGCCAGAATAAAAGCAGTTTTTAATTTTTTTAAGGTCAATATTAGAGGTGTGAACCTACACTGGTCTCACAGATTGGTTCGGTTACGATTATCATGTCATTGATTCGGTTCAATCCGATATCTCGGTGCATTGGCGATGCTTTCCATACACAATTATATATTTTTATATAACACAAGAATTCTTGAATGAAATTTGAAAAAAAATATTTATATTTATACAGTATATTATTTGCAATACAAATTTGTCATTTAATACAGCAGTCAGATATATGAACTGTACCTTTAATTTTACCTGCTCGAAGAAAACACTCTTTGTATGTATCAAACAAAACTCAAATACAGTCAATATTATTCCGCTTGCTTTTTTAGCATTGTTGAGTGTGTTCTTACATCTTACTATGATTGGTCATTGTGTTCATACTCAACAGAAAGGGCTGCGATTGCTCTAAAACAGGCATCGATGTTTGCCGATGAGTGACGCGGACACTGAAGAATGCACGGTAACAGTCTGTATGCAAGTAATAACAAATAAATAACAGCTGATCCGTAATAGACGCAGTGGAGAAAATTCGCTCTGCAGACACACTCGTGTAAGGATCCACAAGTATCTCTTTAATAGCGATAGAGGAGAGGAAAAGTTACCTTACAAACATGCCAGCAGTTCAAAGGTCCAAAGTGAGAGAGAGAGACAGAGAGGCAGACAGAGAGAGAGAGAAAGAGCTTTCATTTTCTTCCTAGCAGTGAAATAGTATCCCCTGGGTGTGCTGTACTTCAGTGTCAGTAGCTATGTTTCCATCCAAAATGTGAATTTACTTCATGCACAAAACAGGAATATCGCATAAAAGACGTGCGAATAAAGCAGCGTTTCCATCCAACGAGTCAAAGTGAACAAAATCGTCACTTCCTGATTAACTGATGACAAATATCAACAGTAAAAACGGAGTTTGCTGCGATAAGAGAAGCTGCGTGAATCTTTTCTTTAATTAATAAATGACTTGCGCCTCAGAAGGCAATCCTGACACGCAGTGAATGTGCGATGGCGTTTGAAGACATGAGAAGCAGAGCTCAGACTCTCTTGATTCTGGAGGTCATTAATAATATAATAACCCTAATACTGAAACAGTTAAGGCATTTTAGAATGACCAAAACAACATTTCACATGTTCTACAATGTGCTCAGCCTGCTGGTTTGTCCATTCACACACATTTTCATCATCACATGATCTCTTATAACAAAATCACATGACCTTTCTTAATACACATACTGGAATTTGTTTGGTAAAAGTGTTTCCATCGCAGTTTATGCGCATCTTTTATTATCGCATAAAAAGTTTATTCTACTCAGTAGCTACGTTTCCATCCACCTATTTTTATGCGCATTTTGGATATGTGCATAAAAAACGGTTGATGGAAACGCCAAGATGCACATACATTTTAATTAGAATAAATTGCATAAAGTTAATTCGTAGTTTTGGATGGAAACATAGCTAGTTATGTGCATGTATTATGCACATTTTTCAAATGTATGCGCATCTTTCATCCATTTTTTATGCGCATATCTAAAATGCGCATAAAAATAGGTGGATGGAAACATAGCTAATGAAAGACTGACGTGCAGCAAATTGTGCACAGTTGTCTGTTTTTTACATAGTTGGAGCATTTTAATTACTCACCTCATATAGCGCATATAAGATAAATGACGTCAATACGTAATAACCGGTGATGATCTATTAATGAACTGATACGAATTGTCCACATCTGCGTTGCGATGCATCGAAGAAACAATTAGTTTTGACACCCCTAGTCAATATTATTAGCCCTCTTAAGCAATTTTTTTTTCGATTGTTTACAGAACAAACCACTGTTACACAATGATTAGCCTAATCACCCTAACTCGCCTAATTAACCTAGTTAAGCCTTTAAATGTCACTTTAAGCTGAATACTAGTATCTTGAAATATATCTAGTAAAATATTATTTACTGTCATCATGACAAAGATAAAATAAATCAGTTATTAGAAATGAGTTATTAAAACTATTATGTTTAGAAATGTGTTGAAAAAAATCTGCTCTCCATTAAACAAATTGGAGAAGAAGAAAAAATACTGGAGGGCTAATAAGTCTGACTTAAAACATCTGTCTTCATAAACTAAATGAACTATTTGTGCTGTAAATAGAAATAAAAATTTAAAATGTGTGAAAAGAAACAGAAAATTGTACCTTTGTGTTTAAATCAGTGTCAGATTTCTGAAATGTGCATCATGTTGACGTCTGATATAATGGCTGTCCTCTTTTTGCAGGCTGGTGGTTCTGTCCGTGGTTCTCTTCGGGCTGCCGTACAGTTCAGAGCAGTCATGTTCGGTCACGCTGGTGGATCACGGTCGCGGTTATCTCGGCATCTTGGTCAGTTGTCTGATCTGCGAGAGCGCCATCATGTGGCTGAGCATGAGGGGCAGCATCCTCTACACACAACCCAGAGAGGCGGTGCAGTATGTGCTCTATATACGCCTGGGTAAGATGCACACCATGAACACAACCATCATTGATTCTCTCACTGCACGTTAAGATGGTTAACTTGCTTGCATGAGAAACACTGATGAATCTTAAAGGGGTAGTTTACTTAAAGATTTTCTGTTAGTATGAATTCCTATTAAGCTAAGCGTGAGGGGTTGTGATTGAATCACCAATATCTATCACCAAATGGCATCACCTGACCTCCTGTCCGAGTGTGCTTAGCGCTTACTTTGTCAAAAAATGAACAGACTACAATCGGACTACACTGATATCAGTTTGACCAGGCTGTGGATTAAATCTAATAATATATATGCATCCAGAAAGTGTTCATAGCGCTTCCTTTTTCCACATTTTTTACAGCCTTATTCCAAAATGGATTAAATTAATTTATTTCCTCAAAATTCTACACACAATATCCTATAATGACAATGTGAAAAAAAAGAGTTTTTGAAGTTGTTGCAAATTTATTCTAAATAAAAAACCTGAAAAATCACATGTACATCAGTATTCAGCCTTTGCCGTGAAGCTCTAAATTGAGCTCAGGTACATTCTGTTTCCACTGATCATTCTTGAGATGTTTCAGCAGCTTAATTGCAGTTCACCTGTGGTAAATTCAGTTGATTGGACATGATTTGAAAAGGTATACACCTGTCTATATAAGGTCCCAGGGTTGACAGTGCATGTCAAAGCACAAACCAAGCATGAAGACAAAGGAATTGTCTGTAGACCCCAGGCACAAGGCTGGGGAAGGTTACAGAAAAATTTTTGCTGCTCTGGAAGTTCCAATGAGCACAGTGGCCTCCATCATCCGTAAGTGGAAGATGTTTGGAACCACCAGGACTCTTCCTAGAGCTGACCGGCCATCTAAGCGGAGTGATCGGGGGAGAAGAGCCTTAGTCAGGGAAGTGATCAATAACCTGATGGTCACTCTGTCTGAGCTCCAGCACTCTTCTCTGGAGAGAGGAGAACCTTACAGAAGGACAACTATCTGTGCAGCAATACACCAATCAGGCCTGTATGGTAGAGAGGCCAGACGGAAGCCACTCCCCGCCTGGAATTTGCCAAAAGGCATCTGAAGGACTCTCAGACCATAAGAAACAAAATTCTCTGGTCTGATGAGACTAAAATTGAACTCCTTGGAGTGAATGCCAGGCGTTACGTTTGGAGTAAACCAGGCACCGCTCATCACCAGGCTAATACCATCCCTACAGTGCAGCATGGTGGTGGCAGCATCATGCTGTGGGGATGTTCTTCAGCAGCAGGAACTGGAAGACTAGTCAGGATAGAGGGAAAGATTATTGTACAGAGACGTCCTGAATGAAAACCTGCTTCAGAGTGCTCTTGACCTCAGACTGGGGCGACGGTTCATCTTCCAGCATGACAATGACCCCAAGCTCAGCCCGAAAATATCAATGGAGTGGCTTCACAACAACTTGGTGAATGTCCTTGAGTGGCCCAGCCAGAGCCAAGAACTAAATCCTATTGAACGTCTCTGGAGAGATCTGAAAATGGCTGTACACTGTCGCTTCCCATCAAACCTGATAGAGCTTGAGAGGTACTGCAAAGAGGAATGGGCAAAAATTTCCGAAGACAGGTGTGCCAAGCTTGTGGCATCATATTCAGAAAGACTTGAGGCTGTAATTGCTGCCAAAGGTGCATCAACAAAGTATTGAGCAAAGGCTGAGAATACTGATGTACATGTGATTTTTCAGCTTTTTTATTTTTAATAAGTTTGCAACAATTTTAAAAACTCTTTTTTTCACATTGTCATTATGGGGTATTGTGTGGAGAATTAAATCAATTTAATCCATTTTGGAATAAGGCTGTAACATAAAAAATAGTGAAGCGCTATGAATACTTTCCGGATGCACTGTATCTGTGATTGGCTTTTATACAGTGTTTACTGCTCTGTTGCATCTCTGTCACAAGAGTTTCAAAGAAAATGCAAAAAGCATATCCGATTAATCAGTTAGTTAATTAATTACAGTGGTAGATTGATCGATTATTAAAATAATCTGTAGCTGCAGCCCTACTGCAAAGCTTAAGATCCATATTCAGTCAGGTCAGGTGCAAAAATAGCTGTGTCCCCTCCTTTTCAGCGCTATTCATGTTTAGTAAATACCAACAGTGCTTGTTTTGCTCTGGCGCAAGCTGATAGTAAATCTGGCCCTAGGGGTTTAACAAAAAAAGAGCAATAATAATATCAATGGGCATGGGGGTTTAGTGGTTTATTGTAAAAAGGCACTAAAAACTTGCAGTGAAATCTCATGCTGTGTGTTATTTGGTTCTAAATCAGCACTTGGCATTATTTATTTCTCCTCTCTGCAGCCATCCTGCTCGTGGAGCTGGTGTACGCAGTGGTGGGCATCGCCTGGTTGGTGCAGTACTACCAGCCCTGCCCAGATATCACCGCTAAGAACCTCGCCCTCGGTAAGACATGAATATATATACAGTATGAAATGTAACCGGTGTTGGGTAATCTAGTAAATGAAATCATTTACATTTAAATGACATCTCATTTGATTTCTTACTCCGATGAACGCAAAGCAAAAGATAGCATTGTTCATAACACATGTATCATAAGTCTGGGATCAGAGCCACATTTAAAGACATTTCAAATTGTGTATTAAGGTGGCAAGTTGAATCATCAGTCAGCCGCAGTTAAAGGCTAAACTGGGACACATTGTGCTCTACAATTTTTATGCTACCCTTATTTGTCACTTCTATGTGTAAATGTTAAAGAACTACAACTAATGGTCTCACAAAGTTACAGCTGAAGTCAGAATTATTAGCCCCCCTTTGAATTTTTATTCATTTTTTAAATATTTCCCAAATTATGTTTAACAGAGAAAGGAAATTTTCACAGTATGTCTGATAATATTTTTTCTTCTGGAGAAAGTCTTATTTGTTTTATTTTGGCTAGAATAAAAGCAGTTTTTAATTTTTAAAAAAGCATTTTAGGGTCAATATTATTAGCCCCTTTAAGCTATTTTTGTCTCTAATCTACAGAACAAACCATCGTTATCCAATAACTTGCCTAATTAATCTAACCTGCCTAGTTAACCTAATTAACCTAGTTAAGCCTTTAAATGTCACTTTATGCTGAATACTAGTATCTTAAACATATCTAGTAAAATATTATTTACTGTCATCATGGCAAAATAAATCAGTTATTAGAAATGAGTTATTAAAACTATTATGTTTGGAAATGTGCTGAAAAAAATCTTCTCTCCGTTAATCAGAAATTGGGGGAAAAAATAACTAGGGGCTAATAATTCTGGGGGGGTAATAATTCTGATTTCAATTGTACATTGTTGGTTTGGAATATTTTGTGCTTTTATGTTTTTGAAAGACTCTTATGCTCACCACAACTGCATTTTAAAAAAGTAAATAAACATTTCGTATTAATAATGGATCAATATTGAAACCAGTTGTGCTGCTTAATATTTTAGCAAAAACTAATAAACAGTATATTTAAACTACAACTACAAATCTTTTGTGACAGTGTAAATAGCTTTACTGTCACTTTACATCAATTATATATAACAATAATAATGAATTATAAAAATACTGTAATGAGTGTGTATGGATGTTTCCCAGTGATGGGTTGCAGCTGGAAGGGCATCCGCTGCGTAAAACATGCTGGATAAGTTGGCAGTTCATTCCGCTGTGGCAACCCCAGATTAATAAAGGGACTAAGCCAAAAAGAAAATGAATGAATGAATGAATAAAAAATACTGTATTTCAAATATTAAAATGCAATAAATTAAAAATAAACTGATTTGTTGACCTGATTTGTTGAACACAGAGTTGTTGACCTTTTTTATTAAGATTTATTAAAAAAGAAAAACTCAAATATCACATGGTCCTAAGTATTCATACCCTTTGCTCAGTATTTCAGCCCCTTTTTGATCTAATACAGCCATGAGTCTTTTTGGGAAAGATGCAACAAGTTCTTCACACCTGGATTTGGGGATCCTCTGCCATTCCTTTTTGCAGATTCTCTCCAGTTCTGTAAGGTTGATGGTAAACTTTGGTGGACAGCCATTTTTAGGTCTCTCCAGAGACGCTCAATTAGGTTTAAGTAAGGGCTCTGGCTGGGCCATTCAAGCGCAGTCACATAGTTGTTGTGAAGCCACTCCTTTGTTATTTTAGCGGTGTGCTTAGGGTCATTGTCTTGTTGGAAGGAAAACCTTCGGCCCACTCCGAGGTCCTGTGCCCTCTGGAGATGGTTTTCATCCAGGGTATCCCTGTGCTTGGCCGCATTCATCGTCCTGTCCAGCATTATGCTGCCACCGCCATGATTCACCGTTGGGACTGTATTGGACAGGTGATGAGTAGTGGCTGGTTTTCTCCACACATACTGCACCACTTAGAATTAAGGCCAAAAAGTTCAATCTTGGTCTCATCAGACCAGAGAATCATATTTTTTCACCATCTTGGAGTCCTTCAGGTGATTTTTAGTAAACTCCATGCAGGCTTTCTTACAGTATGTTGGGCCACTCTGGTGGAGGGCTGAAACTGAGTGGAAACCTATCCACTCTGAAATGATGGTTGACTTTCTACAACTTTCTCCAATCTCCCAACTGCTTCTCTGAAGCTCAGCCACAGTGATCTTTGGGTTCTTCTTTACCTCTCTCAGCAATGCTCTTCTCCCCTGATAGCTCAGTTTGGCTGGACGACCAGCTCTAGGAATGGTTTTGGTCCTCCCAAACATCTTCCATTTAAGGATTATGGAGGCCACTGGAACTTTAAGTGCAGCAGAATTATTTTTTGTAATCTTGACCAGATCTTTGCCTTGCCACAGTCTCTGAGCTCTTCAGACAGTTCCTTTGACCTCAAAATTCTCATTTGCTCTGACATGCATTGTGAGCTGTAAGGTCTTGTATAGACAAGTGTGTGGCTTTACAAATCAAGTCCAATCAGTATAATCAAACACAGCTGGACTCAAATGAAGGTGTAAAACGATCTCAAGGATGATCAGAAGAAATGGACAGAACCTGAGTTAAATATATGAGTGACTACGTTTACATGGACATCAGTAATCAAATTATTTGCTTTAATCTAATTAAGAGAATAATAAGACTAAGGTGTTTACATGAGTTGCTTTTTAAATGTTCCTTTCATGATACTGTTTTACATGTTATAGCACATAATTCGATTAACGTCATTGCGTCACAGCGCTATCTATTTCCTCCGGAGTTTCATGTAATTTTAGGTGTTTCATTTTTAATTTGTCGACTTTAACTGCAGTTTGGCACTTTCACTTTTATTCACGAAGATTTCATGCATGCCCACCGTGACAAACGAGATATTGGATGCAACTATGAACTGCTGGAATAGTTGTTTTAATGGATGCTCATACCGCATGCTGAATGAAAGAAAAAAAAACTCCACATTTCACAATGCAGGTGTCTGTGGTCTGCACTGACTCGGTAGGTGCAAAAAGTGTCAATCAGCCATGCGTGTGTGTCTGGGTGTGTGCATGTGTGTGTGAGGACTACCCTGTCGCAAAAAGTGGCTTAAAGTCCTACATGATGGAAATAGTTTGATTAAGGTGTTTACATGTCTGTACTGCTCTTCAATAATGTGACTAAAATCGGCATACTCCACATGTCTTAATTCGATTTCTCTTTAGTTCGATTATGACCTTAATCTGATTAAATCAATCAAAAATCCCTGTTTACATGGTAGACTCTTAATCAGAGTATTGTCTTAATCGCATTAAAATCGAATTATTAGTGTCCATGTAAACGTAGTCAGTGTCACAGCAAATGGTCTGAATACTTAGGACCATGTGATATTTCAGCTTTTTTTTTTTAATAAACCTGCAAAATGTCAACAGTTCTGTGTTTTTCTGTTAATATGGGGTGCTGTGAGTACATTAATGAGGGGAAAAAGTAAATGATTTTAGCAAATGGCTGCAATATAACAAAGAGTGTAAAAACTATGAGGGTCTGAATACTTTCTATACCCACTGTATGTTTAAAATATTTCATAGCACTATAAATATTAAATATCAGTTCATATATAAAAATAATATAGTCTATTATATAATCTTGATACATCCTTCTTATATATATTTTTTCTTACTCAACAAGACCAATCGATCATAGTTTCCGCAAAAATATGAAGCTGCCCAAACTGTTTAAACATTGATGATGGTAATGAGCAATGTTTTTGAATACCAAATCAACCCTGACAACATGCGTCACCGCTGTCAGCACAAGCTCAAAACCGCATTAGTCTTAAGAGAGTGTGGCGTGTGAAGCTGTCCCGATGGCATGAGTCCGTCCAGACATGTTAAAATCTCACGAAACCTCCGCTTGTTAATCGCTGCAGATTCTTGTGAATTTGAAAGCCGTTTACAGCTATTTATGTCCTGGAATCTCAACGCACACTTTCTAACAATACGCCTAGTGTAGCTTCACCCATGTCTGCGCTGACCGTGAATTAGTGTCGCTCATTGTCCACCCCCATCCCATAATAACACACTTCGCTTCCATGCCAATCATCTGTCTATAGAAGACACGTCCTGACAAAAAAGAGGCGCAGTGAAGAGCTTTCTGCTCAACTCACTTTAGTTATGCTCCAATCCTGATTTCTCATGGCCGATTCCAATTTCTGATTTTTTACAAACAAAATGACGCTATGAAATCCCCCACCCCAACTTCTCTTTGTCCGACAAGCTTTCAGTATCAGCTGTGGCGCTCCCCTATTAATTTGTGCATTCCCTAGGGAAATAGTGAATCATTTCTGTAAAAATGTCATGCTGATTTCAGACGGGAGCAGACATAAAGGTCTACAATACACATATAAGGAATACAGTGCAGTACAGGACATAAGTATTGAAGGCATCATGCTTTTTTCTGGTGATATTTCTAAAGAAGCCGTTGACATGGAATTGAACCAGATTTTTGGTAAAAATACAAACATAAAAATAAAACAAAACAAAACAAATTAGAAAAATGAAGTGACGATTTTATTCTCTGAAAGCATTTGAGAGTTTTCTTGGCTGTGTTTTGAATCAGAATCAGAAAGAGCTTTATTGCCAGGTATGTTCACACATACGAGGAATTTTTTTTTCTTGAAGGCTTCTACAGTGCAACAGAATTACAGAGACAGGACTAAAAAACTGATAATAAATATATTTTAAAGAGTGAAGGCAAATATACAAATTGGCAAGTGTATGTACAGCTATATTACTATATACAACATTATATGTGCAGCTGTTATGGCATGTAAAGTGTGTTGTTAAATAAGTGTATATGTGTATAAAAGTGTATAGCAGGTAGTGATGTTGGTTCCACAATCATTATCGTCAAGTGTTCACGAGATGGATTGCCTGAGGGAAGAAACTGTTTCTGTGTCAGGCTGTTCTGGTGCGCAGTGCTCTGTAGCCTCGACCAGAAGGTAAAAGTTCAAACAGGCAGTGTGCTGGGTGTGAGCGGTCCAGAGTGATTTTGGCAGCCCTTCTGCTCCCTCTGGATAAGTACAGTTCTTGGAGAGTAGGGAGGGTTGTACCAATGATTCGCTCAGCAGTCCGAACTATTCGACATAGTCTTCGGAGGTCGGATTTGGTAGCTGAGCTAAACCAGACAGTTATTGATGTGCAGATGACTGATTCAATGATGGAGGTGTAGAACTGTTTCAGCAGCTCCTTTGGGAGGTTGAACTTCCTCAGCTGATGAAGAAAGTACAGCCTCTGTTGAGCTTTTTTGACAATGGAGTCAATTTGAGTGTCCCACTTCAGGTCCTGAGAGATGATGGTGAACAGGAACTTGAATGACTCCACTGCTGCCACAATGCTGTCCATGATGCTCAGTGGGGGGAGAGGAGGGGGGTTTCTCCTGAAGTCCACTATTATCTCCTCTGTGGTTGAGAGTGTTGAGCTCCAGGTTGTTGTGACTGCACCAGACAGCCAACTCCTTAACCTCCTGTCTGTAAGCAGACTTGTCACCATCCTGAATGAGGCAGATAATTGTGCCATCGTCTGCAAATTTCAGAAGCTTGACAGAGGAGTCTTTTGAAGTGCAGTCATCCGTGTACAGGCAGAAGAGCAATTGGGAGAGCACAGTGCGCCAGTGCTGATTGTGCGGGTACTGGATGAGAATTTTCCCAGTTTCACCAGCTGCTGCCTGACCGCTAGGAAGCTGTTGATCCACTGACAGACAGAGGTGGGCACGGAGAGATGAGTTAATTTGGGCAGGAGAAGTTTTGGGATGATGGTGTTAAAAGCCGAGCTGAAGTCAACAAACAAGATCTTCACATAGGTCCCCGGTCTGTCTAGGTGTTGCAGAACATAATGCAGTTCCATATCATTGTTTTGGATCATTGTCTTGCTGAAATGTCCACCCTGGTTTTATCTTCATCATCCTCAATATTTAGATGTTGGACTGAAGTTGCTAATATTCATTTACAATGATGAAGGGCAGAGGGTTGCTGAAGAACTACTAAGAGATTTCAGCTGCTGTCTGGGCTTTCACTACCTTTCTACACCTTCCTTTCTTCATGTGTTCAATACTTTTTCCCTGTCATTTTATTACACATAACTTCATTTGTAAACCAATTAATATTGTTTTCTTTGCATATAAGGATTTCTTTGGTTGTTACCAACATCTGGTGAAAATTTCAAGTCAATGGCTCCCTTAGAAATATGTTTTCTGAGAAAAATGATGACGTGTTCAATACTTATTTTTCCCACTGTATGTTGGATGTGAGTATAACTTGAAATGAAAACAAAATAAAGATTGGAGCTACAGCTATGGCTGCACGATATTGAAAAAAAATCTGACATTGCAATATTTAGTTCTTCAATAGTTCAGTAGTTCTTATTTTGTTCTTCAATATGTATAGTTTAAGAACAGATGTTTACTCTAGCTTGGTCGTGTAAGTATGAAAGGCAATTTTTAAATTAGTGATCAACATTCTCATCCAATTCGTCTACATCAGGGGCGCCCCAAACTTTTTCTTAACTTTTTGAAGAGCCAAACACTAAACTTGATTGAGGGCTTGTCAAACAACTTGTCAAAAAGAATTTAAAAAATGAAACCCTGTTAAGGGTGATGCGGTGGCGCAGTGGATAGCATGACCAGCAAGAAGGTCGCTGGTTTGAGCCTTGGCTGAGTCAGTTAGTGTTTCTTTGTGGAGTTTGCATGTTCTCCCCATGTTTGCATGGGTTTCCTCTGGGTGCTCTGGTTTCCCCCACAAGTTCAAAGACATGCGGTACAGGTGAATTGGGTATGCTAAAATAGGCTGTAGTGTGTGTGTGTGTGTGTGTGTGTGTGTGTGTGTGTGTGTGTGTGCGTGTGTGCGTGTGTGCGTGTGTGCGTGTGCGTGTGTGTGTGTGTGTGTGTGTGTGGGTGTGGGTGTTTCCCAGTGATGGGTTGCAGCTGGAAGGGCATCCGCTGCATAAAACATATGCTGAATAAGTTGGCGGTTCATTCCGCTGTGGCGACCCCAGATTAATAAAGGGACTAAGCCAAAAAAAAATGAATGAATGAATGAATGAAACCCTGTTAACACATTAACAGATTTAACACATTTAACACATTTAACTGTATTTTATATTTGATAGTGTACTTTGTTATTATGCTGTGCTTCTATTTTAGGTGTGACTTTTTAACGTTCTGTAAGGGGTCTACAGATGAAAAATAGCCATTCTTGGCTAATTCTGGCACATTTTACAGTAATGTTTATTAATGTGCATTGACCCTGTAAACAAATAAACTAAACTAAATTAGATACAGGAATGGAACATTTATTATCAGCTGTCAGTCAGCGCCCGCTCTTTTTTTTTTTCCTCGTCATTGCACCTTTTACTGTGTAAATGGAGACAATCGACGAGTCACTTTTAAAAGATGATGTAAGCGGGTCAGCAAAAAAATCAGATACAGTCACAAAATCGGAATTGACCATCAAGATCTGCAGTGTAAATCCAGCCTAACTGAAACGGTTAAGTTCAGTTTGCTTTTTTGTAACTTAACTATAAAACATTTACGTTAAATTCAAAAGGACGATCTCTGTTAAAGGGATTCTCCCCAACGCTCCCCATCATTCTCACTCTCTTCTCAGATGGACCGGTGGGCCAAATCAAAGCTTACCATGGGCCAACTTTGGCTTGCGGGCCCTAGTTTGGACATGTCTGCTCTACATATTAATTTAGCTGCTTTTTATCTTCAGTTCATATTACAGAATATTAATTCAGCACAGTTTATTTTTTCCTCAATTTCTGTTTAACAGAAAGAATTTTTTTTTCAACACATTTCTAAACATAATAATTGATTTCTAATCACTGATTTATTTTCTCTTTGCCATAATGACAGTAAATAATATTTGACTAGATATTTTTCAAGACACTTCTATACAGCTTAAAGTGACATTTAAAAGGCTTAATAATTTTATAGAAACGCAAAATCTTTTAGCTGATGAGCAATATGGTTTCAGGAAAAATAGATCAACATCTCTGGCATTAACAGAAATTATTGAGGAAATTACTAATAAGATAGATAACAGAAATTATTGAGGAAATTACTAATAAGATAGATAAAAGGAGAAGGTAGTTGGAATTTTTATAGATTTGAAGAAAGCATTTGATACAATAAATCATAACATATTGGTAAGTAAATTAGAAAGGTATGGTATTAGAGGAGTAGCCTTGGACTGGATAAACAGTTACTTAAAAAATAGGCAACAGTACGTGGAAATTGGCAATCATAAATCTTCATACCTAAATGTAAAATGTGGCATACCACAAGGTTTAGTTTTAGGTCCAATATTGTTTATAATTTATATTAATGATATGTGTAAGATATCAGAGTTGTTTAAGTTTATTTTATTTGCAGATGATACGAGTATTTTTTGTTCTGGGGATAATTTACCAAAACTTATGGAGTTGATTAAAACAGAAATTAATAAATTGAAATCGTGGTTTGATGTAAATAAATTGTCATTAAATATAAGTGAAACAAAGGTCATGTTATTTGGGAAGTTAAAAAGTAGTCATAATATAGATTTACAATTTGATAATGAAGTTCTAGAAAGAGTATATGCAATCAAGTTTCTCGGTGTTGTATTGGATCATAAAATTAGTTGGAAACCTCAAATAAATAATGTGATATCAAAATTAGTAAAAACTGTAGCAATAGTGTATAAAGCAAGATTTATCCTGGACAATAAATCAATGTATATGTTATATAACACACTTATGTTGCCATATAAGAGTTATTGTGTTGAAATTTGGGGGAATACATATAAATTTAATTTACAATCGTTATGTACAACGCAGAAAAAAGTAATTAGATTGATAGAAAATGTGGGGTATTTGGAGCATATATACAAATCCTTTATTTTTTAAATTGAAGATACTTAAGTTCAATGATTTGGTTAAATTTAAAACAGCACAATTTATGTTTAAAGCTAGGAATAAATTACTTCCAAAATGTATACAAAAGTTTTTTGAAGAAAGACAAGGGGGATATAATCTGAGAGAAGAACACAATTTTAGGAGGTTGAAAACAAGACCAACTTTAAAAAGTTTGTGTATGTCTGTATGTGGTGTGAAATTATGGAACAGTCTCGAACAGATTCTCAAACAATGTCAGGATATTAATCAGTTTAAAAAGTTGTATAAATATATATTATTAAAGGAATATGATGATGAAGGTGACTGAAAAGCATAAAATGAGAAGGGTATGATGAAATTGTAGTTAATGGCTATTTGTAGTACTATGTTTTTTTTTTTTTTTTTTTTTGGGGGGGGGGTCTATGTTATAAAATGTAAACGTACAAATGGAATCAAACATGTAATATGTCGAAGATGGCAAAAGGATAAAATAGGTCTTGTGTATTTTTTTTTGTTGTTGAAGATATTTTATGTATGATATTTTTGTTCGAAAATAAATAAATCAAATCAAATCAAATCAAAAGCTTAACTAGGTTAATTAGGGTAATTAGGCAAGCCATTGTAAAATGATGGTTTGTTCTGTAGAAAAAAAAACTAATTTATTGCTTAGTGGGGCTAATAATATTGACCTTAAAATGCTATAAAAAATTTAAACCTGCTTTTATTCTAGCCGAAATAGTCTTATTTGTTTTTTTCTCCAGAAAAAAAAAATATTTTAGGAAATACTGTGAATTTTTTTTTATGCTCTGTTAAACATAATTCGGAAAATATTTGAAAAAGAAAATTCACAAAAGGGCTAATAATTGTGACTTTAACTGTGTATACATTAAAACATATGTACTGTAAAATCAATCATTGCTTGTGTGTTTGGCGCAAACATCTCTAACTCACTCTATAAGCATCAGATAAAAGAGTAGCTTACGATTTTTCATATTTGCTTATTTTCGCAGGAATTGTGGCGTGTAACTGGTTGGTCATTTTCAGTGTGTGTTTCACCATGATGTGCACCTTTGACCCCACCGGACGGACCTTTGTGAAGCTGAAAGCAACTCGTCGACGTCAGCGTAACCTTACAACATACACACTCAGGTAAAAACGCTCGATGCTACACACTGGCTTATTTCGAGGACAACACATACACAAATACACTTCAATAAACGTACTCATAGATATCACCTATAT
The DNA here is from genome assembly GCA_903798195.1 of Danio kyathit. NCBI lineage: Eukaryota > Metazoa > Chordata > Actinopteri > Cypriniformes > Danionidae > Danio > Danio kyathit. Next base: position 16,214,150 of record LR812525.1, read on the forward strand.
ACTATATAACTGCAGGTAAACTATGTTTTTATATAATAACTTTAACTGTTAAAAGCTATTAGTTACTAGTTAATTAATCAAAGTTATTAGTAATTAATAAAGTTATGGTAACTAATAACCATAACCTTCCTAATTTTGCTTGTAATGCAATAATGTGCACCTTTTGTGAAGCTACTTTGAAACAATAATTATTGTGAAAAGAGCTATACAAATAAACTTGAATTGAATGGAGTTGAAAGTTTTCATCAGCTGATGAATTCAGACATCATCTTGTTTTAATGAATCTTCATTGTTAGTTTTGTCATGAACAGTCGGTTGCTTTATTGATGGACAGACTTTTAGAAAGCTTTGGAGATTTCTGCAAATTTTGAAATGCCCATATTTAGGAGGTTTTGTCAGGTTTATATATATATTTTTTTGGTTATTTTATATATATAAAAAAAGTATTTATAGCATTTTGTAAATTGATTTTCTGCCAGTTGGAATTAAATTGACTTTTCTACACCTTATACAGTGTTGTTACTGTTAACTACACTACAACTGTTAAGATGCGTACAAACATACTAATTTTGGTTTATTGTTAATTAATTAACATTTATGAGTACGTTTATAAAATCAGAACTTGTATTTGGTAGCATTATTTAATGGACCCTTAATTGACATGAACCAAAGATAGCAGTTGTATGATTTATTGACTAATAAATACTTCAACAAATGTATTTCCCATCATAAGCCGATACATTGATTAATTCTGTCATGTGAGGAGATGCTGGACAACGGAGGTGCGGATCCAAATGCAGGTTTATTAACAAGAATGGTCAGGCAAGCAACGATCAACACATGGGCATACAGATGTATACAGAAAATCCAGAGTCATAGTCAAACAGGCAATTGGTCAGTCCAGGCAGCAAGCAACGTAAACTATAAAACCAGGCAAAAAGGTCAAACATGGCTAGACAAAGGAAACGTAATGTCACAGATAACAGTTTAACAAGATTCAGCCCTGATGTTTGTGTGTGTGTGTGTGTGTGCTGTTTAAATAGTCATTGTGAACAATTCATAACGATCCTCCTGCTGTGTGTGTCTGTAATCAATGCAATGAGGCACTGGTGTGCGAGTGGTGCATGACTGGATCTATAGTCCATGTAACGGAGGATTTGTGGTTCTTAAGCGATATGCAGGGATTCGCTGGTGATTGTGACAAATGCTTATGAATGAAACTATCAAGAAGTGTTGGCAGAAATAGATTTTGTTAGTTTATTGATGGAAAACCGTAATAAAATTAGAAATCAATTTTAAAAATGCTTAAAACTGCTAAATAAATTTAAAAAAAAAACTCTAAAAAATATCAAACTGTTGCTAAATATAAATAATTCTTAACAAAAATGACCAAAGCACCATTACTGAAACTTTAATATTAAAATGAAAAGAAAATAAATGCAATTTAAAAAAATTAATTGTCACGTCTCGCTCTTTCACAAAGGCACTGGATCGCAGGAGTTATCAAAACACGCATTTATGTACAAACTGAACACTCACAACTGGAACGTGGAACACAGGAAGCACATCAAGGTTGACAATATAATACCGGCCAAAGATTGAACTCCAAACAGGGCTTTAAATATACATGACATAATTGCACTGAATACAAATAGGGGGTGTGACACAGGTGAAACTAATAAGCATTAATAACAGCAGGAAACTAGAACAAAGGGATCACATGACATAATCAATTGCACATGGAACACTGGGGCATGGGAAAACCGAGAAAGCGCATGGACACGGGAACCCTGACAGAAATAGAATTGGTATATGTTGTATAAAAATAATTGTTAAATTTTTACAATACCTCATTTTTTATATCACTGGTATTTTGTATAAGGGGTGAAAATTAAAAGGGATTTTAGAACAAGAATTAAAAGACTTTATTAAATAATAAATTACATTTTATAAATATTTTGCCACTGTCTTTCTAACCACTAGATTTGACACATTTGTCTTCAAGAAGTTGTAATAGTTTATAATAAATTATCATAAATAAATATATTGAAAGTGTATAATAATTTTGTAAAATAATATATAAAGATTTGGGCTACACTTGATTTCAGGGTGTCCAAGGTGTAACTATTTATTTAACTACCAATTAATGTTAATGAATTACATGTACTTACTGTGCTAGAATGTGGGTTAGGTTTAGGGTTATTTGTATGTAATTATGAATAATATTATTAGAATATTAGAATTACACACATATTAGAGTTACTATGCTACATGTGTAACAAGGAGACCTTAAAATAAAGTGTTACCTAATTTTGTATTATGAAATTTTATACATTAATTCATTTTCCTTAGACTTAGTCCCTGATTATCAGGGGTTTCCACAGTGGAATGAACCACCAACTATTCTGGCATATGTTTTATGCAGCAGATGCCCTTCCAGCTGCAACCGCGTACTGGGAAACACCCATACACACTCTCATTCACACACACACATCCTCCGCATGCTCAGGTTTCACCCACTGTGCAAAGACATGCGCTATAGGTGAACTGAATAAACTCAATTGTCCGTAGTGTATGAGTGTGTATAGATGTTTCTGTGTATGCTGGATAAGTTGGCGGTTCATTCTGCTGTGGCTACTCCTGATGAATAAAGGGACTAAATCGAAGGAAAATTAATGAATGAATGATTTGGGGATACACTTTTTTCAGGGTGTCCTTACAGTATAACTATTCATTTAACTATACTGATTAATGTCGGCGCCAATGGTGTAGGGGTTAGTTCGTTGGCGTATGGTACTCCGGTGTTCACGGCGAATTCCGCCTCAAGGTGCTTTGCTGATCCTTCCCCTTTCTCTGCTCCCCATGTTTTTCTGTCTATACTCTCCTACTGTCCTATCAATAAAAGGTGAAACCCTCAAAAAATTATAAAAAAAAAAACTAAACTGATTGATAATAATGAATTACATGTATACTTACTAGAATGTGGTTTAGGTTTTGGGTAATATCTATGTAATTATGCACAATTCATTAGAGTTACTATGCTAAATGTGTAACAAGGAGACCTTAAAATAAAGTATTACCTAGTTTTGTATGATCGCTTTTATATATTTTAATAATACAGGTCATAATATGTATTTAGTTTAATTTTTATGGCGTAAATATTTCTGTCACAATGAATAAGTAAATGGAACATTTTTTGCACATATTTAGTTGTATTTTGTTTGACATTTAAATTATTTTACACATATATTTGGCATTTTGTTTTACACTTACAATTGAAGTCAAAATTATTCCACCCCTCCTGTGATTTCTTTTCTTTTTCAAATATTTCAACGCAATCTCACAGCAATTCGTAACTTTCGATTTAGTGGCTAATTCTTATAAATTCGTATGATTTAATTCATAGAAATTTAGTACGATTTGCTCATCACTTAATGACAGTTTGGTTTGGGGGCGGGGTTGGGTGCCACGCCTCCTTTTTAAAATCTAAATCCACTAAAATGATGAATTAGCTACTAAAATGGCAAAACATAAAATACTTTTGTTTTCTCTTGAGATCAGGCTGAATATTTCCCAAATAATATTTAACAGAGAAAGGAAATTTTCACAGTATGTCTGATAATATTTTTTCTTCTGGAGAAAGTCTTATTTCTTTTATTTCGGCAAGAATAAAAGCAGTTTTTAACTTTTTAAAAAACATTTTAAGGTCAAAATATTATTAGCCCCCTCAAGATTATTATTATTTTTTTTTTTGATTGTCTACAGAACAAACCATCATCATACAATAACTTAATTAACCCAATTACCCTAACCTGCCTAATTAGCCTAGTTAAGCTTTTAAATGTCACTTTAAGCTGAATACTAGTATCTTGAAAAATATCTAGTAAAATATTATGTGCTGTCATCATGGCTGTCACAATCACCAGCGATCCAGGCTTGTAGATTGCTGGGAATATTCACTTTCACTCAGGACTACAAATCTGAACAAATACAAAACTGAACTTCAACTCTGAAATGTGGACTTTACAAGAACTTCTATGTTAAGCGGCTTTGACACAATCTACATTGTAAAAGCGCTATAGAAATAAACTTGAATTGAATTGAAATCTGTCAGGCAAATCTGTGGCGCAGTGGGTAGCGCTGTGTCGCCTCACAGCAAGAAGGTCGCTGCTTTGAGCCTCAGCTGGGTCAGTTGGCATTTCTCTGTGGAGTTTGCATGTTCTCCCCGTATTGGTGTGGGTTTCCTCCGGGTGCTCCGGTTTCCCCTACAAATGCAGTATAAGTGAATTGGGTAAGCTAAATTGTCTGTAGTGTACGTGTGTGAATGGGAGTGTATGGGTGTTTCCCAGTGATGGGTTGCAGCTGGAAGGGCATCTGCTGCGTAAAACATATGGATAAGTTGGCGGTTCATTCCGCTGTGGCGACCCCAGATTAATAAAGGAACTAAGCTGAAAATAAAATAAATGAAATCTGTCAACATATGGACTACAAATCCTGTCATGCACCACACACTCACACCTGTTCCGGTTTTCCTACTGATCGCTAACACACAGCTGAAGCTGTTCAGAATTGATTACATGGACTTTAAAAGCTGCACAGACACACACACCAGTTGCTGAGTCTTGTTTTACTGTACTGTGTAGCATTATTCCTGTCCACTGCCTGCCTTTGACCATTCGCCTGTTTATTGACCACGACTCTGGATTTCCTGCATACGTCTGTTTTCCCCTGTGTTGACCATTGCTTGCCTGACCATTCTCCTAATAAACCTGCATTTGGATCTGCACCTCTGTTGTCAGCGTCCTTCACATTACAATGGCAAAGGTAAAATAAATCAGTTATTAGAATTGAGTTATTAAAACTATTGTGTCTAGAAATGTGTTAAAAAATCTTCTTTCCATTAAACAGAAAATGAGGCATTTTTATTTTACTTATTTTTTTAAACATATTAAATGCAAACCTGTCTATTTTCATGCTTTCACCCTTACTGTGTATCAGCTAGCAGCTAGTCAGGATATAATGTAACACCAAATTTCCACAGATATCTTTTGTGTTTCTACCTGAGATTTTTACAGCCCCCTCCAAACTACAGTTGCACAGTGTAAACGCTGCATAACCCATTTTCCAACCTCTATTTCTGGATATTTTGGCCTCTGCACTGAAATATCTGTTGACTTTTAATTCCCCGATGTCCTCGTGATATTTGCTCAGATGGGTTGTCTTTGTCTCTTTCAGACACAGGCTAGAAGAGGGTCAAGCCAGCAGCTGGAGCAGAAGACTCAAATTCTTCATGTGCTGCACCAGAGCAAAAGATACACAATCTGTAAGCCTCAAACACACACACAAGCACAAACATACACACACCAGTTACTGTGAGCACTTTCTCAGTGGAAGATATTCACTTTCAGAACAAGACATGTGCCGATATTCAGTAATACAGTATGTTGTGATAATAAACTTTAAACAAATAAAACAAATATTAGGATGCAAAACATACAACAGACAGTAAACATTCATTCATTCATTGTCTTTTTGGCTTAGTCCCTTTATTAATCAGGGGTCACCACAACGGAATGAACTGCCAACTTATCCAGCATATGTTTTACGCAGCGGATGCCATACAGTAAACACAGAACACATAAACAGCAATAGAACAGAAATGGAAATCACAGGAATGTGATAAACAGCAATGACAATAAGAAGTTATTTCTAGTATTTAAATAGTCATAATAATAATAATAGTATAATAATTATTAATAATTAATTCAAATACTAAAAAGTAATAAATCTAACGTTGGTGGTGAAAAAAGTAATATTCTGTGATGACTGCAACAGTAATATAATAATAATAATACATATAAATGTACATTTAAATAATGACAATAATGATAATAGCAATAATAAATAATACATTTGTAATTTTAAATAAATAATTAATAGTAAGTAATTAAAATAATAAAAAGTAATAAATCTAAGGTTGGGAATATTAAAAGTAATATTCTGTGATGACGGCAACAGTGCTTTCAAAAATAATAAATGTAGTAATAATAATAGGGTGTCACGGTGGCGCAGTGGGTAGCACGATCGCCTCACAGCAAGAAGGTCCCTGGTTCAAGCCTCGACTAGGTCAGTTTGCATTTCTGTGTGGAGTTTGCACGTTCTTCGATTTCCCCCACAGTCCAAAGACATGCGCTATAGGTGAATTGAATAAACTAAATTGGCCGTTGTGTATGTGTGTGTATGGATGTTTCCCAGTGATGGGTTGCGGCTGGAAGGGCATCCGCTGCGTAAAACATATGCTGGATAAGTTTTGGCGGTTCATTCCGCTGTGGCGACCCCTGATTAATAAAGGGACTAAGCCGTAAAGAAAATGAATGAATAATAATAATAATAATAAATATATAATTTAAAATGATAAATTTATTATTATTATTATTATTATTGTTTTAATTATTTATTCATTCATTTTCTTTTCAGCTTAAAAACTTTATTAATCGAGGTCGCCACAGCGGAATGAACCGCCTGTTTTAATTATTATTATTTAATTTTAAATTAATTAATTAATAAGTCATAATAAGTAATAAAGTAATAAATCTAAGGTTGGGGATAATAAAAGTAATATTCTGTGATGACGGCAACAGTGATTTCAATAATAATAAATGTAGTAGTAGTAGTAATAATAATAATAATAATAATAATAATTATTATTATTATTATTATTATTATTATTATAAATATACATTTAAATAGTAATAACAATGATGATTTAATAACAGTATAGTAATAATAATAACAGTAATAATAATAATAATAATTATCATTATTATTATTATTATTATCATTATTATTATTATTAATATTTAAATATACTTTAAATAATTTAAAAAATAATAGTAGATAATACAGTTATAATTTAAAATTAATAATTAATAATTAAACTATTAAAAAGTAATAAAACTAAGGTTGGGAAAGATAAAAGTAATATTCTGTGATGACAGCAACAGTGATATCAACAAAGGTAGTAGTAGTAGTAGTAATAATAATAATAATAATAATAACAATAACAATAATATAATAACAACAGTAATAATAGGGGAACATTTATTAATAAAAATTAATTAAAATGATAAAAAGTAATAAAACTAAGGTTGGTGATAATAATATAATAATAATAATAATAATAATAATAATAGATAATTTATAATTTGAAATTAATAATTAACAATAATTAATAAAAATATTTTAAAAATAATAAAACTTAGGTTGGGGAGGATAAAAAGGAATATTCTGTGATGACGGCAACAGTGATATCAATAATAACAATGGTAATAATAATAACATTTATTATAATTATTATTATAGTAATATTAATAACAAAAATATAATGACATTAGTAATAGGGGGGTAAATATATAATAATAATTAAAAAATAATAAATTAAAATAATAAAATAGTTATAAAAATAAGGTTGGTGATGATAAAAGTATTATTATGTTATGATGGCAACAGTGATATCAATAATAATAAAGGTAGTAATAATAATAATAAAATTAATAATAATAATAACAATGTGATAATAATAGTAATAAAGCAGAGGAAAATTAATTAATAATAAAAAAATATATATATAATAATGACACAGTAATAGTGACACACTCATTCCAGTGCACTACTTTTCCATTGTTTTTCTATGTAAACCTGCATTTGACAGATGTGCATGATTGTTACACTTGCGTCTCGCATCTTTTGCAATGCCTCGTACATGAGCATCATGTTTTAATAAGGCACAATATACACATTTTTTCATTAAAATATCCAAAAACCACAAGAACAGTGTTATCTATTTTGCTGACTTATGTACTTGCATCATCCCGGATGTTTCAAAGAATGTTCAAATCCAGAGGAATTAGTAATTTTAACTAGTGAGACAAGCGTATGATGTGTATTCATGCTAATGACGTCACACACTCTCGATTTTCGGTTTGATTTTATTGAAAACAGGAAAAGTAACACCAAAGACAATTTAATAAAGTATGTTGTTAAAATGACTTCCTGATATTTTCAGCAATTAATGCAGCGATATGTCATGTATGTCTACTCAGGATGCTTACTCTGAGGTGGCCAGCTTGTTCGCCGAGTTTTTCCGGGATCTGGACATTGTGCCGAGTGACATCATCGCTGGTTTGGTGCTGCTCCGACAGAGGCAACGGGCTAAAAGATCAGCCATCTTGGATCAGGTCTGCAGAATCGTGGGTTTAGCTTAACAGTACTTTGGATTGGACAAATATAGATATTAAAGTGAAAGTACATCCAAACTTTTTAAATTCCTCATCATTTACTCACACTCAAGTGGTTTTAAACTGAATTGAAAATTAAAAACTTAAAACAAAATATTCTAAAGAATGTTGCGGAAAAAGGCCATTGGCATTGGTAGTAAAAACAAAAAACAAAAAAACAAAAAATACTATTGAAGTCAATGGCTGTTTTTTTCAGCATTCTTCAGAATATCTTCCTTTTTGTTTCAACAGAAGAAAACTCACACGGGTTTGGAACAAGTGGAGGATGAACAATACTTTTATTGCTGTTTATTTTTACAGTTTATTGTGTTTATTTATCTTTGTTACGTTTGAGATTAAGTACATCCAGAAAGTTGTTATCGCAGAATAAACTGACAGGCTTTTCAGCATCATTTGTATAAGACTGAAGGGCTTTAATCTGTAAAAAAAAAAAAAAGAAGCTGGATGTACTTTATCCCATTTATTAAATGTGTACTTGACACAAGATATAACATTAGTCACAAAACATTGTTCTGAGCCATAATAGTTTATTAATTCTTTCATTAAATGCAAAACTGACAGAAACGAAAACAGCTGGAGTATACACTAATCTATGCATTTTTCATTCACAAGATGGCGCCAGACAGTCAAAAACAAAACTGACAGAAACGAAAACGAGATATATCCAGCTGCAGGCCCGCAGAACCACACACGTTTCAGGCACACACAATCTAGCACACACAATCTAGGCAATCCATATATGGTAACTAACTAACTCTTTAGGAGTATTATCGCCACCTACTGTATTTCACAAATATTGCGATCGAGACCGTCCGTGCTACGATTGTCATTCATTAGACTGTGAACAGTTTATGGCAGGGCTATTCAATTGGCGGCCCGCGGGCCGAACCCGGCCCCCGAGGCAATTTGTTCTGGCCCTCCAAATAGTGTGACTAAGACATCAAGAATAAATTGAGTTCAGTCAAAAAACGGCCGCTATAGTTATGAAGTAACGTGCGCCTGTTCAATACAGCACAAGCTGGGCAGAGCGTGAGTCACCTGACAGTGGCGAGAGCAGCCGAATACATTTGAATAAGTTTGTAGAAAAGGTCTTTTGTACAATGCACTGATATCGTTATTAGGGATGCAACGAATAACCGATTTCACTATTAACTGCGCTTTAATTTGTCATGGTTAATTAATCGTAAAGGGTTCTGTAACCCGCATTTCTGCATTTCTGTTCTGCCGCACGAAACAAAACTGCTGAACAAAGTTACGCCAAGTTGCCAACTGTGCGCTAGTTTAAAGTTCCGAGCTTGTCCACCGAAGCTAATACGCACGCACACTGTAATAACTATAGCCGCGGGCCGTTCCCATATCACGTCTTTCCCGCGCGCAAGTTTGTTATGTTGTGGGAAGAATATATATGCCAATATGCGGGTGCAAGCGGAGCAATGCGCTAGCGGCTGTCTGGGCGCACGCAGTAGAAAACATCTCATGTTGTAGCGGTGACAGGTGACAGCTTTCAGTGCAATGTAAACAAAAGACATGTTAGACGAACTATTATTAAAATGATTATGTATGTATGAACGCAGATGATAACAACAGTTAGTCTAAATATTGGCGCCGACCTTCATAACAATTATTATTATATTATTTTCTCCCGTTCCTCTCTATAAACACACACATAATTAAATTGTGTAGCCCTATAAGCACAGAAAAACCTAAAAACTATTACTAATGAAAATGCCTTTTAAAGGTTTTTTAATATTAGTTAGGGATGTCCAGATCTAAAGCTAATATAAAGCTTAAATTTACATTACATGATAACTGTGAAACACTGATTATTCTTCACACTATATAATCGTACAACCAAAATCTATAATTGTTGCATCCATATGCAGTTCAAAACATAACATCTGAACGTGTCTGAATGTAGAAGAAGCCTGCTTAAGCAATACACTGATTTTGTTGTGCTGTGAAATACAACATTTGAATGTTTGTTAAAAAAAAAACCTTTTGTACAATGCAGTGATATTATATAGTTTCAAAATACAATATATTAACATTTTAATGTAGACAAATACAACGTGGGTGTCTAAACGAGCAAAAATACAACATATTGGCTCTTATATGCAGTTGTGTCATCCTTTATATTGCAAGTCATATCTCTCCGGCCCTTCGTTTGGGATGCTTTTCATGAACTGGCCCCCGTGACAAACTAATTGAATAGCCCTGGTTTATGGTTTCCAATTTCAGTCATTATTTCATTATTATATCGTAACGATCATTTTAACATCTCTACAGTTTGTAAACTCAAATTATGTATATAAAAATAATTGGTTAAACACTTATGACTTTATTCGCATATCCACATACTCAAAGAAAACATAACAGACTGTCTAATTGTAGGATTAAGTGTATAATTCAGGATCTTAATGTTGTCATACTTGGTTAAAATAGTTTTGTTGTAAAATATAAAAAACAAGTAATAATGTGTCACATTAAAATGAATTATTATAGATAATAATTACAAATTAATATAGCAATAAACTGATTTAAACTACTATTTTTACTAAACTGTAGCAACTGTTGTGTATATATATATATATTCATTCATTTATTCCCCATTTAGTCCCATTTAATAATCTGGGGTCGCCACAGCGGAATGAACCGCCAATTTATCCAGCATATGTTTTAGGCAGCGGATGTCCTTCCAGCTGCAACCCATTACTGGGAAATATATTTATATATATATATATATATATATATATATATATATATATATATATATATATATATATATATATATATATATATGTATATATATATATATATATATAAAGTTATTTTTTGTACTGTTAAATTTGTTGCAACTATAATTATCACAAATTACCAGTACTTTATGTTTTTAAAACAATATATTACTTACTATAATTAGATATTAGTGTAATATATTACATAGTATTTAATGTGGGAAATCATTAATAAAAAAGTTATTAGAAAATTAAGCAAATAAATACTATTAAATCGCTTGAGTAAAATAGTGTTCACATTTATTAAATGTAAAAAGATTTTTATTACATATAAAGATGTATTATTGCCTATTCATTCTTGCTATTATTTCCTTCATTATAAATGAATCCATTACATACATTAAAACTGTCTAATTTAGATCGTTCAGCAAGGCCAGCAATCGAGTATCTGCTATACTGACTCTGTCAGATAAATAATGACTGATCATCATCTATGATGACTGATAGAAAACTGTTCAGTCTATTGTAATGAATGGCGATCGGAAACAACGCTCCCCATTCGCCTGCCTCGATCGCAATATTTGTGAAACAGTAAACACTATTGTTCATTGTGTACAATATTTATCAACACTATAAATAAAAATATATTAATGACGATGTCCGAGAAGTGCATTAACAACATTAACATCCAGCGTAACCATATATGGTTTACCTAGATCGTGTGTGCTGGATTGTGTGTGCCTGAAACGTGTGTGGTTCTGCAGTTCTGCAGCTGGATATTATTGACGAAAACAGCTGGAGTATACACTAACCTATGCATTTTTCAGTCACAAGATGTCGCCAGACAGTCAAAAACAAAACTGACAGAAACAAAAGCAGCTGAATGGAGTATAAACTAACCTATGCATTTTCCAATCACAAAATGGCACCAGACAGTCAAAAACAAAACTGACAGAAACGAAACTGGCTGAATAAAGCATAAAGACTAACTTATGTATTATTCATTCACAAGAAAGTATGCACTTGAATGTAGACAGTTAAGGTGATTCGGAGTTCCTGGATGAGCCTGTGTTATTTAGCGGTTGTTATTTCAGAATAGCATACCTTGGAATGTCACGGCTGACCAATCAGAATAGAGTATTCCAGACAGTCGAGTAATAACATAATAAATTTGTTCATTTTTAGTTAACTCCCGGTTTTTATTTTAATAACGCATTAGTAAATGTTTAGCTATCATTAATAAATGCTGTACTAGTATTGTACATTCTTAGTTTATGTTAGTAAATACATTAACTAATGAAACCTTATTGTAAAGTGTGACCATATTTTTTTGCATCTTTTGCAGGCAAACAATGATGTTTTAGCCTTCCTGTCCGGGATGCCTGTGACTCGCAACACTAAATACTTGGACCTCAAGAACTCGGTATTTAAAGACCACATCACACACTCAAAAAAGTTATGTTGTTGCTTGTATGAACTACTTATTTAAAATAAGTTGAAACAACATAATTCTCAAGGTTGTTCAGGGGACAACGTAATTGTTTTATGTTTAATCTTAGTTACTTAAATTTGTAAAAATGAATAAGTTAACGTAATCGATTTGGGTTGGGACAACATGAAGGAATTATGTAGAACCCAGCATTTTTACAGTGTATGTGTGTTTTGCTTCTGTACAAGTTTATTAATGATTGTCTCCTGCTGTTTGCAGACTGAGATGGCCATGTATAAGGAAGTGTGCTACTACATGTTGTTTGCCATGGCGGCGTATGGCTGGCCCGTTTATCTTTTGAGAAAACCAGCGTGTGGACTCTGCAGACTTGTCAGCACCTGCTCGTGAGTAAAAACTGATGCGCTCGATTATTTAGTGAACGAAAAGAGAATAAATGTGGCTCTTATACTGTATAGTAGTGGCTGATTTATGTGTTATGGGTACCTATCATCAGCTTTTTGGTTTTGGCGGATCTAAACATAGTATTGAATTTGGTAGTAAATCTACATTAAATCTAAAAATAAAAATATGAACTCACCATTCATACACCCACAAGCTGGTAAAAATCTGTATGATTTTTTTCCCCTACATTTAAGAAAAGACAAAAGTAGATATTTGAAGAATGTAGGTAACCAAACAATTAAATATAATGATATCCATAGTAGGAAAACAACATGGATAGCATGGAAGACAGTGGGTACAATCATTTATGTAGATACTGATATTCTTCAAAAAAGTGTGTGTGCGTGTGTGTGTGTGTGTGTGTCTGTGTACGTGTTTTTGTGACATATCTGTATAATGACATGGGCATGACACAGGTACAGTAATACAAGAAGGTGGTAAAATATGAGGACATTGCCTCATTTCTCAAAAAGCTTATAAATCAGATGAGGTTTTTTTCAGAAAGTAAAACTGTACGCAGTCTCCTGTGAGGGTTGAGGTTAGGGGTAGGGTTGGGTTAGGGCAATAGAAAATACAGTTTGTATTTGGGTTGGGTGATGTCGACCAATTTGGCATCGCACGATGTCTAATGTAAAACATCGCGATGGATCGCATCGCCGTTGTCGGCGGTGAATTGATTATTTATGAATAATTAACTACTTCATAACGACTTAATTATTTGTAGCCTGCCGTTTCAACGTTAGATAAGATTAATTAAATGTCACATTTAACAACTATAGTGAGACGCGATTCAGCGGTACATCCTTGATAAACTGTCCGACGCGCACTGCTCTCTGGGCTGACTGCTGGAGCTCAGACGCTACAGCATATGCCTCTGTGTGTGTGTGTGTGGTCATGTGATGTGCGTTTTGAGCAGTATAGTATGGACGGTGGGCTTTTTTAGAAATGCTAGATGAAACGCCAGTGTGAACGTGGATCGTTTTCGTTCTGAAATGCCATTTTAAAACTAAGACGTATTAATGTAAACGGGGCCGTGTGTATTTTTCACAAGCGGGGTGCTTTCGCGATGGGGCGGAGGATCGCGATGCTGAGCCGGCATCGCGATGGCTATTGGCCATTGGCGATGGACGATGGCATCGTCTATCGACCTAACCCTAGTTTGTACAGTATAAAAACAATGGAAACCTATGTAATGTCCATACAATTCACAACAACAAACATCACCAAACACCAAAAAAAAATAAAAATGTACAAAAACGCTAATTATAAACTGTAATTACATATTTTCAATTAAATGTCTTGCATTCTTCTTACATTTTTCAAGTAATAATTTACTCATGTATATAAATATGTAATTTAATTCGTAATATGTAATTATGTAATTTGTTATTAATTAGAATGTGTGTTTTTATTTTTTATATTTAATTGATATGTATAATATTTATGATTGAAGAAAAAATGATTTTGGAATTTTTGTTAATAATAATAACTATTTTATGTCTATTTTATTATACATATATACACTACCTGACAAAAGTCTTGTCTTCGATCCCAATTGTAAGAGCAACAAATAATAACTTGACTTCTATCATTTGGAAAAGTGTCAGAAGGTAGATTTTTCTGATGAATCATCTGTTGAGCTGCATCTCAATCATCACAAATACTGCAGAAGACCTATTGGAACCCACATGGACCCAAGACTCTCACAGAAATCAGTCAAGTTTGGTGAAGGAAAAATCATGGTTTAGGGTTACATTCAGTATGGGGGTGTGCGAGAGATCTGCAGAGTGGATGGCAACATCAACAGCCTGAGCTATCAAGACATTTGTGCTGCCCATTACATTACAAACCACAGGAGAGGGACAATTCTTCAGCAGGATAGCGCTCCTTCTCATACTTCAGCCTCCACATCAAAGTTCCTGAAAGCAAAGAAGGTCAAGGTGCTCCAGGATTGGCCAGCCCAGTCACCAGACATGAACATTATTGAGCATGTCTGGGGTAAGACGAAGGAGGAGGCATTGAAGATGAATTCAAAGAATCTTGATGAACTCTGGGAGTCCTGCAAGAACGCTTTCTTTGCCATTCCAGATGACTTTATTAATAAGTGATCTGAGTCATTGCAGAGATGTATGGATGCAGTCCTCCAAGCTCATGGGAGTCACACACAATATTCATTCTTTTTCCACTGCACCATGACTTTATATTCTATACTGTACATTATTTCTGTTTAGTGACAAGACGTTTATTTAAAAGTCAGACCTTATTGTCCTAATTGAATAATTAAAAATCAAGGCATGATCATATTTTATTTTGGTAAAATAAGCGTAGAGGGCTTTGCTTTTTATATAAACCACTTCTGATACCAAATGATCAACTAGAATTATTTGTTGTTCCTAAAGTTTGGATAGGTGACAAGACTTTTGTTAGGTAGTGTATAGTGTTTTATATATATATATTAGTGCTCACATAAATGAGCAGACCCTATTTTGAAAAAGTTAATATTTTTATCCATTTCTCAGTTTTATAATTTCTCACATTTTGGTGCATTTGAACAAAACAGATTTATTAAACAGATATTTTGATTAAAATAATATTGTAGTCACCGAACGTCATTAGAAATAGAAAGATATTACATTTAATTTAATATTAATCAAAATACAAATAATAAAATTTTATAGATTTTTTAAACATTTTTATTTAAAATTTTTCTCTAAAATATATAACTTGGGCCACTAATTTCTGCACTTTATCGTAAGTTACTTTGTTCGATGTGCTCCAGATCTGCCTTCAGTACTGACTAATCTAATGTACAGTATATGCACAAATGTATTATTGTAAAGCGTTCTACAGAAAATATGAATTTAAAAGAGAGATTTGTGAAAGGTAAAATAACAAGTTTTTTAATAGTCATTGATATGGACTGTGTAATCGAGATTCAAAGGCATGCTGTCACATTTGACATTCGAAAAAATTATCTTTATGAACAGATGGATGGGATGGAATGGCTTTAATGTTTTCCTCTTCTGTTTCTCTTCTCTGCCCAGCTGCAATACTTCAGTTTCAGGCTCTCGTCTCTCTCAATCTGTCACTGTTGAGGAAGATAACTGCTGCGGCTGTAACGTTCTTGCCATCCGACGCCAGTTTCTAGACCGAGACCTCAAAGAAGTCCAGATTGTCTACACATCCTGCCATGACGCGGTACCACATCTTCCCATAAACCCTAAATCCCCCTGACTCTTGAATGCTGAGGTGTTGTGTCTTGTGTGATGAATGTCTGTTCACATCAGTGAGTCATCTCTCGGCCAAAATACGAAACGTGTGAATATGACTGCTCATATTTTTGATGTGTTTTTGTAGGTTTATGAGACGCCCTTCTTTGTAGCAGTGGATCATGCAAAGAAGAAAGTCGTGATCAGCATCAGAGGAACGTTGTCTCCTAAGGTCAGTCAAACACAGATGTTCAGTACTGTAATGATGAGGCGTGACAACAGAGAGATGAATCGCGTTGTATTTTGAAGTTACAGTAAAAAAAAAAGCCAGGAATTAATAACAACCTCTGCATGAACAGATGACAGTTAAGCCGAGGGATTTGAGATGATTCAGCAGTCTACATGTGTTTGTTGAAACATACAAATCAAATTTTACAGTACACACGATAAATTAATAAAAGATGCAACTAAACATACCTCATGCCTTATCAGAATAGAGATGAATAAATGTATAACGTACTGTAGACTAACCATGTTCCGTACACTTTTCGCTATTCAGCGCACTCAAACGACCACTCCCCCGTCATTGAAAGCCAGATAAGCAAGTTTGTGTGATCATTCTCTGGGTGAATACCTATTGTACAATCCAAATTTTGATTGATGTCTTTTGGAGTAGTTTTTGAGAAAAGATGGGAAAAGTACCGCCTACGCATGTGTACGGAAGATGATAGGTACTAACGGTGTTTCGTACACGATTAAAATAGTGTTCCGTACAGGGCGCATAACTTCAATTAACCAGTCTTATTGAAACCCGACGTCAGAATATACTATTAACTTGAAGTTAATGTTATATTTAATAACTTTTTATGAAAGTTTGAAATGATATATACCAGGGGTCATCAACTATATTTGTCAGAGGGCCAGAGCTTTGCTAGACAGTCTCCTTGGGGGCCGGACCCCCAAGAAGAAAATCAAATAAAAATCTCATTTTGGCTTAACATTATGCTTACTGTTTATACTTTTTCAATTTCATTACAAAACTGAAGGCATTTGATTCAGGCTCCCATCCCCTCAACCACTTGGAGTGATAGATATTTTGCCTCAACTCAAAGGGGAAATGTAACTTTAGCCATTGATTAAGCACTGTGAGTAGCCCGTTTCAGCATTGTGATTTGAATTCAAGCCCACTTAACGTTTCATTTGATGTGCGAACATTATTTGTGACCTGTTTTGTTCTGGTACCAGGTTATTTATTTACCATGCTATTTTAAGTTGTGCCAGATTGTTTTTCCTCCTTTTTTTAGTCCTGAGGCAGACAGACACAGAACTTCTCCTGGAAGTTCTGTGAGTCTCCTGCAAATAATAATATTAATAATAAATTTTATTTGTAATGCGCTTTTCTTAAACTCAAAGCGCTACAAGGTAGAATAGTAACAATACAAGGCAAGCAAAACAGCACAACAATAAAAAGATGCAATAAAACAATAAGAATATAAACCATAAGATAGAATAAAAAGTTAACAAATTGGTCATCCTAAGTTAAAAGCAATGCTAAAAAAAGAGTCTTAAGAAGTTTCTTAAAACAGTCCAAGGAGGCGGCATTCCTAATACTGATTGGTAGTGCATTCCACAGCTTGGGCGGATTGTATGAGAAAGCTCTCCCACCCATGGTCTTGAGTTTGCAGCGAGGCTGATGCAAAGTAAGTCCTGATGCCGAACGAAGACTGCGAGCTGGGGTGGCAAGAGTCACCAGGTCACAGATGTAACAAGGTGCTAGCCCATGCACTGCTTTGTAGGTTAAAATTAAGGTCTTAAAATCAATTCGTGATTTAATAGGAAGCCAGTGTAATTGTTGTAACACAGGAGTAATATGATGGCGTGATGATGTGTGTGTCAGAACCCGTGCAGCGGAATTTTGAATATACTGTAATCTTCTGAGGGAACTTGTAGGTAAACCCCCAAAAAGTGAATTACAAAAATCAAGACGTGATGTGATAAAGGCATGGATAAGCCTCTCTGCATCAGGTCGTGAGAGAAATGGTCTAATCCGGGCAATATTGCGGAGATGAAAGAAGGCAGTTTTAGTTAAGTGTTTGAAGTGGGAGTTAAAACTGAGCTGTGCATCAAAGAGCACCCCGAGGTTACGCACCTGGGTAGAAGGAGACAGTTGAACATTATCAACCGAGAGTGTGAAATCCCTATAGTGACTAACATTAGTAGGAGTGCCAATTAGTAAGACCTCAGTTTTGGAACTGTTTAATTTAAGGAAGTTTTGATTCATCCAAGATTTAATTTCTAAGAGACAGGCCGATATAGCTGACGTAGCAGTGTCAAGATCGGGGCGGGCACTAACATAGATTTGAGTGTCATCAGCGTAGCAGTGGTAAATGCATAAAGACTCCTGGTGTCATGAGAAATCGGGCCCCCCCGCCCTGACAAATGAATGATAATCTCCCTCGCGCGTCTCCCTCCCGCTCCTCAAATACATCGCGCACCTCTCTCCACCGTATCCCTCCTTGCTCTTCATCACACACACGTCACGCGCACTCCGCCTACACCCCACCCGGTCTTCACTTACGGTAAAACCTGTTTGAAACAATAAATGCTTAACGCCGCATAGTCTGTCTGAGTCTGTCCTCATTTCAAAGTGTAGCCTAAATATAGTCATAAATGGTGGTTATTCTGACAAGAGACTCAGTTGTTGTTATTTTTAATTGCTTTAATTGCGGGCCGGATTGAACGGCTCAGCGGGCTGGATTTGGCCCGCGGGCCGCCAGTTGATGATCAGTGATATATACAATCATTTAATTTTTGTACCATGTTTATTTTATTACAGTATGACAATTTCAAATATTAAAACATTACATTTATGCAAATTAACGCTAACTTAACTGACCTTTTATGAATATAAACACCATCACTGCACAAAGATTATCCAAACTGCGTTTGCAGCCTGTCTCTCAGGCTCTCTCTGGGCGAAAGTTGCGCCATGTGATCATCACCCACAACAGACGTTTAAATATCCAGCCTGATCTCACGAGGAAACGTAAGTATTTTACGTTTTGTCAGTTTAGTGGCTAATTTGTACGAATTTGTACGAGTTGAGTCATACGAAAATGTACGATTTTAAAAAAGAGGCGTGGCACCTAACCCTACCCCCAAACCCAAACCTCATTGGGTGACGTGCAAATTGTACAAAATTGTACGAATTAGATCGTACAAATTCATACGAATTAGCCACTAAATCAAAAAGTTACGAATTGCCGTGAGATTGCGTTGAAATATCCCCATTTAAAGCATTTATTTAACAAAAGATAATTTATTTAACAATTTGTGCTAACATAATATTCATTTCATAAAGACTGTAATAATGTGCGATGCATAAATTAAGTGCAAATGCATTTTGTTGTTGCTCTAAATGTCTCCTTTCCACTCGCCCCTTTAGCTTGCCCACTGTCCATTTTCAAGCGCATTTGGTGGCCCTAGCAAACATACAAAATTTTCTTGGAAACAAATGGTAGGAGGTCTCTAGTGTTCTCGGGGGTGAAAGAGTGAGAAATAAAGATTACACAGATATATAGCTTGTCTACGACCCGTAAGTATTTATTTAGAGATTGCCGTTAAAAGGTCATCTATACAGAACATCATTGTGTACAGAACATGGTTAGTCTAGGTTAATCTGTAAACCTTGCATTTTTTGTCCTGAGGCGAGTTTGAAACATGCCTTGTGCTGACGCTGCCCAGTAATGCACAGTTAACAATTTGGGCCTCGCGTTTTCAAAATTAAGGTCCCACATACATCGATAAGGCAGGAAAATGATCACTGTTACATCACTAGAAAACATTTGGCTTATCAAACGCAGCCTGAGGTGTGCATATTAATGATTTCAGAGCTTTTTTTTTATGATCTGAGCTGCATGTGGGTGGTGTTCTCTTGATGACGTCAGCTGCTCGTCAGATCCGGATGAATGACCTAAAGTAGGCATACATGGAAACTGGGCCGGATTAAGAACACAACGGGCCCTGGGGCTATAGCAAATCCAAGGGCCCCTTTTTATTTTTTTACCTCACAAAAATATATATATATATTGTTGTTGTTGTTGTTGTTATTATCAATAATTTACTAATATTATTATCTAATTTTTCACCATTTGATTTATATATAATTAATTTATTTATTTATTTATTTATTTTTATTATAGTAGGCCTGCAAGTAGGCTATACAAAATTAAGTAATGACATAACATGAACTTTAAAGTTCAAACAGGCTGCGAAAATCAGCAAAACAAAAAAACATTTGCAATACTTCCTAAATTAGTTCTTCATAATAAATACTTTAAATAGGGGTTCACCTTTAAAAGTTTCTTTAGAACTTTAGCTGACCATAAATCCCTAATGAAAGGATGTCTTTAAAATCCATGCTTCTAATATCCAAACTATTGTGGTCTTCTGAGTTACAGAAGGCTAGCATTCTTATTTTTTTATTTTATTTATTTGCATCAGATATATTGTCTGATAAAAGTCAGCGCCAAAATTGTATTGCTCCATATTATTTCTGTCGTTTTCATAAAAGGGGCAAAGTAAACATTCATAAAAAAAGTTTGCTTTCTAACTAGTTTAGTTAGACTTACTGTAAAGCATAACCGAGTGTATTTACTTGAGATAGATACTCCGCAACGATGGATATTTTGATAACTGCTTGTGTAGGTTATTTGATTTGTTAGTGCAGGAGGGATTGCGCGGCCGCGCACATTTTTTTTGAGTCCAGCTGTAACTGCCGCACGGCCGAGACAGCGCTTCAGTTATGAGTATATTCAGCATGATTCCCCCTATCCCAGCTTCTGTTACTACATGTACTAGTTAATCAACGATTAAATTTTATTTGTTTTCTACAACGAGCTTGGTTAGCCTACCTTTGACTGGATGGTTCTCGCTATAATTAAGGATAATTATTATAATTAACGGACTCTGCTGGGAAAATTGAGACATCTGATCACTCTTTTGGGTGACTGAAACAGGGCTATTCAATATTCTGATTGGGCTACAGCCACTTCAAGCTCCAGTTTAGCACCGGCGTCACTGTTTTTGAACAGCAGCGAACCGAAAGGAATACTTCACATTATCGACGAGAGAAAGCCTAACACAAATAGGCGTTTCCCATGTCATAGCCGAATTAAATCTTCAGCCAATAAAGGGGCCCTCCTCCCGTGGGCCCTGGAGCTTCAGCCCCACCTAGCCCCTTATGTTAATCCAGCCCTGCATGCAAATGTGGAGGGTGTGACCCGTGAGTCTCGTCACAGTTTGTTTTGTCCTATGATTGTCCCCGGGTTTTACACTTGTGGAATTTACATGAGAACGACGAAACAGTGGTGTCTGAGGCTCACAGTATGCCCATTTCCATATACCGATCTCTTATTATTCTGGTATACCCTGGTATACCCAGATTTTCATTACTACACATACTAAGGTGCTTGGATGAGATCAAAATCTGGCTATCACACAATTTTTTATCTTTAAATGAGGATAAAACAGAGGTCATTGTATTTAGCCCTACTGACAATGTTCAGGCCACTTGCCTAGATCTGGGCTGCTTATCTGCCTTCAGATCCCCCCGTGTCCGCAATCTGGGTGTCATCCTTGATGAGTCATTGAAACTAGCCAAACAGATCAGTTCGGTTATTGGTTCCAGTTTTTATCAACTTCGTTTGCTGTCCAAAGTCAAACATTTCTTAAATCCCACCTCTCTAGAGATGGCTGGCCATGCTTTTATTACATCACGGTTAGACTACTGCAATGCACTTTACTGTGGCATTTCAAAATCACAAATTTCCCGCCTTCAGTTGGTCAAAAATGCTGCTGCTAGATTTATTTGTAATAGCAGAAAGTATGGCCACATTACCCCTCTTCTAAGGGGCCTCCATTGGCTGCCTGTCCAATTCAGAATTGATTTTAAAGTGCTTTTACTGGTATATAAATCCCTTCATAATCTAGCCCCATCCTATCTCTCAGAGCTGCTTTATCCTTACGGCCCATTCACACAGGGCTTCAGCGTCAAAGCTTGACAGAGGGCGTGTCTGAAGTTGGGGCTGATGCGATCGTCATAGCAGCGTCAGCCAATGAAATTAGTCAGCAATAGGCCACTGTTGGAGCTGGTGTATTTGCATACAGCGATCTGATTGGCTGACGCTTCCATCGGCGCTTGAAAAGTTGAGCATGTCCCAACTTCTGCAGCGAGCAACGCCTCTGAAGCGGCGCCGACGGATCCACAATGCAGTTCGGCAACGCCTGATGTCACCCATTCAAAGTGAATGGGAAGCGTTGAAGCTGACGCCCCGTGTGAATGGGGCGTTACACTCCTGTGAGATCTCTTAGGTCAAGTGATCAAAATCTTCTTTTAGTTCCTCAGTCCAGACTGAAACGTAGAGGGGACAGAGCTTTCTCTGTGGCAGGTCCTCGGTTGTGGAACACCTTGCCCCTTGATATTAGGATGGCTCCATCACTATCTATTTTTAAATCTCTTCTTAAAACGTACCTTTTTAGCTTGGCTTTTTAACATTATTTTAATAGTTCTTTCTACTGCTACTTTCTTACATTTTACAGACGTTTCTCTTGTCTTATTTCTATGTTTTGTATTCTGTCTTTTTATTTTTTGATTTTTTTTCTATAAATAAATTGAACTTGAACTTGAACTTGATTATAGAGCACAATGAGTTTAATAAAAAACTAATCGTGTGCTCTTAAAAATTTACAGACATATTAAAGACATTGACATTTCATGTGTCACACATTTTTTCATTACATTTTCTTTACCTTATCTTACAAATATCTTAAATTTACCTTCATAAATCCTGCAGAATCTCTCAAGAAACTGCTTTAACGCCCAAGTTTGAGTGTTTTGAGGATAAAAATAATAATTCAATAGTGCAGGCTCAGTTAGCCCTTACATAATAACACCATATATATACTGTAGTACTATCGATTTTGTGCTAGTTTCGTGTTTCTCGTATCACTCTGTGGTCTCTCTCTTTCCACATAATAAAATAACCTGAACTCGAATCAATATTTCATGCCCTTTTATTTATTTATCTAACTGGTAACCATGTAACAAGTGGGACTAATGTACATCTGCAGTCAATACTGCAAAATAAACCCAATTTTTGTTTTGCGATAATGTCAGGCTGCCTCTAAATGCATCATTTAATACGTTTTTGTGTCTTTTTCTCAGGACGCTTTAACTGATCTCACTGGCGATTCGGAGCGTTTGCCTGTCGAGGAGCAGCACGGCACGTGGCTCGGACACAAGGTTCTGCACAAACACACACATATAGAGACCAACATGATATTTATATACAGACGAGGACAAAATTGTTGGCAGTCTTCCATTGAAGACAGAAAAACTACACTGAAATAATATGAAAATGAAAAAGGTAGTGATTTAATAAAAACATGACTGAAATGTAACTATTGAAAATCGATTATTGCTTTCGAATTGTGGTTCCGAAGAAGCATTAAAAAAGACAAACTAATAAAACTGGCCTCTACAAAGTTGAAGAGTATCAATAATGTTGTCCATGTCTCTATATAATGACACATATGAACTCTTTGCTTCTCTTTGTTAATGGTTTGTTTAGGGAATGGTTTATTCAGCCGAATATATCAAGAAGAAACTGGAGCAAGAGATGATCCTCTCTCAAGCCTTTGGGAGAGACTTGGTAAGTTAATTCATTCATTTATTTTTTGTGTGATCAACTTTTTATTATTTCTTAGAGATAAACAAAATTACGTCTTATTAGATAAATGTTCAAATAGCTTCTATAGTCGTTTTGTAAATCAACCCTAGTGTCTTCAAGCATGATTTGCACGTTGCAAGCATTGTCTATGATATCACGTGACACACAAACACGCACACTCATCATGTGTTTGTGTGTATCTCAGAGTAAAGGGACGATGCACTACGGGCTGGTCATTGTGGGTCATTCTCTGGGAGCGGGAACAGCCGCCATCCTGTCCTTCCTCCTTCGGCCGCAGTATCCTTCACTACAATGCTATTCCTACTCTCCTCCCGGCGGCCTGCTCAGGTCTGTCCAAACTCACAATTGTTGATTTACACTACAGTTCTAGTAGTTCTAAGAAGCTGGAAACTAATTTAAACTGTTTAGTAGGCATTGAGGCATGATGACATGAAGAAAGTCGTATATGCAATGATTAAACAACTTGTTAAAGGACGAGTTCGCACAAGAATGAATAGTTTTTCATTATTTATTCAACCTCATGTCAGTTCAACTCTGTATTTGGAGATGTGCACCGAAAAATGTATTTTTAAACTCCAAAAAAGACACCATAAATATTTTTTGAAGCCATAATTATGTTTTATAAGCTATATTAATGCATTTAAGTGAGAGAAAAAAAAGCATTTTAACTACAGCCTACCATGTTTGTCAAATTAAATTAGTTTGCAGTGTCGTGATTGGTCAAATAACCAAAGGTGTTGCAATTTAGGGAATGTCAGTAAATGACATTATTATTTTTTTTACTTTAATTACTGGTATTTAATAGATGTTTCTTTAAAATATTTTGGGTCAGGAAGATTTGTTAGCATAAATTGTTACACTCTACTCTTCATCAGCAAGGACAGTAAATCATTCGAAACTGACAGGAGATGCATAATAGTAATAAATAAATGATAATAATTATAATGTTAAAGAGGTTTAAAAAGATTAATTATTTATACAAATTATTACAAACAATGTTCTTTTGTTCTATTGTTTAAAAAAAAAAAATTAAGCAGTACAAAAAATCATTATACTATGTATTATATTATCATTCATTCATTTTCCTTCGGCTTAGTCTCTGATTTATCACAGCAGAACGAACTGCTAACTATTCCAGCATTTTGTTTTATGCAGTGTATGCCCTTCCAGCCGCAACCCAGTACTGGGAAACACCCATACACACTCATATATATACACACACACACACACACACACACACACTTATACACTATGGACAATACAGTTCATCCAATTCACCTATAGCGCATGTCTTTGGACTGTGGGGAAACCGAAGCACCTGGAGGAAACCCACGCCAACACGGGGAGAACATTCAAACTCCACACAGAAACGCCAACTGGTCCAGCCGGGACTTGAACCAGTGACCTTCTTCCTGTGAGGCGACAGTGTTAATCACTGAGCCACCGTGCTGCCTATATTATATTACTATAATATAATATAATATAATATAATATAATATAATATAATATAATATAATATAATATAATATAATATAATATAATATAATATAATGTAATGTAATATAATATAATATAATATAATATAATATAATATAATATAATATAATATAATGTAATGTAATGTAATATAATATAATATAATATAATATAATATAATGTAATATAATGTAATATAATATAATATAATATAATATAATATTAATGAAGAATTAAATATTTATTACAGTTTTAAACCGTTTTTAATAGCTTATAACAGTTACTTTAAAAAGTAATAATATTTCACAGTATTGCTGTATTTGTGAGCAAATCAAGAAAGCTTTCTTGAGCATATTAGAGCTCTTTAAAAAAAAAAAAAAACATTTTTGCAGATTGTACTGAACCCAAAGTTTTTAAAACTTCTTGGTTTATTTATTTACACATGGTTAATGCAGCTTCATTATTATATTTCTTATCTTGATGTAAACAACTGTCAGGAGATCTGTCACATGCCACAGTTATCCTTCTCTTTAATTGAAGAGGTTGCGGGAAATATTAGCCCAGAGGAAAGAAAACATAATGCACAGATCCACCGGATGCACTCATTTTATGGAGGGACATTATTTGATATGAAATTCAGTTGAATTGTTACTGGTTCCATGGCCAGATATAAACTGCTGATTGGTTGATATTTATTAATTCATTTTATTTATTGTGTATATCTGCACAGAATTTTGTATCAAACATAGTAATAAAATTAATTAATATTTAATTAATAATAATTTAAAAAATCTGCAGATTATTGTTTATTATTATTATGCGCCTGAAATTTAATCTATACGACCTCATAATATATTTGGGAGAATTTGTGCGACTGCATATAATGGTTGTAGTGCGACTTGTTTCGATTTTTTTCTAAAAACGTGCTGAATCGGACTTCCCTGTCGCTATATTGGTTCATATTAGCTGTCAATCACTCAAGGCTTTCCGCTGTCAGATAACAGGGAGCTTATAAGGGCGCCAGCCGAGATCAATCGAGGGTTTTTGGAGAAGGTTATTATTGTTTATTTGATTATTGTGAAATGATTCTGAAAGTG
Organism: Danio kyathit; assembly: GCA_903798195.1. Classification (NCBI taxonomy): domain Eukaryota; kingdom Metazoa; phylum Chordata; class Actinopteri; order Cypriniformes; family Danionidae; genus Danio; species Danio kyathit. The sequence goes on from LR812525.1 coordinate 16,240,606, forward strand.
TATAAGCAGAAAAAATTACAAATAAAATAAACAAAAATAATAAATTATATATAAAAAAACTTCACAGACTTTACCAATTATATATATATATGTATATATATAAAGTGAATACATAAGTAAATAAGTAGAATGAATGATGGGCCCAAAAAATAGTTGAAATCTGTGTTTTTTCTTCTTAGTCCATTCATGAAGCAAGTTGCATATTAGAAACCTCTTGCCTTGCAGTTTTTGTTTGTCCATAAAAATACCATTGACATGTACTTTTTAAAACTGAATATAAAGTTAAAATTATGTGTCAAATTTCACCCTGAAATCTCTCACTTTTAATGGCAGTAAAATGAGCTGTGACGGCTGTTTTCAAGTTGACATTAAAGCACAAGTATGAATAGAGTGTGTTTTTGATTCACAGTGAGGATGCGATGGAGTACTCGAAAGAGTTCGTCACCTCAGTGGTGTTGGGAAAAGATCTGGTCCCCAGGTAAAAGAGAGATCAGCTCTGCTTAAAGATATACAGTTGAAGTCAAAATGATTCGCCCTCCTGTTAATTTTTTTTTCTTTTTCAATTATTTACTAAATGATGTTTAACAGAGAAAGGAAATTTTCACAGTATTTCTGATAATATTTTTTTCTTCTGGAGAAAGTCTTATTTGTTTTTATTTGTTTTCTAACTTGCCTAATTACCCTAACCTGCCAAGTTAACCTAATTAACCTAGTTAAGCCTTTAAATGTCACTTTAAGCTGTATAGAAGTGTCTTCAAAAATATCTAGTCAAATATTATTTACTGTCATCATGACAAAGATAAAAGAAATCAGTTATTAGAAATGAGTTATTAAAACTATTATGTTTAGAAATGTGTTGAAAATTTATTTTCTCCGTTAAACAGACATTGGGGAAAAAAATATAATAATTCAGGGGGGCTAATAATTCTGACTTCAACTGTATATATATATATATATACACACACACACACACACACACACACACACACACACACACACACACACACACACACACACACACACAGTGTACTATACATATACAGTGTATACATGAGTCTGAGCAGTGTGAAGTTCATCATTCACTCTTCTTTTCATTCAGGATCGGCCTTTCTCAGCTTGAGGGTTTCCGTCGTCACCTGCTTGAAGTCTTACAGAAGAGCGATAAACCAAAGGTGAGCTGCTTTTACTTGCTGATTCTCTGTGTGAGATAAACCCTTTACCGTTTACTATTAATATTACTATGATACCACTTCAATCAATGTGATAGAACTTGTGGAGTAAAACTGAATGAACTATAAAGGGAAAAAAAGATTGATGATTACCTTGATGATTTTTTTATTTCGTCAGATGTAAATTTATTTCCTCATTTGCTGGTATATTTGTATATTGTATGTAACTAGGGCTGTACAGTATGACAGTATACATTTGCAAATTTTTATTTTATTTCAAATATTTCCCAAGTGATGTTTAACAGAACAAGGACTATTTTGCTATTATGTTTTTTTTCATCTGGAGGAAGTCTTATTTCTTTTATTTTGGCAGGATTAAAAGCATTTTTATTTAAATAATAAAAAAATCTAATGTAAGGTTAATATTATAAGCCCCCTATTATTAAGTTATACTTACAATTATTACATTATAATTTAAATGATTAAGAATACTAGAAAAAAAGTTCCTGAAAGCAATGAAGGTTAAGGTGCTCCAGGATTGGCCAGCCCAGTCACCAGACATAAACATTATTGAGCATGTCTGGTGTAAAATGGAGGAGGAGGCATTGAAGATGAATCCAAAAAATCTTGATGAACTCTGGGAGTCCTGCAAGAACGCTTTCTTCGCCATTCCAGATGACTTTATTAATAAGTTATTTGAGTCATTGCAGAGATGTATGGATGCAGTCCTCCAAGCTCATGAGAGTCATACACAATATTAACTCTTTTTCCACTGCACCGTTATATTCTATACTGTACATTATTTCTGTTACGTGACAAGACTTTTGTCCAAGCAAAGGCAGATCTTACTGTCCTAATTAAGTAATTCAAAATCAAGGCCTGATCATATTTTATTTTGGTAAAATAAGCGTAATCTAGAGGCCTTTGCCTTTCATATAAGCCACTTCTGATACCAAATGATCAACTAGAAGTCAAGTTATTATTTGTTGTTTCTAACACTTGGATAGGCGACAAGACTTTTGTCAGGTGCTGTATGTTATATATATTACATATCACCCTGCTCTTTATGTAGCAGATCATTTTTAATGATTTTATCCTTTTAGTTAAGAATATTGTTTTAAAAGTGAAAGATCACAACACAGTCAAGTGATATATTTAGCCATAAAAACCATCTCGCTGTACATTCAATTAAACAACTACCTTCTGTCGAATAAATATATTTTAACTCAAATGAATATCTGAGAGGAAAGACAGAGTGTGAATTGAATCGAATCTACCACAGCAATGTCACCATTGATTATGCAGTTTAGCATTAAGAATGTCATATTCTGGAGTGTTGGTGTATGTAGGTGACGGCACAGTAGCATTTATTATCACTGAATTGTGCCAGTAATTATCCGCCCTCATTATATCTATCACATTTCGCTTTTTCCATGTCTTTTACCTCTAGGCGAATAAAGTAAATGCTAAATTGTTATGTTACTAATTATAAAGCAGTCGTTGGGGGGGTTAAGCAATGAAAACTGATTTTTCTTTTATATGTCTGTATTCTAGTTTGGTCAGTGTGTTATAAAACTCTTATTCTTAATGTTATGGTGCTTTTTATAGTTTTAAATGTACACTCTTCATCAAAGGTTTGAGGTTGGTAAGATGTGTCTAAATGTGTACTGACAAAAAAAAAAAAAAACACTTCTGGCAAAATGTGTTGACATTTTAAAACGAACCCTAGTTTTATATCCATTAGGTGCTTTGGCAGCAGGGACGATGCGTGGACATTTAATTTTGTTTAATTTATTAATTTATTTTGTTATAATTTATTTATTTTTTAAAAAGCTCATTCTAATGGTAATATTTAATTTAAAATAAAATTTTCAGAGTAAGTCAGTCTTAAACTGGAGACTCGCTGTAATTGAATCATTTGAATTAGCGAGTTGTGGACTGTAGACTCAGTGAGTAATTAACTGGAGACTTTCTCTAACTGGATCATTTGAATCAGTGAGTCATTACCTGGAGAATTACCCTGACCAGATCATTTGAAATAAGTGAGTCGTTAACTGAAGACTTGCTCTGACTGGATCATTTGAATCAGTGAGTCATTATTCTGACTGGATCATTTGATTCCGTGAGTCATTACCTGGAGAATTACTCTGACCGGATCATTTGAATCAGTGAGTAATTACCTGGAAAATTACTCTCACTAGATCATTTGAAAAAGTGAGTCGTTAACTGGAGACTTGCTCTGACTGGATCATTTGAATCAGTGAGTCATTACTCTGACTGGATCATTTGAATCAGTGAGTCATTACCTGGAGAATTACTCTGACCAGATCATTTGAATCAGTGAGCCGTTAACTGAAGACTTGCTTTGACTGGATCATTTGAATCAATGAGTCATTACCGGGAGAATTTCTATGACCAGATCATTTAAATCAGTGAGTCGTTAACTGGAGACTTGCTCTGACTGGATCATTTGAATCAATGAGTCATTACCGGGAGAATTTCTATGACCAGATCATTTAAATCAGTGAGTCGTTAACTGGAGACTTGCTCTGACTAGATCATTTGCATCAGTGAGATGTTACCTGGAGAATTTCTCTGACCAGATCATTCGAATCATTGAGTCATTACCTGCAAAATTACTCTCACCAGATCATTTGAATCAGAGAGTCATTAACTGGAGACTTGCTCTGACTGGATTATATGAATCAGTGAGTCATTACCTGGAGAATTATTCTGACCAGATCATTTGAATCCGTGAGTCGTTAACTGAAGACTTGCTCTGACTGGATAATTTAAATCAGTGAGTCATTACCTGGAAAATTACTCTCACCAGATCATTTGAATCAGTGAGTCATTACCTAAAGAATTACTCTGATAGGATCATTTGAATCAGTGAGTCATTATCTGGAGAATTACTCTGACCAGATAATTTGAATCAGTGAGTGATTACATGGAGAATTACTCTGACTGAATCATTTGAATCATTGAGTCATTAACAGGAGACTCGCTCTAATTGGATCTTTGAATTCTGACCAGATCATTTGATTCATGTATATAATATATACATGTAACAACAAAAGATTTACAGTACAAATAAAACATACAGTCTCTACAAACTGTAGTTCATTTTTAAACAATAAGGGAATTATGAATTAAATTCAAGTAGCCTATGACAAAAGCATGAGAAAAATAAGGGGAAACGAGAAGGTAATATAAACATCAAAAAAGAAATAAATATCAATGAATAAGCCTATTAAATACAAAGCAATAAGCACAAATTCTAGTTTAAACATCACTCTTTAGGCTAATACTTCTTGTTTGAATATGCTAAAAAGGGGTTTACATTTATTTATAGATATAAAACTTTCCAATAGGGCAACGCAGTGGCGCAGTAGGTAGTGCTGTTGCCTCACAGCAAGAACGTCGCTGGGTCGCAGGTTCGAACCTTGGCTGGGCTAGGTCAGTTGGCGTTTCTGTGTGGAGTTTGCATGTTCTCCCTGCGTTCGCGTGGGTTTCCTCCGGGTGCTCCGGTTTCCCCCACAGTCCAAAGACATGCAGTACAGGTGAATTGGGTAAGCTAAATTGTCCGTAGTGTATGAGTGTGAATGTGTGTGTGTGGAAATTCCCAGAGATCGGTTGCGGCTGGTAGGGCATCCGCTGCGTAAAATCGTGCTGGATAAGTTGGTGGTTCATTCCACTGTGGCGACCCCGCAAGGGACAAAGCCGACAAGAAAATGAATGAATGAACTTTCCAATATATATTATTGTAAACCCCAAAACAAGGTTTTTTGATTAAGGCCTAAACAGTGATTAAGATTATTTTGGATAATGAAAGCATTTTCAAAAATGCTAAATTTAATCCAAAGAGATTGAACAACAGGACATACCTAAAATAAGTGAGCTACACTTTAAGTAGATGTTTCCCAGAAAGAGCAGGTACATCAATAATAATGTCACTTTTAAAAATTGTGCATAAATGGCTAGACAGGACATAACATATTTTATACTCATATAAATAATTGTACAATTATTTAATATAATAGTTTTTTTTAACTTAATTTGTTAAGAAACCTTCAGAGGGGCAGTTTAAGTTCAAAATTGTGTTATAAATATATTATAAATGTCACTTTTGATTTATTTCATGCATTTATGGTAACATAAAGCACTAATTTACTTTAAAGAAAAAACACATTTACTGATGCAAAACTTATGATCAAAAATATAGTTTATTTAAAGGCATGCGTGCCATTTGTTTAAAGGGATAGTTCACTCAAAACTGATAATTCTGTCAACATTTACCCACCCTTCATATGAGTTTCTTTCTTCTGTTGAACACAAAAGAAGTTATTTTGAAGAAAGTTGGAAACCTGTAACCATTGGTTTCCATACTATTTGTTTTCCTACTATGGAAGTCAATGCTTACAGGTTTCCAGCTTTCTTCAAAATATAATTTTTGTTCAACAGAATAAAGAATCATAAATGTTTAAAACCACTTGAGTGTGATTAAATAGTGAGTACATTTTTGTTTTTGGGTGAACAAACCCTCAGGGCCGGTTTTTGTGATTTGTGGGCCCTAAGCAATTCCAGGGATGCAAATAAATTGCCTCAGTCTCGATTTACTGGCCAATCTACGTTCCTACTCTCACCTATGGTCATGAGCTTTGAGTCATGACCAAAAGGACAAGATCTCGGATACAGATACAGGGTGCACCCTTATGGATAGGGTGAGGAGCTCTGACACCTGGGCGGAGCTCGGAGTAGAGCCGCTGCTCCTCCGCATCAAGAGAAGTTCGCTGAGGTGGCTCGGGCATCGGTTTCGGATGCCTCTTGGACGCCCACATTCCAGGCATGTCACACCAGAAGGAGGCATCCGCCGCTTAAAAACGTGCTGAATAAGTTGGCGGTTCATTACGCTGTGGCGATCCCGGATTGATAAGGGGACTAAGCCGAAAGGATAATGAATGAATGAATGTGTGTGTGTGTGTGTGTGTGTGTGTGTGTGTGTGTGTGTGTGTGTGTGTGTGTGTGTGTGTGTGTGTGTGTGTGTGTATATATATATATATATATATATATATATATATATATATATATATATATATATATATATACACACACACAAATTAAAAACAAATAAAAAACAAGTTCACAAGCTATGTACAGCAGGGGTGTCCAAACTCGGTCCTGCAGGTTTTAGCTCCAACTTGTCTCAACCCACCTGCACAGATGTTTCTAGAAAGCCTAGTAAGAGCTTAATTAGCTAGCCCAGGTGTGTCTGATTGGGGTTGGATCTAAACTTTGGAGGACACCGGACCTCTTTGGGCACCCCGATGTACAGTTATTTAGCCATTTTTGTGATTAGATTTGAATAGTAATAATAATTTAAGAAACATTTAAACTAATTTAATTCAAGAAAATAATAAACAGTGCATTCAAATTTTTTAAATTTAAAATAAAGGAGAAGCAGATGGGTTTGACTGTACCAGAGAAATACTTCACACTCGCGATGCTAAAACATTTGCCGTCGATATGCAGAGGAACGATCTGCTCTCAAGGCTGCAGGTGTGAGAGACGGCTGTGTGGCACTGTGCTGTCTTAGAGTGCTCTGAGGCAAAGGAGAGATCAACAACATCACCCGCAGCTCGTTGCGAAGAGTAACGCAAGGAACGGTACAGCACGGACACATGAGAGTATCTAAAAACCCCCAGTAACACCTAAAACATTCGCTAGTTGCTCTTTTGAAAATTTGCCGCTAGGGGAGTTTGAAAAGTTGGCCATAGTGCTGTGTCTTTGACTGATTAATTAATAAAATATGCTAGATTTTGGGGGAAAATGTTTTTAACAATGACTTTCATCATGAATAGTCATTGTTAAATAAAATAATACCCTACAGAGTAGAAAAAAATTTCATTTTTAGGGTTCAAAGGTTATCAGAGTTGCATTAAAGTGGCGCACTGCGTTAACACCTCGCACATGTGCAGTACGTATGGACGGAATGTTCCATTATTCATGTGGGTCCCCAATTTTGAAAAAAAGTAATAATGTTAAAATTTTAACGGTTATAGACAGATTTTACAACATATGATAGAAAATGTATACAAGAGTTATATAATTAATATAGGCTTCTTGGCATTGATCGGGGCCCTAAGCAGCTGATTACTTTGCTTATTGGTTAAGTCTGCCCTTGCTAACCGTTTAAGTTCATATACAGTTGAAACCAGAAGTTTACATACACTTTAAAAAAAGGAACATAACCATTTTTAAAAAAATGTCTGATGGTAAATCATACTAAACGTTTACTATTTTAGGTCTGTTAGGATTACCTAAATCATTTACATTCGCTAAATGCCAGAATAATGAGAGAATTTTTTTTTTGAGAATTTTTTATTGATTTCTAGACAGTCAAAAGTTTACATACATTTCCTTGGTATTTTTTAGCTTTGCTTTTAAACTGTATAACTTAGGTCAAATGTTTGGGTATCCTTCAACAAGCTTCTTTAGTTTGCAGGAATTTTGGTCCATTCCTCCTGACAGAATTGGTGTAACTGAGTTAGATTTGTCTTGCTCGCACAAGCTTTTTCAACTCTGCCCACAAATTTTTTATAGGATTGAGCTCAGGGCTTTGTGATGGCCACTCTAATGCATTCACTCTGTTGTCCTTAAAGCACATTTTAACTAATTTGGCAGTATGCTTAGGGTCATGGTCTGTTTGGAAGACCCATTTGTGGCCAAGTTTTAATTTCCTGGCTGATGTCTTGAGATGTTGCTTCAGTATTTCTACATAATGTTCTTTCTTCATGATGCCATCTATGCTGTGAAGTGGACCAGTCCCTCCTGCAGCAAAACAGCCCCACAACATGATGCTGCCGCCCCCATACTTCACAGTTGGGATGGTGTTCCTAAGCTTAATCTTTCCCCTTTGTCCTCCAAATGTAACACTGGTCATTAAGGCCAAACAGTTCAATCTTAGTTCCATCAGACCACAAGACATGTCTCCAAAAATTATTCTTTTTCCCAGTGTAATTTAGCAAATTGTTATCTGGCTTTTTTGTTGATTCTGGCTTGTTGATTTTCCCATGTTGTCACACAAGGAAGCAGTGTGTTTGAGGTTTTCCTTAAATACTATTCTACAGTTTTGCCTCCAATTAACTCAAATGTTGTCAATTAGCCAATCAGAAACTTCCAAAACCTTGACACCATCATCTGAGCTTTTTCAGAGGCATAATAATCTTATTGTATGTAAACTTGACTTTCAAGAAAAGTTATAACAATTTCTCAAAAATCTCTCTCTCATTATTCTGCTATTAAGCATAACAGAAACAAATTTGATAATCCTAACTTACCTAAAAGAGAAAAAGTTTAGTCACATTAACATCTGACTTTTTTTGAATGGTTATGTGCCTTTTTATACAGTGTATGTAAACTTCTGTTTTTTTAACTGTAAATGTTTCATCATACACCACGCAGCAGTTTCTAACACACCATAAAGAGTGTTGACGTGCAGCATAGATAATGCATGCAAGAAATAATACCACACACACACCTCCATTGGCAGTTTAATACATCTTGCATCATGCATGAGCACTGTCGCTTATATTTCCCTCTGATTAGTTTCAGGGAAGGATGTGAGAAATGTCTGCCTCTGTGATGTATTTCAGACTTCTTCGTCTTATTAATGTGCTTAATCACACTGCCTACTTCAGTGGTTAGCTCTTCAGCAGGAACTGATCCCTTTAAATGCTGCCTGTGTGGGTTTTGGAACGGAGCCTGTAATTGGAGACTCACTCTGACTGGATCCTTTGAGTCATTGAATCGATAACTGGAGATTAACAGAATCATTTGAATTAGCGAGTTGTTAGCTGGAGATTCTTTCTGACCGGATCATTTGAATCAGTGAGTCATTAACTGAAGACTCGTTCTGACCATTCCATTTGAATCAATGAGTCATTAACTGGAGAATTACTCTTGACTGGATCAGTTGAATTAGTGAGTCATGAACTGGATACTCACTCTGATCGGATCATTTTGAATCAGTTAATTGATAACTGGAGACTCGCTCTGACTGGATCATTTGAATCAGCGAATCTTTAACCGAAGACTCGCTCTGACCAGATAGTTTGAATTAGTGAGTCGTTAACTGAAGGCTCGTTCTTACCACATCATTTAAATCAATCGAATCGTTAATTGAAGACTCATTCTGACAAAATTATTTGAATCAGTGAGTCATTAACTGGAGACTCGCTCTGACCAGATCATTTTAATCAGTGAGTCATTAACTGAAGACTCATTCTGACCAGATCATATGAATCAGTGAGTTATTAACTGAGGACTCATTCTGACCAGATCATTTTAATCAGTGAGTCATTAGGTGCGTTCGACTTCATGCAGCGCTGCGCAGATCGATCGAAGTCTGTCTTAAAGCGGTGCATGCTGGTTAGAAATTTTGGCCGGATTGATGCTGCGCCGACGGCATGTGACTGTCACATGTGGCATCAAAGTACCGCGACAGCACTTCGAGATCAGACGACTGACTCAGCCTACGCAGCAACTGAAGAGCGCCTGCATGAGCTCTGATGACGACACCGATATAATACGATTGGCCAAGTTCACCGCATGACAACAACCACGTGTGATTCAGGTTTATTATTGAACAACATCCTTCTCACAAATTTCAAAACAAACAATTAACTGTTGTTCAAACCCTCTCTATCTTGTACACATCATGCTTATTAAAAGACTACAAATATTTTACAGCAGCATCATTTTTTGTTAAATAATTTGTTCATACTGACTAGATTGTTTGCACAGGTTTATTCTGCCTTTTTTATACAGACTACTGTATTTAGCTCCATAAACGATATAAATGATATATTTTAGTAAATAACTTAAATATTAACTCAAATAACTCTTACAGACTTGTAATACAATAATTATCATCATTGATCCTGACGATTTCTTAGCAAATTAAGTTATATAAAAATATGTAATATAAAAATATGATTCTAAAATATTTTATTTTCTGTCAAACCATATTACGCAGAAATAAAAGTTAAAAGTGTCATTGATGTACCTGCTCTTTCTGGGAAATTTCTACTGAAAGTGTAGCTCATTTATTTTGGTCATTTTGTTCAATCTTTTTGGATTAAAAGGCTTTTTTAAAAATGCCTTCATTATTCAAAATAATCCTATTCGTGGATATTTATTTCATTTTTATGTGCCCTTATTTTCCCCCTTATTTCTGATGCATTTGTATCTAGGCTACTTAATTTTAATTCATAATTCCCTTACTGTTTAAAAATGAAGTTTGTAGAGACTGTATTTTGATTTTATTTGTACTTTATATCTTTTGTTGTTATTTCAATAAATAAATAAATAAATGATCACGCCATGTGATCGGTAATCATGACTGCAGCAACTTGAGTCCCCGAAGTGGCCGGCTTGACGGCTCCGTTTTCAACTCCGCCCCCGCCTGCGCTCGGCTAATCTCGTTGATCACCGGCTGCAGCTGTGCTTAATGTCGAACGCACCTATTAACTGAGGACTCATTCTGACCAGATTATTTGAATCAGTGAGTCATTAACGGAAGACTCATTCTGACCAGATGATTTGAATCAGTGAGTCATTAACTGGAGACTCGCTGTGACCAGATCATTTGAATCAGTGCATCGTTAACTGGAGACTCGCTCTGACCAGATCTTTTGAATCAGTGAGTCATTAACTGAAGACTCATTCTGACCAGATCATTTGAATCAGTGAGTCATTAACTGGAGACTCGCTCTGACCAGATTATTTAAATCAGTGAGTCATTAACTGAAGACTCATTCTGACCAGATCATTTGAATCAGTGGGTCATTAACTGAGGACTAATTCTGACCAGATTATTTGAATCAGTGAGTCATTAACTGGAGACTCGCTCTGACCAGATCATTTAAATCAGTGAGTCATTAACTGAAGACTCATTCTGACCAGATAATTTTAATCAGTGAGTCATTAACTGAGGACTAATTCTGACCAGATTATTTGAATCAGTGAGTCATTAACGGAAGACTCATTCTGACCAGATCATTTTAATCAGTGAGTCATTAACTAATAACTCTCTCTGACCAGATCATTTGAATCAGTGAGTCATTAACTGAAGACTCATTCTGACCAGATCATTTTAATCAGTGAGTCATTAACTAATAACTCTCTCTGACCAGATTATTTGAATCAGTGAGTCATTAACTAATAACTCTCTCTGACCAGATTATTTGAATCAGTGAGTCAGTAACTAAAGTCTCATTTTGACCAGATCATTTGAATCAGTGAGTCATTAGCAGCAGGAAACGATGCCTAAATCAGCAGAAAATGATGTTTTAAAATGCTGTCTGTGTTGTTTTTGGAACAGAGCCTGTATGTTTCTATCTTTCTCTCTGTTTCAGTGGCGGATCATTGCCGGAGGAACAAAGTGCATCCCTAAATCAGAGCTGCCCATGGATGATGAAGCCCCTGTATCTCAAGGCGTAACACCCTCCAGTTCCCGCCTATGGCTTCATCCCAGTGATCTGAGCATCGCCCTGTCTGCCTCCACACCGCTGTTTCCCCCGGGACGGGTCATTCATGTGGTGCACAATCACCCGCCTGAGATGTGGTAAGTAGAGAGGAAGAAATGAATGGACTATTGGAACAAAGAAATACGCACCTTTTCAGCTTTCAGAGGCCAGTTTTAAAGAAACAGTTCACACAAAAATGAAAATGCTGATCACCTCACAGCAAGAAGGTCGCTGGTTCGAGTCCCAGCTGGGCCAGTTGGCATTTCTGTGTGGAGTTTGCATGTTCTCCTCACATTGACGTGGGTTTCCTCTGGGTTCTTCAAAGACATGCGCTATAGGTGAATTGAATGAGTTAAATTGGCCGTAGGGTATGAGTGCGAATGAGAGAGTGTATGGGTGTTTCCCAGTACTGGGTTGCAGCTGGAAGGGCATCCGCTGCGTAAAACATATGCTGGAATAGTTGGTGGTTCATTCCACTGATAAATAAGGCACTAAGCCAAAGGAAAATTAATGAATAGATGAAAACTGGTAGCTATTGTTTTTTATCACATTTTTTCTCTGCTATGGATGTCAATGGCTTCCAGTTTCCAAAAGAATGTTTTCTTTTGTGTTCAACAGAAAAAAATAAATATTATGTAAAAGTTTTGGAAACAATTAAGGGCGAGTATATTTTAATTTTAGGGTGAACTGTCTCTTTAAAGTTGCTAGCAATTTATGTAAGTGTATGGAATAATGTAAATGACCCATGAATAAAAAGAAAAAACTGGAATGACAAGATGGTAATTCATGAATATATATAATAAAGTCTCACTAACTCCAAACTTTCTAACAAAATTGTATATACAGTATTTATGCTTTTACCATCTTGTCATATCAACATTTGCTTGGTATAAAATACAGTAAAAACTGTAAAATTAGTAAGAATTGAAATAATAGTTTTGTATGTTAATATATATATATATATATAAATTTATAATTATTTTTTAGGGGTTTTTACCTTTATTTTGATAGGACAGTAGAGATTCCAGACAGGAAAATATTGGGAGCAGAGAGAGAGAAAGGATTGGTAAAAGACCTCGAGGCGGGAATCAAACTCGGGTCGCCGTGAGCCATACCTGCCAACAATTGGTTCTTGAATTCCGGGAGCCCGGGAGGGGTGGGGTGGGGTGTTGCGGTGGTGCGCTCGAACTGTAAATCAGGAATGGGGTGTGCGAACTGAAGAGCAAGGGGGGAGGGGGTGTAGCGCGTACTGAAGATCGGGGGTGGGGGGGTGCGCGCGAACTGAAGAGCGGGAGGGGGGAGATAGATGTGGCCGCGCAAACTGTAGAGCGGGGAGGATGCACACGCACATGCACCTGGTTTCACGCCGGACTGTACCAAAATGCTGAGGACCGGGGGGGGTTTGAATTCCGGGAGTTTTCCGGGAGACAGAACAATACGGGAGATGGGTCTGAAATACGGGACTGTTGGCAGGTATGCCGTGAGCACATCTGTGCTATATGTCAGCACACAATACCACTAGGCTATTGGCCCTGACATGTTAATATATTTTATAACTGTAATTTATTCTTGTGAATCTATATATTTTACATTATTTTACATTATTAAACAATGATTTACTGTTTGTGAAATGTTGAAAATAATTGTGCCGCTTCATTTGTTTGGACAGTTATACATTTCTGGTTCTTTGATTGAATTTGAATTTGATGAATGAACATTTTACTAAACTTCTTTCTTTGTTCTTTCTGAACACTATGATGATTTACTGCTTAAGAAATGTTGAAAGAAATTGTGCCGCTTCATTTTTTTGGACAATTATGCATTTCTGGTTCTTTGATTAATAATAAATACATATATATTATTATGAAATTATCCAGCCAACTTTAAAGGATTGTTCTACATCAAATAGGAATGAACATTTTACTAAATTTCTTTCTTTGCTCTTACTGAACACTTCCGAAAGAAATTGTAGAACTATTGATTATATGATTGCCTGAGGTCAGTAATATTTCATTTATTTAATATATTATAAAATATTACTGACCTCAGGCAATCAAATAATCAATAATTCTACAGTTTCCTCTGCAAGTGTTCAGAAAGAAGTTTAGTAAAATGTTTGGTATGACTTTATTTTGATGGGACCTTTAACGCATTTTGTTGAATTTAAGTTACATTGCATCTACATGCCAACTAATTCTCAACAGATTATACAGTAAGTAGACTGTTAGGTTGGGTTAGGACTATAGTGTAAATTGACATGTACTGGCAAAGTTTCTTATAGTCAGTTAAATGTCTGTTGAATGAGCAGTATCAGCAGATATTAAGCAGACAGTCTACTAATACTCAAATGAGAATTAATTGGCATGTAGTTGCAATACAACTTTCAGTTTTATTAGGGAACATCAAAATAAAGTGTTACCAAATGTTTATTCCTTTATGAGGTAGAACAATTCTTTTTTTGTCATTTTTTTAAGTTGACTTAATATTTTCATAAAAATATATATTTATCTATTATTTAGCAAAGAACCAGAAATGATTTTGTCATCTTTGATCAATTTTGTCATTCTTTTACTTAATTTGATGGCTTTTGGGGGTTAAACAAAACCGTTATCTGTCTAAAAGGGCAGAAGTTTTTTAAGGTATTTCTCATTTAATAATAATATTAATATTAGTTTCAACAGTTCAAACAGTTAGCAATGGAAAAAGCTTCTACACTCAAAAAAACAACAACACATTGGATGAACTCAATTTAATTGAGGGTTTCCGTCCGATACATTTGTTTAGCACCACTTAAAGAAACCTATACAATTAAAAGCAATTGAGTTGGTCCAACATGATTTTATCAAATAAAAGTTTAAATACATTTGTATTTTGATTTAACTTAACATTCAATGGTCTGATAATATCATGACCAGTTGAAGTCAGAATTATTAGCCAACCCAACCTCTACCCCCCCCCCCCCCCCCCCCCATAAAAATTTTTTTTTTTTTCTACTTTAAATATTTCCCAAATGATGTTTAACAGAACAAAGAAATTTTCACAGTATGTCTGATAATATTTTTTCTTCTGGAGAAAGTCTAATTTGTTTTATTTTGGCTAGAATAAAAGCAGTTTTTAATTTTTTAAAAACCATTTTAAAGTCAATATTATTAGCCCCTTTACGCTAATTTTTTTTTCGATAGTCTACAGAATAAACCATCATAATACAATAAATTGCCTAATTACCCTAACCTGCCTAGTTAACCATATTAGCCTAGTTAAGCCTTTAAATGTCACTTTAAGCTGTATAAAAGTGTCTTGAAATATCTAGTCAAATATTATTTACTGTCATCATGACAAAGATAAAATAAATCAGTTATTAGAAATGAGTTATTAAAACTATTATGTTTTGAAATGTGCTGAAAAAATCTTCTCTCTGTTAAACAGAAATTGAGGAAAAAATTAAACAGTTGGGCGAATAATTCAGGGGGCTAATAATTCTGACTTCAACTGTATGTCTCTTATGTGTCGTACATTTCGAAGTCTCTTAGTTTTATTTGAAGTTGTCCTACATGAACTAAAAGAGCCATTTTTAAGCATATTTCATGAGTTACATACTGTATACCGTTGATTGAGACTGATCTCAGAACTCATTTTAGGAAAGTTATTGCTCACTGAGCAAAGCAGCAAACTGCATTTTTGCTATTTAAGCTGCCAACACTCAAAGCACTGGTGCTTCTGCAAGGTGATAATCTCAAAACTCTTCTTCAAACTAAAGTGAAAATTAAACCCTAACCCTAGTCTTTCTATTACCTTTAAATACCTAAGATTACTTTTATTGTCAACATTTCCCTCTCTTAATTCAATCCTACGCTGGGAACTATAAATCCCAGGGATCATACGGTCATGGAAAACCCAAAAAAGTCATGGAATTTTGACATGGCATTTTCCAGGCCTGGAAAAGTTTTGGAAAAACAGAAAAACGTTTTGGAAAAGTCATGGAAATTATTTTAACAAATATCTGTATACTTGAATTAGGGCTGCACGATATTGGAAAAATCTGACGTTACCATATTTGTATTTCTGTGATATATATTGCGATGTGAATACTATTTCACCAGATGATTTAACAGGTTTATTTGGATTGATTAGGGGGATTTTGTAGGAGAGTGAATCTCAAATAATATATAACAAATAAATTACAAGCATAGATAAATAAAATATAGTAAAGATAAAAGTGAATTATAGTTTTCAGGTATTCACTATTCAGGTACAGATATTGAATAATCAACACTGCATAGTCTTCATTGTATATTATTTCATCTTTATTAAAGTTACAAAAAATGTATTGTGGCCGGATGTTTTAAACTCTGAAATATTGAAATGTTCACACAGTCACAGGCCTTAAAGGGACAGTTTACTCAAAGAATAAATTGTACTTACACTTCACTTGTTTCAATACTATAGGAGTTATTAAATTATATTCCTTTTGTGTTCATTTAAATAAAAGAATGTTTGAAACAAGTGAAGGGTGTAATGAAAATGGTAAGTAAATAAGTTTTGGGTGAACTATCTCTTTAAAAATGCATGCAGATGATAAACTTTTACTCCATTATGATTAAACTCTATATTAAACTATATTCCCAACATTGCATATCCTGTGATGTGACTATTGCAGATGCACACACTGCGATATCGATGCTGAAACGATATATTGTGCAGCCCTAACTTGTATATAGGTTGGCTTTACCTTTCTGTCCTTGGCCAAAAACTTGCTCTCACATTATTAGTGCTGTTTAAGCATTATCAAAATCAGTTTTACATAAATATAAAAACAAATGTAAACTAAATAGATTGTTGCTTGTTTTATGATATGATGTAATAAATTTGAACGTCATTGTTTTTCTTAGTATTACCATGTATATGTAGACATTACATGAAACATTACGTCATGAAAATGTACTTGAAAGTTCTGGAAAAGTCTTGGAATTTTAATAGTAAAAGTGTGTATGAACCCTGAAAAACATAAAACTATTAAATTGGCCAAAGAAATTACAAGAATTGTGTTGTTTCAGCTCATTTTAAACAGGTAGTTTCAACAAGTAGCAGTAATCATTTGTTTGAGTCTATTTGATGCTTCTACTTTCTTTATTTCTAGTAATGGGTACTAGAAATAATTATCCAGGAAAAGAGTATCCATTATAAAAACTGTTTCCATTGCTAACTGTTGAAACTAGTATAAATATTAAGATTAAATGAGAGATACCTTCAGTTCTATATCTTCATTTCCAGTAAAGAATGTGTCACATCCTGCATCAGTCAAAGTTTGAGAAGAGAATATCGTTTTCACTCACCATCTTTCTCTCTGTGTGTCTCTGTAGTTGTGGTCAGGAAGAGCCCACGTACTCGGCTCTGTGGGGCGATAACAAGGCCTTTGATGAGGTCATCATTTCTCCAGCCATGCTGAATGAACACATGCCCCATGTGGTGATGGATGGCCTCAACAAGGTGTGTGTGTGTTTGTGTGTTTTTAGCATGCATGCTTCTACGTCTAGCTCTTGCAAAAGTGCCAACTCAGTGATTGGGAAGCTGATGAAATATTCTGAACAAATCTGAGTATCATTTGATCCTGCATCTGTACATATGGACATACATCCGACTAGGGCTGGACAATATTTGTAGTATGTCTAATGTAATGCATGGCTTTCTGGTCATATACAAACGTAAGTACTGTTGAATATTGCGATGTTTAGGTGAATCATTTAAAACTCCCCATTACAGTGAACTGATTCTAAACTGATTTATTTGCATTATTACTCAAAGAACAAGTTTAGGTGCGTCCTAAATTGCATACTTATGCACTATAATAACATAACATGTAACATAAGTACAGAAGGATTCAGATGTGCCATGTTTTTTTTTTATGCAAAATCTTTGGGGTTTGTGAATACCTGGTCAAGAATCAATTGCTATGCTTACAAGGCTTTTGGGCTGCTTTGGACTCCAGGATTAAAGTATGTGTTACAGGTCTGTGGTGATGTCTTAACCACAATTTTGCCTGTTTTGGCTGGACATAAAGGTTTGTCTTTGTTTTTGTCCCTCTGAACCCGGCGTTGTTGAAAGAACAACTGCGTGAAAGATTTCTGGCATGGCTGTTTCTCCTTCTTGCAAATGCAATGCTATTGCTGTTTATGTTCAGGGTTTTGTTCAGATCGCTCTGAGTGTTAAACTGTGGGTGTGCAACTTGTCCTACTGCAAACCTCAAAATCTACACTCCTACAAAGAAAAGGTTTTTATTGGCTTCATAGAACTTTGAAAATCTATGATATGTTTCTATGGGACAACATTTTTTTTATAATGGAAAAAGTTATACGGCTTTTCCACCAAGGCAGTTTGAGTGCAGGTTTGGAGCCGGAGCCTGGTTCCATCTCGGTTTTTTGTCTTTCGACACCCAAAGCATTGACTCTGAACTAGAAAAAGTGGTTCTTTAAGGTATAACATGTATGATTTCTTTCATTAGAATATTCAGAAACAACTAGAACAGTATTATATGTTTTGTTGACATATGTACTTACATTGTCCCAAATGTTTCGAAGAATCATTCTAACCCTCAATTTCCGTCTTGGTTTTATAGAAAACAGGGAAACAGCAAAGACACTTTAATATGCTGTGTGTTTGATTATGCTGCGTTCACACCAGACGCGGAAGAAGCGTCAAGCTTCATGTTAAGTCAATGCAAAGATGCGAATAGACATCCTGCGGCAAGATACGTGTGAATGAAGTGGCGCGAATGACGTGATTCTCGCGAATGAAGCGGCACGAGTTGAGCGTTTTGCGCAGTTGACGCGCTTAACATGTGTATTGCTCGAGTTGGAAAATCTGAACTTCAGCAGACATTCGTGCCACGTTAACCAATCAGGAGCTTTTTCTTGTAGGGGAGTGATTATGATGTAGCGCCTGATGTTGGTGTCCTGGGGGAAAATCCTCCTGCCGACACTGGACAACAGTACATCAAACTGGGCTCGGCTCAGTCGGAAGCACCGCTGAAAGCTTCCATCATCCAGGTACAGTTTCTGGAGGAGTTTATGAGCTCACAGAGCTGGGTGCATCTCAGAATGGATCTAGTGGACTCAAGCACGGCTCCAAACGAATCAACTCTGTTTTTCAGCCTTCCTAAAGCACAGCTACTCTCTCAATAAAATCCATGTTAGCCATTTAGCAACGAAGCTAGAGTCACCGGGCAAACAGAAGCCCCGCCCATGACGCGCATCCGCATCTGTTGTGAAGTGAATTTGACGTATGAATGAAGCGGATTTGACGCGCGAGTAAACTCAAAATGTTCACTCATCTATTTACGCGTGATTTATCCACGCATACCGCGTCTTGTGTGAACACAGCATTAGACTGAACAGAGCAGCATTATAACAGAAGCCTAAAATGTATATAGTATGATAAAACAGTGCAGCTTCTTCTCCACGTGATCATGAAGAACCAGACTGTGGCATAATAAAAGCTCCGCTGCTTTCGTGCCCAATTGTTTGTCTCTCATTAGAAATTCCTTCAGTATCTCGTTTCAATTCCACAGCTTTCAGTCTTACTCTGTTTCATACTTCCATGATAATAAGTGTTAAACACTTCAGCTCATCCATCAACATGATTTCTGCAGGAGTCCCATAGGATGTAATGAAGACTACAACTCCCATGATTCCACACTCAGTCATAAATCATCATAAAACTATACCTTTGTTTGTTATGAATACACGCCCTCTAGTGGCGAAAATTATATACTGTGCCTTTAAGTTGCACCAAAACATTGCTGGGCTTGAAGTTAGTACCACTTGCATCAGGGGTTGAGGGCGATGTTACAGTAGCTATGTTTCCATCTAAAGATGCGAATAAAATTTATGCACCAAACTGGAATATCGCATAAAAGACGTGCGATTAAAGCAACGTTTCCATCCAAGTAGTCAAAGAGAACAAAATCGTCACCTCCTGATTAACTGGCGCCAAATATCAAAAGTAAAAATGTAATTTGCTGCAGTAGGAGAAGCTGCGTGAATTTTTTCTTTATTTATTAAATGACTTGCGCCTTAGAAGACAAATGCCGACACGTAATGAATGCGTGGTTTCGTTTGAAGGCACATTGGAATTTGTTCGGTGAGTGTTTCTATCGTAGTTTATGCACATCTTTTCTTATCGGATAAAAAGTTTATCCTACTCAGTTATGTTTTTTATGCGCATTTTCAAAGTTTATGTGCATCTTGTCGTTTCCATCAATTATTTTTTATGCGCATATCCAAAATGCGCATAAAAATATAGGTGGATGGAAACATAGCTATAGACCAATGAGATGGACAGAAACTGTTCTGAGCACCATAATTTGTACATAATTTTGAAAACATTATTGCATCTAATCTCTCTCTGTTCACATTACAGCAAGCTGCGCAAACGTTATTCTCAATCATTCAATTATACAAATTCGTCATGCTACATGAACACGATGTTATCGCTCGTAATCGCCGTCTATACAAACTATGGCGCGCTGCATGAACACATTGGATTCACTGTGTTTGAATACCGACGTAGGTTCGGAAAGTTGTTAAAGGTCCCGTGAAGTGCTTTGAAATATGCATTATTATTCAGTGTTTGACGTAATCTCAACTGAAAAATTAAGAGAGGGCGAGACATAGAGTAGCTCCTCCTCTTTAAAAAAAAAACACCCAATATCGCTTTGTTTTATCACCGCTCTGCCAGTGAAATCAAATGAAAAGCAAATAAGAACCATCTTGAAGGAGGCGGGGCATGTCAGATACTAGAGAGCATTTGATTGGTCAAGTGACTGAAGTATGAGGTCACGTAAAAAAAAAACGTTGATCCATTTAGGCGGGAATGACAAACTACAAGCTTTACATTGATTATATATCTTCTAAACACGAATTTTGCCATTGTTTTGTACCACACTAGCTTGTAGATATTCTTAAAGACTAACATACTGATACTAACATCAAAAAAAATTATTAACATTAATAGCAATGCTTCGCTGATGACGTCTTTATATTTGGCGCTTCCATATTTGTGTTGCTGACAAAGATGAGACGTATGCAGTGGTCTCAAAACACCAGCTCTGAACTAGCAACTGATTTGTCCTGGTGGAAAATGGTAGACAAATGAGAAAAAACTTTCTTTGGGGAACCGAAAAGTTCTTTAAGGCCCTGGTACACTTTAAACGAAAGTGAAGAATGAACTGGAATTACGTAATTTAGAAAGAAAATCTCGCCAAAACAAAGTGTGGCAGTTCAACAGCTCGACAGCTCACCAAAGCAAATGTTTGGAGGAGTTGTTTTGGCTCCTTAACGCATTTGAACTGCCATTGGTCCATGGCGATTACGCAATCTGTGGGTGTGTTTTGGGACTTTGCCTTCGTTGATGCCCAATTGATTCATATCTCAATAAAAAATAGCCTTGTTTGAAGTATACCTGGGCCTTTAGTGGCAAATATGGAAAAACCTTCATTTGTTGAGTGTAAAACTGCTGCTAAACCGGTCATACTGCCTTGTTTTCTCCTACACTTTGTCTGCCGTATGGTTAATGTGTTGGTTTGTTTCCACAGGTGCTGGAAAACCCACATTTAATTTCAGACCTGATTGCTGCACAGGTTGGAAGCCGGAAAGCTAGCAATGAAGTGCATATTTCTGTCCCTAACCCATCCTCAAATCTCTCTTTTACACCTCTGTGTCCAGACGAATGCTTTATAGTTCCCAAAACTCCCAGCGAAACACTTTCTGTTCAACCACGGGGTTCAGACACTCAAAGGAACGGTTTATCATTGAAAAATACGTCCACTGTAAATACTGTTACGGAAACTCCCACTGCGATCCCATCACCCACAATGCCTGTTACTGTAGATACATCTTCCATTAGGTCAAATACAAAAGCAGAAGACGCATCTAATGATGTTCAGCAATCATCACCATGTCCATCTCAGTCCAACACTACATTGAGCTCACCGAAATTAGACTTTCCCACATTAGAAATGCCCTCAACGGTCCTATTGAATGGCTTTTTATGTTCTGAAACTTCCTCTGATGTGTCTGAGCATTCCCAAAATACACCAGATTTGCACTCTTCCCCAGAGTTCCTGCTAAAAACCAATCTGAATCCTGAGGTCAGCTGTATTGAAAACACATCGGAGAGCTGTTTGATAAAACCCTCGGTATTTGATAATGCACCTTTAACTTCTCCCCAGGACAGGTTCAGTTCTTCGACTGTCCCATCTGAAGGAACGACCTCTAGCGCTTCATGTTATATCTCAAGCCTCTGATGTACATTACTGTTCAAAAGTCTGGGGTCGATATGATTTTCTTTTTACTTTTATCAATTAAAGAAGTATTAAATAGGCTACAGTGCATGTAAGAATTTATGTATGTATGTTTTTTGACAATGTGTGAATTAGCTTTTGATGAAGACTAAACAATGTGTACCTGGGCTACAAAATCAGTCATTAGGGTCACTTTTTTTGAAATTGAGATTTTTACATAATCTGAAATCTGAATAAATATGTTTTTCATTGATGAATGGTTTGTTAGGATAGGATATTGTATGGCGGAGATGCTTCCATGGGTCAGACCAATTGCAGTTTGCCTATAAAGCACAGAGAGGTACTGAAGACGCTCTTTTAACCTTGATTTTGTGCTCCAGGGTCACAATTGAAGCCTTTTAAAACTTTGAAGCTTCTCTGTAGCTGGGTTTTCATCTGAAAAAAATGTAGAAAAACTTTTTAAAGGGCACCTATGGTGAAAAATCTACTTTTCAAGCTGTTTGGACAGACATGTGTAGGTATAGTGTATAGACCATCATATCGGGGTGATATAAACACACCCAGTCCTTTTTATTCAATTTAACAACATAAAAATGGTGGACCAATTGGAGCGGTTTTGAAACCGACCGCAACTTGACGTAGGAGTGCGGTCCCCCCGCCCACCAATATTGATTTGACAGGCACGCATTACCACATCCTCAGTTTGTTGTTTCATGTCTGCCATTTTCAGCGTGTGAGTCAAAGTGATGTCACCAAAGAAACACCCTTGCTCTATTTTTGGATGTAAGGCTCATTGGGCTCAACACAAGAGCCTTCATCGTCTTCCTGCAAATGAGCAACAAAGATTTTACATTTAGCGGCCATTTGCACTAAACACGCAGTGAAAGCAACGTATCGAGATTCGGGCCATTAAAAACAGCTGATCCACCGAGTCTTTCAGCACTCTCTCCGATAACACTCGATTAATCTCGGCTGGCGGATCGACATTCACCACATGATCGCTCTCATTGGCGCCATTGTTTGTAACTTTAAATGGGTTTGTAATAATGTGAACTTTTCATTGGGTCTTCCTTAAACTTCAGCCGTTTGCATTTCCCGCGGTAACACAAGCTCCCTGTCATCTCAACTAGGTGCGGCTGGAAAGTGTGAGCGTGTTGCCTCGCGTGAGTGTCCCTCCATTGGAAATAACGTATTTGCCTTAGTTATAGCCTCAGTCAAAGTTAATCCAGTGTGCGTGGTTATTAGTCTCGATGTACAAGCTCGGAACTTTAAACTAGCACACAGTTAGCATAACTTTGTTTAGTTGCCGCAGTTTTGTTCCGTGCAGAAACACGATGTTGAGAAGCCTTTATGATTAATTAACCGTGACGAATTAAAGCGCTGTTAATAGTGAAACCGGTTAATCATTACATCCCTATACGGATGACGCATGCATCGTTACGTATTGGCTGAACCTGAACTGGCACACTCAGAAGAACCATAATATTAATATTAAATCTTAAAAAAGGGTAAAATAGGTGCCCTTTAAAGTTCACAAAACGTTTTTTTTTTTTTTTATAAAAAACCTGATTGCAAATTGGTTGCGTTTCCATTAAATTGTTAGTGCGGCTGACTATAGTACTGGTATGTAAGTAACCAACAGTAAACAAGGCAAGCAAAATGGAGTCAACATGGGTGTAATGACATCAGAGTTTATTTGGTAAATCTGCTTTCACCTCCCATTATTTGTATGAACCCTTTTTCACACAAGTCCAAAACCACCTCAAGTGTTTTGAGAATAATGGATTTTTATTAGAAATCTGGCATTTACATGACTGGCTTCTTATGTGATACTTCAAAATGCGCATTAGCAGTGATGCAGTGATGCAAACCCAGCTTATGAAAGCAGATTTTTATGTGAAGGACTTTTGTGAAGGAAAAATGAAATAGATATGACTTAAATATGAATGATAATAATGTTCCGAATAATCCTACTAATGACATTTCAATTAGTTGTGCAAAGAAAAGAAATCATTCAGAATATAATCTCACATAGTCAGCTCAGTGTAGTCTATAGTCACAAATATAGTTTGTAAATATAGTGCAGTATCTGGTGCTGGTGAGTTGCAGAGCTTGTGCACATGTATATCCATATCACTACGATGCTTTTTGAACTGCTGTTTTCTCGCTGCTGCCATTTATTTTGTTGAGCTTTAACTTTTTGCTTTCAGTATATCGCTGTAAAGCTGTTTCCAACTTTTTTCTGCTTTCAAGCAAAGACCAAAAATATGATAAGTATATCCCGTCACTCAATTACATTTATTGTCTTGTAGATTAATATATGCATGAGCGTGAGCTATAAAAATCAAAAGATCGTAAAGTTATTCATGCTTGTCACGGCTGCGTTTAGTCAATTCAATTCAACTATAAGCTGCTTTGGATAAAAATGTCTGCTAAATTCAGAAATGGGAATGTGAATGTTAATATTACTGTATTTTTTCGTAAATATATCTACACTTAGTAAGCAGAAGAGGCTCAAACCCCAAACTTTTGAAACAGTAGTGTATGTTACGCCGTGCACAACCCAATATTGCATGCATGCTTTCTTCCTTTGCAGTGAATAATCTTGCAGAAACATCCCTCCTCAGCTCCAGCTCGGGCATCTGTGGTGTCATTTTCTTCCTTTCCGCAGGTCCCCGGTCTCTCTATCTATTTATTTTCTTCTCTTGACTTCCTGTTTTGTTTGTCTGGTTTATGCTTTGGCAGTTTGCAGCAGGATTTCATTGCAGCTTCTTTCTATCTACACACGTGCCTTGAGTTTGTCACCTGTCTGCTTTGTAAATGTGTTTGCATCTTGTGCGCTTGGAGGTGGATTTATCTGTGTTTGGCTTGCAGTTGAAGTCAGAATATATATATGTTTTCGCCAATTTCAGATTTTTTTCAACACATTTCTAAACATAATAGTTTTAATAACTCATTTCTAATAACTGATATATTTTATCTTTGCCATGATGACAATAAATAATATTTCACTAGATATTTTTTCAAGATACTATTATTCAGCTAAAAGTGACATTTAAAGGCTTAACTAGGTTAATTAGGCAAGTTAGTGTATTATGCAACTTATTGTATCACAGTGGTTTGTTCTGTTGACAATTGAAAACAAATATTGCTAAAGGGGGCTAATGATATTGACCTTAATATGGTTTTTAAAAATAAAATAAAAACTGCTTTTATTCTAGCCGAAATAAAGCAAATATGATTTTCTCCAGAAGAAAAAATATTATAGGAAATACTGTGAAAATTTCCTTGCTCTGCTAAACATGATTTGGGAAATATTTGAAAAAGAAAAACATAATCACAATAATTTGACTTCAATATGTGTTTGTTTTCCATGCATGACACATTTGAGTGAACATCGATCACATTTATATTGTTCCAATTGTGGGTGAAAAGGATGAATATTGACAAATGAATGTGAACCACTTTTATTTATTTATTTTTTGCACTAATATTTAGGGAGAAAGCGGTGGATTTCTGCAGAAAATGTGTCTTGTGCACTAAAAACAATGTTTACTTACCAATCATTTAATGCCAATGTTACCTAACATTATTATTTTGTTTTCTTTTGATGTTTTAGATCACAGGTGTCAAAGCCAGTTCCTGGAGGGCTGCAGATCTGCACAGTTTAGTTCCAACCCTGATTAAACACACCTGATCAAACTAATTGAGTCCTTCAGGCTTATTTGAAATCTACAGGTAAGTGTGTTGGAGCAGGATTGGAACTAAACTGTGCAGAGCTGTGGCCCTCCAGGAACTGGCTTTGACACCTGTGTTTTAGATGAAATTTAACACTTATACTGCAACAATAATAAAATGATGAATTGCATTTATACAAATAAATGTAAAAGAAATACATGTATTTTTGTGCAATTTATATGTATACAGTTTTACATTTTTAATATTTACCTTTTTATTTTTTAGTAGTTACCTAACATGAAGCTCATCGTTATTTTTTATCTTATTTAATTCTTTTAATTTTAGTGTTTTAAAGGTGCTGTATGTAAGTTTTTGACTCTTCTAAAGCATAAAAATAGCATAATATGTTTGCAGATATTTAAGATACATGCTAAGTCAACATTCTTGTTTATCTGAAAAACAATGCTGAAGTCAGCAAACTTTGAAAATGCGAATTACGTGCCGGAACGTCTGTCTTTGTTTTGTTTTTTTAACCCGCCCAATGCCTATTTAGCCAATTATATTTCATCACCCTGGGTTGCCGTAATGGAAAACCACTAATTTCATTCATTCAGTCAGGAAGGTTCTCATAGTATGCGTCCGCAACCGAAATGCGACCTCCAGTGGACAGTAACAGCCTCCGAAATGAGACGCAGATTCAGAGTTCCACATGAGGTTATTAATTAGCAAATAATATAAATATTATGAACGTAAACATTAGATGAGCAGGTTACATTGAAACCCTGTGTCTTAAGACTGTGACAAGATTTGCAGTGATAAGAAATTTGGCTGTTTGCACCAGACGAAACAAGACATAAATTTAAATGCAGCCATTCAGTACCACAGAATATTGCACTCACTGCACTCTAATTAATATATATATAATCTAATTCCTATAAATTAAACCTCTTTAATATTATTAAATGTAGATGCTGAATCACTGATATGTGTTGGTTTCCACTGATTCACAGTTCTAAAGTTCAATTTCAAGCAGTTTATTTTATTTTCAAGATCTGAGGTGAACTATCTGCTGCTGCTTTCAGTAGTATGACAATAAATGTCCTGTAAAATGGCATTCAAACTCTCATTATTAGCATTTAACACTGGATAAAGCACATGAGGTGTACCTGAGGTGATCATTGTCAGTTTTCTGTTGTTCAGCTGCAAGAAATAGAAACTGTTTCTGTTAAACTGTTAAAAAAAAAAAAATGTCAGGTGTTGATTAGGACAAAAATTATATGGTAAAATGTTCCTTTTATTGCATGCCATTGCTTTTATTTAGCACACAACTTAAATCTGCCTTAAATCAGCCTTTAGGCTCGATAGGCACATTTCTGTTGACGTCTTCAATCTGGCAACCTGAGCATGTGTTCTAGTCCAACCACTGGGTGTCAAACTTGCATACTGCACCTTTAACGGAAACGTAACACTTACTCTGTAACAAAATTGCAATTATAAATTGCATTTATACAAATAAATGTAAAAAAAATACATGTAATTTTTTTACAATTTATATGTATTAAATTTTACATTTTTAATATTTACCTTTTTGTATGTATATATATATATATATATATATATATATATATATATATATATATATATATATATATATATATATATATATTATATATATATATATATATATATATATATATATATATATATATATATATATATATATATATATATATATATATATATGTATGTATGTATGTATCAATCATTTAGTGCCAAGGTTACCTAATATGAATTTCTTCATTTATTTACCAAATTTTTTATATTTACATTTGGATTTTTAATGATTATTTATATTATTTTATATTAGTTTGACTTTGGCCATTCTTTTAGTACCAAAGTTACCTGACATGAAGTCCTTCATTTGCTCATTTTTTGTTTATTTATTTTTAATGTTTTAGAGGAAATCTAACACTGGCTACAATTAAAAAATATATGAATTGCATTTATACAAATGAATGTAAAAATAAAAATACATATAATTTTGTGCAATTTATATGTATACAATTGTACATTTTCAATATTTATCTTTTTATTTTTTAATAATATATATATATATATATATATATATATATATATATATATATATATATATATATATATATATATATATATATATATATATATATATATATATATATATATATATATATATATATATATATATATATATATTAGGTAATTTGCCACTAAATGATTGGGGAAAAATCATTTCTAAAATAAAATAAATAAATAAAATAAATATAATTTATTTGTTATTATTATTATTTTTTTTTTTTACAATTCATTTAGTGCCAAAGTCACCTAATATGAAGTTCTCCATTTTTTCATTCATTTTTAATAATTTAAATTTATAAATTTGTTCACTATTAATGTTTTAGATTAAATCTAACACCTACTCTGCAAAAAAAAATGCTTTTATACAAATGAATGGAATTTTTTTTATTTATTACTTTTTATTTTATTAATGATTTAATTGCCAATTATTTAGTACCAAAGTTAGCTAAAATGAAGTCTTATAGATTATTCTTTCTTTTTTTATTTTACTTTTATATTACTTTATATTTAATTAACACTGCAACAATTTTACAATTCACCTTACCATGTGTTTTGTCAGTATTTGGCTTCATAGCTTTGAATGGACTGACATTTCTACATCATCTTGTGTGTCTAATTATTTCATTGTCGTGTGTAGCATGTAGTTTGTATTTGTTTTTTTGTCAATTGCATTTCCATTCATTAACCGATACAGCTGTGATTGTCGTCTCTAACTCCATATACTCACATGTCATATGTTTACACACATTAATAAATAAATCTGCATCATCACCTTGTGGTTGTGTAATTGAACTTTTTAATTATGTTTATTTTTTATTTACTCTTATTTATGATTATCCTGCAGGATTTGTTTTCAGAATGCATATATTCCATCTGAATAGTTTAGTGTCTGAAACATTGAAATATTATAAAATACTATTAGGTAAAATGACTTAATTGTGTGGAAAATATGACGTTTGTATCATTCCTGATGCCTCCATTTCACTTGCATGAAAAATGGTTTGATTATTATCTGCGTAATATGCATATTTAGTATTTATATTTTATTTTTCTTAGTGTTTTATTCAAAGTAAAAACATTCTGTAACATTTTACAATATTTTTTGTTAGTTAATCTATTTACTAACATGAACAATACATTTATGACAGCCTTAATTCCTCTTTGTTAATGTTAGTTGATGAAAATAAAGTTTGTTTTTAGTTCACATTAACTCACGGTGCATTTTAATCATGCGTTTATTGATTTATAAATGCTGTACAAGTATTGTTCGTTGTTAGTTCATGTTAGTAAATACTAGAGCTGCACAATATATGGTTTCTACATCGATTTTGCAATGTGCGAATCTGCAATATCCCATCGCAGGATGTCATGTTAGAATTAATATAACATGACCTAGTGGGTTCTTAAAGTGGGAAAGATTTTAATTCATGTGTTTTTAAGGCTTGTGACCGCTAATTTAAACGATTTAAGCACAAAAAATGATCAAGTGGGAAAGATTTAAATTTGTATGTGTTTTTAAGGCTTGTGACAGTAAGATTTCAAGCTAATTTAAACCATTTGGGCACAAAAAAAATGATAACGTTTGCCACTTTAACAAAGATTTATGGTTTATTTATAAAAAGAAGACTATCTGGTGTTATTTCACATTTGATTAGTGCGTTTCTGAACCTCAGTGCTGTTAGACTTCACAGAAAGCCATGAAGCGCTGTTTATTTCATTTGTTTAATCATTGTTCTGTTGTTTTCGTCAGTGCTTCATTTTATTTAGTATATTTTGATATCATTTTATGCAGATGCAATCCCCTATAAAGTCATCCTAGTCAATGTGAAATGATGCATTTTTTCCACATGACCTTATAGGTTCTTAAAGTGGGAAAGATTTTACTTTATATGTGTTTTTAAGGCTTGTGACCGCTAATTTAAACGATTTAAGCACATAAAAAAAATGATCAAGTTTGCCACTTTAACAAAGATTTATTGTAAAGATTTATTTATTAAGACTGTACAGTGTTATTTCACATTTGATTAGTGCGTTTTCTGAACCTCATGCTGTTAGACTTCACAGAAGCCATGAAGAGCTGTTTATTCATTTGTTTATCATTGTTCTGTTGTTTTCGTCAGTGCTTCATTTTATTTAGTATATTTGATATCATTTTATGCAGATGCAATCCCCTACAAAGTCATCCCAGTCAATGTGAAATGATGAATTCTTTACACATGATCTAATAGGTTGTAAAAGTGGGAAGGATTTAAATTTGTATGTGTTTTTAAGGCTTGTGACAGTAAGATTTCAAGCTAATTTAAACCATTTGGGCACAACAAAAATGATAACGTTTGCCACTTTAACAAAGATTTATGGTTTTATTTATAAAAAGAAGACTATCTGGTGTTATTTCACATTTGATTATTGCGGTTTCTGAACCTCAGTGCTGTTAGACTTCACAGAAGCCATGAAGCGCTGTTTATTTCATTTGTTTAATCATTGTTCTGTTGTTTTCGTCATGCTTCATTTTATTTAGTATATTTTGATATCATTTTATGCAGATGCAATCCCCTACAAAGTCATCCCAGTCAATGTGAAATGATGCATTTTTTCCACATGACCTTATAGGTTCTTAAAGTGGGAAAGATTTTACTTTATATGTGTTTTTAAGGCTTGTGACCGCTAATTTAAATGATTTAAGCACAAAAAAATGATCAAGTTTGCCACTTTAGCAAAGATTTACTGTAAAGATTTATTTATTAAGACTGTACAGTGTTATTTCACATTTGATTATTGCGTTTCTGAACCTCAGTGCTGTTAGACTTCACAGAAAGCCATGAAGTGCTGTTTATTTCATTTTTTTAATCATTGTTCTGTTGTTTATCAGTCTTAATTTTATTTTGTATATTTTTATATCATTTTATGCAAATGCAATCCCCTACAAAATCATCCCAGTCAATGTGAAATGATGAATTCTTTACACATGATCTAATAGGTTGTAAAAGTGGGAAGGATTTAAATTTGTATGTGTTTTTAAGGCTTGTGAAGGTAAGATTTCAAGCTAATTTAAACCATTTGGGCACAAAAAATGATAATGTTTGGCACTTTAACAAAGATTTATAGTTTATTTATAAAAAGAAGACTGTACAGTGTTATTTCACATTTGATTAGTGCATTTCTGAAGCTCAATGCTGTTAGACTTCACAGAAAGCCACAAAGTTTATTTATTTGTATGTTTTGATATCATTTTGTGCAGATTCACTCCCCTGCAAAATAATCCCTGTCAATGTAAAATGAAGAATTCTTTCCAAATAGAGTTACTCAAGTCATCATCAATGTGAAATCATATTCATATCGCAATATACAGTTGAAGTCAGAATTACTGTATTAGCCCCGGTGAATTATTAGCCACCTGTTTATTTTTTTTCCTAATTTCTGTTTAATGGAGAGAAGATTTTTTCAACACATATACAGCTTAAAGTGACATTTAAAGGCTTAACTAGGTTAATTAGGTTAACTAGGCAGGTTAGGGTAATTAGGCAAGTTATTGTATATCAATGATTTGTTCTGTAGACTATCGAGAGAAAAAAAATAGCTTAAAGGGGCTAATAATTTGTCCCTAAAATGGTGATTAAAAAATTAAAAACTGCTTTTATTCTAGCCGGGAAAAAAAAACAAATAAGACTTTCTCCGGGAGAAAAAATATTATCAGACATACTGTGAAAATTTCATTGCTCTGTTAAACATCATTTGGGAAAAATTTAAAAAAGGAAAAAAATCAAAGGAGGCTAATAATTCTGACTTTAACTGTGTACTGCAGAAAAACTAAATATCGCAGTGTCAATATTTTTCTCGATATCGTGCAGCCCTAGTAAATACAATACCTAATGAAACCTTATGGTAAAATGACTAAGGATTCATAATAAATTTGCATCTTGATATTTGAATAATTAAATTTGGATGAAAGTGTCTTGAAATTGCTCATTTCTCATTTGCATTACTTTCAGATGCATTTAAAATATATACAGTAAGTGTATCAAGTAAGTGAATAATATACAAGTACTGTATATACATTAAGTGAACCAAAAACTACACTCAAAAAAAGACATTTGCTGTTTGTTCAAACTACGTATTTAAAATGAGTTGAAACAACACAATTATTAGGTTTTTTGGGGACAACTTAATTGTTTTATGTTCTATGCAATTAAAATTGTAAAAACGATTAAGTCAACTTTATTTGTGTTAATTTCCACTCAACTTAATTTGACAATATAAAGGATTTAAGTTAATTTGTTAGTTTTTACAAATTTAAGTGGATTGAACATAAAACCATTAAGTTGTCCCCCAAAAAAATAATAATTGTGTTGTTTCAACTAAATACGTCGTTTAAACAAACAGCTAAAGTTATTTTTTAAGAGTTGTGTAGGACAATTTTGATGAAATTTTTAGATTCACTTCAAATGTTGACATTTATATTTTTTTTTATGCATCTGAATGTAACGTGAATGTGAAATGCGCAATTTCAAGACACTTTTATCAAATAATAAATTAGGCCAGTATCATAATAATTGTGTTGTTTTGGCTCATTTTATATAAGTAGTCTGAACAAACAACAAACATCATTTTTTTAAGTATATCGAACAACACCTATCGGCACGGTGGCTCAGTGGTTAGCACTGTCCCCTCACAGCAAGAAGATCACTGGTTCGAGTCCCGGCTGGGCCAGTTGGCATTTCTGTGTGGAGTTTGCATGTTCGTGACATGTTGCATGTTCTGTGCGTGAGTTTCCTCCGGGTGCTCCAGTTTCCCCCACAGTTCAAACACATGTGCTATAGGTGAATTGGGTAAGCTAAATTGGCCGCAGTGTATGAGTGTGTACGTGTTTTTGTGACATATCAGGACACAAATCTGTATAATGACGTGGGTATGATACAGGTATTACAAAAAGGAGGTGAAATACGAAAAAACATTGGTGACGTCCTCATTTTTCAAAAAGCTTATAAATCACACAGAATGAGTTTTTTCAGAGAGTAAAGCTGTACACGGTCTCCTGTGATGGTTGGGTTTAGGGGTAGGGTGGGGTGAGGGCAATACAATATACGGGTTGAACAGTATAAACTGAGTGGAAACCTATGCAATGTAGCCACTTTTCACAAAAACAATCATCCGCTGCGTAAAACGCTGCAATAGTTGGCGGTTCATTCCACTGTGGTGACCTCTGAAATAGAGATTAACCTGTAGAAAAATGAATAAATGAATAACACTCATCGTTTTTGGACAATTTTGAAAAAGAAAAACTTTTTTGATCCACTTCAATTATTGACTACACTGTAAAAAGTGAAAACTTAAACACGTTATTTCAGCCTGTTACAACTACGTGAACAAATTAGTTTGCACTTAATTTATTAGTTTTCAGCAATAAATAAGTTGGAAAAATTTTTATTCTTTTAGGAGTAAGAAGTTGAAGTAATTTATTTATTTATTTAAGTTGAGAATCCAATGATTTTTTTTTTCAGTATACTATATAAAACAATTAAGTTGTTCTCAAAAACCCTCAAGAACTGTGTTGTTTCGGCCTATTTTAAATAAGTAGTTTGAACAAACAACAAACCTTATTTTTTGAGTGTATTAAACAACACCCATTCTTGTCTTAGGACAATTTTGAAAAAAAAAAACCTTCATGATCCAGTTTAAATGTTGACTACTATATACAGTTGGAGTCAGAATTTTTTTCTTTTTTAAATATTTCCCAAATGATGTTTAACAGAGCAAGGAATTTTCACAGTATGTCTGATAATATTTTTTACTTCTGGAGAAATTTTTTATTTTTTATTTCGGCTAGAATAAAAGCAGTTTTGAATTTTTTAAAATCCATTTTAAGGTCAAAATTATTAGCCCCTTTAAGCTAATTGTTTTTTTCGATAGTCTACAGAACAAACCATCATTATACAATAACTTGCCTAATTACCCTAACCTGCCTAGTTAACCTAATTAACCTAGTTAAGCCTTTAAATGTCACTTTAAGCTGTATAGAAGTGTCTTGAAAAATATCTAGTCAAATATTATTTACTGTCATCATGGCAAAGATAAAATAAATCAGTTATTAGAGATGAGTTATTAAAACTATTATGTTTAGAAATGTGTTGAAAAAAATCTTCTCTCTGTTAAACAGAAATTGGGGAAAAAAATAAACAGGGGGGCTAATAATTCAGGGGGGCTAATAATTCTGACTTCAACTGTATATATTGCATACAGAAAGTAAACTGTGAGAATGACTTGTTTTTAATCCATTCTTACATTTGTTTTTCCACTTGACGTTTTATCATCCGGCTTGTGCTTTCTGTTTTCTCCTCCACATCCTGCAGGTGCTGGAAAACTACAATAAAGGGAAGACGGCTTTACTGTCTGCTGCTAAGATAATGGTCAGTCCAACAGAAGTGGACCTGAATCCAGAAACCATTTTCCTGGATGCCTCGAATTCGCCGCAGCCCACGCCGGCCACACACCACCGCAGAAACAGCAGCGTCCGGTGAGTTCAGTCAATGTTATCTTTTACTTAATAGTATTATTTATTTGTATTTTATTATAGAACCTAAATGTACACTACGTGGCAAAAGACTTGTCGTACATCCAAGTTTAGGAACAACAAATAATAACTTGACTTCTAGTTCCTCATTTGGTATCAGAAGTGGCTTATATGAAAGGCAAAGGCCTCTAGATTACACTTATTTTACCAAAGGTTGGTCATGCCTTGATTTTTAATTATTTAATTAGTACAGTAAGCTCTGACTTTGCTTAGACAAAAGTCTTGTCACTTAACAGAAATAATGTACAGTATAGAATATAAAGTCATGGTGCAGTGGAAAAAGATTGAATATTGTGTCTGACTCCTATGAGCTTGGAGGACTGCATCCATACATCTCTGCAATGACTCAAATCACTTATTAATAAAGTCATCTGGAATGGCAAAGAAAGCGTTCTTGCAGGACTCCCAGAGTTCATCAAGATTGCTTTCAGGAACTTTGATGTGGAGGCTGAAGTATGAGGAGCGCTATCCTGCTGAAGAATGTCTCTCTCCTGTAGTTTGTAATGTAATGGGCAGCACAAATGTCTTGATACCTCAGGCTGTTAATGTTGCCGTCCACTCTGCAGATCTCTCACATGCCCCCATACTGAATGTAACCCCAAACCATGACTTTTCCTTCATCAAACTTGACTGATTTCTGTGATCAACTAGAAGTCAAGTTATTATTAGTTACTCTTACTACTGGAATAGACAACAATACTTTGTCAGGTAGTGTATATGTGTGCGGCGGGTTTGTTTGTTTGTTGTCTAAAAAAAATAAAAGCTATTTGTACTGCATATTTCATGACTAACATGTTCAATAAAAACACTTTTAAGAAAAATTGTAAGGCAACTTGCTGACAATGTTAATGAAGTCAACTACAGTATACTTGGGTAAAAAGTTGAGTCAACTCTAAAAACTGTGCAGCAAGTTGCCTTCAAATTTTAAGTTGAGTCAACTTTTAATTTTTTACAGTGTTAGAAACGTCAAGCTAATGATGTAGATTTTCTTCTGGTTTGATTTTAACACTGCTGCCTGTGCTTCTCACTCATGCCCACTGCAGAGGTACTGTGTACGGTACTATACAGTTCCCCCCTCGTCCTCTCTGGTTTAGTAGAAACGCAGAGTCTAGATGTTAGACATGTTAGAGTTTTTTGCCTAACCATAATCCTCCCTATTTGTCCTTCTTTTTCCCTGCTCTCTGCTTTTTGCACCCATTCACATTCTTATTATTTGTTTTTACACATACACCAATTTGTTTCATATTTAATATATACATTTGTATAATTATTTTGATTATTTTATGTTTGTTTGATGTTTTAAATGTAAAATGGATATATATATAATGACACATAATTAATATTTACCTTAAATTTTGTATTATTGCCAATTTTCTAAATACACACACACACGCATTTTGCTATGAACAAATGTCCATATTTTTTTCTGTTTTTTTCTCCTTTTTATGGCATCTTATAAATATGATCTTTTTTTAATCTTAATATCCAAATATCCTTAATATCCTTAATATACAAATTACAACATTTAATATCCAAATTACAACATTTTAATTAAATAATATTAACCTTCACTTTTGTGTTTTGTCCATTATTTTTGCATCTTTTCAATATTATATATTGATTTTTAAAATCCTAATATCAAAAATACTCCCTCTTTTAATTAATTAATTTATTTATTTTTTAAATATTATAAAAAATACTTTTTTATTTTTGTTTTTATAAATAATTTTTTCATGTTTGTTTGATTTTTTTTATGTAAAATTTATATGTAAAATTTTACATATTTAATATTTAACTTTCGTCTTATATGTATCTTTTTTTTTTTGCACTTTGCTTTAAACATGTTTTGTTTTTCCTACATCTTTTAAATATTATCTTTTTTTTTTTTTTTTATCCTAACATCCCTACCTCATTTCATTCATCATCATCCGCTTCACACCCCTGTTGATTTCCTCCACTCCTGTGCCCCCGTCCCATCTCGTCCTGTCCTGCTGTAGTTCCTGTGCCCGCTCTGAGATCTCCCTTGATGGCTTCGCGGAGTGTCCGCCTCCTCCTGTTCCTGTGGTGCTTACGGGAGCCCGCGAGCGACTGGCCGTGGAGCTGCGGGAGCGAAAAGCCCCCTTGGCCATCATGGAAAGCCTATCTGACGCCGAATCCGTCTACAGCCTGGACTCTCGCCGATCATCCGCCGCCCTACGCGGCTCTCCCTGCCTAGGGAGCCTACCTTTCCCACTGGATGCCCCGATCCCAGAAGAGAATCCTTCATTGAGCTCTCGTACAGAGCTCCTGGCTGCTGAAGGGTTAACCCAAGATTTGGGGGAGGCTGGACCGTATATTCCTACACCTCCAGAACCAGAAGAACCCTCCAACGACATCCCAATCAACAGCGAATACTTCACTCCAGAATCGAAGAGTACCACAGATCCAGAAACAGATTCATCGGTTGTTCCCAACAGTCAAGATTCCTGCCGTGTAGCATCCCGGACTGGTTCTCGTCCAGAAAAGCTCAGAGAGTTTGAAGAAAAAGAGGTCAAAGTTGATCTCTCTCAAACTCTTCCCGCAGTTACGCCACTATCCAACGGTACTCCCAGTCAGGCGGTCCTAGAGTTCGCCCAGTACCTAGACTCTCTGTTTAGGCTGGACGGAAGCAGTTCGCCTCCTCTGGAGCTCTCGGATGCTGAGTCCGAGTCTGGACGGGGATCCTACAGTCAGGCTGAGGAACACCAAGAGGAGCAGCGTGTCAAAAATGCGGATAAGCTACTAGCTAGAGCCGCACTAGAGCCCAATTTGGTTCCCAAGCCTCCTCGCACATTTGCCGGCTCAGCCGACCCATCCTCCGGCATCTCTCTTTCTCCATCCTTCCCGCTCTCATCTTCCGGAGAACTCAATGATTTTTCTCCGGCTGATGGAGTGTTGCCTGTAAACCATACGTCTACACTACGAACTTCCGCTGCTAGTCCCAACCCCAAGGAAACTGCATTGTCGTCTTTGGTTTAGACTCATTGCTCATTGATTTATTTTCTTCGCCCAGCACTCAGTGGGCTCACTTTCTTTGCTCTTTCTGAACTGATTGTAGAAACGTGCATGCGTAGCAGCAACGCGGCCAGTTCCCAAGACTTCCAGATTTTAAGGATTCATCAAGAACAGAAGACCTCATTTTGTACTATCGTAAAAGACATGAATGCATCGTGTCTGGCGTTCATCACCATTATGAAGTGTCCTGCAACACACAAAGTGCTGAGAGGCTCCTTTGAACACTAGCGCATAAAGAAGCTTGCACAATTGACCCTACGTTCACTAATGTTACGGTTATGTTTACACTGAACACCAAGCTATCACAAAGGTTGGCAGTTTCTTAAGGGAAAGGCTGGGATTTTAAAGGGAAGTCGGGGGAGGGGCGCACAGGACAAGCTTTCCTCAGGACTTTTGAGAATGACGAAAAGGGACTAACGACGTCTCAGGCGAAGGATGTTACGTTATTTTGTTTCGGATTGTACTTTTTGTTGAGTTTTTTATTTATTGAACAAGATTGTGTGGAATGTCCTGCTGAAGTATGTGTAGTTGGTGGCACTGATGGTTGGTGGACATCGATGTGCATGAGAAAATACTGTATGCTCGTGTATAAAAAAAAAACAAACAAACGGAAAAAAAAAATGTTTAATTTTGCTGACTCTCGTCATCTCTTTTTTTTTTTTTGACGTCTTATTTTGAATTTTTGCATGCGAGTTTTATATGATTTTCTTTTCCACCCGATTGCCAAAAAAAAGCCAACTACATACTTCGAGTTTGAAATGAATATATAATGAATACGTGTTGTTATTTATTTATTTTTTTGGAAAAAACCACTGCCCATAAATGCAAATGACATCAGGAGGAGTTGCTGAATGGTTCGCACCAGTTCACAAAATGCGCCCTTTAAAATGGCTCGGCTGAATCTGCGATGTTTTTTTTTTTGTTTTTTTCGCAGAAGTAGACGCGTAATTTAAGAACGATCTTATTTGTTATGGGTATGGCGTGCAATCAGTAGCAAAATAAGCATAGAGAGATTTCTTCTCATCTGCTTTTTTTAAAATAAAATAAAAAATCATTTCTACGGTTGTTGCTGTATTACAATAAATAGTGGTTTATCTCGACGGCGAAATATTTTAATAACTTAGACTTGCTTTTTATATATCGTTTCAAGGTGGAGTGGTTGAGTTTTTTGGGTGGTTGTGTGAAAAAGTACAGCGGTTTGTCACCACAGTGCTTCGCGAGTCATGTGTCACATGACAAGTGTTTTATTTTATACTCTGTCGATTATGTTTTATAGCACAATTCCCATGCTTTGATCACAATTCGTTTATTTTAAGTTGTTTTGCATGCAACTACTACAAAACAAACGCATCACGTTGTGATTTTAGCATTTTTAACAAAAAAATCTCAGTATTGTTTTGCTGCTTTATTGAATACTTTTTGACTTTATAAGCTGTGACTGCTGTACTTTTTCACCAAAACGTCGTGTATAGCACTGCCTTTTCACGTGAGTGTACATAAATAAATACTGTCTTGTTTCCAGTTGTTGTGTTAAAAAAAATAGATATAAAATCAATGGGACTTATCAATAAAACAGCTCTATCATGTACCATAGTGATGACTTTATCTCAAAAATGTATAGCTATATTGATATATCTGCAGTATAAATTATAAATAGACAATAATTAAGACTATTCAGGAACGGACTTCTGATACTGTGGCCATATGTTTACTTCAGAAAATAATATTTAGTGATTGAACTGTCATTCTTTAGGAAACAAAATAAGAAAGAAGAAAAGAAAAAAACTCTTCTCATGTTAGTCACTATATCCTGCCAGTCTTTTAACTCTCTTTCAAGAATGAGAATGTATCTAAATGCACACACACACTTAAACTGCCCTGCCTGTAAGAGAATAAAACATATGGATCTCAGACTGACTGTGTTTCTTTTGGATTTATTTGTCATCGTATGGGGGCTTAAAATCCGTATAAACTGGAAGCTGCGATCATTTTTTTTTTTGTTCGTATTGTGACGGTTCTTAGAGAAACGGAATATTAAATGAGAAAACAGTGGGCGTGGCTTGTTTTTTCTACTGCGGGCTGATTGGATGTAGTAAAGTAGGCATTTCATTCAGAAAGATGGGGAAAAGGGTTTGGGGAGAGTTATTACAACCTAACTGCTCCTGCTGACTGTTCCGGTTTGTTGTCAAAACTGACAGTTGGAGGGGCGTGGTTAAGTATGTTAGCCCCGCCTAATACCTCAGACAGACATAATCTGTGAATTTAACTGAAAACAAACAAGTGGATTTTCAGATTTCAATCAAAGATTATAAAAGCAACCTTTTTTTCACTTAATGACATTCACAGATGACCACTCCAAATGCAGAAGCAAATGCACAGACTTTTTTTTTTTCAGTGGAATAACTTGCACGGATTAATTGGTCACCTAAAGCAGGGTTTCCCAAACTTTTCAGCCTGCGACCCCCAAAATAACAATGCCAGTGACTCGCGACCCCCAATATTCTCGGAGGTGGTTATAAACATATACACCTTGCACACAACGGCGCACACATACCAATAGGCCCAAATCTATTCATCGTTTAATTTTGGAGAACACCCCTCGGAGACCATCCTCCATGTTCAGTTGTGGCCTGTATTTATCTTTTTGTATGTGAGTGCCGTAAAGGTGTCAGAAAATTTAACCTGATGCCATGAAATCAATGTGCTCCATCGTCTTTAATATAACAATCACCCCAGGGGTCGCAAAAAAAATAGAAAGGCTGGTGCCTTTTTATTTGCATGTGGTTTTTAATGTTTATTATTAACATGTTAACAATGTTACTAACTATTATTTTGTTCTTCAGTAGGTTATGGATAAAATATGGTCATTCTAATACATTCTAATAGTTTAATAAAATGAATTTGATTTTTGGAAATCGCCAAGTGACCCCCCTTCATTGTCCCGCAACCCCTCGTGGGGTCCCGACCCCCACTTTGAGAACCATTGACCTAAAGAATACCAATGTGAAAAAATAAACACTATGTTTTGATTTCAGGGATGTGAGTTTAGTGTTGTTTTTTTAATACTGAAAGTACATAAAGAATATGAAAATCAGTCTTTCTAGAACATGTTGAGAAGGAAAAAAAAAGGATTAAATCCTATTTTAATGAATTTAATGGGAAATATACAGCAATAATGTAATTGACTATTAAATATGAATGTAGGTTATTTCATTTGTTATAATAATTTTTTGCATGCGTAAATAAATATTAATACAGTATGTTTTCAGTGTTTCCAGTTTAAATCACTTAAAATGTCTGAATTCCAGTGTCATTATTGCAATGCAATGTCTTGGCTATACACTCACCGGCCACTTTATTAGGTACACCTTACTAGTACCGGGTTGGACCCCTTTTTGCCTTCAGAACTGCCTTAATCCTTCGTGGCGTAGATTCAACAAGGTACTGGAAATATTCCTCAGAGACTTTGCTCCATATTGACATGATAGCATCACGCAGTTGCAGCAGATTTGTCGGCTGCACATCCATGATGTGAATCTCCCGTTTCACCACATCCCAAAGGTGCTCTGTTGGATTGAGATCTGGTGACTCTGGAGGCCATTTGAGTACAGTGAACTCATTGTCATGTTCAAGAAACCAGTCTGAGATGATTTGTGCTTTATGTTACCCTGCCGAAAGTAGCCATCAGAAGATGAGTACACTGTGGTCATAAAGGAATCGACATGGTCAGCAACAATACTCAGGTAGGCTGTGGCGTTCACATGATGCACAATTGGTACTAATGAGCCCAAAGTGTGTCAAGAAAATGTCCCCCACACCATTACACCACCACCACCACCAGCCTGAACCGTTGATACAAGGCAGGATGGATCTACGCTTTCATGTTGTTGATGCCAAATTTTGACCCTACCA
The DNA here is from genome assembly GCA_903798195.1 of Danio kyathit. Lineage (NCBI taxonomy): Eukaryota > Metazoa > Chordata > Actinopteri > Cypriniformes > Danionidae > Danio > Danio kyathit. The sequence continues at coordinate 16,281,907 of LR812525.1, forward strand.
ACCGAATGTCACAGCAGAAATCAAGACTCATCAGACCAGGCAACGTTTTTCCAATCTTCTATTGTCCAATTTTGGTGAGCCTGTGCGATTTGTAGCCTCAGTTTCCTGTTTAGCTGACAGAAGTGGCACTCAGTGTGGTCTTCTGCTGCTGTAGCCCATCCGCCTCAAGGTTGGACGTGTTGTGCATTCAGAGACACTCTCCTGCATACCTTGGTTGTAACGAGTGGTTATTTGAGTTACTATTGCCCTTTTATCAGCTCCTACCACTTTTCTGACCTCTGACGCCCACAGAACTGCCGCTCACTGGATATTTTCTCTTTTCAGACCATTCTCTGTAAACCCTAGAGATGGTTGTGCGTGAAAATCCCAGTAGATCAGCAGTTTCTGAAATACTCAGACCAGCCCATCTGGCACCAACAACCATGCCAAGTTCAAAGTTAAATCACCTTTCTTCCCCATTCTGATGCTCGGTTTGAACTGCAGCAGATCGTCTTGACCATGTCTACATGCCTAAATGCATTGAGTTGCTGCCATGTGATTGGCTGATTAGACATTTGCGTTAACGAGCAGTTGGACAGGTGTACCTATTAAAGTGGCCGGTGAGTGTATATCTACACTATAAAAAATTATTTCCCATATTTTATTCCACAGCAGGCTTCTATATTGTTTGATTTATGTTTTTATTTTATTATTTATTTTTCATTTATGCTTTTGAATTGCATTATGGGGCCTTGATCTTTCCTCCAACAAATTTTGATGTTGAATAGTTTGTTGAAAACATGACTTTTATTGACTTTATTTAATAGTCTGCAGTGATGAATTGTCTGTTGTAAATTACTTTAAGAAAACTGGTAACTGCCAGTACCTTTCTGTTGATTTGCAGACTTATTTCTGTACTATTACATTTATTGTTTCAAACTACTAAAAGGTCCATAAAAGTCACTTTAATACACTGTAGAGTTGATTTTTCAACATCGTCCCATAATGGTCCCATAATGCAACTCATAGCCATTAAAGGACAGAAAACGCATGTGCATAGCAAAATACAGACACTGTGACTGAACAAATATTTTTACAGTAACAATTAAAAATCATAATTTTTATAACTTTTAAATTGATGTAAAGCCGTTCTAAAATGGAACTGTTGCATGCACACAAATTATAGATAATTTATTTAAAAATTTTAAGGCAATTGGGTTATTCACTTTTTAAAGTACACTAATCACTTTAAAAGCAATGAGTATACTCACTTTTTTAAGTGAAGTCAACTAATAGCTTTTTACAGTTACATATAAATACATATAAAGAGTTAAGAATATTCAACATTTACCTCAACATCCAAATAAGTTGTAATGTGAACTAATATTAACTATAAAACTACAGAAATAAAATTATGTTTGGCCTACAATATATGCATATTTTTTGATATATGATCCCGATCCCAGTTTTTCTCCCCTAAGGACTTAAGTGGTCTCTGTCGCCATCTGGTGGCGGAACGTCAACCGTCTTTGCTCTGCTCAATGACAGGCTTATGGTCGTCGACGCACTGAATCTCTGAAATTGTAAATATTTAAAAATAGGCACTATTCTTATAAATAAACTGCATAGTTGCAGTCTAAACAACTACATTCTTGACTAAAAAAGCCCCAAAAGTACATTATGTTGTCCAACAGCAGCAATATTGGTCAAACTCTGCTGTCACTCTGTGTGGGCGAAGTAATACACAAGTGTGAAGAGGCTGTAGGAGTGCCGATGTTGCAGAATATTCCACAGAACCAGAACTAGACAGAACTGTTGTGTGTGTGTGTGTGTGTATAGTACTACACACACATATATATACAGTATATATATATATATATATATATATATACAGTATATATATATATATATATATATATATATATATATATATATATATATATATATATATATATATATATATATATAATGATTATAAATTATAAAGATAATAAAAAAAATTCAATTACAGACAAGCAATGTTTTATAATCGTAAGTAAATTGATTTTTAAATTAACTAAATGTGTTACTTAGTTGCTTTTTAAGAATCTCAATGTGAAAGCATTTGCATTTTTAAAGGGTAAAATAGGTTAAATTGTTATATATGCAGACAAGCATGACCCTTACTTTTTTTTTAATACACTAATGATTATGAAATTTAATCAACAAAATAAATAGATTAATATTATAACCTTTGTTGTTCACATTATCAACTGAATTAACTGGTGAACCAGGTGAATTGGGTAGGTGAACTGGGTAGGCTAAATTGTCCGTAGTGTATAAGTGTGAATGAGTGTGTATGGGTGTTTCCCAGAGATGGCTAGGAAGGGCATCCGCTGCGTAAAAACGTGCTGGATAAGTTGGCGGTTCATTCCGCTGTGGTGACCCCGGATAAATAAAGGGACTAAGCCAAAAGAAAATGAATGAATGAATGAGTTTTACATGCAATATATTGATTAGAGTCTTTTAAGGAGTTCACATATAAATCAAAGTCTTTTCTGAAAATAAAAAAAATGTTTCTTTGAAAAATTACATTCATAAATGTAAAATTTTGCCAAAAATATTAAAGCAATAAATAAATAATACATTTACAATGAGAAGGATCGGCATTCAGAGATTCACCAAAGAACACAATTTAAAATCAAATTAAATCAAATCTCTTTTATTGTCACATGATCAGCAGCACGTGTGCTATGATGAGTGAAAAGCTTAGGTGCTGGCTCCAGACAGTGCAAAATACAGATAGTGCAAATACAACGACAGTGCAAAATACAACAACATTCAACAACATATTCCCAAAAAAAACAAGACAATGTAAGACAATTTTTGGTGAAATACAAAAATTTGGAAATAAGAATTTTTTAATGAAATTGGAAAAGTCAACCCAAAACACTTTACAGTAAGCACACTCCCAAAATAAACGATCTAGTGTTTCGTCATATTGAGTACAAAATGAGCATTTAGGGGAAATATTGTTATTAAATTTAGCTAGTTTGGTATTTATTGGGTAGCAATTATGAATGATTTTGATTGAGACTTCCAGCTTTTTGAGATAAAAAATATTTTTTTCCGAAAAGAAGCCAAAACTGTTCCCAATCTGTCACCAAATATATTATTCCAAAAACCTATGCAAGCAGGTAAAGAGCGAATATCTTTGTTTGACATAGAACTGAGAAGAGTTTGGTCCACAAAAAGGTTTGTGCTGTCAAAAATAAAAGAACCTGAAGAATCTTTAGGGCCAGGTTTGACTAAAGGTATAACACAATCAGGGATTGCACCAAAAACAATGACATATTCTTTGGGGGGAACTGGAAAAGAAAACTGATGCATAAATTCTTCATATGAGAAAGAGGCACCAGAGTCATCTAAGAGCTGACTAACTAAAAGTATATTTTTATTAAACCAGCTATTTAAAAAAAGAGATTTATTTTTATATCTAATATTTTTAGGGTTCCAAATAAAATAAATACGTGGAGAAAAAATATAATTAAATGTAAGGGACCAACATATTAAGCCTTTTAATGAAAACTCGATACGTTTAATTGTGTTTTAGAGATGTCGAAATTACAACGCAACAAATATGTAATGCTCCAACCAAGCTAAAAATATAATTTGGAATAAAATTCCAATATGATCTTGGGTTGTTTAAAATCTTTAACCACTTAATTTTAAATAAATTATTAAGTGTGGAAAAAAATCACTAACTCAAATCCTCCCATGGCCCGATCAGCTAGCATCAGTGGCGGATTTAGGCATGGGCAATATGGGCGATCGCCCAGGGCGGCATCTTGCTGGGGGCGGCACGGGGAGACGGTGCAAAAGAAAGAAAAAACAAAAACGTGCCCCCATAAAAATCATATGTGCCTCAGTATGGTTCGAGATACGATTTATTTTATGCAAGTGTATTAATCCCAAGAGTGGTAGGCTAATCCCAGAATAAAGACGTTACGGGCCATTCATATTTGGCGTCTGTTGAAAGCGCAAGTTTGTTTTTCTCTATGTGCAACAGAAACAACGCTGGTGCAAGAAAACTGACGCATGCGCACAGAGAACCATTCCCACGCACCACACAGACGCTGCTCCTGATCCAGTTGTTTACATGCACGCTGATAAAACACACGCCTCTCATGCTCATACTTTATGACATGAGGTGTCAGCACGCAGCGAGTTTTGCTAGTTAACAAAACTGAAGTTAATATCATTTTATGATGATCTTATTTTGACTGAACATGGCTATGAAGCAGAAAGTAGGGATAAAGAGTCAGGGTTGACTTGAGTCGAGTCTAAGATGAACAGATAACTCTTTAAAACATATAATTTTTTTGTATTTTATAGAATTGTCAAAATTAATATTCATTCAAAAGATTTCTCAAGTGATCTTAGCATATCACTCCAGTTTGTCTTTACATTGTTTTCCAGTTACATTTAGGATTGAGTTCTGTTATTTATTTAGAATAATAGTTGTACAACAACAACAGTAATAATAATAATAATAATAATAATAATAATAATTTTATTTAAAATAAATATTAATATTTGTAATAATTCCAGTTCTAGTTTTGTCCATATTTTACTCAAAGTTGGGGTAAAACGACAAACTTTTTTTAGAATGTACACGTTTAAGGGTCCTTTTTTATATTAACTAGATGTAACCTTACATGGGTGGCGTTTATGGGGTGGTTCGCCCGGGGTGCTATTCAAGCTAGAACCGCCACTAGCTAGCATAACATATTTTTTAATTAGGTGAGTTTTACAGTTCCAAACAAAGTCTACTACAGGCCTGTAGTCAGCCTAGTGAAAGAGCTGGTTCTTTTTTTCTCAAAAAATTTACCTTTTTTTTCAGTTATACCCCTAATTATCTATTTAATTTTGAGAATTAAATATTTTTAGTGACATTTTAAGCACTATTTTAATAATAATAATATAGAGCTTCACAATTTTTCTAGCCTTTCTTGTAAAAAAGTACATTTGAAAATTCATGGATAACAACAATAGCCAAAATAGTATTCAAGTAAATTTTAATATGGGCAGCTTTTGGTGCTTCACACCTTTTTATTGGTCATTTTTTGTTTCAAGAATAAGGTCCACGATTTAGAATAAAAGTTACTTGTAAAATGTTTTTTCTATTTAACAACAATACAGTAGCGAACGATAACTTCACACTGTAAAAGAAATCCATAATTTTATGGTTTATTTGCGGCAGCTGGGGTGCCAGAAAAAAAAAACTGTAAAATGACGGTCATGAAATTATAGAAACTTACCGTTAAATAACAGACATTAAATGACAAAAATTCCCTTAAATTTAAATTTCTGGTAAATTTCTGTAATTCAACCTCTGTTATTTTACAGTAAATTTCTGTAAATTAACGGCCGTTATTCTACAGTTTTTTTTCCGGCACCCCAGCTGCCAGAAATAAACCGTAAATTTACTGATTTTTTTTACAGTGCACTCACATCAGATTGTATGTTTTCCTGTACAGCTGCGTATTAGACTCATGAAAAATAATTGTTAGCATTGGCCAAAACTGATTAGCTGAAGTCACACATCCAACGGAGGATTCCACTTGGCCTTAAAACCTTTTTCGATGAGTTATTTTCACTATTTATGATACCATAGCAGTCAAAATAGGACAAATGAGCTCGTGTATGGGACAAATTCTGGACCTTTGTCTGTGAGGGGTAGGTCTTCCGAACCACGCAAACCACTACGGGCCTGTACTATAATTTTGTGCAGTATTCGACAGATTTCCACAGAAACATCCAGTACCATAGTGGGATAGATACACTGGGATAATCCATCTGCTTTAGAAAGTAACACTCTAGCCTACCTGCTATTGATAAATCATGCTGTAACCAAGAATTTAATTTGCGCCGCATAGAGAGCATAAGAGGTTCAAAATTGAGTTTTCATCTCTTTTTTGTATCTTTACATACACCTAGATATTTTGACTTCAGATTTAACTGGGATGTCACAAATTTTACTATCCGTAGTAGAATCTTTTATAGATAAAAGTTCACATTTATGAATATTAAGACGTAAACCAGAAGCTAAGGAAAAAAGATTTTGTCTAATGCTAAGAAGAGAACCGTCTTATTATGAAGTATAGATATTCTGTAGTGAGTGAGTGACGCAGCAGTGACGCGGCGGGTCTCTAATAAGGATCCGCTCAGTCAGTAAAGCGCAGGTCAAACACACCACAACACACAGACTCCCTGACACTTTATATCACTCGCCCCGCCATGGACTCGGACGAGGGCTACAATTATGAGTTTGATGATGAAGAGGAGGAGGAAGAAGAGGAGGAGGAGTGCAGCGTGGACAGCGGAGAAGAGGAGGCCGTGGATGACACGCTGGAGCTGGGCGAGGTGGAGCTGCTGGACCCCGCGGTGGCCGGAGGAGAGCCCGACGACTGCGCGGATACCGGCGGCGGCGGCCCAGGGCCCGGACAGGAGGATGAGGACTACCGCTTCGAGGTGCTGACCACCGAGCAGATCCTCCAGCACATGGTGGAGTGCATCAGGGAGGTCAACGAGGTCATACAGGTAGATAATAAGCCTGTTTACCAGGGGTTTTCCGCGAGTTTCTAAGTTTGTTTATGTGGTGCTGTTAGCATTAGCGGCTAACTGAACTGACATTACGAGAGGCCTAATTATACAAAATTAAGCGTTCGTGTGAGTAGTCTCAGTCATTGTGAGGTTTTATTAAGTGTTTTTATGCTTGCATTCTGGCTGTCTTGTGTTTTTGTGGTATTTTTGGGGAAATAAATAGATTTTGGGGGTGAGCTAAGTTTTGCTAGCGTGACCCAGTTTGATAAGGCTGAACTTCAGTTAGTTGACAGCTATTAAGGATAACATTTAAACATATTATGACCTTGTTTCTTTGATTTTAGCGTTATAAAACTGTCTTGTTTATTAGGGGGTGTCCACGAGTTTCCTAGTTTGTTTATATGGTGCTGTTAGCTTTAGCGGCTAACTGATGTTATAAGAGGCCGAATTATGCGAATTTAAACGTGCTTGTCATTAGTCTTCATCTCCGTAAAGTTGTATTGTGTTTTATAAAAGTGTCTTTATGCTTACTCCCTAGTGTCTTGTGTTTTTATGGAATTACTGGAGAATTTAAGAGATTTTTTTTGGTGAGCTGGGGTTAGCTAGTTTTGCTAGCGTGACCCAGTTTACTTGGACTGAACTTTAGTTGACAGCGCTTAAGGATAGTGGTTAAACGTATTGTGTTACTTTGGTGGTATTAAAAATGTGTTGTGAATCAGATTGCAGTGTGTTTATGTTAGATTTTTTTTAGGTGAGCTGGGTTTTGCTAGCTTGACCTAGTTTGCTGAGGCTAAACTTTAGTTGACAGCTCTGGTTCCTCAATGGGTAAACTAGGGATGGGTATGGTTAAGGTTTTAACGGTATTACTACTTTTAGCGATACCTCTTATCGGTTCGGTACTTTAACGGTTCCTTATCTGTCCTTTTTGTAGTGTTTTTTTTATGAAAACAAACAACAAATTGAACAAAATTAACAACACTTTATTTTATTATGTTTTTAATGTACAATAAAATTAAACCAATAATTGTAAAACAAATAAATATTTTTTTTCCTGTAAAACAATGTACAATGGTTTTAAGGAAAATGACTCAGATTTTAATTATTCTTCTGGATAAAAATTAACATGTTTGCCTTTTCTGGCAAAAGTCGGGATCTTTCTTGGTTTATTGTGCTCCCTGCTAGGCATGGGCCGGTATAAGATTCTGACGGTATGATAACCTTGGATAAAAATATTACGGTATCACGGTATTGTGCTCACTGCTCTAAAATATATTCTTTTTAAATGTCTGGGTAAAAAACTAAAAGTTTTTTCCCCTTTGAACACAATATATTTTATTTTGAGAAACATTTATAATATTTTGGAGCAGTAAATGTGCCAGGCCAAATAATGAAAATGAATCATTGACGTCTGCCGTCTTCATTAGTTTCAAAAACACAGATTTATTTACAATTTAAAATGGCATCTTTGGATATCTTTTCTGTTGAAGATACTGTTGTAAAAAAATGTAAATAAAAAAAATCTTACACATACCTTAGGAACGGTATTAGAGAAAATTTGGCGGTATGAAAACCTTGACTTTTCCAAACCGCGGTATACCTTGAAAACGGTTATCGTCCCATGCCTACTCCCTGCAGTTGAAAATACCCTTTTTGGATTGCAAAATGCAGTTAAATGAGATAATGTTTATGATTTTTCATTAACGCATTCACATAAATGAGTTAACGGTGTTTTGGGAGTTAAAGGTGCTGTATGTAAGTTTGTGACTCTTCTAAAGCATAAAAATACCATAATATGTGTGCAGATATTTAAGAAACATCCCAAGTGAACATACTTGTTTAACTGAAAAACAATAGTGAAATCAGATATTCTGCTCTGAAAAGGTTTTTTCCAGTGTAGCCAATTATAATTCAGCAACCCGTGTTGCCTTGTTGGAAAACAGTGTATTTCATTCATTAATTCAGAAAGGCTCTGAAAGCATGCGTCCGTGACCGAAAATGCGACCTCCGAATCGTATCAGACGTCGAAATGAGACGTATTCAGTTCCACATGAGGTTATTAATTAGCAAATGATATAAATATTATGAGCGTAAACAATAGGTGAGCAGGTTACATTTTAACCGCGTGTCCTAACAACACGCTTCATGACGAGATACGCAGTGATAAGCTGTTTGCACCAGACGAAACACAGCCTTTTAGAAGCACAGAATATGCACTCACTCACGAAACGGTAAGGTTTATAATCTATTTAATACATAGTAACTCTCTTTAACAATGTAGATGCTGAATCAATGATATGTGTTTAGTTCTAAAGTTCAATTTCAAATGGTTTATTGTATTTTCAAGATCTGAGGTGAACTAGTTATAGCTATCATGTAAAATGACATTCAAACTCACATTGTTAGCATTTAACACTGAATAAAGCACATGAGGTTTACTTGAGGTGACCTGGGATAGGTTTCTGTTGTTCAGCTGTGAGAAATAGAAGCCGTTTCTATTATATCAATTCGAGGTGTTGGTTAGGACAAAAACTCCTTTTAATATGGAAAATATTCCCTCTATTGCGTGTCGTTGCTTTTATTTAGAACACAGTTTAAATCACTCGCTCCTGTACTCAATCTGGCAACCCGAGCTTGCGTTTATTTTGATCCAGGAGTGCAATACCTAGTTCAACCACTGGGTGTCAAACTTACATACTGCACCTTTAACTGTGTTTTTAATACAGTTTTGGAGCATCTTGCAATGTAAAAATAAGCTGTTTTTTAAATATTTTTATTTAGCTAGGTAGTCAAAAACTTTTCATTACTTTTCATTGGAGTTAATTCACTTTTGAAAGATACTTTCACTTAGCCAGATTGCTTGCGTTTCCGCTTATACAAGATAACAACTTGTTGCGTTTGTTGCAATAAGCGTTGTCGCTGTCCACTGGGGAAATACAACCCATTTGGTTCAGTCCGCAAGCTTACGAGCTGTGTGTGCGAGAGTCTTTATCGCGAGCTATGTGTGCGCTTAGCGCGAACCTCCGCTGAGTCTGCGCGCACAGGCAAGAACTGTGAAGTCTTTTATACTTGATGTTCTCGCCGGAAACACAGAGCATTTCTCATGTGAGATTGCCAACTGTGCAGACGAATATCAAATATTGCAAATTAGAAAAGGTTGGTCAGTTAAATTATGCAACTGTAAGTAATGTTTATTCAGCAATACTTCTCCAGAAACGATAGCAGAACCGTTAATGTCAGAGCTTATAGATACTTCGGTCTTTTATAATGTAAAAAAGAGGTACCCATCCCTACTTAATATAAAAACGTGTTGATTGAAGTAAAGTTGGTTTCAAATGTGCACATTCTGACTTTCTCCCTAATAATATAATTTCAGAAAACATAATTTTCAGAAATCGTATTAGCAGCCAGTGACTATAAAAGTTTAAATTAAATGGTGCTAATGTTGTTTTAAAGTCATATTTACATGTGATTTCACACTAAATATTCAAAGTACCATGGTAAACAATATAGGGAGCGTGTCACAAGTTGTCACTGAAAGAATGTGCGAATATAAAACCAACTTTACCTCAATAACGGGTTGTGAATCAGATGGTAGTGTATGTTATTTTTTAGCTGCTGTGTTTAGAAGGAAGGTTAAAGTAGCGCTGTCACTGCATGCTAATGCTACATAACAATTATATGTAGAATTTGACAGGTTTAAGTTTATGAAATAGGTTTCATTCGTTAAGCACCTACACAAAACACTTTCAACTATTTGCTCAAAGTGAGAGAAAACTCTGCACTCAGGGAAATTAAATAAGACATCCATCAAGCAAACTGGCATGCAACCTTAGTGAAGATAAGAAAACTTTAGTGAACATTACAACTGTTAGGCTAATGACAGTCACCGTTGGCTTTTATGTGTTTCGTGAGTGTTTAAGGGAGGTCCAGCAATATAGACCTTTTTCTTGGCTGCTGCATGGAGGCCGCCATAGCGACCTGCGTCTTCCGGTGAATGGTTAGAACTTCCGTTTACCGTGTTTACAACTGGTAATTTGCGCTCCGAAAATGGGTTTCAATAGCGTTTTGAGTGGATTACGGAGTGATTTGGTGACACAAAATTTGAAAGGTGTGTGTTAAAGCCGTTATAACCTGTCAGATGTGGTTCAAGCGCGAGAGAAAAACGTTCTCTTAGTTCACATGTCTGCCGTCAGAAATACAGTGTGTGCGTGTTTCCCCGGCCTGTCAGCTGTTAGCTCAGCGGCTCTTTAGCACACACACGCACGCAATACTTCACTGCATCATAGAGCAAACCCAGATTACTGCCATGAAACATAACAGGTGTGTAAGTCATGCAATTTATAAAAATGACCAATAAATGTCTGTTACTGATACTCTGCTGGCTGATTTGCTGTTGATTCTAATCGCGAGCCGTTTATGTTTCATTAGTGTGTTGTGTTTACCACGGTTTGTGTGTTTCTGTCATTTCAAAACGTCACTTTATTTTCACTTTGTCACAGTTATTAAATCAGTGTATTAGTGGGACAGTACATTAGGCTACGTGTGTGTTAAACATTTTGGTGAACTATATTTGTTTGGGCTAGACTAGTTATATATCTGAAAGAAAGAGAAACTATTGACTTTAGCGATGACGAGGCTTCATTTAAACGGCACAAGATGCCATCTGTCAACGAGAGAAAAATGCCTCAGCCATCGTATTAGATCACATTTTTTTAAAATGATCAGTCCAGGAGGTGGCGCTGATCGACAACAGTATTAGTTCAAAGATGATAAAAGCAGGTAAAATAGATTAAAACTATCATTTCAAAGCTGCCCAAATGTGACCGTTTACACGCATCAGCTGCCGACCGGAAGTTCTTAGCATTCTCCTTGCGCATACACGCAAAGCATAATGGGTAATTTGGCGTTCCATGAAAAAGGTCTATAGATAAAACTTTCCTGCTCAAGCTGCTACATTGTTGCTGAGATGAATATTGTTTTTGTGTAGTCTATGGCAAAAGTATCAGTAGTATCAGAAGTATCAGTTTTAGGTCATTATAAGATGAAGCTGACAGAACAGGGTTTTTTTTAAGACAGTTTTCTTGATTTAGTTAAACTGGTAAAGGCTTCATTAAAATTCATTAGAATGGTGAGAAATCGATCCTATCTTGCTGAAATTGTCTAGTTTAAACAATATTGTGTGTCATGTTTACTTTGCAGCTTATTCAGGTTCTTTTGGATGGAAAAACACCACCTAAAAACATGAATGGCTATGATTTTTTTTTAAAAGTCTATTTAATGGTTTGTGTGAAATGTAGGCTTTCTTTACGGTCATTTATTGCCAGATTAAATTTAAAATTGTCATTATTTACTTGTTCAGAACCTACAATGGGTACGGAAAGTATTTAGACCCCCTTAAATTTTTCTCTCTTTATTATATTGCAGCCATTTGCTAAATCTTTTAAATAATTGTTTTCCTCAATGTACACACAGCACCCCAAATTTATGGAAAAACACAGAATTGTTGACATTTTTGCAGACCCTTTGACCTAATACAGCCATGAGTCTTTTTGAGAAAGATGCATCAAGTTTTTCACACCTGGATTTGGGGATCCTCTGCCATTCCTCCTTGCAGATCCTCTCTAGATCTGTAAGGTTGATGGTAAACATTGGTGGACAGCCATTTTTAGGTCTCTCCAGAGATTCTCAAAAGGGCTCTGGCTGGGCCATCCAAGTACAGTCACGTAGGTGTTGTGAAGCCACTTCTTTGTTATTTTAGCTATGTGCTTATGGTCATTTTCTTGTTGGAAGTTAAACCTTCGGCCCAGTCTAAGGTCCAGGGTAGGCATGGCCTGGTATAAGATTCTGACAGTATGGTAATCTTGGATAAAAATATCACGGTTTCAGGGTATCACGGTATTGAGCTCACTGCTCTAAAATATATTCTTTTTAAATGTCTGGGTAAAAAACAAAAGCTTTTTTCTGCTTTGAAAACAATATATTTTATTTTTTGAAAAATGTATAATATTTTGGAGCAGTAAACACGTCAGGCTAATTAATTCAAATGATTCATTGACTTCAGCTGTCTTCATTAGTTTTCTAAAAAAAGTAGATTAAAGTAGATTTCTTTACAATTTAAAATGGCATATTTGGATATCTTTTCTGCTGGAGATACCGTTCTAAAAAAACTAAGAAAATGTAAACAAAAAAATCTTGCACACACCTTAGAAACGGTATTAAAGAAAATTTTGCCGGTTTTAAAATCTTGACTTTTCCAAACCGCGGTATACCTTGTAAACGGTTATCGTCCCATGCCTTGTCCTGGGCACTCTGGAGAAGGATTTTGTCCAGGATATCCCTGTACTTGGCTCCATTCATCTTTCCCTTGCCTCGATAGCAAACAGTCATCTCTGCAGCTAAATAAAACCCCACAGCATGATGCTGCCACCCTAGTACTTCACTGTAGGGACTGCATTGGAAAGGTGATGAGCAGTGCCTGGTTTTCTCCACACATACCACTAGGCATAGGCCGGTATAAGATTCTGACGGTATGATAACCTTGGATAAAAAATATCATGGCTTCATGGTTTCACGATATTGTGATTACTACTCTAAAATATATTCTTTTTAAATGTCTGGGTAAAAAGCAAAAAAAAAATTCCCCTTTGAACACATTATATTTTATTTTGAGAAACTATTAAAATATTTTGGAACAGTAAACATGTCAGGCTAAATAATTCAAATAAATTATTGACTTCTGCTGTTTAAATTTTTTTCAAAAACATATATTTTTTTTACAATTTAAAATGGCATCTTTGGATATCTTTATTTAAAGTAGATAAAAAAAATCGTACACACCTTAGGAACGGTATTGCAGAAAATTTTGACGGTTTTAAAACCTTGACTTTTCCAAACCGCGGTATACCTTGAAAACGGTTATCGTCCCATGCCTACATACCACACATAAGAATTAAGACCAAAAAGTTCTATTTTGGTCTCATCAGACCAGAGAACCTTATTTCTCACCATTTTGGAGTCCTTCAGGCTGGCTTTCATGTGTCTTGCACTGAGGAGAGGCTTCCTTCAGGCCACTCTGCCATAAAGCCCCGACTGGTGGAGGGCTGCAGCGATGGTTGACTTTCTACAACTTTCTCCCACTGCATCTCTGGAGCTCAGCCACAGTGATATTTGGGTTCTTCTTTAACTCTTTCCAATGCTCTTCTCCCCTGATAGCACAGTTTGGTCAGTTCTATAAAGGGCTCTGGTTGTCTCAAACATCTTCCATTTAAGGATTATGGAGGCCACTGTGCTCTTAGGAACTTTAAGTCCAGCAGAATTTTTTTGTAACCTTGGCCAGATCTTTGCCTTGCCACAATTCTGTCTCTGAACTCCTCAGGCAGTTCCTTTGACCTCATGATTCTCATTTGTTCTGACATGCAGTGTGAGCGGTAAGGGGTTGTATAGACAGGTGTGTGGCTTTCCTAATCAAGTCCAATCAGTATAATCAAACACAGCTGGACTCAGCTAAAGGTGTGGAACCATCTCATGGATGATCAGAAGAAATGGACAGAACCTGAGTTAAACATATGAGTGTCACAGCAAAGGGTCTGAATACTTGGAATCATTGAATATTTCAGCTTTTCTATTTTAATCTGCAAAATGTCAACAGTTCTGTGTTTTTCTATCAATATGGGGTGCTGTGTCTACATTTAATAAGAAAATAAAACTTAAATGATTTTAGCAAATGGCTGCAATATAACAAATAGTGAAAAAATTAAGGGGGTCTGAATACTTTCCATACCAATTGTATTTTTTGCTAAACATTAAAGATATAATGAGGAATGTTGGAAACCGGTTACTTCTTAAGCCTGGTTTATACTTCTGCGTCAAGTGATCGCCGTAACCCACGGCGCAAGCCTCACGCGTAGCCGTGCATTTATACTTCTGCGCGCTGTTTCTGTTTCTCTGCAATACACTTCCGAAACGCTAGCTGGCAGTAGGTGTTTATGTTTCTCTGTGTCGAGTTTCTTCGCTGTTTTTTTTGTTTTTCCTGAACACTTCCTTAATGTACAAGTGGCTCAAACTCGCTCATTTTGAGGCGGGAACCGTCGGACGTGGAACAACTTTATTCATGAGGTAAACACAAAACAACAGTCTCCATCCGGAGCTCCTTCACGGGACTCCACACTTGTAAACACTCGCTGCATCGGGCGCGCGGCTCTCACCTCCGCCCATACTCGTCAGCGATACCAAGCCGACCAATCACAGAGCTTGCGCTACGCGTACGCGTTACATTTTTTGAGAGGTGCACGTCAGCGACGCCGATGGCCACGGCGAGGGGCTATGCGTCCACGCGTAGGCTGCGCCATAGCATACGCATGCACTTGACGCAGAAGTATAAATCGGCCTTTACTATGGAAGTCTATGGTTTCCAACATTCTTCAATATACATTATTTTGTGCTCAACAAAACCAAAAACACAAACTGGTATGGAGCATGTAAAAAGGGAGTAAATTATAACATATTTTTCATTTTTGGTGAACTATCCCTATCCCAATAGATAACTATATCAACTTGCTAACTTTTTTTTTTTTTAAATCCTCATAAAAAGTCCAGAGAATTGCATTGTCATTCAGAGTAAAGTATGACTCTGCTCTGTGAATGCACTTTTATTTATATCCAAATACCTCTGCTTGTATTATTTAAAATGTTTATATTTTTTTGTTTTTAGTGGTTGAAATAAATTGTAGTAAGCATGCCCAGTTAATCCAGAAACTTATTGAGTTTAACGAAATAAAGATTTTGGGAAGTCCTGTAAATTATTCCTCAAAAAATAAATAAATACGTGTGTGTATTTATATTGTTATTATTAATATTATTAGTAGTAGTTTGAGTAATATACTCTTATGAACAATACTAAAACATTTCTGTCACATTTTGTTTGCCAAACTATTATTTTGTCAGAGTTTCTGCATATACTCTAGGGGTGTCAAAATTAATTGTTTCTTCGGTGCACCGCGATGCAGACGTGGACAATTCGGTATCGGTTCAGTAATAATCATAACCGGTTATTATGTACTAACGTCATTTATCTCACATGCGCTATGTCGCAGTAGCTTACTATGGCGAGGGAGGCGAGTATTTATAACGCTCCAAATACTTAAAAACTCAGAAACTGTGCACAATTTTATTGCGTGTGTGTTTTGCTGGACAGTGTTTCACTGACACTTACAGCAGAAGCCCCTATTTCACGGCGATTAAGAGAATGAAAGTAATCTCCATTTCTCTCTCTCTCTCATTGTCTGTGGCCCATGAGTGCATCTGTGAAGAGCACCAGCATGTAAGAACCAATCACAGCCCTTTCTGTTGAGCACGTGACCAATCAAAGGGATGTAAGACAGAAATTGGTAGACAAGGGTCAGAAAGCGAGCGGGTAATTTATATTTGTTTATTTGCTATAAATGCTCGTGTTGTTTAAAGGTACAGTTTATATATCTGACTGTTTGTATTAAAGGACAAAATTGTTTTACAAATAGTATATAAGTATATTTATACATTTTAATACAAGAATTGCTGTGCTGTGAAGAAAATATAAAACTGTATGGAAAGAATCGTCAATGCAACGAGATATCGAATTGAACCAAATCGATGGCATGGTAATCGTAACCGAACCGTGAGACCAGTGTAGGTTCACAACTTTAATATGCACAATATTTATGTTAATAATTAATAGTCTATTTGTAGTTTTATAGTCATATACATATTATTTTTACAGACTCCAAATCATGCCTCCAAGTGATAGAATCTTTCAAAAATGATCATCCTTTGATTGACAGTATTTTAACCAAAGTTCACCATCTACAAAACCAGTTTTATCATATAATTTTTTGCTGGATTCCAGGACATGTCGGGCTTACAGGAAATGAGCGAGCTGATGCAGCTGCTAAAGACGCTTTGAAGCAAGTGGTGAACAAATGTAAAATTCCTCCTTCAGAGATGAGACCTTTTATCAACGTTTACATTTTAAATAAGTGGCAAGAGGAGTGGGATGCATTGGAAAATAATAAATTACATGAAATCCAACCTGAAATCTCACACAGAATTTTAAGGCTAGAGTTGATCAAGTGATTTTTACCAGATGTCGTATTGGACATACAAGATTAACCCACGCCTTTTTACTTAAAGATGAAGACCCCACACAATGTTTTTACTGCACAATTCCTCTTACAGTAAAACACATTTTACTGGACTGTCCTGCTTTTAATGATTCCAGAAGACTTTTTTATGAAATTAACTCTCTTAAGGACATTTTTAACAAAGTGACACCAGGAAAAATGTTAGAATTCTTATCAAGTATTAATTCTAAAAAACTTATTTAACTTGTGTATTCATTTGTTTGTTGTTCTTAATTGTTTATTTATTATTGAAATGTTCTTGCCATGAAAATGGCCTTGGTTGCTGACATGGCAATAATGAAAAATACATTACATTACATTATAGTCATATACACATGATCTGATTTCATAAACTGTGCTGAATTTGAATTATTTATTCAAAATATGTCAAATTTCACGTTCATTACTGTGTTATTCAACTATTTTAATGTGTGTGTGTGTGTGACTGGATTTGGTCTTTTTCAGAACCCAGCTACAATAACCAGAATACTCCTCAGTCACTTCAACTGGGACAAAGAAAAGCTTATGGAGAGGCAGGTTATTTTGCTTAACATGCTCACAAAAGGTTTCTTTATTCTGATAAATCTGAATAAACAGCAAGCATTGATGAATGTCCTTTCTTATTCATCTTCCTCTATATAACATATAAATGCTCTTGCAGGTACTTTGATGGAAATCTGGACAAGTTGTTTTCCGAGTGCCATGTCATAAACCCTAGCAAAAAGCCCAAAACGCGACCGATGAGCACACGATCCTCCAGTCAGGATTTGCCCTGCCAGATCTGCTATCTGAACTACCCAAACTCGGTCAGTCTATGAAGTATAATGTCTCTCAGTTAAAGTATAATGTCTTCGTTATCACTGCCACTCCTAAATGCCCTTCAGATAGACCTTTGATAACAGAACTATAAAGAAGTCCATTGAAATTACTCCATTTAGTTTGCACAACTTGATGACTTATTGGATGGGAATGTGTGTGTGTGTGTTTTGTTTTTTTCTCCTAGTATTTCACAGGTCTTGAGTGTGGACACAAGTTCTGCATGCAGTGCTGGGGCGATTACCTAACCACCAAAATCATTGAGGAGGGAATGGGACAGGTCTGATTGCATATTGAATCCTCAACTAAAATTTCCCCCTATGTAAAATGTGTTTGTTCATATTGTATGCTTGTTTTTTATCTTCACAGACCATCTCGTGTCCTGCTCACAGCTGTGATATATTGGTTGATGATAACACTGTAATGTAAGTGCTTTTTTGTGTGTGAAATTAGCCTATTTTTAAACTTATTTCCTATTTTTTAATGTTTTGTTTTGATTCGTAGGAGACTGATCACAGATTCTAAAGTGAAGTTGAAGTATCAACATTTAATCACAAATAGTTTTGTAGAGGTAAGAAGTTTGTTCGTGTTACTTGCATGATTAGTGACTGAAATACAAATGATTGTTGTTAGGACAAAGATGCCAGATGCTAATATCAGTCAGTTAGTATATCTATCAGTGGCTACATTTACATGAACATCAGTAATTGAATGATTTTCCTTAATCTGAATAAGACAATAATATGATTAAGGTGTTTATATGAGTTGCTTATTGAATGTTCCTTTCATGATCCTGTTTTACATCTTATAGCACATAATTTGATTAACGTCACGGAACACCATGCTATCCACATTTCCTCCGGAGTTTCATGTAATTTCGAGTGTTTATTTTTAATTTGTCGACTTTAACTGCAGTTTGGCATCTTTACTTTCATTCAGGAACATTTCATGCATGCCCCAGTGACAAACAAGATATTGGATGCGAGTATGAACTGCTGGAAGAGTGTCGTTTTAGTGAAATTTGATATTTGATGATGCAGAGAATTGCCAAACAGCCATGTGTGTATTAACTATCCTGTCGCAAAATGCAGCAAAAATCCTACACGATGGTAATAGTTTGATTGCGGTGTTTACATATCTGTACTGCATTTCAATAATGCGACTAAAATCAGCATACTCCACATGTATTAATTTGATTTCGGTTTAGTTTGTTTATGACCTTAATTGGATTAAATTTATCAGAAATCACTGTTTACATGGTAGACCTTTAATCAGAGTACTGTTTTAATCTTATTAAAAACAGATTATTGGTGTCCATGTAAATGTACTCACGCATGTTATGCAATAATACTACTTTTCTAAGTAACGAGTAAAGTAATGTGTTACAAATTAAATTAAAAATCCTTAATCAAAAAGAGGTTTAACCAAAACGTAACAAGTTAACAGGGAATAAAAATATAATCCCTGGTGCCCCCGTGCTCTCTCTCTCATCAAAATATAAACCAAAAACACAACCACTGAGAATTAACAAGAAAATATGATTTATTTTATAGAAAATAAGGAGCAAAAATAACATCGGGTGGGGTTCAGCCAAAATAAATGACAATAAACCAAACTAACTAAATTAGAGCAAACTTCCCTGGAAAATTCATTTTCTTGTCGGCTTAGTCCCTTTACCAATCTGGGGTCGCCACAGCGGAACGAACCGCCAACTTATCCAGCACATTTTTACGCAGCGGATGCCCTTCCAGCCGCAACCCACCTCTGGGGAAACATCCACACACTCGTACACTATGGACAATTTAGTCTACCCAATTCACCTGTACCGCATGTCTTTGGACTGTGGGGGAAACCGGAGCACCCGGAGGAAAACCACACGAACGCAGGGAGAACATGCAAACTCCACACAGAAACACCAACTGACCCAGCCGAGGTTCGAACCTACGACTTAGCGACCTTCTTGCTGTGAGGCGACAGCACTACCTACTGCGCCACTGTGTCGCCCTCCCTGGAAAATAGATAATAAAATAAAATACAGAAACTTACCTCCCTATACTAACACAGGAGAAACGAAAATAATAAACAAAAGGCACCAAACCTCCCTACCATGCTCCAAGCCAGACAGGGAGACAGAGAACCGGGTTTCTTCACATCAGCATCTCACAAAACGCCATATAAGAGACATCAGTAACAAACACTCATTTTGGATCACTTAAGCAACAATATCTCCACAAATAATTAACAAACGAGGAATCGAGAGAGAGCGGGGAGCCGCTGAATCCATGCTCTCTGAGGTTTTAAATACAGCCGCCAGCACCAATCCAAGCACCAATCATGATCCGACGTAATCCGCTGCACCTGTGAATAATTCAGAGAGAGAGAGCAAGAGAAAGAGAGCGAAAGAGAGAGAGAGAAAGCGAGAGAAAACACCACACACACACACACTACACTATACCACAACATTTACTCGTAACAAATGCATTACTTTAAAAAATGAAGTAATAATATTTGAGTTACTTTTTTAAAAATGTTACTTGAGTTACTTTTTAGAATAATTAATACGCTTTTAAAAAATTGTTTGCTAAATTAAAATTACTGTAATCATATTGAATCACACTCTTACACAAAATAAGCTCCCCGGGGTAACAGACAGAAATGTTAGGCTCTGCCATCTTGGCTTTTGTGATGGAAGTATTCTCATTATTTTAAACACTTGGAGAATAGTCTCAATGGATAGTGATTTTACTGAACTAATAAGACAAAAATACAAAAGTAGCAAACACATTGCTTTTAACTTTCATTATTTCACGATTTTTGATAAGAGCTGATGACAGAAAATGATTGCTATGAAGATACATGCTGCTGGATGAGAGTTTGACTGTAGTGCTAAATTTAGATTGATCAATTAACTTGTAGTGTATGTTTTTGGAATGTGGGAGGAAACCGGAGAACCTGGGGTAAACCCATGCGAGCACGGTAGGAACATGCTAAGTTTGCACAGAAACTACAGCCGGCCACTTAATGGACTAGAACCGGTGACGTTCTTGCTGTGAGGCAACAGTGTTAATCACTGGGCCACTGTGCCGGCCCTATGAAGGTAAAGGTGGTGGAGTAGGGGTGGAAGGGGGGATTCTTCAAATCGAAGATGACTGTAGTGAGAAACCCTGGCTCTTTATAGTGGGTTAGGAATCTGATTGGTGGATCATACAGAGTTAATACAGAACCAGCCGTGTTCAATCATAATCACGTGATTCTATTATCAATTAACTTCACTTACTGAAAAACAGCTGCGGGTGAAGTACAGGGTGGGCCATTTATATGGATACACCTTAATAAAATGGGATTGGTTTCCTGAATACAGTTCCTGAAAAGTGGATTGGTCCTCGTGGGCCAGTTGAATGGCCCCCAAGGTCTCCCGATCTGACCCCCTTAGACTTTTATCTTTGGGGTCATCTGAAGTCAATTGTCTGTAATTTATTAAGGTGTATCCATATAAATGGCCCACCCTGTATATTGATCGCAAGTGCTCAGATTGTGATCACATCTCAGTTTTGTTCTGTTGATATGTGATCCAAATATTCGTAGCTTGAAACAGATGGAAATATGATTGCAATTACTATGACCACTATGGCAAGGGCTTAAATGGAGCAGTGCTCATAATATCGAGCGGAAAAAAAAAGAAAGACCGCTGTGAAACATAACCTGCTTTGTATTTTTGGATATCACAGTTTAGATCTTTTAAGAGCTGTGTGAGTTATTGCCGTCTATGACTGTGTCAGGAATATCGAAAACAAAACCAACTTAACTCCGCTCCTTTAGCGCCCCTCACAGAGCTTGATCCACGCTGGCATTTCTCCCCTTGGGTTGAGGTTTTGGAAACGGAATAAAACTCCACCAACACTTCCAAACTTTTAGGATACCGGGTATCAGATTTGCACAATACATATGCACAATGCTTTAGCTCGTTTTCCCACTCGAAAGCTTGACAGAACTCCTGCGCGTAGCTACGGTTGCTAAGCCACGATTGGTGTGTGATAGTTTTCGGGTGTGGCTTAGCGAAGGGTCAATTTAGTTTACTCAATTCCCCTATACCACATGTCTTCGGACTGTGGGGGAAACCGGAGCACCCGGGGGAAGCCCATGCCAACACACAACATGCAACAGAGAGAACATACATACTCCACACAGAAATACCAACTGGCCCAGCCGGGACTCGAACCAGAGACCTTCTTGGCGTCAGTGCTAACCACTAAGCCACCTTGCCGCCCTATTACATGTTAATATTATTTTATTATTTGTTTTTTATGTAAAATTGTTCTGGTGTCAGATATGTTTCTTCTGGTTGATATATTAACTGTAGCTTTTAGTGATTTGTGACATGTCTGTTGGCATTGCATGCATTAATACAGTGATCTGTTTTAAAGTCTTTCTCATTGATATTCTCTGCTCTTCAACAGTGTAACAGACTGTTGAAGTGGTGTCCGGCTCCTGACTGCCACCATGTGGTCAAAGTTCAGTATCCTGATGCCAAACCAGTGCGCTGTAAATGCGGGAGACAGTTCTGGTAAGAGTCTAATGCAGTGCAGAGCTTCAGTGCATCAGCAACTTTAGCTTTGTATCTTAATGATAGTGCAAGTGATCAAGATTAAAGGTGCTGTATGTAAGTTTTTGCCTCTTCTAAAGCATAAAAATACCATAATATGTTTGCAGATATTTATGAAACGTGCTAAGTGAGCATTCTTGTTTATCTAAAAAACAATGCTAAAGTCAGATATTCTGCTTTGAAAATGGGTGCTACGAGCCAGAACGCTGTCTTTGTTTTGGTCCCTTTAAACCGCCCAATGCCACTTTAGTTAATTAAATTTCAGCACCCCAGGTTGCCTTGGTGGAAAACCGCTTCTTTCTTTCATTCAGTCAGTCAGGAAGGCTCTTAAAGTATGTGTCCATGACCAAAATGTGACTTCTGGTGGACAGTAACAGCCTGAGGTAACAAATGAGGTGGTTAATCATTAGCAAATAATATAAATATTATGAACGTAAACATTAGTTGAGCAGGTTACATTGTAACATTGTGTTCTAACAACACGAGATTTGCAGTGATAAGCAATTTGGCTGTTTGCACCAGACGAAACACGACAGAAATTTAAATACAGCCGTTCAGAAGCACAGAATAGTGCACTCACTGCACTCCAACAAAATGCTAAAGTTTATAATTTAATTAATATATATTAAACCTCTTTAACATTAATAAATGTAGATGCTGAATCACTGATATGTGTTGGCAATATATAAGTTCAATTTCAAGCAGTTTATTTTATTTTCAAGATCTGAGGTGAACTATCTGCTGCTGCTTTCAGTAGTATGACAATAAATGTCCTGTAAAATGGCATTCAAACTCACATTATTAGCATTTAACACTGAATAAAGCACATGAGGTGAACCTGAATTTTCTGTTGTTCAACTGCAGGAAATAGAGGCTGTTTCTAAAATATATATTTCAGGTGTTGGTTAGGACATAAACTCCTTTTGATATGGAAAACATTTCTTCTATCGTGTACCGTTGCTT
Source organism: Danio kyathit (assembly GCA_903798195.1). Taxonomy (NCBI): domain Eukaryota; kingdom Metazoa; phylum Chordata; class Actinopteri; order Cypriniformes; family Danionidae; genus Danio; species Danio kyathit. The sequence goes on from LR812525.1 coordinate 16,305,007, forward strand.
TTAGTTAGAACGCAGTTTAAATCAGCCTTCAGGCTCGACAGTCAGGCACACTGTTGTTGGTGTCATCAATCTGGCAATCTGCGCTCGCATTTGTTTTGAACCAGGGGTGCAATACCTAGTTCAACCACTGGGTGTCAAACTTGCATACTCCACCTTTAAAGGGATAGTTCACCCAAAAATTAAAATTCTATCCTCATTTACTCACCCGTCCTAAAAACAATATTTGCTTTTAGGTTAGTTTTCAGCTTTCTTTAAAATATCTTCTTTAGTGTTCAACTGAAGAAAGAAACTTAGTGAGTAAATGTTTATTTTTGGGTAAACTATCCCTTTAATTATTTAATGTGTGATTGATTGTATACAATTTTATTTTCTGTGGCAAATCCTTTTCTGTCATGATTGAATTGTTTTTTTTTTTTTTTTTTTTAAAGACATTACAGAGCTTTAAAGGGCCACGAAACCCCCTGTCTCAGCTGGGTGGTTTCACACCTCTAGTTTGAAAAAAGTCAGGAAAGTGGGCGTGTCCATCTCTGGGAGTGTGGAAGTGTCGGGGGAGGGAAAGAGGGAAGGACTTGCAAAGAAATGAACTTCCATTTGGGCACGCGCTGATGTCACAGGCAAAACAAACACACAGACGCAGTATGTTTGATACCGCTCGGCGAATGGGAGAAAAAAATCCTCCGCATTTCTCTGTAATTTATGTACTCGGTAGGTAGCGTCAGAAATCCGTGTGTGTATAGACTATCCTGTCACAAAATTTGGCGAACATCCTGCACGATGGGAATAGTTTGTGTTAACATGTTTACACTCGAAGAGCAGCATTTACAGCGGATCTTTCAGTCTATAATATTGTACTGTAATATTGCAGTGATATTAACATACTGTAAACTTAGTAACTAAATCATTTTGACTATGGTATGTCTTTAAAAACTGAAAGAGCACTGCTGACGATACAAGCTAACTTTGCAATCTGGGTTAAACAAAGAGCACTGATCGCACACACTTACCAAATCTGTAGACAGACAATCACACTGGAACTGTGTCTTTTTATTAAAAGGAGACGAGCGGCAAATCCAGATTTCATCATTTCCAGATGCGAAAAGCTCTCGGGTAAAAAATGTTCCTTACAAACGCATTTCTGTCGCGTGCACTGTAGATACACGTGATTCCAGCAGCTCTCTCATAGAGGGAAAATGAAAACAAAACCTTCGTTGCAACACCGACAACCCGTGTCTCCAAATTCTTGTTCTTTCACTTGTTTTAGCAACACAACGTGGCGTCTCTCTACCGTCTGAACACTGTAAACAGTCTCTGGAGCTATCATGCATATTAATGAAGTTTCGCGTCATGCACAATAGAGCGCGCTGATTGGTTTGAAGCACGTCTTTGTCATGAATTAATGCCGCACACTCAGATATGTCACAATGTTCTCGAAAGGACAGACAGCCACTCTCCAGGCTGGATTTACACGCAAGTATGTCATGGCCATGATGCAGCTTCAAAAATTCGTTTCAAACCGGAAGAACGAATTTGCTCAAAATAACGCAAAAACAACCAATTTTCACTTTTTAGTGCAATATATGTGTCCTAATAGTGTTTATAGCAGCGTGGGACACATATATGACTGTCAACAGCTCAAAAAATGTGTTTTGGTGTTTCGTGACCCTTTAAAATGACGAGGGGTGAGAATTGTCTTTAATATGTTTTTAAATGTGATTCCTTCAAAAATGGGACAACTTTTATCAAAAGTAAACCTTAAACAGTTTTGTATATTTATCGTATGTATTATTTATTTCCGTTGATGTCTTTTTATTGTTAGAATTGATTATTATTATTATTATTATTATTATAGAAAGTGATAATTATAAAATGTTGTAAATTTGATCTTGGTTTGCTATGAAATAGCCAGAGAAGCTGATATGGCAATGCATTCAAATCTCTCTTTCTCTCTCTTGAATGTGTTTTTATTTGATCAATAACCAGTTTTAATTGTGGAGAGAACTGGCATGACCCTGTTAAATGCAAGGTATGTAGGCGGCAAATTACTGCATTAAGCACTCACATTATGCTTAATTATCAATGTTATTATTGCATTGGATTTGTTATGAGTTTTTTCTTTTCTATAATATAATGTTTCTACTGTTGAAGTGGTTGAGGAAGTGGATAAAGAAGTGTGATGATGACAGTGAAACATCCAACTGGATTGCAGCAAATACCAAGGTACTGGAATCTTACATTAAAAAAATAATGTAACGGTAAATATATTGTATAATAGAAATGTATTGAAAACACTTAAATGTAATTCTTTAAAAAATATTTTTAAAATAACAAAAAAAAAAAAAATGATGGAGGAGGCATTGAAGTTGAATCCAAAGAATCTTGATGAACTCTGGGAGTCCTGCAAGAACCCTTTCTTTGCCATTCCAGATGACTTTATTAATAAGTTATTTGAGTCATTGCAGAGATGTATGGATGCAGTCCTCCAAGCTCATTGGAGTCACAATATTACTTATTTTTCCACTGCACCATGTCTTTAAATTCTACACTGTACATTATTTCTGTTAAGTGACAAGACTTTTGTCTAAGCAAAGTCAGACCTTACTGTCCTACGTTTCTACTGCCTAAAGGGTCCCAAGGTACCCTTTCGGTGGGCGTGGTGTAGGACAGAAAGTTTCAGTCGACCTCATTTTCGCTCAAGGAAATGTCAAAGTGAAGCTGTACGGGTCATTCACAAATCATGAGAAGCACTTCTCACCAAACAGATGCTTTATACACATAAATACTTGTGTATAAATGTTCATTACTATTTGTTTTATGAACAGGATTTGATTGTAACTGCAGATCAATGATCAATGAGTGCAAAATAGCCTACTGTAAATTTTGACAGTAGAAACGGCCATAAAAGCGTACCGAACATTAGCGTACCGTACCACTCAGTGTAAATGGGCCATTAGTCATGACAACTTGACATTATCAAGACAACATAACTTGTCATAAATCTGTCATAAACATGATTGACATGAGGCCATTTTAGCCATTTTATAACTTTTATAAGTGTCATTAATATTTTTCTTGACCTCAACAACAAGGTACAAATCAAATTTCTCTATGCTATTAGAATGTATGGCACTGTTATAAAGTAATTCGACAGCATATTGACACTTACTGAGATACTTTGACAAATTCCGTTTGTTGCACTGAAAAAAGGGATCAGAATTATCTATTATCATGGCCTCATGACAGTCATGTTTTTCACAGGTTTATGACATGTTGTCTTGATAATGTCAAGTTGTCATAACAAAAGGCAGGTTAGGATGTGTTTGTCAAGTTTGCATCTTTGCATTCTAAATGACATAACTGAGCAAATTACACCTAATGACAGTTGTCATAAGCATGTCATATGATAATTATAAAGGTGCCATTTCAGATGACTTTATTAATTAGTTATTTGAGTCATTGCAGAGATGTACTGTATGGATGCAGTCCTCCAAGCTCATGGGAGTCAGACACAATATTAATTCATTTTCCACTGCACCATGACTTTATATTCTATATTGTACATTATTTCTGTTAAGTGACAAGACTTTTGTCTATGTAAAGTTAGACCTTACTGTCCTAATTAAATAATTCAAAATCAAGGCATGATCATATTTTAATTTGCTAAAATAAGCGTAATCTAGAAGCTTTTGCCTTTCATATAAGCCACTTCTGATACCAAATGATCAACTAGAAGTCAAGTTATTAATTGTTGTTCCTAAAACTTGGATAGAAGACAAGACTTTTGTCAGGTAGTGTACATATAAAGTGACATGCGAGGAGAAAAAAAAAGCAAAGCGGAAAAGAATTTCATTTTAATTTTGAGCAGATCTATCCATTTAAATAACAAAACTAATTGATTTACATGCATTTGACTAGCAATAACAAATAAACATGCATAGCTAAGAGTAAAAATGTGTATTGTGTATTTCCCAAAGTTTCACTTTCATTTTGAAACTTCTGTCTGTAAAATAAATTTTCAAATATTGAAATATAATAATAAATAATATGTTTGATGTATATTTTTAGCTTTCATCAGTGACACACCGCATACATGCTCAATCAACGTGTCAATAAACCTAAGCTAGCTATTCCCGTTTTTGTTAGGAATGTCCCAAATGTCATGTGACCATTGAAAAAGACGGCGGCTGTAATCACATGGTGTGTCGAAACCAGAATTGTAAAGCAGAGTTCTGCTGGGTTTGTCTTGGCCCCTGGGAGCCCCACGGCTCCGCTTGGTGAGTCCCTTCATAACCGCTCATGTCTTTTTAAGCACATTGTTTGTTCATTATAATAACATGTTCGTTTCTCTCAGGTATAACTGCAATCGCTACAACGAAGATGATGCAAAAGCAGCCAGAGATGCTCAGGAGGTAATTTCAGTCTTCATTTTAAATCTCAAAGATTGTTTTTCTTTTATAGCATCACATCAGTGAAATTTGATACCACAATCTGTTAGAGGATGTGTATCTTTTAAGTGATTTAAGTATAATTTTAAGAAATTACTTCTTAATCCGCATTGTGAACATTAAGCTATTTGATGTTGTTGTTGTTGTTGTGGTTGTTTTTTGTTGTTCATTTGAGTATTGTTTATAGTTTGAATTTGTATTTTTGTTGGTATGGCCTTTAACATCTGGCTAAGGGACAACCAACTAGTTTTTGGGCTTATTTGGGTACATTTACATCCTTGGGGAATGTTGATTTAATTTACACTGTCCCATGTTGTGATTCTTGTGAAATAAATAAATAAAGATGGATTGTCAGTCCCATTATGCACTGCAGCATTAACAGGGTGTCCGAGGGGTATAAAGTATTAAAAGTTAACCAATCTATTTTGAGAAATTTAAGGCCCTTGAAGGTCCTGTAAAGTGCTTTGAAATGTGCATTTTTATTTGATGTTTGACGTAATCTCAACCGAAACACAGAGGATGAGACAGAATGTACTTTAACAAAAAAATAAATAAAAAACAGCCAGTAGTGTTTTGTTTTATCACCACTCTGCCAGTGAGAGTGGTTCAGCTCAAGGGTGTCTTGAAGGGGGCGGGGCATGCCAGACACCAGAGAGCATTTGATTGGTCAAGATTTGATGAGAAACTGAAGTTTGAGGAGACGTGAAAAAAAACGTTGATTCATTTAAGTGACAAATTATAAGCTTTACATGTTTATATCAGTTTCATATCTTCTAAACGTGAATTTTATCAATGTTTTGGTGTGCACTAGCTTATAGATATCTTAAAAACCAACAATACAGATACTAACATCTAAAAAACCTTTATTTTAATTTCATGGGACCTTTAAAGCGTCTTTAATGCTATTTAACAAGGTATTACATTTTATATTTACTAGTTGTATGGTAAAGTTTGCCTGAATTTGATCTGCGAATATTATGGTTTTTGATGATTTGTCATCACTCAAATTTGTTTACTGTTATTCCCACTGTTTAACCAGCTGAAAGAGAGTGAATTAGCATTGTATACGGAATCTTTGTACGTTTAAATCACTTCCAATAGTTCAGCCTGTGCTTGTTCTTCGTTCCCACCCTTTTGTATTATATTGTATTGACTAGTTAACCCGAGCTAAGGCTCTTTAGTTGTGCTTTCTAACATTCAGTATTTAGTAAATATACTTAGTGATGTGACGTCATGTTGAGGCTTTGATGCATGTGTTACAAAAATTGCACATCTCGCGGTGAAGCAGTGTACCAGAGCTTTATTCGTTTTGTCATAATCACTTGATCAGTGACATCCGAAGCTTCATTTTCGCCTATACGCACGTGACTGCTTCGAATTTTGATTCAAAAGTTTAAACACCCTTGTGGGTTAGTAAAGTGTACTGTATAGTGAGAGATTAGATGCATACATTTCTGCTGTTTCAAAGCACTGTACCGATCCCACACACCAGTAATTCAACAAAAATATAATATTTATTTATAGTAAATAGCTTTTTAACCATACTAAAGATTATTAGTGTATTATTTACAGCTTTTTGTTTAAAGAATGCCACAGCATATTGTAGTATAGTGTGTAGTAGAGGCCAGCTGGCAGGTGCAGCAGAAAACCTTCATTACATAGCCTCTCCTTTGAGCATTCGCGTCTCATGCAGGAATCGAGTGGGTGCAGGATCGATTGGAATACGATAAGCGTAAATATTTTTGAATACCTTGAATTTTTCTACAGTCATTACTGGTGTATAACATTCATTATATGTTAAAACACTACAGTAATTGGGTGATTTGTTTATATTACTTTTGTTCTATTACTACATGATTGAGTTAGTCGGTTATAAACATTTGACATTTTTGCAACACAGTGCTTTCCCACACTTTAACCAGCAGGGGTTCTCATTGAGCTCTAATTTGGAAAGTTTCAAGTAACAAATCTTTTTCTGAGTTGAAAGGTTCACTGGTTCAGAAAGCTTAATTTTGCCATCACTAAATATACTGCTAGTTAAAAACTAGTTAAAATATCTTCAATGTTACCGGTTAAAACCTAAAGGGATGTTAAGGTCTTAAAATGTATGGGAAGAGTCTCAGAAAAGGTCTTAAGAGGTCTTGAATTTAACTGAAGTGAAAAACAAATTGAAATGTTTCTCTTTAGATAAAACCGATGTTGCCAAAGTTTTCCTTTTTTAAAATTTACATTTGGAAAAGGTAATAAATAGCAATTTATTGGAGAATTTCACAATATATTTCAAATGGCTATTTTTCAAATGGCGATATTTATCATGACAATTATTGGGATAATATCGTATCACTGGGACACTGCTCCTTGATGTTCCAACAATTATTATTAATAATTAAAAAGTTCTATTTAATGAAAAATTGCTGATTATTAGGGATGCACTGATACCATTTTTTTGAATCCCGATACCAAAATTATGAGTATCGACCGATACAGATCTGATCCCGATACTGTGCCCTTTTTCTGTTTTTTTTTTTTTATCTTAATACAGTTTCTATAGTTCTTGTGATAAAATCAAATAATTTTACTAACTTCTTTTGTAAAAAAATAACAGACCTATAGGCCTACTGTATATTACAGACGACACAATCTAACTTAAAACATGATGCTTGCTGTAAACTAGGCTACATTATTTGAGCATTCGTTATGACATTGATCTTGACCCACTAATGACCCAAATCATTGGTAAAATAACCAGCCTTTAAGCAAAGCCTGATATTTTCCTTCAGATTTGACGCAAACTGAACTAAACTGTCTGAGGCCAGTTTTACTTCATAAACATTCCCTTGCCTAAACTCGCCATGAGTGAGATGGAGAAAATGAAAGCATGCCAGCACAGAGAAAAAGTCAGATGCTCAAGACATAATATTTAAAATAATGCCTTTTATTAAACATGTAGCAAATACAGTTGAAGTCAGAATTGTTAGCCCCCCTGAATTATTAGCCCCCCCCTGTTTATTTTTTCTCCAATTTCTGTTTAATGGAGAGAAGATTTTTTTCAACACATTTCCAAACATAATAGTTTTAATAACTCATCTCTTATAACTGATTTTTTTTTTTATCTTTGCCATGATGACAGTAAATAATATTTTACTGGGTCTTTTTCAAGACACTTCTATACAGCTTAAAGTGACATTTAAAGGCTTAACTAGGTTAATTAGGTTAACTAGGCAGGTTAGGGTAATTAGGCAAGTTATTGTATAACGATGGTTTGTTCTGTAGACAATCGGGGGGAAATATAGCTTAAAGGTTCTAATAATTTTGACCTTAAAAGGGTTTTTAAGTATTTAAAAACTGCTTTTATTCTACCCTAAATAAAACAAACAAGACTTTTTCCAAAAGAAAAAATATTATCAGACATACTGTGAAAATTTCCTTGTTCTGTTAAACATAATTTGGGAAATATTTGAAAAAGAAAAAAATTCAACAGGGGGCTAATAATTCTGACTTCAACTGTATATGAGAGGTTTGGGATACAACAATGTACAGTGAAGCATTAATAAAATCTTTATTTTCCATTAAGCAAAGCAAATCATCCACCCGCACAGTTGTGCTCATTGGTCATCTGTTTTTGTCTAAAAAATTTTCTTTTTGGAACAAACTTTGTTTGGTATAATTTGTATCTTAATTTTGATCGGATTTGGATCGGTACCAGCTGGCCGATATCCAATCCAACAAAAATATGCAGTATCGAATCGATATCCGATCCAAGTATCGGGATTGATGCATCCCTACTCTTTATTTTTACAATCCTACTAGCTTTTTATTTGCAGAAAATCGTTTTCCTTTGGTTGATTTGAGTATCGTTATCAGATTCTGTCATAGTAGTACACTCATCTTGCTTTATTAAATCCATTAATTGATCCTTTATGTAAACACTGAATCTGTCAATCATGTTAATCTGTGGAAATTAACATCTCTAGTCACCTTTGTCACTTTAGTTTTTGTGAAGAAGACTAAAAATAGCTGTTGCAGGAAAGCATGACTTCTTCTGTGGCGGTGTGGCATAGATCTAGTAACCACATGAATGCTAGTACACTGCTGTTGTCTCCACTTTTCAGCGGTCCCGTGCAGCTCTTCAGCGCTACCTCTTCTACTGCAACCGCTACATGAACCACATGCAGAGTCTGCGCTTCGAGCACAAGCTGTACGCGCAGGTCAAGCAGAAGATGGAAGAGATGCAGCAACACAACATGTCGTGGATCGAGGTGCAGTTCCTGAAGAAGGCCGTGGACGTGCTGTGCCAGTGCCGCTCCACGCTCATGTTCACCTACGTCTTCGCCTTCTACCTCAAAAAGAACAACCAGTCCATCATCTTCGAGGTGAGCAAAATATCCTCTTCTGCTGAAGTGTAGAAAAGTTTTAAAGGTGCTGTAAGTAAGTTTTTGACGTTTCTAAAGCATAAAAATACCATAATATGTTTGCAGATATTTAAGAAACATGCTAAGTAAACATTCTTGTTTATCTGAAAAACAATGCTTAAGTCAGATATTCTGCTTTGAAAATGTGTTTTATGTGCCAGAACGTCTGTCTTAGTTTTCCAGCAAGGCAACCCGGGGTGCTGAAATATAATTGGCTAAACTGGCATTGGGCAAGTTAAAAGAACAAAAACAGAGCATTTCATTCATTCATTCAGGAAGGCTCTCAAAGCATGCATCCGCGACCAAAATGTGACCCCCGGTGGACAGTAGCAGACTCCGAAATGAGAAGCAGATTCAGAGTTCCACATGAGGTTATTAATTAACAAATAATAAAAAATATTACAACGTAAACATTAGATGAGCATGTTACATTGTAACCCCGTGTCCTAACAACACGCTACGTGACGACAGTGATGAGCATTTTGGCTGTTTGCACCAGACGAAACACGACAGGAATTTAAATACAGCCATTCAGAAGCACAGAATATGCACTCACTCACGAAATGGTAAGGTTTATATTCTAAATAATACACATTAATCCTCTTTAACATTAATAAATGTAGCTGCTGAATCACTGATATGTGTTGGCTTGCACTGAGTCACAATTCTAAAGTTCAATTTCAAACACTTTGTTATTTTCAAGATCTGAGGTGAACTATCTGCTGCTGCTTTCAGTATATGGCAATAAATGTTATGTAAAATGGCATTCAAACTCACATTATTAGCATAAAGCACATGAGATTTACCTGAGGTGATCGTTGTCAGGTTTCTGTTGAAATTTCTGAGAAATAGAAGCCGTTTATAATATATCACTTTGAGATGTTGGTTAGGACAAAAACTCTTTTTAATATGGAAATTATTCCTTCTATCCTGTGCTGTTGCCTTAATTTAGAACACGGTTTAAATCACTCGCTCTTGTCTTCAATCTGGCAACCTGCGCTTGCGTTTGTTTTGATCCAGGAGTGCAATATGTAGTTCAACCACTGGGTGTCAAACTTACATACTGCACCTTTAAGATCGTTTTATTTTTACTTTTGCAGGTCCTGTGAAGAGCTTTGAAATGTGCATTTTTTTATTCGATGTTTGACGTAATCTCTACCAAAACATGAAGAGAGGGTGTGCCAGAGTGTAGCTCCTCTCCTCTCCTCGTTTTGTTTTATCACCGCTCTGCCAGTGAGAGTGGTTGAGCTCAAGCGCATCAAATGGGAAGGGTCTTGAAGGGGGCGGGGCATATCAGATACTTGAGAGCATTTGATTGGTTATGATTTAATGAGAAACTGACGTATGAGGTGACGTGAAAAGAAATGTTAATCCATTTAGGCGGAAGTGACAAACTACAAACTTTACATGTTTATATCGGTTATATATCATCTAAACATGAATTTTGTCACTGTTTTTGAGCACACCTAGCTTATAGATATTCTAAAAACCATAATACTGATACTAACATCTAAAAAACTTTATTTTAATTTCAGATCTTTTTTTACTTTTAACACTAGAACAACAAAGGGGGTCATTTTGACTGTTTTTAATTTGCAATTTAATAACTTTGTTGAAGTAAAACACCAGATGTCCAGTTTTTTTCCCAGCATACTGTAGTTCCTTATTTCGGCTTTACCCCCAGAATGGTCCAGTCAAAGGTAGGCTAAACAAGCGCGTTGTAGAACAAAACGTATAATTCAAACAGTATCTTATTAATGTGCAGCAAGAGAAGCCAGGAGGGGTGGAATCATGCAGAATGGACTTATAACTGAGCCGATGTCTCGGCCGCACACCTGCGCAATCCTAGCCGAGACAGTGTGCAACCAAATCCTACACAGAGTTATCAAAATCCCCATCGATGCGCTACATCTATCTCAAGAAAATACATGGTTTAAGTATAAAAACTTTAATAAAAACGACAGTAATAATCCGGAGCAATGAAAAATTGGCGCTGGCTTTCATCAGAAAGTTGGCGCTGGCTTATTTATCTGAGGCAATAAAAACAAAAAAACATGCTAACCTTCTGTAATTGATTCATTCAAGACCAAATGTGAAATTAGAAGCATGGCGTTTAAAGATATTTTAGGGATTTTTTGCTTTGCTAAATTTTAAGTTAAACTTTTTAAAGATAATGCTATTTAACATGTTTATTGTAAAGCAATACTTTTAGGAAGTATTGCAAATGTGTTTACAATTTGAAGTTATAGTTGTTATTAATTTTGCATGCTTGTTCACCTACTTTAGTAAAATAGAAAACATTTCTAATAATGAAATCTAAATCAAATAGGTAAAAATTAGGTAATAATATTAATTAGCAAATTTATAATAATAATAGAAAGAGGAAAAAACCTTTGTGAGGCGAAAAAATAAATGGGGCCCTAGGGTTTGTTATAGCTAATATGTTCTTAATCCGGCCTTGCACATATCTATAATTCCCTGACTTTTACTAAATATGTGCATTTCCTACTAGCATTGAAGTGTTATTACAATTAGAAAACACAAAAGAGTTCTGATTATTTCTACCTAGAACTGCCATCGTGGTCAAAATGACTGCATGCATTTCAGTGTCTGCTACTTTTCCCTGTGACTTTAAATATGTGTGCCTCTTTTGCCTTCCTGCTAACAAAAACAACTTTCTGTTGGCAAAAACATAACGATAGTAATTGATTTGTTGTGGTGATTCTACAGTTGCTATGTTAACACAACAACTATAGTAATTAAGCTGCTGCGTGGATTTTACAGTTGCTATGTTAACACAACAATTTCACTTTTTCCACATTTGTTTGTTACAGCCTTATTCCAAAATGGATTGAATTCATTTATTTCCTCAAAATTCTACACACAATACCCCATAATGACAATGTGAAAAAAGAGTTTTTGAAATTGTTGCAAATTTATTGAAAATAAAAAACCTGAAAAATCACATGTACATCAGTATTCTCAGCCTTTGCTAAATATTTTGTTGATGTACCTTTCACAGCAATTACAGCCTCAAGTCTTTTTGAATATGATGCCACAAGCTTGGCACACTTGTCTTTGGGAATTTTTGCTCATTCATCTTTGCAGTACCTCTCAAGCTCTATCAGGTTGGATGGGAAGCGACGGTGTACAGCCATTTTTGGATATCTAGTTTCTTGTTTCTAGTCAAGAAAAATCTCAAGAATGATCAGTGGATATAGAATGTACCTGAGCTCAATTTAGAGCTTCACGGCAAAGGCTGTGAATACTTATGTACATGTGATTTTTCAGGTTTTTTATTTTTAATGAATTTGCAACAGTTTAAAAAACTCTTTTTTTCACATTGTCATTATGGGGTGTTGTGTGTAGAATGTTGAGGAAATAAATTAATTGAATCC
>LR812525.1:16327258-16344758 GCA_903798195.1 Danio kyathit
ATAAACAGAAATTAAGGAAACAAAATATACAGGGGGGCTAATAATTCTGACTTCAACTGTATGTAGCTGTTTGGAAAAGTGTTGAGCTCTTCTGACCCGGGACCTGTTGTGCGTTTCCCCTCTGGTGTAGATACTGTGAGAGTCGGCGGCGGGTGTTGCTCCAGCACGTTCACGAGGGCTATGAGAAAGACTTGTGGGAATACATTGAAGACTGAGCTGAACGTGCTCTGCCGTCGCCATCACCGCCATGTCGCATCCTCTCTCTTTTTTTTTTACGTGGCATCTGGATCTTTTCTTATTATTTAGACTTTAAGTTAATTTTACTGAAATAAAAAAGGTAGAATATTCAAATAAAACTCCTACGTCAGTATTGCAGTCTGTAAGAGTTGATTGTCAACGCGGCACGGAAATGTATTCCATTTCTCCACGCTTTTGCTGGAGATGCTAGTCGGTTTTTCATTTTTCCATTTTTATTTTCGTCTGAATTGTTTTTCATAGTCTGAGTTCAGATTGGCTTGTCTTGAGCGTAGCTTTACAGGCCGTGCGCTGTGTGTTGTGTTTGGTTGGCTGGCTTTATCGGGAAGTGTGTAGTTTGGAGCTGTAAATAGCACACGTGCATGGAACATGGAGTGGGATGGGTCTTTTTTTTTGTTTGTTGAAAAATATTTATTCTTTACAGATAAGAAGAGGCCACTTGACATTTGCCTCGTTTTAGTTTTTTTTTAAATGTTGCAGTCCCATATTAGAGGTGCGTAGTAACTGCAGGGTAACACTAGCCTTAATTACATGCAGATACACAATGGATGCAGAATAGAATTGGCTGAATCTCCCACAGAAATATCTGGGTCATATTTCATCCCAAAGTGAATAAATGAATAGATTTTTTTTAATAAATTTTTCAAAGAAATCATGAAGTAATTGAATTTTTAGAAGCCGTACAATAGTAATATTTAATTAATTTAATAATTAATTAAGTAATGCAAAATGACAAGCAAATTGGTTCATATTTATAGCAATAATTCTACTATAATTTCTACATTCATTTGTGTATTTTTATTATTATTATTGCATTTGTTTTTATTTATAAATATTACATTATTATTATTATAATTATTACATCTAATATCATTATTATATTTCATAATTTATTAATCAATAATTAATAATTATATATAAATAATTGAATTAATAATTAATTATTATATTATGTAATATATATATATGTGTGTGTGTGTGTGTTAACATAATAATCAATTGCATATATTAATATATTATGTATATAATTATTAATTATAATAATCAATATTATATTTCTATGTAATTATTACAAACAAATCTAATAAATTGATTATAATAATTTTTTATGTAATAATATGAATTAATTTATTAAACATATATATTTTTATAATAATATAATTATTAATTATTTAAATAAAAAATATGTATTACATTATGTAATAATAACAAATAACCAATTAATAAATAATAACAAATATTACATCTGTTTATGATTATTAATTCTATTATTATTAATAATTGAATTAATAATTACTCATTTTAAAATTATGTATGATATATAGTAATATAATTATCAATAATTGCATATATTACTATATTATGTATATAGTTATTATAATAATATTATATTTGTATGTAATATATAATGACAGATGTAATATATAATAATAATAATAATAAATGATTACATACAAATGTAATAAATATTATTGATTATTAAATTATTATTATAATAATTAATATTATTGATTATATTAAAATGATATATACATATTTATATATTTATAATATTTTTTATTTTGTAATATTAATATAATTATTAATTATTTTAATCAATATTTATTACATTTATGTTATATATTAATGTTATTATTATTATATACTACATCTGTTATTATATATTACATACAAATATAATAAATATTATTGTTTATTATAATAATAATAATGATAATAATAATAATTATATTAAGTGATATAATAAAAAGTAAAATATATGTATTTTATTATTGTTAATTTTTTTATTAATTATTTTATTAATTATTTTATTATTGTTAATTTAAAATAATGTAATTCTTAATTATTATAAGAAAAAATATATATTTATATATATATATATATATAATTTTTTTTTCTCTTTTTCTTTTTTTTATAAGTTAGTTTTTGTGGTGAAATATGGCCCTTAAATATTCTTTAATGTTTACATGAGATTCAGCGAATCGCTCTCATCTACAAATGCAGTTCTGAAAGCGAACAAGTTTTGCTTTTGAGCTACGATCAACAGGAGCATGCACTCACACCTTTTTCTTTTTTTTTATGATGAACCATCTCATCTTAGTTGATGTTTGCGTTGATGCATTGTGTATCTCTTTAAAACAGCTGTTATATCAAACACACTACCAGATGTTCCATGAGAGCAAACTTTGAGTGACATTCACTCACTAACAACTAAAGTCTCAAATGTTTTTACCTGTTCATTTACTTTTTTGAAACGTATGCACCTTTTATAGCGTGAGAGAAGGCAGATGGTATATCGAAAGCACTGTTCTAATGCCAAGTGGTTACGAGGCTTATTGGTACTGACCATCGAGCAGATAAAACCCAAACCTTGCATGGTCAAGCCTGGCTGTTATGAACAAAACATTGGCCTTTTCTGTTAAACTAAAAGGGCAAATATGAGCGCTGTGTTTACACTAATATCAGAAATGGCGGGAGTTGTTCAGTTCAGTTCAGAATGTGAGCAAATGTGACACCTGTTGTTTTATTTTAATATTGTTATCTTTTTATTTTTTTTCCCGTAAAACGCTTACTCGCAAATCACCGTTTTTACTTTCTTTACATCATTTCTTCACCCAGTTTGAATGCATGGTCGTCATTCTCAAACACGTTTGCAGATGTTCTCGGTTTGTATGGTAGTTTACAGCAGCTTCTACTAACTCTGTCACAATTTATGGCCTCCATGATCGGCGTCTGGAGCTTATGCTCATGTTTTATTGATCCCTCGATGGATAAATGGAGAAAAAAAAACTTGAGGAACAGCAATGTTGCCTGTGTTGACAGATGAGATTTCTTCACCAAAGCGTGAATATATGAATAAAAAAAAAAGAACAGTCTCTGATTTAGAGAAATGTTCGTATACGGTGGCTTTCCTGTGTTATAACCATTCTTATAAAAATGTCCTATTTAAATAAATCTCATTCAAAAGTATGAGAGTGAAATCCTTTTTGTTGGTGTTTTACTTTTGTCTATGACATTTTCAAGCATTTTGTCCGTCTGCGTCTATATCTGTGTATCTGTTTGTCTGTGTATCTACCTACCTGACTAAAGTCCTGTCATCGATCCCAGTTGTAAGAGCAGCAAATAATAACTTGACTTCTAGTTGATCATTTGAGTGGCAGAAGGTCGATTTTTCTGATTAATCATCTGTTGAACTGCATCCCAATCATCACAGATACTGCAGAAGACCCATTGGAACCCGCATCAACCCAAGATTTTCACAGAAATCAGTCAAATTTGGTGAAGGAAAAATCATGGTTTAGGGTTACATAACTACCTAGGGTTACATAACTGCCTCCACATCAAAGTTCCTGAAAGCAAAGAAGGTCAAGGTGCTCCAGGATTGGCCAGCCCAGTCACCAGACCTGAACATTATTGAGCATGTGTGGGGTAAGATGGAGGAGGCATTGAAGATGAATCCAAAGAATCTTGGTGAACTCTGGGAGTCCTGCAAGAACGCTTTCTTTGCCATTCCAGATGACTTTATTAATAAGTGATTTGAGTCATTGCAGAGATGTATGGATGCAGTCGTCCAAGCTCATAGGAGTCATACACAATATTCAATCTTTTTCCACTGCACCATGACTTTATATTCTATACTGTACATTATTTCTGTTAAGTGACGAGACTTTGGTCTAAGCAAACACAGACCTTACTGTACTAATTAAAGAATTAAAAATCAAGGTATTTTATTTTGCTAAAATAAGCGTAATCTAGAGGCCTTTGCCTTTCATATAAGCCACTTCTGATACCAAATGATCAACTAGAAGTCAAGATATTATTTGTTAGTTCTAAAACGTGGATATGCGACAAGACTATATGTATACATGTTTGCTGGTGACACTTTACTTAAAGGGGGTGCTCATAAGACTGTCATGACATGTCATATCATGATTTGACATGTCATGTGAAGGAGCTTTTATGTGTGCTTATGTTATGACAGCTATCCTAAAGTGTAATTCTCTCAGTTATGTCATTTTAAATGTAAATATGACATTGATGTCTAACGGCCCGTTTCCAGTGACTGGTACAGTACTGTATAGTACGGATCACCTTTATGAGGCTTGCGTTTTCACTGCCTAAAGGGTACCAGAGGTGGGCATGGTGTACGACAAAGTTTCAGTCGACGTCATTCTTGCTCAAGAAAATCTCGCTCAAAGTAAAGCTACACGGGTCGTTCACATATCATATGAGAAGCACTTCTCACAAAACAGATGCTTTATACACATAAATACTTGTGTATAAATGTTCACGACTAACCTTTCTATGAACGTGATTTGATTAGAGCTGCAGATTAATGAGTGTGAAATAGCCTACTGTAATTATATAAAGTTAATAAATAAATGCAACATATCAACACATACAGACCATACAAAAACAGGATACGGCAGATTTAGTTCTTCTTGACTTTGTGGGTGTGCATCAAGACAACGACAACGTTTGTCTAAGCTCGGGTCGACCATGGCTTGTTATTATATGTATATAGTATTACAATATAATGTCTCGGCTGTGTATTTAAAAGTGGCGGTTTCTTTGTTTCATTCTCCTGCTTGTGTGCGCGAGTGACATTTCTCTGTAGCATTCAGCTGCGCGTCTTGCTCCACCTTTTGGTACCTATTTGTCACACTAGGTACCCTTTGCAAAGGATGCCCAAAAAATGGTGAGGTACGGTTCGCTTTTAGATACCTTTTGACAGTGGAAACGGCCATAAATGCATACCGTACAATAGTCATGATGACAACTTGACATAATTAAGACAACATCTTGTCATAAATCTGTCATAAACATGATTGTCATGAGGCCATTATAGCCATTTTATCACTTTTATAAGTGTCATTAATATTTTTCTTGACCTCAACAACAAGGTACAAATAAAATTTGTCATTTAAATGTAATTAAAGGCGTTTCTGTGTGGAGTTTGCATGTTCTCCCCGCGTTCGTGTGGGTTTCCTCTGATGCTCCGGTTTCCCCTACAGTCCAAAGACATGCGGTACAGGAGAATTGGGTAGGCTAAATTGTCCGTAGTGTATGAGTGTGAATGGATGTTTCCCAGAGATGGATTGCAGCTGGAAGGGCAATCGCTGCGTGAAACATATGCTGGATAAGTTGGCGGTTCATTCCGCTGTGGTGACCCTAGATTAATAAAGGGACTGAGCCGAAAAGAAAATGAGTGAATGAATGAATGTTATTAAAAGTTAATGGCGCTGTTATAAAGTAATTCAACAGTGTATTGATACTTACAGAGATACTTTGACGAATTCAGTTTATTGCGTTATTATCATGGCCTCATGACAGTCATGTTTATCACAGGTTTATGACATGTTATGATAATGTCAAGTTGTCATGACAAAAGGCAGGTTATGATGTATTTGTTTATGTCAAGTTTGCATCTTTGCACTTAACATGACATATCTGAGCAAATTACACCTAATGACAGTTGTCATAAGCATGTCATATCATAATTATAAAGTTGTTATGACAGTCTTGTGTACAACCCTTCAAAGGTCTTCCCATTCATCTATACATTTTGTGTGTATTGAGTAGATTATGCATTAATACACACATCCTTATGTGGAAATGTTTATTTCTAGATATTCTTTTGAACAAAAAACAAGATATTCTGAAAAAAAAGCAGCCAGTGACGTCCATAGAGTCTGTTTGTTTGTTTGTTTTCTCCAGCATCTTCCTTTGTGTTCAGTAGAAAGAAACAAGTGGAGGATGAGTAATTAATAGCAGTTTCCATTTATGGTGAACTGCCCCTTTAAAACTATTTTGAAGGCAAAAAGAGGAACTAGCACCTAATAAAGATGCCGGTGTGAGTTTATTCAATTAAACATTGATTGTAATGACCAATAGGGGGCGCAGTGTGCTTCCAAAACTGAAGACAGAAAAAAATTAAGGAGGGTGTGTCACAGCGGATGGGTGCTGCTTCACATCATTTTCACACATGATCACGCCAATTCAATGTGCTAAAAAAGTGTATGTGTTGGAAAATGTGTACAAGCAAGTTTGAGAGATACTCAAATGGCTGTCCAGCAGCAAATATATCTAGTCAATGATTATTTGTAGCTCAGTTTGCCTGGTTAAACGTTAATGTGTGGTAGTTTCACAGGAACTCCTCCCTCTTCACACTTTCTACAAGTCAAGGCGCATTGCATTTCAAATAAAATATCACCTTTAAGACTCGACTATCCTCGGACATTCTGTTATTTTTATGTTTGCATCAAGTGCTAATGTTGAGTGTGTGCGCAAAAGCAGCGTCAATCATCCGAGGAAAAGAGATGTGAGGCTAAAAACAAAGGCCTGTGGTTTTAAACAGTGTAGATATATTCTCTATGGGGTGATGGTGTGGTTTGAGTGGTGTGGCTCAGGCGGAAATGTAGAGCAAAGCAAAAAAAATCGCTCTTTATGTATGTAAATATTCTGTTTTGGGGTTTACTTTCAATGCTATTTACTGGTTTATTTGCTCATTTTGGTTTGGGTGACATTTACCCCCGGTTTCACAAACAAGGTTTAAGGCTAGTCTTGGATTAAATTGCATGTTTGAGCTGTCTCAACTGAAAATAACTTGCAGTGAGATGTCTTAAAATATGTCAGTGTCATTTTTTGTCTACAGGTGCACACCAGTAATGTATTTTTCTAAGGCTGTTTTTATAAATGTAGCTTAAATAGCCTAATTTAACTAAGGTCTAGTCCTGGCTTAAGCTAAACCCTGTTTGTGAAACTGAGCCATAAAGTTCTTAAAATGAATATCCTACTTTGCACAAAGACATGGTCAGGAAATCATCTGACTTTATTTGGTCATCAGGCTCAGAACCGAAACTGAGTGGTCGTTTAAGGCGTGCATTAAAAAAAAGCAGTTCAAGTTTCCAGTGCTCACTGGGGTCGAGACCTTTAATACTGAAATGTAGTAAAATCCCCTATCGTCTGTTATTGTGTTTTTTATCTGATGTGTGATTTTTGAGGAAACTGGTTGCATCCTCTTCCTATTTGGTTACAACACATTGTGCTCTGAACACCCGAGTGCAACTATCCTCTGACCGGCTTATGCAATCATAGCAGAATCTAAATTAAGGTTTTTTTTTTTGCTAAATACTTGAATATGGATACTTAACCCTTGAGTGCTGTTGGGGATGTTTTCAGCCACTCTGGGGTGAATTTGAGGCTTAATTTGGCCACAATTTTCTTTGTGTTCCAGCAAAGGGAATGATTTTTGGTGACAAAGATTATTTTGACACATTTTGGGCAAATGCTTTGAAGATTTTCATAAATTTAACAATACACTGGACAAATTGACTACCCTTTAGTTTTGTTGGTGGCTTTTTTTGCCCCATTGACTTCCATTATAATGGCATTTTTGATTGCAAAGCCATGACACCGTATAATCATGCATTCTTGCTGGTTTTCCCTGTTGGGAAGGGAAACATTTGTAATTTTTGCTGTTGTTCATTAGGTGAAGTGCAAGAGAAGCTTAGTTTCTGCCTTCTATGTGGAGTATTGTAGTGTGTGTGGGTGTGTGTGAGGGGAAAAAAAAAAAGTGTTTTCACGTTTATGAGAATTTAGACTGAAAGCCCTGCAGTGACCAAACCCTCATCAACAGAAAGTCAAAAGAGGAACATGCTGAGGACAGAGAACTGCTCCAGATTTTACTTCAGTTTCATTTATTTGTGTCAGATGGTATAAATATTATTATAAGTACTATAATGTGATTACGTTATGTGGTCAAACTTCATCATTGTGAAGTTTTATGTAAACGTAACCTTTTTAGTTTTGATCGTTTTATTAAATTCAATTATCTTAAATTGGTTTTTAAATGTTTAAATAACCATGTTCCAATGCTGTTTTCTGATCTAATCAGTAGACATCAAACCTCTCACAGAGTCACACGGGCAATTGCTAATGGTGACTGTCTAGTGCCAAAGTGTAAGACCTCCTTTGGTCAATCTGTTTTCTCTGTAAAGGGAGCCAAACTGTGGAATGATTTACCTGTTAGCCTAAAATCAGAAAGTAATATCAGTATTTTTAGTAGCATTCTTAAAAAGTGGTTAAAAACAAAACAGCAGTGTTTGCACAAGTAGATCATGTCGCCTTTGCTTTTGACTTCATTAATTTCATGTAAAGAATTATAATGTTGTGTATATGTTTTATTTTATTTCCATTTTATCAATTTTGTCAAGCCTCCTGTGGACAGGTGTTGAGAATTAGCAAGTTTGCTAAAACACTTAACAAATGCATTTGGTTGCCCAGTGTAATTGTGATGTCCATGTCAAATAAATAAAAAAAATAATAAAAAAAACTGCACTGTAAAAAAAAAGTATCGTAAAATTTACAGTAACTTATTGGCAATTTTGGTTTGTGAATTTACAGTTAGACTGGCAACCAAAATTAAAACTAAATTTTACAGTAAATTGTAATTTACAGTGTGCTTGTAAATTAACAGTCTAGCTGGCAACCAACATGGCCAGTAAGTTACTGTAAATTTGACAGTAAGTTGTGATTATTAATTTACAGTGTGCTTGTAAATTTACAGTATTACTGCCAACCAAAATGGCCAGTAAGTTAATGTAAATTAGAATTATTAATTTAGTATGCTTGTAAAATGTACAGTTATAATGGCAACTAAAATTGCCCGTAAGTTACTGTGTATATTTTACAGTAAATTGTAGTTATTAATTCACAGTCTGCTTGTAAATTTGCAGTCTTACTGGCAACCAAAATTGCCAGTGAGTTACTGTAAATTTTACAGTAAATTGTAATTATTAATTTACAGTATCACTGGCAACCAAAATTGCCTTTAAGTTACTGTATATTTTGCAGTAAATTGTACTTAATTTACTGTGCGCTTGTAAGTTTACAGTTATACTGGCAACCGAAATTGCCAGTAAGTTACTGTGTATTTTACAGTAAATTGTAATTAATTATTCACGGTGTGCTAGTAAATTTACAGTTCTACTGACAACCAAAATTGCCAGTAAGTTACGGTAAACTTTACCATAAATTGCACTTAATTTACAGTGCGCTTGTAAATTTATAGTGTTACTGGCAACCAAAATTGTAAGTTACTGTAGATTTTACACTAAATTGTAATTCTTAATTTACAGTGTTCTTGTAAATGTACAGTCCTACTGACAACCACAATTGCCAGTAAGTTACTGTAAATTGTAATTATTGATTTACAGAGCTCTTGTAAATTTACAGTCTTACTGACAACCAGGATTGCCAGCAAGTTGCAAATTATACAGTAAATTGTAATAATTAAATTACAGTGCGCTTGTAAATTTACAGTCCCACGGACAACTAAAATTGAAAGCTGCTGTAAATTTTACAGTAAATTGCAATTATTCATTTACAGTGTGCATGTAAATTTAGTGTTACCGGTAACCAAAATTGCAAGTAAGTTAGTGTAAAGTGTAGTTATTAATTTACAGTGCTCTTAAAAATTCAGTCTTACTGACAACCAAATTTGCCAGTAAGTTATTGTAAATTTTTACAGTAAATTGTAATTATTAATTACATAATTGCTGTCAACCAAAATTGGCAGTAAGTTACTGTAAATGTTGCGCTTGTAAATTTAGTGTTATTGGCAACCAAAATTGTAAATTACTATAGATTTTAAAGTAAATTGTAATTATTAATTTACAGTGCGTTTGTAAATTTACAGTATAACTGGCAACCAAAATGGCCAGTAAATTAGTGTAAATCTTGCAGTAAACTGTAATTATTATTTTACAGTGCGCTTGTAAATTTACAGTTCTATACTGGCAATCAAAATTGCCAGTAAGTTACTGTAAATTGTTATTATTAATTTATCGTGTGCTTGTAAATTTACAGTATTACTGGCAACCAAAATGGCCAGTAAGTTACTGCAAATTTTACCGTAAATTGTACTTAATTTATGGTGTGCTTGTACAGTATTTTTTTTTTACAGTGTGGGAAAGACTAAAAGCAGATCCCAAATGTGTATAGACGTTGGAAGGTTTTGAGTCTCTAATTCACCTAAATGCAAATGTTTTTGTTTATTTCAGTATGTGGTTTTAAAAAATCAGCAACATATTAGTTGGTAAGCTTGGACACACAACCTGGATAGAATTGTTTTGTGAATTTAGCAAATGATGAGTTTTTGAAGACCCACAAAAATGTCAACAACAACAACAGAAAAAAAAATTGCGTAGAATATTCACATTCATATTTACTTTCATATGGTTTCATAAAATTACAGTGACCATAAAAGTTGTTTTTAATTTTAACAAAGCAAACTATTTATATTCTAGTTGTGCTATTTTAACTTTGCATTTGCATCATGCAAATACATTTATGCCTATGCGTTATATTTACATTTACATTGTATTTTTGTGTTACTCTTGTTTTGTTGTTTGTTTTTGTTATTTATTTCTTCCCATAGACAGTCAATATTTCATTATTCTTCTGTCGCTTTACGTGGCATCATGGAAAGGTAAGTGTCCTTCAGATGTTCTTTGTAAAGCCTCAACAGATGCAAATATTTGGTATGTACTGTTTTATGAACACTTTGAAATCCTACTCAGGTCACATGTATTTTTATTTATTATTTATTATTTGCCTATGTATATGTATGCTGACAATATTCGGATGCAAAAATTTGTTTTTTAGAACACAAGTTTTAGTTTTTAGAAGATATTTTGAAGAATGTTAACCACTGAAATCTATTAATCAAATACTATGACAGTCATCAAAATCATCAAATCTATCTAACTAAAGAGCATTTTAGGGCTTCACAAGCTGTCATTGCAAGTTTTTGAGTTCTCATGAAAGTGTCATTATGTACTGAATGAGATAGAAAGTGTGGTTTACACAAGTTTACTTTAACATGTTTATTTTGTGACATTTCAGTCCCCACAAACATTATCAGAACAAGCCATCTTTTATTTTGATATAGTTTCACATTGTTTTTAGTTACAATTATACACTCATCAGCCACTTTTCTACAACGAAAGAGTATATTACAGGGAGTGCAGAATTATTAGGCAAGTTGTATTTTTGAGGATTAATTTTATTACTGAACAACATCCATGTTCTCAATGAACCCAAAAAACTCATTAATATCAAAGCTGAATATTTTTGGAAGTAGTTTTTAGTTTGTTTTTAGTTTTAGCTATTTTAGGAGGATATCTGTGTGTGCAGGTGACTATTACTGTGCATAATTATTAGGCAACTTAACAAAAAACAAATATATACCCATTTCAATTATTTATTTTCACCAGTGAAACAAATATAACATTTCTGACATTCAAATACAAAACAAAAACAAATCAGTGACCAATATAGCCACCTTTCTTTGCAAGGACACTCAAAAGCCAGCCATCCATGGTGAACGGATCAAAACACTGACAGAATCCATCAACATTGCGTGCAGCAGCAACCACAGCCTCCCAGACACTGTTCAGAGAGGTGTACTGTTTTCCCTCCTTGTAAATCTCACATTTGATGATGGACCACAGGTTCTCTATGGGGTTCAGCTCAGGTGAACAAGGAGGCCATGTCATTAGTTTTTCTTCTTTTAGACCCTTTCTTGCCAGCCACGCTGTGGAGTACTTGGACGCGTGTGATGGAGCATTGTCCTGCATGAAAATCATGTTTTTCTTGAAGGATGCAGACTTCTTCCTGTACCACTGCTTGAAGGTGTCTTCCAGAAACTGGAAGTAGGACTGGGAGTTGAGCTTGACTCCATCCTCAACCCGAAAAGGCCCCACAAGCTCATCTTTGATGATACCAGCCCAAACCAGTACTCCACCTCCACCTTGCTAGAGTCTGAGTCAGACTGGAGCTCTCTGCCCTTTACCGATCCAGCCATGGGCCCATCAAGACTCACTCTCATTTCATCAGTCCATAAAACCTTAGATCTTGAGATATTTCTTGGCCCAGACTTTTCAGCTTGTGTGTCTTGTTCAGTGGTGGTCGTTTTTCAGCCTTTCTTACCTTGGCCATGTCTCTGAGTATTGCACACCTTGTGCTTTTGGGCACTCCAGTGATGTTGCAGCTCTGAAATATGGCAAAACTGGTGGCAAGTGGCATCTTGGCAGCTGCACACTTGACTTTTCTCAGTTCAAGGGCAGTTATTTTGTGCCTTGATTTTTTCACACGCTTCTTGCGACCCTGTTGACTATTTTGAATGAAACGCTTGATTGTTCGATGGTCACGCTTCAGAAGCTTGGCAATTTTAAGAGTGCTGCGTCCCTCTGCAAGATATCTCACTATTTTTGACTTTTCAGAGCCTGTCAAGTCCTTCTTTTGACCCATTTTGCCAAAGGAAAGGAAGTTGCCTAATAATTATGCACACCTGATATAGGGTGTTGATGTCATTAGACCACACCCCTTCTCATTACAGAGATGCACATCACCTAATATCCTTAATTGGTAGTAGGCTTTTGAGCCTATACAGCTTGGAGTAAGACAACATGCATAAAGAGGATGATGTGGTCAAAATACTCATTTGCCTAATAATTCGGCACTCCCTGCATACTCCAATGCACCACAGTAGGCTATACTGTAGTAAAAGCTACAGTATACTACAGTATTTATTACCAGTTTATGATTCTTAATGCTGCAGCATGCATATATTACCAAAGTATTGTAAATGCTATACAATTCTGTAGCATGGTTCAAAAATACTGTAGTATTTTTTTTCAATTAGGCTACTATATGTCTAATAATTTTTTTCACGTGGGGTGGTACTCAAAAACCCAACATAGGCTCATTCTAAAAACGTAGCCCTACTGTATATACATTTCTGGAGATCGTGAATTATGTAGCCAGAGGTACGTTCGGCTGCATTTCATTTTTTAAATGATCGATACAGGGCGTTGTGGCGCCGTTCCTTTTCACGCTTACCAGCTTTCCCGATGTTACCAGTTTGTCCAGTTAGCTCACCATGTAAGTCCGTGGACTTGAGATGCAGAGAGAAGACGACCACGACGACGGGGTTCAAATCTGGTGAAGAACGGTTCCAGAAAGCAGGTAAGACAAAAACGGAAGCCAAAAAATAAAATAAACAAGTAAACAACAGGTTGAGAATGTGGTAAAACGTGGTAAATTTACAATATTACTGGCAACAAAAATTGGCAGTAAGTTCCTATATATATTATACAGTAAATTGTAGTTATTAATTTATAGTGCGCTTGTAAATTTACAGTCCCACTGGCAACCAAAATTGTAAGCTGCTGTAAATTTTACAGTAAATTGTCATTATTAATTTGCAGTGTGAGTAACAAGTAAACAACAGTTTGAGAATGTGGTAAAATGTGGTAAAAATCAGACGAGGGCTTTTCTGAATTGCTCTTTAAATTTGTCGGTTGGGTTTAGGGAAGTGGGTGGGCGGGTCAATCTGTGCTTTTTAAAATACTATTAGTTGGGTTTAGGGAAGGGGGAGGGTGGGTCAGTTGATCAGTCAGTCAGTCGACAGTGGCCTCTGTTAGATTTACGAGAGAACAGCAGGCGCAAATGGCACTCGCGAGAGAAATTTATTTGAGATCTCAAAAAGCGTACACAGCGGCCTCTGCAAAAACTGCAAAAAAAAAAACCTTAGCTCCTGGGACGTATTTGGTTTCCAGAAATGTATATAAAGGTACGTTTTCAGAATGATTTTTTAGTTAATTTCAAGGAAAGCTAACAAAACATGCTGTCACTCATTATCTGTTTGTTTCAAACGTCTAAAACAGTTGAGTTGTTAGAGGCGCCATTTAATGATAGTTAGCCAACTATGCTATAGCATTCATTAAAGTTTTAAAAACTACCATAATATATACTACAGCAGGCCTATTTAGCCATCTATCGATTAGCTACTATCATTTTTTTGTTAAAGCTAGCTAGGCTACTCATAAATCACTTGACCCGACCACTTTTTTAATTTCAAGTAAAGCTAACACTATATAAATATCACAAAATCTCTCAGAAAAGACTTAAGTTCAAACACCTAAAACGGTCGAGTTGTTAGAGGCTGCAAAATGAAAACTTAAATACAAAACAGTTTACCAGTTTATGATAGTTATTTTAGTATTCTTTCTGTAGCATTAACAATACAGCATAAACACTATAAAGTAGGCCTAATACTTTATAATGGTTCAAAAACCCTATAGTAGTTGACTTAATATCAATTAGTCGATTTACTATCAATTAGGTTTATGATATTGTTCTTAAAGTATTATTTATGATTTACTATCAATTCGACTACTATAATCGACTATCATAGTAGTCAAATTTTCTATCAATTAGGCTACTAGTATTTTGTGTCAAATCACTTGACCACCTTTTAGTTAATTTCAAGAAAGAAAACTAACAAAACGGATACAAAAATAAATAAATATTACAAATAATAAGCCTTAGAACTAGTTGTTTCAAACGTCTAACTGTCGAGTTGTTAGAGACGCCAAAATTAAACGTTTATCAGTTCATGCAGTATCACTTCTGTAGCAATGTAAACAAAGTGGGCCTAATTTACAATCAATTAGGCTAGTATTTTGCGGTACTCAAAAATCCCTTGAGTCGACCACCTTTTAGTTAATTTCAAGAAGGAAAGCTAACAAAACAAATACATAAATATTACAAATAGGATACCTCAGATAATACCCGTTTCAAATGTTGAGTTATAGAGGTGCCAAAATGAAACCTGAACTATAAAAAAACGTTTATCGGTTCATGATATAGTTATTACAGTATTATTTATGAAGCATTCATAATGTAAATACTAAAGTAGGCCTATTATACTACGCTATAGTGGTTCAAAAATACATAGCCTCTTTACTATCAGTTAGGCTACTAGTATTTTGTGGTACTCAAAAATCACTTGACTCGACCACCGTAGTTAATTTCAAGAAGAAAAGCTAACAAAACAAATACATAAATATTACAAATACGATACCTCAGAAAATACTTGCTTCAAGCGTCTAACAGTCGAGTTGTTAGAGGCACCAAAATTAAACCTGAACTATAAAAAACGTTTAGGGGTTTGATATAGTTATTAAAGTATTATTTATGTAACATTAATGATGTAAACACTATGAAGTATGCCTATTATAATAAATAGCCTATATGGTTCAAAAACACTACACTGTAAAAAATGCTGGGTTCCACACAATTCATTCATGTTGTCCCAACACAAATTGATTAACTTAACATTTTAACAAATGTATGTGGATTGAACATAAAAAAATTAAGTTGTCCCAATGAAATCTCAAGAATTGTGTTGTTTCAGCTCATTTTAATTAAGTAGTTTGAACAAGTTAAAAATGTTTGGGTTTTTTTGAGTGTATATAAGCCTATTTATTATCAATTATGCTACTAGTATTTTGTGTTACTAGTATAAGGCTGCGTCCGAAACCGCATACTTCCATACTATACAGTACGCTAAAATCAGTATGCGAGCCGAGTAGTATGTCCGAATTCATAGAATTCGAAAATCAGTATGCGAGAAGTACCTGGATGACCTACTACTTCCGGCGAGATTCTGAAGTGTGCATCCCATGCAAGCCCCGCGAGAGAATTCATGAATGGAAGTGAAGCGACGCAACTGACGCAGGTAGGTCACGTGACCATGACAAAATGGCGGATGTAGTACGTCCAAATTCCATTCATACTGCTCACATTCATACTGTATAGAACGTACTTTTCTAACGGCCGAGTAGTACGTTTAAATTCAAATGCGGTACCTACTGAGTAGTAGGCGGTTTCAGACGCAGCCAACGTGTTGTTAGAGGCGCCAAAATGAAACCTGAAGTATAAAAAACGTTAATCGATTTATGATATAGTTATGACAGTATTAGTTATGTAGCATTCATGATGTAAACACTATAAAGTGGGCCTATTATAATAAATAGCCGATGTGGTTAAAAACACTATTAGCCTATTTACTATTAATTAGGCTACTACACTGTCAAACCCAACAGTCAACTTTATCAAATCAAATGAGTGTAGCTAACTCAAAATTTTCGGAAAGTTAATTCTACTCATTTGAAGAGTTTTAATCAGTGTTGAACTTAAATGGAGTAAGTTCACAGTACTCATATAGATTAGTTTAACTCAAATGGTTTGTTGCAATCGGTTTCCTCAAACGGTTTGAGCTGCCTTATTGAGTTTTACAGTACTCAGTTGGTTTGAGTTCTCCTCATTTATTGTGTTTTACTGTGCTCAAATTGCTTTGTGTACTCAAATGGATTAAGTTCACAGCACTCATTAGGATTAGTTTTTGAACTTAAATGGTTTGTTGCAATCGGTTTCCTCCTCAAATGGTTTTAGTGAACTTAACTTATTGGGTTTTACAGTGGTACTCAAAATTCGCTTGACTCAACCACCTTATAATTTCAAGAAGGAAAAGTACCAAAAAAATATAAATAAATGTTACAAATAATATAGGCTACCTTAGAAAATGCCTGTTTCAAACGTCGAGTTGTTAAAAATGAAACCTGCATATAAAAAAACGTTTATTGGTTTATGATTATTGCAGTATTATGTAGCATTCTTAATGTAAACACTATAAAGGGCTGTTATACACTCTTTATAATGGTTCAGAAACACTAAAGCCTATTTACTATAAAATCACTTGACTCTACAACCTTTTAGTTCATTTTAAGAATGACAAAATAAATAGGCTAAGTATTAGCCTTTGTGGAAGCCTTCTCAAAAATCACTTGACTCGACCACTTTTCAATTTCAAGAAGAAAAGCCAACAAATCAAATACATAAATATTACAAATAATATACCTCAGAAAATACCTGTTTCAAACGTCTAACAGTCGAGTTGTTAGAGGCGCCAAAATTAAACCTGAAGTATAAAAAAACGTTAATCGATTTATGATATAGCTATGACAGTATTAGTTATGTAGCATTCATGATGTAAACACTATAAAGTGGGCCTATTATAATAAATAGCCGATGTGGTTAAAAAACACTATTAGCCTATTTACTATTAATTGGGCTACTACACTGTAAAACCCAACAGTCAACTTTATCAAATCAAATGAGTGTAGCTAACTCAAAATTTACGGAAAGTTAATTCAACTCATTTGAAGAGTTTTGATCAGTGTTGAACTTAAATGGAGTAAGTTCACAGTACTCATATAGATTAGTTTAACTCAAATGGTTTGTTGCAATCGGTTTCCTCAAACGGTTTGAGCTGCCTTATTGGGTTTTACAGTACTCAGTTGGTTTGAGTTCTCTTCATTTATTGGGTTTTACT
>LR812525.1:16349758-16539758 GCA_903798195.1 Danio kyathit
TATAAACAAAAACAACGGTCCCAACATATTTCCTGTTTTACATTTTTAATTTCTAGAGCTTCCAAGAATCCAAAAAGAGCCACATATTGATAAATAATGCTATGATAGCGTTTTTTACATTAGGTTATGATTGAATTGCCTCTTGTTACAGTTATGAAATAGTTTGCTAACTAGCAGTTCTGCTGCCTTCTACTGTTTCAGCCTGTCAAATAAATGTAAAAGCCGCAGCAGTAAAGAAGCTTTCGTCTATTATTTTTAGTCATTTAGCCTTTTACTATTAGGGGTAACGTCTGTTAATTTAATGCATATTTTTGATCAGGAACCGCCCACTGTTAGGTTAAGCAGCCAACTAAAACCAAGTTTATATGTGCTAACACACACACACACACACACACACACACACACACACAGATATAGTTGAAGTCAGAATTATTAGCAAAATTATATAAAAAAAAATTATTTTCCAAATATTTCCCAAATGATGTTTCACAGAGCATGGAAATTTGCACAGTATTTCCTATAATATTTTTTCTTCTGAAGAAAGTGTTATTTGTTTTATTGCGACTAGAATAAAGGCAGTTTCACTTTTTTTTAAGCCATTTTAAGGTCAATATTATCAGCCCATTTAAGCAATATTGTTTTTTCGATCTACAGAACAAACCATCATTATACAATGACTTGCCTAATTACCCTAACCTAATTAACCTAGTTAAGCCTTTAAATGTCACTTTAAGCTGTATAGAAGTGTCTTGAAAAATATGTAGTAAAATATTATTCACTGTCATCATGGCAAAGATAAAATAAATCAGTTATTAGAAATGAATTATTAAAACTATTATGTTTAGAAATGTGTTAACAAAATCTTCTCTCCATTAAACAGAAACTGGGGAATAAAATATACAGGGGTCTAATAATTCTGATTTCAACTTTATATATGTATATCTATGTTTAATTTTTTTCAAATGTATTATGAACCGTGCTATTATAATTTTATTATTGTTGGATTTTGATTCTGATTCAATTTACTATGATTTTATTTAAATCACGAAATCATATTTTAAAATGTATATATTGAAATGGCTTAAAATCTGCATAATTTGTAAAAACACTGAACATTTTAATATATAGCTAGCAAGCAATATTCATTCATTTTTTTTAGTGAAAATAATATAAAAATTACCCAATGTTGTGCCAATTAAGTACATAAATCTTGTACAATAATAATAAATAATAAACTGAAGAGCAGTGATGGTGAAAATTCAGCATATTTATTTTTAGTTTTTGCAAATAATACAGATGACTAACAAAATACAGGATCTTAAACATCAGCAAACAACAGCATGTTCATTTATATTTATATATATGCGGTTGGAGTCAGAATTATTAGCCCCCCTTTGAATTATTTATTTATTTTTTAAATATTCCTCAAATGATGTAACAGAGCAAGGAAATTTTCACAGTATGTCTGATAATATTTTTTCTTCTGGAGAAAGTCTTATTTGTTTTATTTCGGCTAGAACAAAACCTAGTTTTTTCAACACCATTTTAAGGTCAAAATTATTATCCTCTTTAAGCCTCTTTTCAAACCATTATTATACAATAACTTGCCTAATTACCCTAACCTGCCTAGTTAACCTAATTAACCTAGTTAAGCCTTTAAATGTCACTTTAAGCTGTATAGAAGTGTCTTGAAAAATATATAATCAAATATTATTTACTGTCATCATGACAAAGATAAAATAAATCAGTTATTAGAGATGAGTTATTAAAACTATTATGTTTAGAAATGTGTTGAAAAAAATCTTCTCTCCGTTAAACAGAAATTAGGAAAAAAATAAACAGGGGGGCTAATAAATCAGAAAGGAGCTAATAATTCTGACTTCAGCTGTGTGCATATATATATATGAATATGAATATATATGAATATATATATATATATATATGAATATAAATATAGTAAAATATAATATAATTTCATACAGGAATAGCAGCGCAATCTGTGCATTACAATAATCCATTAATTTACTTTCCTTGGTGAAGACATAATGATGGCGTAATGATGTGGTATTTATTTTTAGCTATATTTAATATATAATTTATTTTATTATATATATATATAATAATCAGAATTATTAGCCCCTTTTTGAATTTTTTTTTCTTATTTAAATATTTCCCAAATTATGTTTAACAGAATCAGGAAATTTTCACAGTATGTCTGATAATGTTTTTTCCTCTGGAGAAAGTCTTATTTGTTTTATTTTGACTAGAATAGAAGCAGTTTTAAATTTTTTAAAAGCCATTTTAAGGTCAATATTATTAGCCTTTTTAAGCTAATTTTTTTTCGATAGTCTACAGAACAAACCATCAATATACAATATCTTGCCTAATTACCCGAACCTGCCTAGTTAACCTAATTAACCTAGTTAAGCCTTTAAATGTCACTTTATGCTGAATACTAGTATCTTAAACATATCCAGTCAAATATTATTTACTGTCATCATGGCAAAGATAAAATTAATCAGTTATTAGAAATGAGTTATTAAAACTATTATGTTTAGAAATGTGTTGAAAAAATCTTCTCTCCATTAAACAGAAATTAGGAAAAAAATAAACAGGGGCACTAATAGTTCAGGGGGCTAATAAATCTGATTTCAACTGTAAATAATAAATATAAATGTTAATTAATAAAAAAGACAAAACAACACACATATACACCAAATAAAATAAATTACATTCTGAAATGTATTACAGTACAAGTATTTGTTTTTATTTAGCAAATGCAGCTTTTGTTAGCATATGTATATGCATGGTATATAAAAAAAAAATCTTGCAAGACCACTGTGTATGCAGTGTTTGTTTTGCAACCTTAAAATCTGAATGCACAGTTAAGCTTTGAGAAGTATATTAAACTAGAAGTTTTTCAGTGTTTGTGCAAAGTCCATCAGGCAGTGTGTAATGGACTGTGGGTGGTCTGCATTCAGCGACAAGGAGTTTAGTGTCTTTCTCAAGACTGCAGTGTACAAAACTAATGCCTATGCATTTCCATATAGGGCTCAAACCAGCAATAATACACTTTCTAGAGTTTAAACCACATACAGCCAGCAAAAACAGAATGTAGACCTATATAGTCACAGTATCTATTTTTTGTTGTACGATATATCGCTCCAAAATATATTGCGATAAATGATATTATTGTCATTTTAAGACCATTTTATGCCACTCATTACATAATGCCAGAATGGCAATATAATATCAGAATGACAATATCATCACAATGCAAGAACACATATTTCATTCTTAAGGATATTTCATTTAATTATAGTCATTTTAACAGTTTAATAATTAGGCATTGTAATCAGAATGTGAAAACGCATATCCTAAATAAACAATAATAAATATTAACTAAAAAGTGCAGGGTAAAAAGTAACAGAGGCTGTGATATCTGCTAGCAGATCTATTTTCAGTCGTCAGACACTCACATGAAAATATACTATAGTAATTTATAGTAAATACTAGTATTTTTAAACCATACTGACACTGAAACCTCCAATAGAGAGAGAGCTGTTGCACAATCAGCTAAAATGTTGCTAGAATTGGTTTTTATGTATGGGCGATATACAGTATGTTGCTTCACAAAAAAGGATTGAGGTCATGTCCATGTGTTGTGCGATAAGTCGATATATTAATTATTGTGACAGACCTAATAGTACTGTATATTTCAGAATCACTTGTACATTCATATTGATTCACTCATTGTTAGGATTCGACCTGCTTCTGTACTCTTTTGTTTAAATGATTCGTTTGGCAAGAATACATAATTCCTATAAAAGGGTAACGTTGGCTACTGTTTCCTCTTTTAACTTCTCTAATTTTCATTTATGTTTCATACTTCCTCGATTGAGATTTGAAAAGTATTCAATTTAAATAAGCCTCCACAATTAACTGTTAACAATAAACGGTTGATAAACGAAGCTTAATAAATACGTCAACAAATGTATTACTGTAAACAAAATATATTAATGCATTAAATAAAGTGTTAGGACAAATAGATTAAGCCATGACTAGGCCTTAGATAAATTAGGCTATTTAAGCCACATTTATAAAAATGGCCTTAGAAAAATATATTACTGGCATGCACCTGGAGACAAAAAAAATGACACTGACGTATTTTAAGACATCTCACTGAAAGTTATTTTGAGTTAAGATCGCTCGAACATGCAATTTAATCTTGACTAGCCTTAAACCTTGTTTGTGAAACCGGGGGATAGTCGCACAAAAATCTTGTAAAATAAATAAATTTGTAGTAATATTTGTAAAAAAAAAACTGTTTATCAGTGTCTTTTTCATTATTATTGGTTTATTTATATATTTTTATTCATTTATTGTTTAAAAATTGAAGTTAAAGCTGTTATAGTATTTCACATTTTCCTGATTTTACAAATATGTACTTTAGATCTACTCGGGCTGCAGGATACTGAAAAAATATACGATATTGTTGTTTACGATAACTATATGTGTTACGATATAACATTTCTCTAGAAAAAAGGCAATTTTATACTAGTTTTATTAGAATTATTTTTTATTCTAAATCCTTTTATCCTTTTTATTTAATCAGAATCAGAATCAGTTTTATTGCCAAGTGTGCTTCACACACATAAGGAATTTGTTTTGGCTACAGAAGCTTCCAGTGTACCTAACGTGACAAGTGACAACACAAAATAAATATGAAAAAAAAGATGATAAACATTAAACAGAGATGCAATTAGTCAAAAAGATCTGGATGTTGAGTTGTATGTACAGATTTGTTAGAAATATACAGGTTATAAGGTGCTGTGTACAAATGCATAGGGAAAAAGTATTGCATTGTATATTGTTATAAGGTGCTGTGTACAAGTGCGTATGAGAAAGTATTGCACAGTATGGGAATATTTAACTGTTCATGAGGTAGATGGCCTGAGGAAAGAAACTTTCCTGTGTCTGGCTGCTTTTGTGCTCGGTGCTCTGTGGCGCCGACCAGACGGTAACAGTTCAAACAGGAAGTGTGCTGGGTGTGAGGGGTCCAGAGTGATTTAATGATCAACGTTGTCACGATACTGAATTTGATACCAATCGGTACTGAATTTTTAAAAACGTCCATTTCGCGCTAACATTTGAGCACGTTTGAGCATGTTCTTAAACAACGCTGATTTGACATTGTGTTCACGTGCTCAGCAGAAATGACTGATTGGCCTTGAAAGTCATCAGTTCACCAAGTCATCAGTTTACTGAGTGTAAACACAGATTTAGGGACACTGGAGAGTTTTAAAGGCACGAAGATCAGTCGATTCATCAGCGAATCACTTGTATTTTTTGCATTTTCTCCCCGTATCCGCGTGGGTTTCCCGCGTGTTCCCCGTGTTCTTCCCACCGTCCAAATATGCTCTATATTAGACAAAATAAGTCTAAATCTTTTTTCTAAATGTCTCACTCTCAGAAAGTTCACCTTAGCCTCAGCAGCGGGGGGAGTTTTGAGATTGACCTGAGCTCAATCTCCCCTCTCCCTGCGAAAGGGAGGGAGCCCTCGGCCGAGGATCCCTCAGGGCTCTCTCCCAGGACAGCATGCCAAACAAACCTTTAAAGAAGATTCATATAAAATTTATCTGTTATTATATCTGTTATTATTCTGTATTATTAATTTTTTTTGTGTGTGTTTTTATACTTATTACTGGTATTAATGGTCACAAAAGCCCAAACATCTCTGATATTTTCATGCAGTTTCACTATTAATGCACGTTTCGGGTTCATTTACTGAGCCACCTGCTGAAGCTTATACTGTATTTAATCACCTTCACAACACACACACACACACACACACACACACACACACACATACACACACACACGTGTGAAATGTACACAGTGTTAATGATCTGAACAAACCTCAAACCCCAGTATGAGTGAAACCGAAGCTTCTGCACACACGGCTAATGAAACCTCTTGCTTTCTTAAATAACTCACTGAGAGTTCCTGTTCGATTAAAGCAAAGGTTAACCCACGCCGGGCCTCAATTCCTGCTGTAATATGCATGTCAAATTTCTGTAGAAACTCAAGTGTTTTCACAATTCTGGAATTTCTAACTTAGTTACGATTCCTTTAAAAAAATTATATATTCGATAGCATTTCCTATACAATAGAGGAATATTGCCACAGCATTATTTAAAACTGCAATAAAAATCCATGCATGTCTTAATTTATTAATTTGCCAAAGATAAAAACTCAAGCCTGGCTCAATTTTAAAGAGAGAGTTTGTAAGGGACAGAAAATTTACTCTGTTTGCTTCCACTCAAGTGGTTAGGATTAGGATTAGGCTTATAGCGCTATTAGCTGTTAAAAACTAGCCTAGAGCACCATCTGCTGTTAGAAATGAGCTGAGAATGCCGTATGCTGTTAGAAACTAGCCTACAACGCTGTCTGCTGTTAGAAACTAGCCTAGAGTGCCATCTACTGTTTGAAACTAACCTAGAGCACAGTCTGCTTTTAGAAACTAGCCTAGAGTGCTGTCTGCTGTCAGAAACTAGCCTAGACCATCGTCTGCGGGTAGAAACTAGCCTAGAGCGCCGTCTGTGGTTAGAAACTAGCCTAGAGCGCCGTCTGCTGTTAGAAACTATCCTAGAGCGCCGTCTGCTGTTAGAAACTAGCCTAGAGCATCGTCTGCGGTTAGAAACTAGCCTAGAGCATCGTCTGCTGTTAAAAAAAAACTAGCTTAGAGCATTGTCTGCTGTTAAAAAAAACTAGCCTAGAGCACCATCTGCTGTTGAAATCTAGTCTAGAGCGCCACCTGCTCTTAAAAACTAACCTAGAGCGCCGTCTGCTGTTTAAAAAAAGCTAGCCTGGAGCGCCATCTGCTGTTAGAAACTAGCTTAGAGCGCCGTCTGCTGTTAAAAAAAACTAGCCTAGAGCACCACCTGCTCCTAAAAACTAGCCTAGAGCACTATCTTCTGTTAAAATCTAGTCTAGAGTGCCACCTGCTCTTAAAAACTAGCCTTGAGCACCATCTGCTGTTAAAAACTAGCCTAGACCGCCATCTGCTGTTAAAAACTAGCCTAGAGCACACAATCTGCTGTTAGAAACTAGCCTAGAGTGCCATATACTATAAAAAACTAGCCTAGAACGCCATCTGCTGTTAAAAACTAGCCTAGAGTGCCATATAATATACAAAACTAGCCAAGAGCGCCAACTGCTGTTAGAAACTAGTCTAGAGCGCCTCCTGCTGTCAAAAACTAGCCTAAAGCGTCATTTACTGTGAAAGCTATAAGCAGCCTGTTTTTAGAAACTAGCCTAGAGCATCGTCTGCTGTTAGAAACTAGCTAGAGCGTCGTCTGTTGTTAAAAACTAGCCTAGAGCATCGTCTGTTGTTACAAACTAGCCTGGAGCATCGTCTGTTGTTAGAAACTAGCCTAGAACGTCGTCTGTTGTTACAAACTAGCCTAGAGCATCGTCTGTTGTTACAAACTAGCCTAGAGCATCGTCTGTTGTTAGAAACTAGCCTAGAACGTCGTCTGTTGTTACAAACTAGCCTAGAGCATCATCTGTTGTTACAAACTAGCCTAGAGCATCGTCTGCTGTTAGAAACTAGCTAGAGCATCGTCTGTTTTTAGAAACTAGCCTAGAGCATCGTCTGTTGTTAGAAACTAGCCTAGAGCATCGTCTGTTGTTAGAAACTAGCCTAGAGCATCGCCTGTTGTTACAAACTAGCCTAGAGCATCGTCTGCTGTTAGAAACTAGCTAGAGCATCGTCTGTTGTTAGAAACTAGCCTAGAGCATCGTCTGTTGTTAGAAACTAGCCTAGAGCATCGTCTGTTGTTGGAAACTAGCCTAGAGCATCGCCTGCTGTTAGAAACTAGCCTAGAGCATCGTCTGTTGTTAGAAACTAGCCTAGAGCGTCGTCTGTTGTTACAAACTAGCCTAGAGCATCGTCTGTTGTTAGAAACTAGCCTAGAGCATCGTCTGCTGTTAGAACCTAGCTAGAGCATCGTCTGTTGTTAGAAACTAGCCTAGAGCATCGTCTGTTGTTAGAAACTAGCCTACAGCATCGCCTGCTGTTAGAAACTAGCCTAGAGCATCGTCTGTTGTTACAAACTAGCCTAGAGCATCGTCTGTTGTTACAAACTAGCCTAGAGCATCGTCTGTTGTTACAAACTAGCCTAGAGCATCGTCTGTTGTTACAAACTAGCCTAGAGCATAGTCTGTTGTTAGAAACTAGCCTAGAGCATCGTCTGTTGTTACAAACTAGCCTAGAGCATAGTCTGTTGTTACAAACTAGCCTAGAGCATCGTCTGTTGTTACAAACTAGCCTAGAGCATCGTCTGTTGTTACAAACTAGCCTAGAGCATCGTCTGCTGTTAGAAACTAGCCTAAAACATCGTCTGTTGTTACAAACTAGCCAAGAGCATCGTCTCTTGTTAGAAAGTAGCCTAGAGCATCGTCTGCTGTTAGAAACTAGCCTAAAACATCGTCTGTTGTTACAAACTAGCCTAGAGCATCGTCTCTTGTTAGAAAGTAGCCTAGAGCATCGTCTGCTGTTAGAAACTAGCTAGAGCATCGTCTGTTGTTACAAACTAGCCTAGAGCATCGTCTCTTGTTAGAAAGTAGCCTAGAGCATCGTCTGCTGTTAGAAACTAGCTAGAGCATAGTCTGTTGTTAGAAACTAGCCTAGAGCATCGTCTGTTGTTAGAAACTAGCCTAGAGCATCGTCTGTTGTTAGAAACTAGCCTAGAGCATCGCCTGCTGTTAGAAACTAGCCTAGAGCATCGTCTGCAGTTAGAATCTAGCCTAGAGCGTCGTCTGTTGTTACAAACTAGCCTAGAGCATCGTCTCTTGTTAGAAAGTAGCCTAGAGCATCGTCTGCTGTTAGAAACTAGCTAGAGCATCGTCTGTTGTTAGAAACTAGCCTAGAGCATCGTCTGTTGTTAGAAACTAGCCTACAGCATCGCCTGCTGTTAGAAACTAGCTAGAGCGTCGTCTGTTGTTACAAACTAGCCTAGAGCATCGTATGTTGTTACAAACTAGCCTAGAGCATCGTCTGTTGTTACAAACTAGCCTAGAGCATCGTCTGTTGTTACAAACTAGCCTAGAGCATCGTCTGTTGTTACAAACTAGCCTAGAGCATAGTCTGTTGTTAGAAAGTAGCCTAGAGCATCGTCTGCTGTTAGAAACTAGCTAGAGCATAGTCTGTTGTTACAAACTAGCCTAGAGCATCGTCTGTTGTTAGAAACTAGCCTAGAACGTTGTCTGTTGTTACAAACTAGCCTAGAGCATTGTCTGTTTTTAGAAACTAGCTAGAGCATCGTCTGTTGTTACAAACTAGCCTAGAGCATCGTCTGTTGTTAGAAATTAGCCTAGAGCATCGTCTGTTGTTACAAACTAGCCTAGAGCATCGTCTGCTGTTAGAAACTAGCCTAGAGCATCGTCTGTTGTTAGAAACTAGCCTAGAGCATCGTCTCTTGTTAGAAACTAGCCTAGAGCATCGCCTGCTGTTAGAAACTAGCTAGAGCGTCATCTGTTGTTACAAACTAGCCTAGAGCATCGTCTGTTCTTAGAAACTAGCCTAGAACGTCGTCTGTTGTTACAAACTAGCCTAGAGCATCGTCTGTTTTTAGAAACTATCCTAGAGCATCGTCTGTTGTTAGAAACTAGCCTAGAGCATCGTCTGTTGTTAGAAACTATCCTAGAGCATCGTCTGTTGTTAGAAACTAGCCTAGAGCATCGTCTGTTGTTAGAAACTAGCCTAGAGCATCGTCTGTTGTTAAAAGCTAGCATAGAGCGCCGGTTGCTGTTAAAAACTAGCCTAGAGCATTGTCTGCAGTTAGAATCTAGCCTAGAGCATTGTCTGCAGTTAGAATCTAGCCTATAGCATTGTCTGCAGTTAGAAACTAGCCTAGAGAACCTTCTGCTGTTAAAAAGTAACCTATAGCACCATCTGCTGTTTAAGAACTAACCTAGAATGCCATCTGCTGTTCAAAATTAGCCTAGAGCACCATCTATACAGCGCCATCTTCTGATAAAAACTAACATAGAACGCCATCTGCTGTTAAAAACTAACCTAGAGCAGCATCTGCTGTTACAAATTTACCTAAAGCACCATCTACTATAAAAAAAACTAGCCCAGAGCGCAGTCTCCTGTTAAAAGCTAACCTGCGCCATCTGCTGTTAAAATAATTAAGCTAAAAATCAATGCCAGAGACAATTCTGATGCATTCAAAAGTCTAACAGAATAATAATTGATCTATGAATCACAATACATCAATTTATCATCCCAGTCCTAAACATTTAGCATATGCTACTCAGATATGTAAACAAAAGGCATCCTATCGCAGCCGTGTTTGTAAATCCCAACTATTTTCACTCTGACTCTCTGTGAGGAAATTGCTCAGGATGTCTCTTTAGAGCTGTTTTTCCACTTTCACTGCGTGCTAGAGAAAGCGCAGCTGTCCGGCGAAGGAAAACGCGGAGAATAACAACATTAGGAGCAGCACCGTGACTTTCTAACACAAGCCAACATGGGCGACGACGGGTCACTCGTGCCCTCGCAGTGTCTGAGCCCAGCTTGAGGCGCTGCTTTGTTTCTCTCCTTCTGTTAGTGTGTAAACTGGAGCAGAGCACTGCGTTACAACACAACACTCTCACTGGACAGAGACAGAGAGAGAGACTTTGGGTGGGACGGAAAAATCTATATTGTTTAAAAACAGTTGAGCCAATTTGGACCTCCAAAGCAGAGAGTTAGACTAGTGTATACTATTTTGATGAGCATCGATACTGAAATATTTAGAAGAAAAAAAAAATACAACATGGCTTTTCCATGTGCAAATGCTGAGTACTTTCTTTTTATGTTTGTGCGCTTCAATGGATTAGCAAAATATATCAAATAATAATGTCAAATATACATCTTTAAAAGGCAGCAATGTCTAAAGTGAAAGTAATAATTGATCAAAGGGAGGTTTCACCTAAAAATCAAAAATGTCCTCATTTTTTCCTATTTTCTTACAATCAAGTCGTTTCTAAACTATGAATTCACTTCTGTTGAACACAAAACAAGATTTTCTGAAGAATGGCGAGGAGATAAACTGCTTTTGAACAAAAAATATGAATGTTTTTCTCAACATTATTTACTACACTACCTGACAAAAGTCTTCTCGTTGATCCCAGTTGTAAGAGCAACATATTATAACTTGACTTCTTGTTGATCATTTGGAAAAGTGGCAGAAGGTCGATTTTTCTGATGAATCATCTGTTTCTGATGAATCATCTGTGACAAATACTGCAGAAGACCTATTGAAAGCCGCATGGACCCAAGATTCTCATAGAAATCAGTCAAGTTTGATGAAGGAAAAGTCATGTTTTGGGGTTACATTCAGTATGGGGGTGTGCGAGAGATCTGCAGAGTGGACGGCAACATCAACAGCTTGAGCTATCAAGACATTTGCGCTGCCCATTACATTATAAACCACAGGAGAGGGCAAATTCTTCAGCAGGATAGCGCTCCTTCTCATACTTAGGCCTCCACATAAAAAGTTCCTGAAAGCAAAGAAGGTCAAGGTGCTCCAGGATTGGCCAGCCCAGTCACCAAACATAAACTTTATTGAGCATGTGTGGGGTAAGATGAAGGAGGAGGCATTGAAGATGAATCCAAAGAATCTTGATGAACTCTGGGAGTCCTGCAAGAACGCTTTCTTTGCCATTCCAGATGACTTTATTAATAAGTTATTTGAGTCATTGCAGAGATGTATGGATGCAGTCCTCCAAGCTCATGGGAGCAGTTTTGGGCAATAACACATTACTAGAAATGCGTTATTGTAACGGTATTACTTTTGACAGTAACTAATACTGTTACGCGTTACTTTTAAATATAGTAACTCTGTTATGAATGCGCGCAAGGTAGGCCGATTGTGCACTCGCGAGAGACTATTAACGTTACTATTATTAATTACTATTACTAATACCACTATGTTTGTTGTTTCAAATAAATAAGCACACGTTTGTCATCTGTATAACAAAATTGATTAATTTAGTAAACACAGTGACACATTTCTGTTATATTTCAGAGCGTTATTTAAATGTATAGTTTTGTACTGCTCTGAAAAAAAAGATGTGATTCATTTTTTTTTTTTTTATTGTTTTACATATTTTTTATAGCTGTTATACACTCTCAGAAATAAAGGTACGTGAGCTGTCACTGGGGTGGTACCTTTTCAAAAGGTACAAATTTGTACCTAAAAGGTCCATATTAATACTTCAAGGGTACATATTAGTACCTAAAAAGTACTAATATGTACCACGTTTAATTTGTGGTTGGTTTGAAAATTGCTCATAGATTTCACTTTTGTCTATAATACAGTTTTTTTGGTGCTAAATTTGATTCTGAATGATGATTCACATTACTTAATTTATTTCATAAAGATTTTGGGCCCTATCATACACCTGGCGCAATGCGGCGCAAGGCGCGACACAATTGTTGTTTGCTAGTTTCACTCGACGCAAGAGTCATTTTGACGTTTTGCACCATGCTGTTTAAATAGCAAATGCATTTGCGCTCATATGTGCGCCCCATAGGCGTTCTGGTCTAAAAAAGGAGGTGTGTAATAATGTTATTATTATTAGCAGTGTTATTTATTATATGCATATTTATATTTGTTTTAATAAAAGCACGCTTAGATTTGCTCACCTGTCAGCTTTTAGACCATATGGGGCATAGCATGTGTGTTTGCATATAACTCAGTTGTTTGAGCACACTTCGTTATTACTGTTCATTTATTCGTTAGCTGGAAATTAGAGCTGAATTTAGAAATAGTTTTGAAACAAACCTTTGCGCATAACAAATGAAATTAATTATGTATAGGCTAATGGATGTCTGTGCGTACAACACGTTTCCTTATCCACGAGAGTGAAAGTGAAAGTAAAGAATGAGGAGGCTCATTCTCTCATTCTTGCGCTGCAGATGCTCTGTTTAACTGTTTTCTCGCTAGAGAAGTGCTCAGTTTTTCCACTTACAAAGTCCGCCATGTAAATAGCAAATGCACTATGGCGCAACGCAACTAACTCTTAAAGCGAATGGGTGATGAGACTCTGATTGGTTCATTCTCAAAACACACCTATAACTCATTAAGAGAATAAGCTCAAGCCTGTTAGGCCATGCGCCGTGGCGCAAAGCGGATTTTTTCGTTGTTAAAATAGCAAAAGTGGATTCTGACACGCCCTTAATGCTTTTGCGCCGTGCGCTTTGGACTTTGCGCCTAGATCGTTAAAATAGGGACCTTTGTGTTAGTTGTATATTGTTGCTAGTTTTCACACTCAAGTTGTGAAAGAACATGTTTAGGGTTAAATAAAAACTTTTATGACGCTGAAGTAACTTTAGTTTTGGCTTTTTGGTTTTTGAATATATTATTCAGCTGGTTTATCACCTTGTAATATTTTCATTTTTGTGCTGCTGGTCTGACTTAAATTAGTGTTTAAAAATTACTTTTTATTTAAGTTTGTCTTGTGTTTTAGTTGTGAGAATGCAAATTCATTAAAACTGTGAAGCTTAATAACAGTGTATTTTGCATGCAACACTGAAGTGATGTTATAAGGGCATTAATAGGAGCATTAAAAATGTTCTTTGGAAAAGTAACTAAAAAATGACTATTAACAGTAATGCATTACTTTTTGGTAATTGATAAAGTAATTAAGTTACTTTTTGAATTAAGTAACTTGTAACTAGTTACTATTTTTCAGTAAATAGCACAACACTACATGAGAGTCATACACGATATTAACTCTTTTTCCACTGCACCATGACTTTATATTCTATACTGGACATTATGTTCTTATTAAATAATTAAAAATCAAGGCATGATCATATTTTATTTTGGTAAAATAAGCGTAATCTAGAGGCCTTTGCCTTTCATATAAACCACTTCTGATACCAAATGAGGAACTAGAAGGACTGGATAGGCGACAAGACTTTTGTCAGGTAGTGTATATATACAGTA
Source organism: Danio kyathit (assembly GCA_903798195.1). Taxonomy (NCBI): domain Eukaryota; kingdom Metazoa; phylum Chordata; class Actinopteri; order Cypriniformes; family Danionidae; genus Danio; species Danio kyathit. Next base: position 16,363,765 of record LR812525.1, read on the forward strand.
TAAATAAATATTTTCTTTCTTATGTTGAACACAAAGGAATATATATATATATATATATATATATATATATATATATATATATATATATATATATATATATATATATATATATATATATATATATATTCCTTTGTGTTCAACCGAAGAAAGAAAATCAACTGGGTGAACTGTCCTTTTCTACCAATATACCGCAACTTTCATAGTTCAATCCTAAAGGTTGGAGCTTTGTTTAAATCCCTGACTAAATAATAGTAACCCTAGCCATTACAAGCTTCACTATTAAGTGCTAAACGATAAATTCTGATAAGATCTTTGTCTAAACATCTGTAAAGAATTCAGAAAGCAGATGTGAAAATAAAGCGTCATCTTAAATTTTTTTTTATTAAATCTAAAAAAGGTGCTAAAGGTCGCATGAAATAATCCATATGTGAGCCAAAAATGATAATCTAGCCGCTTCATACTTCATCCTCCCATTTGAGGAATGCTCTCGCTGGACTGGGATCTCAATGCATGCCAAGGCAAACTCAAGATTCGGTGTTCGCTATGAAACCCTGATCACTCTTTTCCTCTGCAAAACAGGGTGTGAAAGAGGAACCAGCCAAGCCTAAAGAGGTGAAGAGAGCAGAGAAGGCCGGCTGGTTGAAGAAGTCTTCAGGGAAGTTCTTGAGCAGCTACAAGGACAGATACATTCAGCTGGACCGAACCGTCATCGCCGTCTATGAGAATGAGGTGAGACATCAATGAAAATAATACTCGGTGCTTCCAGAATGTGTCAAAATATGATATGCCTTGAGAAAGGAGCTTCCATTGGGACTGGATTGGGTTGTGGTCATTTTTATCATTGCTAAAGCCATTGTTTATAGCTGTTTGGCTGACATTAATCATTATGTAGGCTAACAATAACCTGTGTAGTCCCTTGCCTCAGTGTGTTCACAGACATAAGTGTTTTTATTATTATTATTATTATTGTAATATGGGGTTTTTTTCCTACCAGTGGTGGATGAAGTACAGAAAACAAAGCGTTTTTTTTTTCATTTAACTTGAGTCGAAGTACAAATTTACTATACCAAAGACTATAAAAAACACATTGTCACTCGACTCGAATTGACATGTCACTCGTATAGTTTTGAATGGGGAAAAGTGTAACGGGAGCCAATCATTGATCGTTATACACTGACATTTCTCCGGGGGAGAAGCTCGGACCAGACGTGTGCTTTTTGTTGTCAACACACACACTGGAATCTCAGCGTGTACTTACTTCACAGACATAAGAAATATATCCACATGAAGCTTGAAATGTCTACTTTTAAATGAACCAACTACACTTGAAAACAAAAGTGTTTTGGTTTTGTAATCTCTGTGAAATGAACATGAGGTACCGTCAGTCCTGTCAAAAACACATCACATGACACCAACTACTCAAATGCCCCACAAACGTGTAAACAAAGAGTCACTGTCATTTCTGGAGGAGATTCGCCATCAAGACCAAGTGGTGATTTACTTCAGTAGAGCAGCACGATCAGACAATCATTATTCAGAGGATGAGAATATGTAGAACGGCCATAAATGAGGTTGGTGTTGGTGATCTTTCGAGTGCACATGCGCATTAGCTCGAGCAACCTGAAAAAAAAAGAGAGGTGTTTCAAAGATGGCCGCCGAGTGAAATGACTTGCCTTTAAGGGACTTTGGCTGCGTCCGAAGCCGCCTACTACTCAGTAGGTACTGCATTTGAATTTAAACGTACTGCTCGGCCGTTAGAAAAGTACGTTCTATACAGTATGAATGTAAGAAGTATGAATGGAATTCGGACGTACTACATCCGCCATTTTGTCATGGTCACGTGACCTACCTGCGTCAGTTGCGTCGATTTACTTCCATTCATGAATTCTCTCGCGGAGCATCATGGGATAGAGCAGCGTGCATGGGATGCGCACTTCAGAATCTCGCCGGAAGTAGTAAGTCATCCGGGTACTTCTCGCATACTGATTTTCGAATTCTATAAATTCGGACATACTACTCGGCTCGCATACTGATTTTAGCGTACTGTATAGTATGGAAGTATGCGGTTTCGGACGCAGCCTATGACTATACTTTACTGAAGTACTTGATTTCATCTGTTATGGTAATTCTGTAGTTGCCATGGTAATACAACACCTATAGTAATATCAAAGTCCCTTTAAGGCAATTCATTTCACTCGGCGGCCATTTTTAAAATGGCTCTCAGGCATTCTGTCTGAATGGGAAACATCAAATTCTCTAAAACTAGCCAAGCTTATGATTACATTACATATTTGCAATCACCAATCAAATTAAGGAACAATCGTCTCATAAGATTCGTTTCTAATCGTTCAGATCAAACAAAATCTGCATTTTTTTCAGGTTCCCAAGCGCACTCGAAAAGAACGTGATCACGACACCAACCTCATTTATGGCCGTTCTACACATTGTCATTCTCTGAATAATGATCGTCCGATCGCACCGGTCTTTTGAAGTAATTCACAATTTGTCTTGATGGCGAATCTCCTCCAGAAATGAAAGTAACTCTTTGTTTACACGTTTGTGGGTGCTTGATTAGTTGCTGTCATGTGAAATTCTCCACACAATACCCCATAATGACAATGTGAAAAAGAGTTTTTAAAATTGTTGCAAATTTATTAAAAATAAAAAACCTGAAAAATCACATGTGCATCAGTATTCACAGCCTTTGCTCAATACTTTGTTGATGCACCTTTGGCAGCAATTACAGCCTCAAGTCTTTCTGAATATGATACCACAAGCTTGGCACACCTGTCTTTGGGAATTTTTGCCCATTCCTCTTTACAGTACATCTTAAGCTCTATCAGGTTGGATGGGAAATGACGGTGTACAGCCATTTTCAGATCTCTCCAGAGATGTTCAATAGGATTTAGGTCTGGGCTCTGGCTGGGCCACTCAAGGACATTCACAGAGTTGTTGTGAAGCCACTCCATTGTTATTTTGGCGGTGTGCCTTGGGTCATTGTCCTGCTGGAAGATGAACCGTCCCCCCAGTCTGAGGTCAAGAGCACTTTGAAGCAGGTTTGGCTCTGAAAACATCCCCACAGCATGATGCTGCCACCACCATGCTTCACTGTAGGGATGGTATTAGCCTGGTGATGAGCGGTGCCTGGTTTTCTCCAAACGTAACGCCTGGCATTCACTCCAAAGAGTTCAATTTTAGTCTCATCAGACCAGAGAATTTAGTTTCTTATGGTCCGAGAGTCCTTCAGATGCCTGATTGGTGGATTGCTGCACAGATGGTTGTCCTTCTGTAAGGTTCTCCTCTCTCCAGAGAAGAACGCTAGAGCTCAGACAGAGTGACCATCAGGTTATTGATCACCTCCCTGACTAAGGCCCTTCTCCCCCGATCACTCTGGTTAGATGGCCGGTCAGCTCTAGGAAGAATCCTGGTGGTTCCAAACATCTTCCACTTATGGATGATGGAGGCCACTGTGCTCGTTAGAACTTTCAGAGCAGCAGAAATTTTTCTCTAACCTTCCCCAGCCTTGTGCCTTGAGACAATCCTGTCTCAGAGGTCTGCAGACAATTCCTTTGTCTTCATGCTTGGTTTGTGCTTTGACTTGCACTGTCAACCCTGGGACCTTATATAGACAGATGTATGCCTTTTCAAATCATGTCCAGTCAACTGAATTTACCACAGGTGAACTCCAGTTAAGCTGCGGAAACATCTCAAGAATGATCAGTAAAACAGAATGTACCTGAGCTCAATTTAGAGCTTCACGGCAAAGGCTGAGAATACTTATGCACATGTAATTTTTCAGGGTTTAATTTTTAATAAATTTGCAACAATTTAAGCAAGTATTCGCTGAGATTCCAGTGCGTTGGTTGACCACAAAAAACTGTCATAAAAGCACACATCTGGTCCGAGTCCCTCCCCCAGAGAATCGTCAGTCTATAACGATCAATGATTGGCTTCTGTACTAGTAGGCGGGGCTTCATTCGCTATATTGATTGTTACACTTTTCCCATTCAAAACTATACGAATGACATGTCTTGTGTATTTTATAGTCTTTGGTGATTTAAACAAATGACCCAATACTGTACTGATTTCCACAACTGTAGTATAGGTTATAATACACCACGGTTTACTGTAGTAAATGTCATTAATAAAGTAGCATTCGTTAACTTTTGAAAGTGCTATAATATATACAATATAATACACTATTAAATACACTATTGGTTGAAAAGCATTTACTATAGTGTTTTGCCAGTTTTAGTTTTCTAGTCATCGTTGTAGTTTTGTATATTTTCTGTTGTTAACTGGAGTTGTTATCTGGAGACTTGCTCTGACCGAGTGAGTGAATCATTATTTACAGAATCGCTCTGCCTCTGATGGATAATATGAATCAGTGAAAATCTGCATCAGTAATTTACATTTTGTTGCATATGTTGTGGTGATGGGATCTATTTTTGCCTCATATTGAATCAGTTTGTAAATTCAGTGAATTGTTAATTGGACACTCACTTTGAGCATATTATTTGAATCACTAAGTTGTAAGTTGAAGACTTAATCTGAATGGATCATTTGAATCGGTGAGTCAGTAGGTGCGTTCGACTTCATGCAGCGCTGCGCAGATCGATCGAAGTCTGTCTTAAAGCGGTGCATGCTGGTTAGAAATTTTGGCTGGATTGATGCTGCGCCGACGGCATGTGACTGTCACATGTGGCATCAAAGTACCGCGACAGCGCTTCGAGATCAGACGACTGACTCAGCCCGCGCAGCAACTGAAGAGCGCCTGCATGAACTCTGATGACGACACCAATATAATACGATTGGCCAAGTTCACCGCATGACAACAACCACGTGTGATTCAGGTTTATTATTGGACAACATCCTTCTCACAAATTTCAAAACAAACAATTAACTGTTGTTCAAACCCTCTCTATCTTGTACACATCATATTAAAAGACTACAAATATTTTACTGCAGCATCATCTTTTGTTAAATAATTTGTTCATACTGACTAGATTGTTTGCACAGGTTTATTCTGCCTTTTTTATACAGACTACTGTATTTAGCTCCATAAACGATATAAATGATATATTTTAGTAAATAACTTAAATATTAACTCAAATAAGTCTTACAGACTTGTAATACAATAATTATCATCATTGATCCTGACGATTTCTTAGCAAATTAAGTTATATAAAAATATGTAATATAAAAATATGATTCTAAAATATTTTATTTTCTGTCAAACCATATTACGCAGAAATGTTAAAAGTGTCATTGATGTACCTGCTCTTTCTGGGAAATTTCTACTGAAAGTGTAGCTCATTTATTTTGGTCAATCTTTTTGGATTAAAGGGCTTTTTTAAAAATGCCTTCATTATTCAAAATAATCCTATTCCTGGATATTTATTTCATTTTTATGTGCCCTTATTTTCCCCCTTATTTCTGATGCATTTGTATGTAGGCTACTTAATTTTAATTCATAATTCCCTTACTGTTTAAAAATGAAGTTTGTAGAGACTGTATTTTGATTTTATTTGTACTTTATATCTTTTGTTGTTATTTCAATAAATAAATAAATAAATAAATGATCACGCCATGTGATCGGTCATCATGACTGCAGCAACTTGAGTCCCCGAAGTGGCCGGCTTGACGGCTCCGTTTTCAACTCCGCCCCCGCCTGCGCTCGGCTAATCTCGTTGATCACCGGCTGCAGCTGTGCTTAATGTCGAACGCACCTATTAATGGTAGACTCAACTGAATGGTTCATTTGAATCAGTGAGTCATTAATGGTAGACTCAACTAAATTGTTCATTTGAATCAGTTAGCCAAATCTATAGACTCACTCTGAATGTATTATTTGAATCCTTGGGTCATTAGGTGCGTTCGACTTCATGCAGCGCTGCGCAGATCGATCGAAGTCTGTCTTAAAGCGGTGCATGCTGGTTAGAAATTTTGGCCGGATTGACGCTGCGCCGACGGCATGTGACTGTCACATGTGGCATCAAAGTACCGCGACAGCGCTTCGAGATCAGACGACTGACTCAGCCCGCGCAGCAACTGAAGAGCGCCTGCATGAGCTCTGATGACGACACCGATATAATACGATTGGCCAAGTTCACCGCATGACAACAACCACGTGTGATTCAGGTTTATTATTGGACAACATCCTTCTCACAAATTTCAAAACAAACAATTAACTGTTGTTCATACCCTCTCTATCTTGTACACATCATGCTTATTAAAAGACTACAAATATTTTACAGCAGCATCATCTTTTGTTAAATAATTTGTTCATACTGACTAGATTGTTTGCACAGGTTTATTCTGCCTTTTTTATACAGACTACTGTATTTAGCTCCATAAACGATATAAATGATATATTTTAGTAAATAACTTAAATATTAACTCAAATAAGTCTTACAAACTTGTAATACAATAATTATCATCATTGATCCTGACGATTTCTTAGCAAATTAAGTTATATAAAAATATGTAATATAAAAATATGATTCTAAAATATTTTATTTTCTGTCAAACCATATTACGCAGAAATGTTAAAAGTGTCATTGATGTACCTGCTCTTTCTGGGAAATTTCTACTGAAAGTGTAGCTCATTTATTTTGGTCATTTTGTTCAATCTTTTTGGATTAAAGGGCTTTTTTAAAATTGCCTTCATTATTCAAAATAATCCTATTCGTGGATATTTATTTCATTTTTATGTGCCCTTATTTTCCCCCTTCTGATGCATTTGTATGTAGGCTACTTAATTTTAATTCATAATTCCCTTACTGTTTAAAAATGAAGTTTGTAGAGACTGTATTTTGATTTTATTTGTACTTTATATCTTTTGTTGTTATTTCAATAAATAAATAAATAAATGATCACGCCATGTGATCGGTCATCATGACTGCAGCAACTTGAGTCCCCGAAGTGGCCGGCTTGACGGCTCCGTTTTCAACTCCGCCCCCGCCTGCGCTCGGCTAATCTCGTTGATCACCGGCTGCAGCTGTGCTTAATGTCGAACGCACCTATTAACTGCAGACTCGCTCTACAGTTCATTGAATCGTTAATGTAGACTCAATCTGAATGGTTCGTTGTAATCGTTGAGCAATGACCGTAGACTTGCTCTGAGTGCATTATTCAAATCAGTGAGTCATTATCTGCAGACTCTCGGGATTGATCAATTGAATTAGTGAGTCATTAACTGTAGACTTTTTCTGATTGGTTCATTTGAATCAATAAGCCATAACTGCAGACTTTCTCTGAGTGTATTATTCAAATCAGTGAGTCATTAACTGCAGACTTGATCTGATTGTTTCGTTTGAATCAGTAAGCCATAACTGCAGACTTTCTCTGAGTGTATTATTCAAATCAGTGAGTCATTAACTGTAGACTTGATCTGATTGGTTCATTTGAATCAGTAAGCCATAACTGCAGACTTTCTCTGAGTGTATTATTCAAATCAGTGAGTCATTAACTGCAGACTCTCGGGATTGATCATTTGAATCAGTGAGTCATTAACTGTAGACTTGATCTAAATGATTCATTTGAATCAGTAAGCCATAACTGCAGACTTGCTCTGAGTGTATTATTCAAATCAGTGAGTCATTAACTGCAGACTCTCGGGATTGATCATTTGAATCAGTGAGTCATTAACTGTAGACTTGATCTAAATGGTTCATTTGAATCAATAATTCATAACTGCAGACTTGCTCTGAGTGTATTATTCAAATCAGTGAGTCATTAACTGCAGACTCTCTGGATTGATCATTTGAATCAGTGAGTCATTAACTGCAGACTCTTTGGGATTGGTCATTTGAATCAGTGAGTCATTAACTGCAGACTCTGGGGATTGATCAATTGAATCAGTGAGTCATCAACTGTAGACTTGATCTGATTGATTAGTTTAAATCAGTAAGCCATAACTGCAGACTTGTTCTGAGTGAATTTTTCGAATCAGTGAGTCATTAACTGCAGACTCTGGGGATTGATCATTTGAATCAGTGAGTCATCAACTGTGGACTCGATCTAAATGGTTCATTTGAATCATTAAGCCATAACTGCAGACTTTCTCTGAGTTTATTATTCGAATCAGTGAGTCATTAACTGCAGACTCTCGGGATTGATCATTTGAATCAGTGAGTCATTAGGTGCGTTCGACTTCATGCAGCGCTGCGCAGATCGATCGAAGTCTGTCTTAAAGCGGTGCATGCTGGTTAGAAATTTTGGCCGGATTGATGCTGCGCCGACGGCATGTGACTGTCACATGTGGCATCAAAGTACCGCGACAGCGCTTCGAGATCAGACGACTGACTCAGCCCGCGCAGCAACTGAAGAGCGCCTGCATGAACTCTGATGACGACACCAATATAATACGATTGGCCAAGTTCACCGCATGACAACAACCACGTGTGATTCAGGTTTATTATTGGACAACATCCTTCTCACAAATTTCAAAACAAACAATTAACTGTTGTTCAAACACTCTCTATCTTGTACACATCATGCTTATTAAAAGACTACAAATATTTTACTGCAGCATCATCTTTTGTTAAATAATTTGTTCATACTGACTAGATTGTTTGCACAGGTTTATTCTGCCTTTTTTACACAGACTACTGTATTTAGCTCCATAAACGATATAAATGATATATTTTAGTAAATAACTTAAATATTAACTCAAATAAGTCTTACAGACTTGTAATACAATAATTATCATCATTGATCCTGACGATTTCTTAGCAAATTAAGTTATATAAAAATATGCAATATAAAAATATGATTCTAAAATATTTTATTTTCTGTCAAACCATATTACGCAGAAATAAAAGTTAAAAGTGTCATTGATGTACCTGCTCTTTCTGGGAAATTTCTACTGAAAGTGTAGCTCATTTATTTTGGTCATTTTGTTCAATCTTTTTGGATTAAAGGGCTTTTTTAAAAATGCCTTCATTATTCAAAATAATCCTATTCGTGAATATTTATTTCATTTTTATGTGCCCTTATTTTCCCCCTTATTTCTGATGCATTTGTATGTAGGCTACTTAATTTTAATTCATAATTCCCTTACTGTTTAAAAATGAAGTTTGTAGAGACTGTATTTTGATTTTATTTGTACTTTATATCTTTTGTTGTTATTTCAATAAATAAATAAATGATCCCGCCATGTGATCGGTAATCATGACTGCAGCAACTTGAGTCCCCGAAGTGGCCGGCTTGACGGCTCCGTTTTCAACTCCGCCCCCGCCTGCGCTCGGCTAATCTCGTTGATCACCGGCTGCAGCTGTGCTTAATGTCGAACGCACCTATTAACTGTAGACTCTGGGCATTGATCATTTGAATCAGTGAGTCATCAAATGTAGACTCAATCTAAATAGTTCATTTGAATCAGTAAGCCATAACTGCAGACTTTCTCTGAGTGTATTATTCGAATCAGTGAGTCATTAACTGCAGACTCTCGAGATTGATCATTTGAACCAGTGAGTCAATAACTGTAGACTTGATCTGATTGGTTCATTTGAATCAGTAAGCCATAACTGTAGACTTGTTCTGAGTGAATTTTTTGAATCAGTGAGTCATTAACTGCAGACTCTCGGTAATAATCATTTGAATCAGTGAGTCATTAACTGTAGACTCGATCTAAATGGTTCATTTGTATCAGTGAGCCATAACTGCAGACTTGTTCTGAGTGTATGTTTGGAGTCAGTGAGTCATTAACTGCAGACTCTTGGGATTGATCATTTGAATCAATGAGTCATTAGCTGTAGACTCGATCTGAATGGCTCATTTGAATCAGTGAGCCATAACTGTAGACTTGCTCTGAGTGTGTTATTTGAATCAGTGAGTCATTAACTGCAGACTCTTGGGATTGAATAATAATAATAATAATAATAATAATAATAATAATAATTAATCATTTTAAATCATTTGAATCAGTGAGTCATTAACTGTAGACTCGATCTGAGTGATTCATTTGAATCAGTGAGCCCTAACTGTAGACTCACACTGAGATTACCATTCGAATCGTTACTTCAAACCAAACAGTTGTTTCTTGAATATAAAACAGATCTGTTCTGTTTTTGAGTTAGCGACTCACTCTGCAATTGCTTCACTAAAATGAAATCAAAGTAAAAACACAAAAAATACTCTAGATAAGTATAAATGAATCATGTTTTTTGTCTTTCTCGTGCAGGAATTAACAACATGCCTGGAGAAACTGGAACTGGACAACTACGAGACGTGCCACGAGCTGAAGAGTGCATTCAAGAAGAAACACAGACTGGTACTAATACGAAGCCCCAAGAGCGGTAACAAGGTAATAATGAACATTTCAGCACAGCAGCACGTCAAATCCATCAGTCTGCCATTCCCTTTTGTATGTGATATAAAGAGTGGCTCACATCAGGATGACAATGCAATGCACAGTTGAGGACGGCTGGACTGCAGTCGTGACGTCAGCCGTTCAATATGGCACGCACTAGAAACACACTGGCCCATTGTGCCGAGCCTAATGAATCAGACACGTATCTGAACACACACATGACCAATGATGGGCTGGTTTCCATGGGTCACTGCTTTCAGAGCCGCTTTAAAGGCATAGTTCACCCAAAAATGAAATGAATCAAAATCCCACAAATGTTACTCCTCATATGTAATTGTTCAATGCTGCATCCTAGTTCACATAGAGTTTGTCCTATATAACAGTCGTCCTGAACCTTTTCATCACCGCGGACCAGTCAAAGCTTAACAACGCTGATACAAGTTTTATTTATGGAAAAAAATTACAAAGCACTGCAGTGTTTGTGTGTTCTGTGTTTGTCTGAAATAATTAGTCTACCGAAATGTGTATATTCCATACAAGCTGAAGTTGATCGGTCAGTTCTTGTCACGTGATTCGTGGTGTGCTCGCGGGATTCATTTAACTGGGTGCATCTGGTCTGGAAGGCATGCACCTCTATTGGAAACAATGAACTTGTGTGAACTCTAGAAAGATACGATATGCTATTTTTGCCTCATATTGAATCAGTTTGTAAATTCAGTAAATTGTTAATTGGACACTAACTCTGAACATATTATTTCAATCACTAAGTTGTAAATTGAAGACTCAATCTGAATGGATCATTTGAATCAGTGAGTCATTAATGGTAGACTCAACTAAATGGTTCATTTGAATCAGTTAGCCAAAACTATAGACTCACTCTGAATATATTATTTGAATCATTGGGTCATAGATATATACACTAGATATCGCATAGGGACCCTGAAGATGCGTCAATAGCGCCGCCACATTGGTACAGGGCTCCTAGGACAAACGTCATTCAACCGCACTAGTCAAGACAGTGTGACAATGTGAAGATGCTGGACTTTAGCGCTGTGTACGGGTGTAGTAACGAGCAAACAAAGAAAACAAAGCACAAAGTCATCACATTTCATAGGTAAGATTTCGTTTTTTATGTTTTTGTATGTTATGAACTTTTGTGCTTAACAAGTCACGTTATTGATGATAATACAGTCTCTTACTGCATTCACCATAAGGCAAAGTAGCATCAACTCGCACTAAATTCTAAGCTTATGCTAGTTTTGTTGAATAAAATAAGCAAACAATGTTATGAAATATGACAACAAGACGCTGCGCTGCCAGAAACTTGTGTTATTGTCGGCTAAGTGAACGAGTCATTCATAACGGAGATTCATTCACAAACGAATCGCTCCCTCCGTCAGAATGAGAAGTGAAAGCAGGAGAGGGGGTGTGTTTCAGGACATGGATTAGATCAAATTAAACAGGGAAGGAGGATAATGCATTTCCATGCACACAAACACTCACTCTTTGTCAGGAATGCCCGTGCGGTCACATCCATCAATGTAGAAAAGTGATGTAAAATTATAATATTTCGTAAATTAAAAAAATATTTGCATACGGACCACCAGGGAAAACTCCCGATCATAGATATATGTGTTTATGTGTATTTCTCTGGCTTCGGATGGCCACAGTCCTCCACTTCACCTTGGTCCCGCATTCATTTCAAACGACCGATACCCTGTACCAAGATGGCGGCTCTATTGACGCATTCCTTCCAATAGACAACAATAGGCCAGGCGACATCTAGTGTATATATCTATGTCATTGGGTCATTAACTGCAGACTCGCGGAATTGATCATTTGAATCAGTGAGTCATTAACTGTAGACTTTTTCTGATTGGTTTATTTAAATCAGTAGGCCATAACTGCAGACTTGCTCTGAGTGTATTATTCGAATTAGTGAGTCATTAACTGCAGACTCTCAGGATTGATCATTTGAATCAGTGAGTCATTAACTGAAGACTTGATCTGATTGGTTTATTTAAATCAGTAAGCCATAACTGCAGACTTGTTCTAAGTGTATTTTTCAAATCAGTGAGTCATTAACTGCAGACTCTCGGGATTGATCATTTGAATCAGTGAGTCATTAACTGTAGACTCGATCTAAATGGTTCATTTGAATCAGTGAGCCATAACTGCAGACTTGTTCTGAGTGTATGGCTGCGTCTGAAACCGCCTACTATTCAGTAGGTACTGCATTTGAATTTAAACGTACTACTCGGCCGTTAGAAAAGTACGTTCTATACAGTATGAATGTAAGAAGTATGAATGGAATTCGGACATACTACATCCGCCATTTTGTCATGGTCATGTGACCTACCTGCGTCGCTTCACTTCCATTCATGAATTCTCTCGCGGGGCATCATGGGATAGCACAGCATGCATGGGTTGCGCACTTCAGAATTTTGCCAGAAGTAGTAAGTCATCTGGGTACTTCTCGCATACTGATTTTCGAATTCTATGAATTCGGACATACTACTCAGCTCGCATACTGATTTTAGCGTACTGTATAGTATGGAAGTATGCGGTTTCGGACGCAGCCTATGTTTGGAATCAGTGAGTCATTAACTGCAGACTCTTGGGATTGATCATTTGAATCAATGAGTCATTAGCTGTAGACTCGATTTGAATGACTCATTTGAATCAGTGAGCCATAACTGCAGACTTGTTCTGAGTGTACGTTTGGAATCAGTGAGTCATTAACTGCAGGCTCTTGGGATTGATCATTTGAATCAGTGAGTCATTAACTGTAGACTTTTTCTGATTGGTTTATTTAAATCATTAAGCCATAACTGCAGACTTGTTCTAAGTGTATTTTTCAAATCAGTGAGTCATTAACTGCAGACTCTCGGGATTGATCATTTGAATCAGTGAGTCATTAACTGCAGACTCTCGGGATTGATCATTTGAATCAGTGAGTCATTAACTGCAGACTTTTGGGATTGATCATTTGAATCAGTGAGTCATTAACTGTAGACTTGATCTAAATGGTTCATTTGAATCAGTGAGCCATAACTGCAGACTTGTTCTGAGTGTACATTTGGAATCAGTGAGTCATTAACTGCAGACTCTCGGGATTGATCATTTGAATCAATGAGTCATTAGCTGTAGACTCGATTTGATAGGCTCATTTGAATCAGTGAGCCATAACTGCAGACTTGCTCTGAGTGTATTATTCAAATCAGTGAGTCATTAACTGCAGACTCTTGGGATTGATCATTTGAATCAGTGAGTCATTAACTGCAGACTCTTGGGATTGATCATTTGAATCAGTGAGTCATTAACTGTAGACTTTTTCTGATTGGTTTATTTAAATCAGTAAGCCATAACTGCAGACTTGTTCTAAGTGTATTTTTCAAATCAGTGAGTCATTAACTGCAGACTCTCGGGATTGATCATTTGAATCAGTGAGTCATTAACTGCAGACTCTCGGGATTGATCATTTGAATCAGTGAGTCACTAACTGTAGACTCGATCTAAATGGTTCATTTGAATCAGTAAACCATATCTGCAGACTTTTTATGTGTATGTTTGGAATTAGTGAGTCATTAACTGCAGACTCTCGGAACCAATGCCATACAATGCGAACAGCCCTTAAAAGCCCGCCATCATTTGGGATCTCCATCAGTTGATCCTGCACAGCCATGCTGGATTCACCTGATTTGTTGACAAATGGGTTGCAGATCCATTCCTTGACAGTTCGCGGGTCCTTCACTGGGCCTTTTCCCCTTAGCAAGGACACTTTCCAAAGACGTCTGTTTCTTATTCATTTTGCTGCTTGTGGGTTAAATTTGGGCGCTCAAGTGACCAAGATGTAAGCGAGTGAATACGCTCATTTTTCAAAATAAAAGACTTTTTAAAATAAAATATTGTTCAGATAAAGATAATAAATAAAACAGAAATACTTAAGGATTTCTTGTGTTGCCTGGTACCAATTGATCCACGGACTGGTACCAGTCCGCGGCCTGATGTTTGAGGACCACTGCTATATAATAAGGCTAATATGATTGTCAATAATGAGATCTTTTATCATACACCTTCAAACCATCAGGTTGTCAATATTGTGTTCCCAGATGCTTAAGAAATAGGTCAACATTATAATTTATCCCTCAAACAATTACGTTTTTTAATTCCCCCTCGCTTAGTCGCAGTTGATGAGCAGTAGACTGGATATTCATTTAGATTAGTGGTACCATGGTACTTTGGGTTTTTAAAATTGATTTATTTATATAAATGCTAAATGTTAAAATTGTCAGATGACTCTGTGGTTGTGTGCTGCAAATAAAATCTCCCTACGGAGGCAAATAAAGTTAACTAACTATCCCACCCTGCAAAAACTCATCTCCAGGAGGTGACCCAGGTTTTTTAGGGGAGCTTAATTTTTATTTATTTACAATATAAACAAACATTTATTATTTCTTTAATATGTACAAACATTATAAGCTGCTAATTTTAACTTAAAGGGCACCTAGTTTACCCCTTTTTTAAGATTTAATATTGATATTATGACGGCGACGCAGTGGCGCAGTAGGTAGTGCTGTCGCATCACAGCAAGAAGGTCGCTGTTTCGAGCCTCGGCTGGGTCAGTTGGCGTATTTGTGTGGAGTTTGCATGTTCTCCCTGCGTTCACGTGGGTTTCCTCCGGGTGCTCCGGTTTCCCCCACAGTCCAAAGACATGTGGTACAGGTGAATTGGGTAGGCTGAAGCCTGGTTTATACTTCTGCATCAAGCGATCAGCGTGACCCACGGCGCAAGCCTCACGCGTAGCCGTGCATTTATACTTCTGCGCGCTGTTTCTGTTTCTCTGCAATACACTTCCGAAATGCTAGCTGGCAGTAGGTGTTTATGTTTCTCTGTGTCGAGTTTCTTTGCTGGTGTTTTGTTTCTTCTGAACACTTCCTTAATGTACAAGTGGCTCAAACTCGCTCATTTTGAGGAGGGAACCGTCGGACGTGCAACAACTTTAATCATAAGGTCAACACAAGACAACAGTCTCCATCCGGAGCTCCTTCATGGGACTCCACACTTGTAAACACTCGCTGCATTGAGCGCGCGGCTCTCACCTCCGCCCACACTTGTCAGCGCTACCAAGCCGACCAATCACAGAGCTTGCGCTACGCGTACGCGTTACATTTTTTAAGAGGTGCACGTCAACGACGCCGACGGCCACAGCGAGGGGCTATGCGTCCATGCGTAGGCTGTGCCGTAGCATACTCGTGGGCTTGACGCAGAAGTATAAATCGGCTTTTAATTATCCGTAGTGTATGAGTGTGTGAATGAGTGTGTATGGATGTTTCCCAGAGATGGGTTGTGGCTGGAAGGGCATCCGCTGCGTAAAACATGTGCTGGATAAGTTGGCGGTTCATTCCGCTGTGGCGACCCCGGATTAATAAAAGGGACTAATTAATATTATGGTTCTTCTGAGTGTGCTCAGTTTAGGTTCTCAGTTTAGGTTCAGTTCAAAACACAATTCAGATTTGTTTATTATAGTGTGTTAAAACGTGTCATTTTGGGGGTGTGTACACAGGTCGTTGTTTTAGGGGCGTGTTGCTTCACATGAAAATTAGTTTCGATTTCCCGCCCAACTTAACATGGGGGCGGAGCCAAGAGCTCCCCTGCTTTGTGTATGGTAACAGACAGAGGGAAGCAACATGAGTGAGAGGACCAGCATTCAGCCGTACATGTACAACTCGGACACAGACCAAGCAGAGACTACTGTTAAGGAATCATTATTCCTGTGTCAGAGTAGTAGTTACAAAATCATTTGGTCTTTGTATAGTTTTACAGCCGCTATGTAACGATGCATGCGTCATCCGTATAGGGATGTATTGATTAACCGGTTTCACTATTAACTGCGCTTTAATTCGTCACGGTTAAATAATCATAAAGGCTTCTCAACACTGTGTTTCCGCACAGAACAAAACTGCAGCAACTAAACAAAGTTATGCTAACTGTGTGCTAGTTTGAAGTTCCGAGCTTGTACACCGAGACTAATAACCACGCACACTGGATTAACTTTGACTGAGGCGATAACTAAGGCAAGTACGTTATTTCCAATGGAGGGACACGCATGCGAGGCAACACGCTCACACTTTCCAGCCGCACCTAGTTGAGATGACAGGGAGCTTCTTGTGAATGCAAACGGCTGAAGTTTAAGGAAGACGCAATTAAAAGTACACAGGTTTGCAAACTAAGTTACAAACAATGGCGCCGAGGAGAGCGATCATGTGGTGAATGTTGATCCGCCAGCCGAGATCAATCAAGTGTTTTCGGAGAGAGTGCTGAAAGACTCGGTGGATCAGCTGTTTTTAATGGGCCGAATCTCGATATGTTGGATTCACTGCGTGTTCAGCGCAAATGGCCGCTAAATGTAAAATCTCTGTTGCTCATTTGCAGGAAGACGATGAAGGCTCTTGTGTTGAGCCCAATGAGCCTTACATCCAAAAATAGAGCAAGGGTGTTTCTTTGGTGACATCACTTTGACTCACACGCTGAAAATGGCAGACATGAAACAACAAACTGAGGATATGATAATGCGCGCCTGTCAATCAATATTGGTGGGCGGGGGGACCGCACTCCTACTTCAAGTTGCGGTCGATCTCAAAACCGCTCCAATTGGTCCACCGTTTTTATGTTGTTAAATTGAATTAAAAGGACTGGGTGTGTTTATATCACCCCAATATGACGGTCTATACACTATACCTACACACATGTCTGTCCAAACAGCTTGAAAAGTAGATTTTTCACCATAGGTGCCCTTTAAATTATTTAATTATCATTTTGCAATATATATATATATATATATATATATATATATATATATATATTTATTTATCTTAATTTCCTAATATTTTTTTCATTGAACATGTACACGTAGACATCACCTATATACTATACTGTATAACTGCATGTTTATATACAGTGGGTAAAGAAAATGTTCACTTTTTGTTTTATTGCAGCTATTTGCTAAAATCATTTAAGTTCATTTGTTCCTCATTAATTTACACACAGCACCCCATATTGACAGAAAAACACGCCTTATTTTAAATGAATTTCCACCTCAATTCATACGCAAAATCGCATGATGGAAACCACACAAACACCTACAAACTTGTAGAAGTAAAGGTCGCTGTCATTTTGGGAAGTGATTTGCCATCAAGAAATTACTTAAAAAAAACAGCATGATTAGACAGCACAGCTATATTTAGAGGATGAACATTTGTAACGTAAGTCAGTGTTTTTTACGGTAGTTACATAGTTCGATTGACAGAATGATGTCTGATTGCGTCCTTCAGAAACAGCCATAAAGGTAGTTGGTGTCATTCCCTTTTGGTATGCATTAATGTATTATGCATTAAAAGACAACCTAAATTATTATTATTGTTTTATTGTTTTTAGAATCAGAATCAGAAAGAGCTTTTTTGCCAGGTACACTCACCGGCCACTTTATTAGGTACACCTTACTAGTACCGGGTTGGACCCCGTTTTGCCTTCAGAACTGCCTTAATCCTTCGTGGCATATATTTAAAAAGTACTGGAAGTATTCCTAGGCTGTGGCGTTGACACTATGCTTAATTGATACTAATGGACTCAAAGTGTGCCAAGAAAATATCCCCCACATCATTACACCACCACCACCAACCTGAACTGTTGATATAAGGCAGGATGGATCCATGCTTTCATGGTGTTGATGCCAAATTCTGACCCGACCATCCAAATGTCGCAGCAGAAATCGAGACTCATCAGACCAGGCAACATTTTTCCAATCTTCTATTGTTCAGTTTTGGTGAGTCTGTGCAAATTTTAGCCTCAGTTTCCTGTTCTTAGCTGACAGGAGTGTTACTCGGTGTGGTCTTCTGCTGCTGTTGCCCACTTGCCTCAAGGTTCGATGCGTTCCGCATACCTTGGTAGTAACGAGTGGTTATTTGAGTTACTGTTGCCTTTCTATCACCTTGAACCAGTCTGGCCATTCTCCTCTTTCCTCTGGCATCAACAAGATATTTGTGCTCACAGAACTGCCGCTCACCGGATATTTTCTCTTTTTCAGACCATTCTCTGTAAACCCTAGAGATGTTAGTGCGTGAAAATCCCAGTAGATCAGCAGTTTCTGAAATACTCAGACCAGCCCGTCTGGCACCAACAACCATGCCACATTCAAAGTCACTTATATCCCCTTTCTTCCCCATTCTGATGCTTTGTTTGAACAGCAGCAGATCATCTTGACCAGGTCTACATGCCTAAATGCATCGTGTTGCTGCCATGTGATTGGCATTAACGAGCAGTTAGTCAGGTGTACCTAATAATGTGGCTGGTGAGTGTATGTTCACGCATACAAAGAATTTGTTTTTGGCGTGACAGAGCTTCTACAGTGAAACAGAATGGCAGAGACAGTACAAAAAACAGATAATAAATATATTTTAAAAATTGAAGTAGTTAGCGAATGCAGTAAATAGTGAATGCAACATTTAGAAACTAAATTTTTGTGTCAAACGTTATGTGCGGTTTCTTCAACATGTTTCTTCCATATTTGGTTATTCCCCACCAAATATTGATTTATTAACTC
This sequence comes from Danio kyathit, assembly GCA_903798195.1. Lineage (NCBI taxonomy): Eukaryota > Metazoa > Chordata > Actinopteri > Cypriniformes > Danionidae > Danio > Danio kyathit. The sequence continues at coordinate 16,382,682 of LR812525.1, forward strand.
TTAAATACACACTATGTTGTTGTCTGAAAATAAATACACTTAAAAAAATTGTATATTGATTTTACTTGACAAAGTGTAAACCTATGAAACCTTATAAAGTAAATTAACTATCTGCATAATTATACTAATTAAGTTATGTCAACTTAATAGTTCAAATTACTTTGGTTTTAACCATAGACTGTAATAAATATGGACGTAGTATTGGTGACGTCACCCACAGGTTTCAGAAAAGTGCAAATGAAGCTTCGAGTGGGCGTGGCCAACCGGCACCAATTTGTTCACGCGTCATCGCTCCAACCGGGGGTAACCAAATAAGGGCAAAAAGGCGGAGCATGAGCGGCGCTACAGATGCCTGCTAGCAGTCTGCTTAGACAGGCTTTTCTTTGGGAGAAACGCTTAATACTTCGTTAACTGAGACTCTTTTGGATTCTGACCGCATGTGCTTGGTTGTACACTATAAAGTGTTTTAAAAACACTGTTGTAATACATTGAGCCACGAAACATTATTCTTATGACGTTTTTCTACAGGAGGAAAATGCTAATTACTTCCAAACACTTCAAATATAGTCTGTGTTAGTAAATGCAAGACTATTGATGAACTCCAGGCAGAACACTGTATGACAATGTTTCAGATGACTGTTTTATAGCCTACAGCTAATCAATCTGTCAGATTCTGGAGTGCATTACAGGTCTAAAGATAATTATAAATGATAAATGATCTTAAATAAAACAAATACATTTATAGAGATGGTATACAAGTATATATTTTCACTCACCTGGGAAATGGAGGCAACTTGAATGGTTTGTGAGCACAATTAAGTGCACACAGCATGCCATATCATCTGATAATTGTAGGAAATAATTCCAAAAAGCAACTGAGTGTGTAAAGCCACATAAAACAAAACAGAAATACAATGTATATGCCGAGTTCAGCAGCTAATCAGCTGGAATCAGCTGAGGTGAAGTGACGGCGACCAGCGAGATCTAGCTGTCACTCAAGTGGCCACGCCCTTAATTATGCAGACTTAATATAACTTAATATAAACTAAACAGATGAGTTATAAAAAAATTCACCCCATTACAGCTGTCATGAAGGGTAATATTAGCTATATGCACCAAAATCGTTCTTTCTAATAGGCTGTAAACACCTTTTTTTTCTGCTGTAAAATTGGCCATTTTTAACGTTGGGGTCAATAGAAATTTGCTCTATATGGAGCCAGGACTAGCGGAATTTCTATGAATGGCAGTTTCAGTTACTTCCGTATTTGCTTCACAAAGGAGAGCGGCAGGTTGCCGCTTGGTTTTAACTGTTTTTTTAAGTACACTGTAAAAATTGAATGACAAAAAGTCAAATATTGTATTTTAGTAACGTATTTTAGTTAATCATGATCAATCAACTAAATTTTGTAAGTTATATATGACAGATTTTAGTCGGTTTGATTAATGTAAGTTAAGATGACTAGAAAAGTTAATTTGATTCAGCTAAATTTTTTAAAAGTGTAACTAATTGCTTTTACAGTTTATCAACTTGTCTGGAAACGTAAATAATTAACAAATAATAAATCTTTTTTGTTATTGTATTCTTACAAAATTATCTAATTGACAACATTTGTATTTTAAACTGAAAAGAAACGTATAACACAAATAAAAATATACAGATTGCTCAAACACATAACTATAAAGAGAAACTGAGAACTTATTTTTAAGTGTTCACCTAATTTATTTTTGTTTCCATAGCTGGATCTTTTGAATGTTGCACTAACTCAGGGTTAAACGATTTTGACCGAGTCATAGTGCGAAAGGAGAGACATCCTTTCACAGAGCTCATCATTTCCTGTCCTAGTGTTTATATATTCTCAAGTCTGAGGCAAGATTTCCTAGGCAAATACTTGTGGTGTATCAAAACACCCGCAAACCATCAGTTTTCACTTTCTTGCTTCAGAAGAAATATAAGTGAGTTACTGATGATAACACATGTACTGTGCAGAGTTGTTTGAAATGAGGTGTTTGATAAAAAAAAAGGAAATACAAAAAATGTAAAATAATGCTTTAAAATAATGGCTCATTAGTTAACGTATTTACTAACATGAACAAATAATGAGCAATGCAATATTACAGCGTTTATTAATCTTTGTTAAAACTAGTTATTGAAAATAATTCATTGTTAGGTAACTAGAATTCAGTTAATTTGGATTTTAATAATGCATTAGTATCATACCTGTCAACATTTGGATGTGAAAATAAGGGATACCCTTACCCCCCCCCCCCCCCCCCCCCCCCCCCCCCCCCAAAATAAAAATAAATATGTTCATCTAGAGCTGTTTTCAAGGATATAATAATTAGTATACGTTAGAAACTTGCACCTCAGGCACGCTCGTGTCTGGATCCACAAGTATCACTTTAACAGCCAAGAGGAAAGGAAAAGTTACCTCACAAACACTCCAGCAGGTCAAATGTCCAAAGTGAGAGAGAGAGAGAGGCAGAGATGGAGTTTTACAGCATTTCTCCCTAGTAGTGAAATAGCGGCTCGTGTGCTGTGCCTTCTTCAGTGTCAATAAAAGACTTTCCAGCAAGACTCACAAGTAGTTGAACTGTGCATAATTATTTACCTTTTAAGTAGTAGGAGCGTTTTATTTACTCGCCCTCGCCTCCTTCGCCATAGTATTCTATTGCGACATCGTGCATAGGAGATAAATGACGTCAGTCCATAATAACCGGTTATGCTCTAATACTGAACCCATATCGAATTGTCCCTATCTGCATCACGGTGCACCGAAGAAACAATTCATTTTGACCCCTACTCAACACACTTATATGGTATAAATACAGCACTGCAACATACAAAAGAGAGCGATTTCTATATATATATATATATATATATATATATATATATATATATATATATATATATATATATAATATATATATATATAGAAATAAAGGTACAGGAGATGTCACTGGGGAAGTACCTTTTCAAAAAAATACATATTTGTACCCAAAGAGTCCACAGTGGTACGTCAAAGGTCCTTTTTAGTGCCCAAATGTACCTAAAAAGAACCTTTGAGGTACCATTATGGACCCTTCAGGTACAAATATGTATCTTTTGAAAAGGTACTTCCCCAGTGACAGCTCCTGTACCTTTATTTCTGAGAGTATATATATACACATACATATTTATAATGATTTTGTCACATTGTCCCACAACAGCATTTAAATACTGTAGATTAGTGTACAATGTTTAATAATTATTTTCTAGTCATTTGACAAATTAGATTTTTTTAAAGTAACACTATTGATACTTTTCCTGGTAATTAGTTATTTTATAATTATGTACGTAACTCAGTTACTAACTTAGTTACTGTTTGTGAAAAGTAACTAGTAACTTTAATTAATTACTCTTAAAGGAACATGTCCAACACTGTGTGTGTGTGTGTGTGTGTGTGTGTGTGTGTGTGTGTGTGTGTGTGTGTGTGTGTGTGTGTGTGTGTGTGTGTGTGTGTGTGTGTGTGTGTGTGTACATACAGTTGAAGTCAGAATTATTCGCCCCTTGTTTATTTTTTTAATAACTCATCTCTAATAACTGATTTATTTTATCTTTGCCATGGTGACAGTACATAATATTTGACTAGATATTTTTCAAGACACTTCTATACAGCTTAAAGTGACATTTAAAGGCTTAACTAGGTTAATTAGGTTAACTAGGCAGGTTAGGGTAATTAGGCAAGTTATTGTGTAATGATGGTTTGTTCTGTAGACTATTGAAAAAATATATAGCTTAAAGGAGCTAATAATTTTGACCTTAAAATGTTTTTTATAAAATTAAAAACTGCTTTTGTTCTAGCCGAAATAAAACAAATAAGACTTTCTCCAGAAGAACAAATATTATCAGACATACTGTGAAAATTTCCTTGTTCTGTTAAACATCATTTGGGAAATATCTAAAAAAAGAAAAAAAAATCAAAGGGGGGCTAATAATTCTGACTTCAACAATATATATATATTTGTGTGTGATATTTTTTCATATATATTTTATATCTTTATATATATATTATGTATATAGTAAATAAAAGTGTTTTTTCTTACATTTTAAATAACATTGATTTTAGTATTATTTGCATATTTTTTTGATAGCACTTTTATGTTTTTGCTTGTTTCTCATTTGACAACGTGATCTACTCTAATCATCATAAAAAATAACAAAAGAATCCAAATTGTTTGATTTTTTTTTTATCAACCCTAGTAGATATTGGTTATTGATATATTTTTTTTAAATAAAGCTGCTTATCCTCAAATAAATAATGATTGTTTTTTTTTTCAATGATGGTTTCACCCCACAGAAATGGATTTGAATTCAGAAGATGAAAGCATGTTAATAATAGAAGAGGTGCTAAAGTCATTGTTTATATAAACTGCATTTTTAATGTATTTTAAATAAATTAATAGACACATGGAAAAAAGCATCATGCTACTGACCCAGATAGTGTTAAAGGCCCAATATGTAACCTTTTCTCATTAAATATCCAAAAATCGTAACTATAAATGCTCAACACCATAGGCTACGTGCAAGGTACGGCTATCACTTGAAGCATTAAAGCCGCAATCAAATCCAAATTTACTCTTCTTATATATTTATTTATTTATTTATTTATTTTTATATATACTCTATATAGTAGTGCTTGTTAATAAACGATGTGTCTGTGCACTTCATTATTTTGTAAAAATTCACTTACATTTGTAATCTTTTATCACATATCTTAACCTTCCCTCCCCTCTCCAAATGACTTTTCTTTACATCTAGTCACATGGAATGCGTTTAGGGTGGAGCTATCAGTCATTTAGGACAGAGCAATCAGTCCTTTAGGGTGGGACTATTAGTCGTTTGGGGCAAAGTTATCAGTCATTTAGAGTGGGTCTGTGAGTCATTTAGGGCGGGGCTATCAGGCCTTTAGGGCGGGGCTATCAGACATTTAAGATGGAGCTATTAGTCATTTAGGGCAGGGCTATCACTCCTTTTGGGTGGGACTATCAGTCCTTTAGGGTGGAGCTATCTGTCATTTAGGGTGGGGCTCTCAGTCATTTAGGGCAGAGCTATCAGTCCTTTAGGGTAGGGCTATCAGTCATTTGAGGCGGAGCTATCAGTCCTTTAGGGTAGGGCTATCAGTCATTTGGGGCGGAGCTATCAGTCCTTTAGGGTAGGGCTATCAGTCATTTGGGGCGGAGCTATCAGTCCTTTAGGGTAGGGCTATCAGTCATTTGAGGCAGAGCTATCAGTCATTTGGGGCGGAGCTATCAGTCTTTTAGGGTGGGTCTGTCAGTCCTTTAGGGTGGAGCTATCGGTCATTTAGGGCAAGGCTATCAGTCCTTTAGGGCGGGTCTGTCAGTCATTTAAGATAAAGCTATTAGTCATTTGGGGCAGAGCTATCAGTCATTTAGAGCGGAGCTATCAGTCTTTTAGGCTAGGGCTATCAGTCATTTAGAGCAGAGCTATCAGTCTTTTAGGCTAGGGCTATCAGTCATTTGGGGCAGAGCTATCAGTCATTTGGGGCGGGGCTATCAGTCATTTGGTGGGTCTGTCAGTCATTTAGGGCGGGGCTATCAGTCCTTTAGGGTGGGGCTTTCAGTCATTTAAGATGAAGCTATTAGTCATTTGAGGCAGAGCTATCAGTCATTTAGATTGGGTCTGTTAGTCATTTGGGGCGGAGCTATCAGTCATTTAGGGTGGAGCTATCAGTCCTTTAGTTTAGGGCTATCAGTCATTTGGGGCGGAGCTATCAGTCCTTTAGGGTAGGGCTATCAGTCCTTTGGGGCAGAGCTATAAGTTATTTGGAGCAGAGCTGTCAGTCATTTAAGGTGGGTCTGTCATTCATTTAAGGTGGAGCTATCAGTCCTTTAGGGCGGGGCTATCAGTCATTTAAGATGAAGCTATTAGTCATTTGGGGCAGAGCTATCAGTCATTTAGATTGAGTCTATTGGTCATTTGGGGCAGAGCTATCAGTCATTTAGATTGGGTCTATTGGTCATTTGGGGCGGAGCTATCAGTCATTTAGATTGGGTCTATTGGTCATTTGGGGCGGAGCTATCAGTCATTTAGATTGGGTCTATTGGTCATTTGGGGCGGAGCTATCAGTCATTTAGATTGGGTCTATTGGTCATTTGGGGCGGAGCTATCAGTCATTTAGATTGGGTCTATTGGTCATTTGGGGCGGAGCTATCAGTCATTTAGATTGGGTCTATTGGTCATTTGGGGCAGAGCTATCAGTCATTTAGGGTAGTGCTCTCAGTCATTTAGGGCAGAGCTATCAGTGCATGTTTTGTTTCTGCTCTGCCTTTATCCATTCGTAAATATTTTATCATTTTGTTAGCAACACCCATCTTCTAACAATCAAATCGGTTCCCAAAGGACAAAATCATGCATCACCCTACTTTTTTTTCTAATTTCAGAATTGTTTCAAGTTCAATTCAATTCAATTCAAGTTTATTTGTATATTTATTTGTATGTTAATTTTGTTTATTTTCACAATAATTTTTGTTTCAAAGCAGCTTCACCAAAAGGTGCACATTATTGCATTACATGCAAAATCAGGAAGGTTAAGGTTATTAGTTACCATAACTTTATTAATTACTAATAACTTTAATTAATTAACTAGCAACTGATAGCTTTTTACAATTAAAGTTGTTATATATAAACATAGTTAAACTGCAGTTATATGGTATATAGGTGATGTCATTTTGTGTACATGTTCAAGGAACTGTATTTGTGTATTAAGTGTGTTGTTCTTAACCGTTTCAAGTGGATGTCCATCACAAAAGAGAAAAAAAGACTATCCTAACTTCTGTTTAATGGCTTTTTTTAAAAAGTTGATGTTAAATGGTGACCATCATAACGAAAGTGTATTGCACATGATATGTCATAACCTTTTAACACACACACACACTGTCACGCTGCACCATGACCTCATACAACTGACAAAAAATATATTTTTCGTTCTCTAAAAATAGGTCAGGTTCTGTAGAATTTTCTGAATATTTACTGTACACTGAATCCAGAGAGTAATGTAGGTGGAGAGAGGTCTTCAGAAATGCGGAAGATACCTAACAGGAGAAATATGCTTTATTACTAACAGATGACGAGAGCGAAGCGTTGGCCAACTGCAGAGAGCTCAACAGATGTCAAAAGAGAGACTTCTCTAGAAGAGCAAATGTGTGTGTGCGTAAATGTGTGTGTGTGTGCATGTAAAGAGCCGCCAGATCTGCATGTCACTTTTTCCTCTCCTGAATACTGCGAGCAGCCAGCTGAATGAGTCAGACGCAACACCAGTGTTTTATTTTATAACGAAACCTCACGTACTGTCGTCCTGAGGAGAGCGTAGAGATTCCAGACCCTCCTGCTTCACTTTTTTTTAATTTTTACTTTAGACACGCCCTACTCCAAGAACATAAATCTCTTCATTTGTATTTTTTTGCACGTCGGAGGCTCATGCTGAGTCTACAGGATGCTTGACGCACTTTATATAAACCTGAAAGTCTGCTGAACAATGGCATATAAAAACAAACATCCTACGGAGAGATTGAGTCCTACTTTCCTGTTTCGGTTTTGATGATGTGCGATATTTAGGGACGCTCTTGAACTACAGAAACTGACAATTTGATAAAAATCATGATTGAAAAAATGGAATTACAAACCGCTTACTTCCACAGCTCAAGTACATTCTGTTTCACTGATCATTCTTGGGATGTTTCAGCAGCTTAATTGGAGTTCACCTGTGGTAAATTCAGTTGATTTGACATCATTTGAAAAGGCATACACCGATCTGTATAAGGGCCCAGGGTTAACGGTGCATGTCAAAGCACAAACCAAGCATGAAGACAAAGGAATTGTCTGTAGACCTCCGAGACAGGATTGTCTCGAGGCACAAGGCTGGGGAAGGTTACAGAAAAAATTCTGCTGCTCTGAAAGTTCCAATGAGCACAGTGGCCTCCATCATCCGTAAGTGGAAGATGTTTTGTAACCACCAGGACTCTTCCTAGAGCTGGCCGGCCATCTAAGCGGAGTGATCAGGGGAGAAGGGCTGTAGTCAGGGAGGTGATCAATAACCCGATGGTCACTCTGTCTGAGCTCCAGCGTTCTTCTGTGGAGAGAGGAGAAACTTACAGAAGGACAACCATCTGTGCAGCAATCCACCAATCAGGCCTGTATGGCAGAGTGGCCAGACGGAAGCCACTCCCTGCCTGGAATTTGCTAAAAGGCGTCTGAAGGACTCTCAGACCATAAGAAACCAAATTCTCTGGTCTGATGAGACTAAAATTGAACTCTTTAGAGTGAATGCCAGGCGTTACGTTTGGAGAAAACCAGGCAACGCTCATCACCAGACTAATACCATCTCTACAGTGAAGCATGGTGGTGGCAGCATCATGTGGTGGGGACGTTTTTCAGCAGCAGGAACTGGAAAACTAGTCAGGAAAGAGGGAAAGATGAATGTACAGAGACATCCTGAATGAAAACCTGCTTCAGAGTGCTCTTGACCTCAGACTGGGGTGACGGTTCATCTTCCAGCAGGACAATGACCCAAAGCACACCACCAAAATATCAATGTAGTGGCTTCACAACAACTCTGTGAATGTCATTGAGTGGCCCAGCCAGAGCCCGGACCTAAATCCTATTGAACATCTCTGGAGAGATCTGAGAATACCTGTACACCGTCACTTCTCATTCAATCTAATAGAGCTTGAAGGTACTGTAAAGAGGAAAGGGCAAAAATTCCCATATACATGTGTGCCAAGCTTGTGGCATCATATTCATAAAGACTTGAGGCTGTAATTGCTGCCAAAGGTGCATCAACAAAGTATTGAGCAAAGGCTGTGAATACTGATGTACATGTGATTTCTCAGATTTTATGAATACTTTCCGGATGCACTGTATAGTTGAGCATAGTTGCTGCCGTTGTCTCTCACAAAATACTGTAGATTAGTGTACAATGTTTTATATTTATTTTCTAGTCATTTGACAAATTAATTTTTTTTTTAAAGTAACGCAGTAGTTACTTTTGCTGGTAATTAATTAAGTTTATAATTATGTAACTCAGTTACTATTTGTGAGAAGTTACTAGTAACTATAACTAATTACTCTTTTAAAGGAAAGTGCCCAACACTGGTTAGCAGATAATTCAGATTATACACTGGCTATTTTGTGATATGATGAGGTCAATGCCAATGTGGCTGATACCAAGATAAGACCAAGACCTTCAAAAATGACCTCAAGACTCGTCTTGAGCGCTACAACACTAAACGAAACTCTTATTAATTTTTAATGTTTCATTAATGTGTTTTTGGTGACATCTATTTTTATTTTAGGTCCAAGATGTCAAACTTCAGGCACCGACTCCTGAGGAGAAGGAGGCCTGGATCAAGGCGCTGTGTGAAGGAATTAATAAGGCAAAGAACAAAGTTTTTGATGAGGTAATATTCATTGTTCTTGCATTGAATTTCAGTGTGATTTTTAAAGACATGTTCACATAAACAGCACCATGACACACTTGCATGTAGCAATCCTTTAAACCAGTGTTTCCCAACCCTGTTCCTAAAGGCACATCAACAGTTCACATTTTCAACCTCTCCCTAATCAAACACTCCTGAATCAACTCATCAGAACACTAGAAGAGACTCCAAAACCTGAAGTTAATGGGTCAGATAAGGGAGACATCCAAACTATGTATTGTTGGTGTGCCTCCAGGAACAGGGTTGGGAAACACTGCTTTAAACATATGGGGCTCTATTTTAACAATCTAGGTGCAGAGTCTAAAGAGCTTTAGGGGGGTGTCCTAATCCACTTTTGCTATTTTGATGGAATGATAATGATGGAAAAATACGCTTTCTGCCCTGCCGCATGGTCTAACAGGGTTGTGCTTATTTTCTTAATGAGGTATTGGTGTTTTTTGAGAATAAACCAATCAGAGTCTCGTCTCCCATTCCCTTTAAGAGTCAGTTGCAAGGCTCATTTGCTATTTACATGGCAGACTTTGTAAGTGGAAAAGCTGAACGCTTCACTAGCCTCCTCCATTTGGCCCCTTTACTTTCTCTTTACTTAACTTTTACTCTTTACTTTACTTTTCATGGATAAGGAAACAGTGTTGTGCGTACTCCACTGAAGACATCCATTAGCCTACATATTTATTTTTCGTTTGTTAAGCACAAAGATTTGTTTCAAAACTATTTCTAAATTCTGGTTTATTTCAGTTTCTCAAACAAACAATGCGCCACAATGCGCTTGAACACCCATAAGTCCACAAAGTGACGCAATTGGGTTTGCTATTTAAAAAACATGGCGCATTTGTGAAAATTAGAGTTGCGCTGGTCTGAATATAGCAACAAATCACGCCAAACACGTCTTGCGCCTTATTGCGCCTAGTGTAAGGCCCATGGTTATAACTTTAGTCAAATCATGCTACTTTTTGTTTTAAATCTCAGGTGAAAGTTGATGAAAGCAGTACTTTAGAGCATGTCACACGAGACCGGCCTAAGGGGAACCGTGGAAGAAGACCACCAACGAGGATACACATGAAGGAGGTATGATATAATTTTCCCTCATAGTGTAAAAAAAAAATGCTTTTTCCATCACTTTTAGAGAATGCAAAAGTTCTGACCAATGCAATTTACTGATAATAATGTTTTATGATAAATAGAAATATGAAGTAATATATAAATCATCTAATCCTAGTAAAAATCTAAACACTAAAAGCAAAATTATTGCCTTTAATAAGTAAATAATAAATAGAAAATGTCATGCAATTGTAGAGTTTTTGCTGAGATTACATTTAAACTTTTTAAACAGTAATTTGTAAAGATGGACTTTTAAATAAACACTAAGTCGTGAGGTAATTGATGTAAAAATGTAAACAAAGGAAATCAGCATGCACAAATAAATATCCAATTGATCAGTACCAATGAATTTTAGATATATATTTAAAGAAATCCTAGATTATATGCTATATATATATACATCTTTAAGATGTTTGGGGATCAGTAAGATCATGCATTTGTTTGCTGTGTGTTTGTTACAGTCTATTACAAATATATATATATAGATATATATATATATATATATATATATATATATATATATATATATACACACACATATATTTTTTATTTTTATTTTTTATTGGAATGTCAAAAGAAAATTTTAGTATTATTGCATCAGTCTTTTGTCTTACATGATTTTTCATAATTTCAGCGTAACGTTTCTGATTTTTTATTCAAGAAATATAATAATAGTTGCCCTGATTAGTATTTTTCGTGGGAAGTTTTAGTATTATGAATCCCTAAGTACAGTAATCCACCAATATTTTTTTGCTACCAATCACTTGAAAACAGTAATCCACCAATATCTTTTATCATCAATATTGCTGCTTTACTGGTATCATTCAAACTATAATAATTAAAAATAAATAAAATAAAAATAGGTAGTGCTGTCGCCTCACAGCAAGAAGGTCACTGGTTTGAGCCCTGGCTGGGTTCGTTGGCATTTCTCTGTGAAGTTTGCGTGCTCTCCCCGTGTTCGCGTGGGTTTCCTCCGGGTGCTCCGGTTTCCCTACAGTCCAAAGACATGTGCTATAGGTGAATTGAATAAGCTAAATTGACCGTAGTTTATGGGTGGGTGTGAATGCAAGAGTGTATGGGTGTTTCCCAGTGCTGGGTTGCAGCTGGAAGCTCATCCGCTGCATAGAACATATGCTTGATAAGTTGGCGGTTCATTCCGCTGTGGTGACCTCTGATTAATTAATAAAGGGACTAAGCGAAAAAAGAAAATCAATGAATGAAAAATAACTCCCCCTCCTTACTCTAGCTATTAATTCTTTGAGCACTAAAAGTTCCTTATATAATTAGCACTTCTTGATATGTATTGCCTCTTCTTGTTGAATCGCTGAATGCCTACTCAATTGTAAGTGCCTGCTAAATGACTAAATGTAAACGCAATATTTTTTGTTCTTACAGGTTGCAAATGTTTCCATTGATGGAATGTTGAGACTAGACCTTGATGGGGAGGTTACCATGCTCAATGGAACCCATACCTTGAATAAAGAAGGAGATAAACAGACCGAAACTTCTAAACCATCCGTAACAATGAACAACATCCAGGAGGAGGACGCTGAAGATGAACCCACACCCCAGAAGAAAGTTAAGCCGCCCATGCCTCCATCAAAAGATAACAAACCCTGTGAAAGCATAAAAGAGGATGAGCCCAAAAATGAGGAGCCTACACCACAGAAAAACATTGTTACGCCACCGATGCCTCCATCCAAGGTGTCCAAACCTAGCATCTCTATAGAGTCTGAAGCAGACAGCACCGACTCTTCTGAATCAACCCCGTCCACCAAGAGCATCCAGCCTCCAGCTCCGCCATCGAAACATATGAAACCCAACCAACCGGTAACACCAGCGACAGTCACAACAGTGCAAAAAGAAACCCAAGAGAAAAATGAGGAGGGTGACGCTGATGCAGGTATTAAAGTTAATGGAGCTTCAAAGGAGAAAGAGGACCAGGACAAAGCAGAAGAAGTCGAAATCTTGATTCTTTCCAAACAAGTCATGAAACCTCAAGTAGTGATGTGGGATTCGCCTGTTGTTGTATCAAAAGAACAAGAAGTAAAAAGCTCAAAGAAGGCCTCTGATATTATTAAAGAAGTTGCTACCACAACAGAACCACAGCAGCTGAATCCAGCTCCAAGTTCAACCCCTGAATCTGTTAAAAAGAGTCCTGGGCCTCCTGCTCCACCGAAGAAGAAGCCAATTAAGGCACCAGCCAAAAAGGAGGACACTTCCCAACAAGGTGACCAACCGGTCCTTTTGGACTCTTCTAATGTGTCTTTGGAAAAAGTCTCAGAGCAGTCTTTCGAAAAGGATGATCCCAAATTGACAATTCCAGATGACAAAACTGAGCCAGTTGGTGATGTTTCAAGTGAAGAAATAGAGGAGAAGTCTTTAGACAGTGGTCAGCACTCAGGAGAGGAGTCTGAGACCGGTGACCAAGTTACGCCATCCTCCACAAAGCTCAAAGGAAGCTCCCAGGGATTAGATTTGGAGACCAGCGAGGATGATCTAGAACCATCTGACAGCAAAGCCGAGAGTTTGGAGAAGCCGTCATTGGAAACTCCGTCCATCACCCCAGAGACCTCGGTTCTCAGTGCACATCCAACCCCAAACCAATGCCCCAACAAGTCCATGTCCTGCACTTTGCCTCTGAATCACTCCTCCAAGGGTCGTTCTGCATCCCTTGGAGACCTTCTTTCTGAGAGCACAGAAAGAATGGAAAGCAAGGGAAAACCACAAGGAAGTGAGCTCAAGGTCTTGCAAAGCAAAGTGTCTATTGAGATTGAAAAGACGGGAGAGCTGTTGAATGCAATCGCGACCGGACAGAGCGAAGACAAGGAGGAAGCAAGCCCAGAGATGCTGCTAGCTGCAGCCATGGAGAAGCTCAGGAAAGCTGACCAGTTCCTAAAGGAAGCCAAAAGCTTTAAAGATCTAAAAAGCAGCAACAGATTAAGTTTGTAATGGTAAGTGTTGGTTGACAGAACCTGTAGGGATGATCTATGCTGAAAATGCAGTATACAGTATAAAAATGATCAAAGGAAGTACTTACCCTTCTCCATTTTCAAATCCCAGAGCAACGTCTTAAACCTCGCTAGCTAGCTAATGTAGATGTGTAGCTTCTAAAGTGTGTGCTAATGTAGCTTTCACATCAAGGGCATCCAATCCTGCTCCTGGATTCCCACTTTCCTGCATATTTTAAGTCCAACAACTTTGTTCAAGTCAGTCTAAAAAGCTTGATTGGCTGATCCAGGCAGAGATTATTGCTGCATTCTAGACAACTCCGAAATGGGAGCTTTTTCAACTTGCTACTTGGAAAAAAACGTCCAGAACAGGGGTGCCCAAACTCAGTCCTGGAGCGCCCAAGTTCCCACCCCAATTAGACACACCTGAACCAGCTAATTAAGCTCTTTGTAGGTATATTAGAAACTTCCAGGCAGGTGTGTTGAAGGAAGCTGGAGCTAAACACTGGCCCTCCAGGAGGTCCAGTTTGGGCACCCCTGGTCTAGAATGTTGCTTGAAGTCTGACATTCAACCTGTGAACTCGGGGCAGATCCAAGAACTCTGACCTCAGAAAAAAACTAAACTTAAAATAAACCTTCAAGTAATTCTATAGCACAAAAGATGTGGGGAACCCCACTAATAAAGGCTATTTTTGAGATGATATAGCTTTTTAGTGTAGAGGTCTGTATGGGACTGTTTTTTGGGCGTACTCACACTATGTACAGTTGCGTTGAACCGGGCCAAAGCATGCTTGTCCCCCCTTCCGTCTCCCCCGACAGCCCGCACTCACATTACATTCGGGCCTGGGCACGCTTGCGTCATCGATGACGCGCTGTTCAGTTTAGGAAGAGAAGCGCTCTCGCTCAGCACAGTGGAGATTTCTTTAGTTTTATCGTTTAAGTCGCTTGATATGCGGCGACACGCAGTCAAATATTTCGCCGAACAGATCAGCCACTTTTGATGCTCATAAAGTCCTCGTGCTGCAGGAATGAGGTTTCCTGAAGGTGCAGCTGTCGTGCAGTGAGGGGTTTGCGTCTTTAATAAGCTACGACAGTTTGCGTTCTTTGAACAGTACGATTGATTAATTAATCCATATCAAACAGTCCCTTAAAAGTCACGTCTCGCTTTCAGTTTCGGGCTTAGGCACGCTTGCACTCACACTGCAAGCATACCGCGCCTGAGCCTAAGTGAACCGCGCTCAGGCCCACCTCTTCCAACCGGGCCAGGGCCGGCCAAGTGAACCGTGCTTGAGCCCGGTTCAGAGCACTCACACTTCTCAAACGATCCGGGAAATGGGCCTGGGCACGGTTCGGATAGCATAGTGTGAGTACGTCCTTTATTCCCACTCCAGCCGGGTTTTATTTCCACTCCCGATATTTATTCACTATAAGCTTCTCGCTGTAAGATTTGAAAAGTTTTTCTCCTAAATAGGAGTCTATTGTCTGACCACCCACACCCGTTCAAATTACACTGAAGTTCTGCCTGCTCCCACGTTATAAACAGAAAAATTAACCCTGCGCCAAACAATGGTCAGGAATGCAGACCTCATTTTTAGTGCATTTACTTATTTTCAAAGGACAACTAGCAATTTTTGTTCTATTTGTTTTAGCCATAATAACATGAAATATTATGAATATTATTCACATTTCATGTTGTGAAAATACAACTGTGTGCACAATCGACTGGAAAGTCAGAAGTTGGACATTTCACTACTGAAATTTCTACTTGCGACAATGTGTCTGGAACACAGCATGTCTTACTATTGGGAGATGGGAAGGTCTGTATTACTTGCTATTGTAAAAAGTGTGATGACTAAATTGGATCATGTGAGGCACCTCACAGCCAATCACATGGGCTCTGGTGTCCTTTCCTGCACACCACAAAAAAGTCAGTGTTAGCTTTAAGCCGCGGTTACACTGTACTTTTCGTCCCATAGAATTCCATTCATACACATGCGAATGCCACAGATCCGAAACGCAAGATCGTGCGGCAAGTTTTACAAATTTGCTGCGTTGCAAAATTCCAGCTTAGTGAACTCTGACTTGTGAAATCACATCACGTGATTGCGTGAGACCAATAGATAATTAAAACATGACCTCCCTGGACAGAAATGTAAAATATGGACCAATCCCTCGCTTCTTAAAAATCTAATTGTCTTGTTTAATCCCACCCGGTTTCACAGCGCCGTATGACAGAATTTTGCACGCTCAAACTCTAGTGTGACCACAACATTAAGCTTCGGTCACACTAGAGTTTGAGCTTGCGAAATTCTGTTGTACGGTGCTGCAAAAATGGGCGAGATTTAACAAGATGATTAGACATTAAAAAAGCGAGCGATTGCTCCATGTTTTAAATTTCTCTCCAGAATGGTCATGTTTTGGTCCTCGATGGATCAAAACATGACCGTCTATGGGGAGAAAAGTGCAGTGTGACCGCAGCTTGAGTCATTATGCCCTTGGCTAATGGCTGCAGGCTTGCCTTGGTTCAGGTGTGTTTAATTAGAGCTAAACTCTGCAGGACAGTGGCCCTCCAGAAACAGGATGATACTGCAAGTTGTTGGTAGGATGATAAACCATTTTCTCTCCTAACTAAGTAAAAGAATAGCTAAATTTGTACAGGCTACATGTTCTGTTGTAGTGAAACATGTAAAATTGCTAGCCAATTAGCATTGCTTCTGCTGTGTTGAGTAGTGTGGTTTTAGCTTGTTTCAGTTGAACAGTTACAATTTCTGTTTTATATCCCATATATTTTTGTCTTTTGACATGAGGCACTTTTGTTAGATTTGTTGTACACATAAAATGTGATTTCCTTATAAGATCACAAACCCTCATTGATCACGTGCACATAATCACTATTGAGAATCGTTAGCTTTTAATGCTAACTGCAGTGTAACTCCTATGTGAAAGGAGGAGTGGACAACTGTGTGAAATGTCAGTCATTAAGCTCTTTTGTTGCTAGCAAGTAGTTAGTAAAAGGGAGAAATCAATAGGGAGAGATACTGTAGTGGTTTTAAAAGCTGCATGTTTTGCTCATTTCTCATTTTAAAGCTGCTTCAAGCAGTTGCAGGCTTTTTGCTAACTTAAATTAAACTGATTCCGATCACTCATTCCCTTATTCCTGAACTCCACCCATTTAAACAGTCTCAGCCAATCCAAATGTGCTCAGTCTTTCACAGGGAGAGAGGTTTTTGTTTGTTTGGCTAGTTTTCACATTGGCTGCTCACCTGATACTGTTTACCAAGCCAAGACAAAGAAACAAGTGTGTTTCTTGAGACCCCCTATTTTCAGTGATAATAATAAAATTACAGCACCTTAAAGTAACTAATTTATAAAATACCTTTATAATAAATGAAGGTCAACTATCACAGTTTAAATATATCGCATATGAATATGCAATAGAAAGTGCCAGCTAGAGTTTACAGGGATAGTTCACCCAAAAATGTCAAATTCTGTTATAATTTACTTACCGTTTACTTGCTCCAGACCAGTTTGAGTTTCTTTCCTCTGTTGAACTCAAAAGAAGATATTTTGAAAAAAGCTAAAATCCTCTAACCATTGACTTTTCATAGTATTTGTTTTCCTACTATGAATGAATGTCAATGGTTACAGGTTTTCAGCTTTCTTCAAAATATCTTCCTTTGTTTTTAGCAACTTATAGGTGATGAATTTGTGAGTAACTTTCATTTTTGGGTGAACTACAGTTGCAATCAGAATTATTCAACCCCCTGATTTATTTTTTTCCCCAATTTCTGTTTAACGGAGAGAAGATTTTTTCAACACATTTCTAAACATAATAGTTTTAATAACTCATCTCTAATAACTGATTTATTTTATCTTTGCCATGATGACAGTAAATAATATTTTACTAGATATTTTTCAAGACACTTCTATACAGCTTAAAGTGACATTTAAAGGCTTAACTAGGCTGATTAGGTTAACCGGGCAGGTTAGGGTAATTAGGCAAGTTATTGTATAATGATGGTTTGTTCTGTAGACAGCAGAAAAATATGTAGCTTAAAGGGGCTAATAATTTTGACCTTAAAATGGGTTTTAAAAAATTAAAAAACTGCTTTTATTCTAGCCGAAATAAATCAAATAAGACTTTCTCCAGAAGACAAAATATTATCAGACATACTGTGAAAATTTCCTTGCTCTGTTAATCATCATTTGGTAAATATTTATAAAAGAAAAAAAATTCAAAGGGGGTTGAATAATTCTGATTGCAGCTGTATCCCTTTAATCGCCTAAAATGACACCCATTCAGTTCTGAATCATTCATAGTTTTTTGTTTTAATTGAATTTTGGTTCCATTTATAAAATTAAACATCCTAGCAGGCAAAGGATGTCAACAGCTGGATGTTGTGTGAACGTTACCACTATGACGTCTATCAGACGTTGGAGTTTGGTTGCCATACCTGACGAATAAATGTCAGTATTTGACGTCAATTTGACGTTAGTTTAAGATGGTGGCTCCACGTTGGATTTTAGTCACATTCCAACGCAACCTAAAATCAGCCAAATACCAACGTCTAATGATGTCACAGCTTGACGTTGTGTGGATGTGACCACTATGACGTCTATCAGATGTTGGATTTTGGCTGCCATACCTGACGAATACATGTCTGTATTTGACGTCATTTTGACGTTAGTTTAAGATGTTGGCTCGGCGTTGGATTTTGGTCACTTTCCAACACAACCTAAAATCAACCAAATATCAATGTCATGGCGACGCTGTGGGGCAGTAGGTAGTGCTGTTGCCTCACAGCAAGAAGGTCGCTGGTTCGAGCCTCGCCTGGGTCAGTTAGCGTTTCTGTAAGGAGTTTGCTGGGATCATTACTATTTCATGAACTACCTAATCTTAAATAATATCCACAATTCTACATAAAATGTTTAAGATTAAACTACTGTTTAAAAGTGTGGGTTTTGTAGGATGTTTTTAATGTTTCTAAAAGAATTCTCACCGTAGCAAAAACCACAGTAAAATCTGCAAAATTGCTATATATCACCATTTAAATTAACTTTTAAGTCTTAAAATGAAATGATTCCTGAAACTGATATCATCTGATGTGATCAAAATTGCTTTTTATTTTGTGGACAAACAAAATTTGAATCTTTTTGTAGCTTTATAAATGTAGTTTGATAAATGTAACTTGTCTTTGCTGAATAAAAGCATTTGTTTATATTAAATTAAATCTTTCAAACCCCGTATTTTTAGCAGTAGTGTAGTGTATTTCATTTAATTGACTATATTTTCATGTTCAAAGGTGCTCGACTGCAAAAAGGCACATACTTGTGCAAACACTGCTAGTTAAAAAAAAAGTCTGTTCCTCAATCTTTGTCTTACTGAAGCAGTTCCTTCTTCAGTCTATTAATAATCTGCAGATACAACTTCCTGCTGCCTGCATTATCACCTTCAGTTTTTTTTACGCACACAGATCTAGTTAGCAGGCCATTTATAAGTCATGAGGAAGTGGTTACAGACTATGTGGAAAAATCAGCTTAGTCGATAACAACCTCAAGTTGGTTTTACTTACATTTTTTTGTGAATATTCCCACATTAAAAAGTGTTTTTTGCGGTACCGATTGTGTAATATATGAACTTACCTGTAAATAGTGCTTGATATAAAGTATAATGAGATTGGTTTTAGTTGTCTGTCCATTGCGCACTCATTTCTCTAGCGTTTCATTTCCTAATTTCCCTTCCTATTTGTATCATTTAATGGTAACTGTAGCTTATTTGAACATTATGTTGTAAATAACATGGCCACCATTGAAATGCTTAATATTTAAGTTATTAATGTTCTGATATATTCGTGTTTGATGTCTGTCTGAAACAAAGCTTAAGAACAAATTTAAAACGACTATTTACTTTGAAATGTTTACTGTTGAAGAGGCTGATGGATTGATTGTCTCGCAGTATGTGTTAATTGCATTTACTAACTGGACTAATTTTATGTTTCGTTTTAATCGTAATGCATATTAAATGTGCAACAAAAATGGGAAATAATTGCTTTGCAAAGCATGTTTTAATAAAGACAAAATGTCTTTAATATTCACTTGTCTTTGAGGCTTTATGTCAAGTATCAATACCACATGGTGTACTGTAAAAAGAAATGCCATTTATATATTTCAAAGGTTATGAAAGTTGCATTTATTACTCAAATATGCTACATTTTAGGGGGAAAGGTGTTTTTAACAATGACTTTCATCATGAATAGTCATTGTTCAAACAAAGTAATAACACACAGAGTAGAAAAAATAATAATTTTAGCTTTCAAAGGTGATCAGAGTTCCATTAATTGATAAAATATACTAAATTGGGGGGGGGGGGGTGTTTTAAACGATGACTTTCATCATGAATAGTCATTATTATTAAAAAAAAGAAAGAATACTATACAGAGTACAAAAAACGTCATTTTTAGGTTTCAAAGGTCATCAGAGTTGCATTAATTAATAAAATATGCTAAATTTGAGGGAAAAAATATTTTTAGCAAAGACTTTCATCATGAATAGTCATTGTTCAAACAAATTAATAACACACAGAGTAGAAAAAAAAATCATTTTTAGCTTTCAAAGGTGATCAGAGTTCCATTAATTGATAAAATATACTAAATTGGGGGGGGGTGTTTTAAACGATGACTTTCATCATGAATAGTCATTATTAATAAATTTATACCATACAGAGTACAAAAACATGTCATTTTTATGATTTAAAGGTTATCAAAGTTGCATTTATTACTGAAATATGCTAAATTGGGGGAGGGGGTGTTTTTAACAATGACTTTTATCATGAATAGCCATTATTAAAAACATTAATACCATGCAGAGTACAAAAAACATGTCATTTTTAGGTTTCAAAGGTCATCAGAGTTGCATTAATTACTCAAATATGCTACATTTGGGGGAAAACTGTTTTTAACAATGACTTTCATCATGAATAGCCATTATTAAAAACATTAATACCATACAGAGTACAAACAATGTCATTTTCATGTTTCAAAGGTTCTGAAACTGCATTAATTAATAAAATGTGCTAAGTTTTGGGGGGAAATGTTTTTAGCATTTTAGTCATTTTTATGTTTTAAAGGTTATCAAAGTTGCATTTATTACTCAAATATGCTACATTTTTGGGGGAAAGGTGTTTTAAACAATGACTTTCATCATAAATAGCCATTATTAATAAATTTATACCATTCAGAGTACAAAAAAAGTCATTTTTAGGTTTAAAGGTTATCGAAGTTGCATTAATGAATAAAATATTCTAAAAAAAAAAAAAATTGGGGGGGGAAAGGTGTTTTTAACAATGACTTTCATCATGAATTATTAATAAATTTATACCATTCAGAGTACAAAAATTCATTTTTAGGTTTAAAGGTTATCGAAGTTGCATTAATGAATAAAATATGCTAAAAAAATGTTTGTTTGTTTTTGGGGGGTGTTTTTAACAATGACTTTCATCATGAATAGTCATTGTTCAAACAAAGTAATAACACACAGAGTAGAAAAAAAATCATTTTTAGCTTTCAAAGGTCATCAAGAGTTCCATTAATTGATAAAATATACTAAATTGGGGGGGGGGGGGGATGTTTTAAATGATGACTTTCATCATGAATAGTCATTATTAATACATTTATACCATACAGAGTACAAAAACATGTCATTTTTATGATTTAAAGGTTATCAAAGTTGCATTTATTACTGAAATATGCTAAATTGGGGGAGGGGGTGTTTTTAACAAGGACTTTCATCATGAATAGCCATTATTAAAAACATTAATACCATGCAGAGTACAAAAAACATGTCATTTTTAGGTTTCAAAGGTCATCAGAGTTGCATTTATTACTCAAATGTGCTAAATTTGGAGGAAAACTGTTTTTAACAATGACTTTTATCATGAATAGCCAATATTAAAAACATTAATACCATACAGAGTACAAACAATGTCATTTTCATGTTTCAAAGGTTCTGAAACTGCATTAATTAATAAAATGTGCTAAGTTTTGGGGGGAAATGTTTTTAGCATTTTAGTCATTTTTATGTTTTAAAGGTTATCAAAGTTGCATTTATTACTCAAATATGCTACATTTTTGGGGGAAAGGTGTTTTAAACAATGACTTTCATCATAAATAGCCATTATTAATAAATTTATACCATTCAGAGTACAAAAAAAGTCATTTTTAGGTTTAAAGGTTATCGAAGTTGCATTAATGAATAAAATATTCTAAAAAAAAAAAAATTGGGGGGGGAAAGGTGTTTTTAACAATGACTTTCATCATGAATTATTAATAAATTTATACCATTCAGAGTACAAAAAAAGTCATTTTTAGGTTTAAAGGTTACCAGAGTTGCATTAATGAATAAAATATGCTAAAAATTGTTTGTTTGTTTGTTGTTGTTTTTTTTTTTTTTTTTGGGGGGGGGGGGGGGTGTTTTAAACGATGACTTTCATCATGAATAGCCATTATTATTCATCATGAATAGTCATTGTTCAAACAAATTAATAACACACAGAGTACAAAAAAAATAATTTTTAAGTTTCAAAGGTGATCAGAGTTGCATTAATTGATATACTAAATTGGGGGGGGGGGTGTTTAAACGATGACTTTCATCATGAATAGCCATTATTAAAACAAATGAATAACATACAGAGTACAAAAAACGTCATTTTTAGGTTTCAAAGGTCATCAGAGTTGCATTTATTACTCAAATATGCTAAATTTGGGGGAAAAAATATTTTTAGCAATGACTTTCATCATGAATAGCCATTGTTAAAAACGTAATACCATACAGAGTACAAATAAAAAATAATTTTTAGGTCTCAAATGTTATCAGAGTTGCATTAATGAATAAAATATGCTAAAAAATTGTGGGGGGGGGGGGGGGTGTTTTTAACAATGACTTTCATCATGAATAGTCATTGTTAAATAAATTAATACGTCATTTTTATGTTTTAAAGGTTATCAAAGTTGCATTTATTACTCAAATATTCTACATTTTGGGGGTAAAAAGTGTTTTTAACAATGACTTTCATCATGAATAGCCATTGTTAAAACATCATACCATACAGAGTATACAAAACGTACATTTTTCTGTTTCAAACTTCATCACAGTTGCATTAATTAATAAAATATACTAAATTTGGGGAGGGGGATGTTTTTACCAATGACTTTCATCATGAATCACTTTAATTGGAAGTTTATTAGTGTTTTTCCTTTCTAAATAATTAATTTAGAGCAATTTTGTGTATTTATAATGAAATCGATGAAACATTTGCAAAGTTTAACAGCTGCAGCATATATAAATGCAGTGTTCGAGCTGTGTGTATACACTCTGTAAATATATACAGTGGTGTACAAATATTTGGTCAGTTGAGAGTTTAGTAAAACAGGATGTGTTTTATATATGCAGTATAAGGCAGTTCTTTGCATATGTTTAAAGTCAAGAATCAAGAGGTAAAGGGATAGTTCACCCAAAAATGATCATTCTGTCATCGTTTACTCACTCTTGACTTGTTTAAAACAAAGTTGACTTTCTTCTGTTGAACAAAACAGAAGAAACCTGTAACCATTGACTTCCATCTTATTTGGTTTTCCTGCTATGGTTACAGTTTTTCAGCTTTCTTTAAAATATAGTATTTTGGTGTGTGTGTGTGTGTGTGTGTGTGTGTGTGTGTGTGTGTGTGTGTGTGTGTGTGTGTGTGTGTGTGTGTGTGTGTGTGTGTGTGTGTGTGTGTGTGTGTGTGTGTGTGTGTGTGTGTGTGTGTGTGTGTTGACATGGGCTGGTAAATAATCGGTTCCGCTTCATGCTTTATAATATTAAAATGTGGAAGTGATCAGCATGACTGCACCCTTACCGTAACTACACACACACATAGAGACTCAAAAACTGACCAATGTAGAATTTTTATCCTTGCTTTTGCGATGTCAAAAGTCAGTCTTAAAATGCCTCAGCAACATATACATGCTTTGGTTCATGTTGGCCTTTTGACCTTTTAATTTCGGGACGTTTCATCATAGCTGCTCAAGTGTTTTTGTGCTTCAATACTTTCTCTATTTTCTCCATTTATAGAAATGATCTGACTGCATTTGTCTCTTTTTTTCGCATATGTGGTATCAAATACTAATGTGTGTAGATAAAAGTCTCTCCGTCTCCCTCTGCAGGAGTGATCGGAGCTGGGGGTTTTTTTTTTTTTTTTTTGGAAACAACTCTGTTTTATTTCCTTAGTGACAGTTTTGACACAGCAATGTACACATACTGATAATACATGAGGAATATATTATACATGGCTAATATTTATACAATATGCAGCTTGTGCGCACATTTTCTGTATTGATATCGACTAGAATATTTAAACTATTCTTGACCTTCCTTCCATTTCCAGTTTTTTTACTTACACATATTTAAAGGGAGAGTGCACCCAAAAATGAACATGTACTGACTATTTACTCCACTTAAATGTTTCCAAGCCTTAATGGGTTTTTCCTGCTGTTGAATACAATGGAAGATATTTTAAAGAATGCTGGAAACTTGTAACTACCAGTGGTGTAAAGTAACTAATTACAAACACTCAAATTACTGTAATTGAGTAGTTTTTTCTCAGGAATTGTAATTTACTGAGTAGTTTTAAAAATGTGTACTTTTACTTTCCCTTGAGTACATTTTTAGTGCAGTATCTGTACTTTTACTCCACTACTTTATTTCAACCTGCTGTAACTACCTTATTTTTCTTGTCTATGGGGATTAGAAAAATCAGTCCTGAGATTCCTGTCCAATCAAATCGCACATACCTTAGAAGGTAAATCGCATCATAATGAACTACCTCAAGACGTGCACTTTATAATTGCAGCAAACTGTTTGGAAGTATTAAAGCGTCCATAAAGATGTTCAATATCTTTACGCGCATTGACCCAGAGACTGCTTAGATGCATGTCATTGATGAGAAGATGACTGATGTTTACTGTATAATGACTGAAATGGCCTTAATCACCCAGCAGACACAATACATCAACATGACGTCTGATTGACGTTGAACTCTAACGACATGGGGACTTTGCATTTTGTTGGAAATGAAAATCGGGTTGACTTCAGAACTCGACGTCAGGCCAATGTCCAACCTAAAACCAAGCAAATATCAACGTCTAATGATGTTACAGCTTGACATTGTGTAACGTTACCCCTATGACATTTATCAGACGTTGGATATTGGTTGCCGTACCTGATGAATAAATGTCAGTATTTGACGTTATATATGACTTTGGTTTAAGATGGTGGCTCGACGCTGGATTTTGGTCACTTTCTAATAATCTAACATCAACCAAATATCAGCGTCATTTGACGTCGTTATTGGACATCAAAATAACCTTGTCCTTAGATGCTGGCTTGACAATTAATTTTGGTCATCTGACATTACAACCTAAATCTAACCTAATATTAACGTCTCATGATGATGTGTGCCTTCAGGGCAATAACTAAATTCACTACAGAATGTTACGTTTACACACACATGCACAAATTACATGTAAACAAATGAGCTTTTGACAGCATAATACTCACTGCTCACTTTCTCTTGAGTACTTTTAAAAGAGCTGCTTTTTACTGATACTTTGATTAATATTTACAACAGATACTTTTACTCTACTTGCACAACATTTTTAGGCAAGTAATGGTACTTTTACTTGAGTATGATTTTTCAGTACTCTTTCCACCACTGGTAACTACTGACTTCCATATTAGGAAAAACTAATACTATGGAGGTCAATGGTTACATGTTTCCAGCTTTCTTCAAAATATCTTCTTTTCTGTTCAACAGAAGAAACTCATAAAGGTTTGAAACAAGTAAAGGGTGAGTAAATGACAGAATTTAGATTTTTGGGTGAACTAACACTTTAATGTGACTTTAATGTGAAGAAAGCTTGCTTTATTTTTGCATGTAGGCTACAGAAAATAAATCAAATTAAGTTTATTGAAAGTGCATCAGTGTGTGATTACCTAATTGAACAATACTTGAATAAGTTTTCTTTAACATCATACTTAAAGTTTATTGTTTATAAATATTTTTTTTACTTTAACTGCAGGTATTTTCTTCTATTTAGTTTATTATTATTGTTATTATTATTAATATACAATGAGAAAATCAGATTTTTCCATGCATTTTTATTTAAACATGTAAGTTCGTAAGAAAATGTGTATTTAATAATGTTACTTAAAAGTGAGCACAACTACAAGACAAGTGTCTATCCGCAAGTTGGCGACAGGACTGCATAATAAGCCCTTAGAAGATTAAAACAGCGTAATTTCTAACTACAGCTGATCAAATCATTATTAAACTGGAAAGTGATATTCTAAGTCGATCACTCTCAGAAGAGAGAGAAGAAATTTTGGCAGAAAGAAAGAAGAAATGCCTGCATGTGTTTAGTGTTTTACCTTATCGCAAACACAACAGCAATCTGGTAGTGATTGCTCTGCTTTTTATGGGGTAATTATTGTGATATCCCGATTGCAACAGAAAAATACTGTAGACTGTAATAGACGGTAATACTGTATGGAGATATCTCTGTAGACGAATGGCATTTCATGTCACGTTCAGCCTTATAATCTTAAAATATCAGCAAAAATCACCTGTTTTGTCATAATTTTAGACATTACACTAGAGAATCATTCAAATACTACACTAGCTCTAAAGTGATGTTGGTGAAATAGTAATGGCTTTACTATACACACACATATATATATACACATATTACATATGTATATATATATATAATATGTTTTGTTCTGGAGAAAGTCTTATTTGTTTTATTTCAGCTAGAATAAAAGCAATTTTTAAATTTTTAAAAGCCATTTTAAGGTCAACATTATTAGCCCCTTTAAGCTAATTTTTTTTCGATAGTCTACAGAACAAACCATCGTTATACAATAACTTGCCTATTTACTCTATTCTGCCTAGTTAACCTAATTAACCTAGTTAAGCCTTTAAATGTCACTTTAAGCTGTATAAAAGTGTCTTGAAAAATATCTAGTAAAATATTATTTACTGTCATCATGGCAAAGATAAAATAGAATGAGTTATTAAAACTATTATGATTAGAAATGTGTTGAAAAAAAAATCTTCTCTCCGTTAAACAGAAGTTGGGGAAAAAAAATAAACAGGGGGCGAATAATTCAGGGGGCTAATAATTCTGACTTCAACTGTGTGTGTGTGTGTGTGTGTGTGTGTGTGTATATATATATATATATATATATATATATATATATATATATATATATATATATATATATATATATATATATATATATATATATATATATACAACACACTTAAATAAACATCTTTTTGATAAGAATTTTTAACAGTTTTCTTTCCTCTGGGAAAAAAAAAAGTAAAATAGTGGATAGCTTTTCTGTCCAGCATGTATTTCCCAAGCAATACTATGCAGCTATTCAAGCACAAATCAACTCAATAAACATTAAATGGCCTATTAGCACCAACAGCTGTGCATGGAAAATGAAATTATTAGATTTGGAAGTGAAGCTTGATAGAAATCTGTCATCAGAACACACAAGTGAGTCTGCAGCTCTCTCTAGCGGACGATCCTCATAATAAAGTGACAGCTTTTCTTTTTTTTTTTTTCTTTTTTTTTTTTGGGTTTGTTCAAACAGGACAACATTTGCTCAGCGTTCATGTTGGTTTACCTAAAGTCAGCAGACAAAGAATCTCAATAGCCTTTTGTTACACAACAAAGGTGAAACTGAAAGAAAATTGATGCATGAACATTCAGCTGTCACTGATAACAACGAGTAATGAATTTAATGAAGAACAGAAAATTAAAATATGAGATTGAA
Organism: Danio kyathit; assembly: GCA_903798195.1. Taxonomy (NCBI): domain Eukaryota; kingdom Metazoa; phylum Chordata; class Actinopteri; order Cypriniformes; family Danionidae; genus Danio; species Danio kyathit. Next base: position 16,410,110 of record LR812525.1, read on the forward strand.
TAATGCTATGAGCAAACAAGCCTATAAAATGCGAAGATTTCATAGTATTTAGATAGTTATTGCATGTCACTCAATACAAATAAGATTACCATTTGCTGCTTAAAATAAATCAGAAATCTTGTTCCTTTAAAAGCTTTTAACATCATTAAAATAAGTATAATTGTACACAAACTTAAAGGGATAGTTCATCCCAAAGTTAAAAACCTTCTCACCATTTACACACACTCAAGTGTTTATAAACCTTTCTTGAGTTTGTTTATGATGAACACAAAACAAGAAATTTAGGTAAATGTTGCCATTGACATCCATAGTAGGAATAAAACATACTCTAGATTTCAATTGCTGTTTTTTTTCTTCAACATTCTTCTAAATATCTTCATTTGTGTTCAACAGAAGAAAGAAACTCTAACAGGTTTGGAACAAATGAAGGAAATGATAGCTTAATTTCTAGTTTTGGGGAGAACTATCTCTTTAAGATGCTTAACATGCTTAAATTAAATCAGAATTTTTTTTACTTCAATAAAATAAGTATAATTGTAGACAAAGGCATAGTTCATCCCAAAATTAAACCACCAACAAAATTAAAATGTTATCATGAACACAAAACAAGACATTCAGTGAAATGTTGGAAAAAAGCAGCCATTCACATCCATAGTAGGAATAAAACATACTATAGAAGTCAACGGCTGTTTTTTTTCTCCTCAACATTCTTCTTATGCTTAAAAATAAGCATAATTGTTTACAAACTTAAAGGGATAGTTCACCCGAAAATTAAAACCTCCTCATCATTTACACACACTCAAGAGTTTCTTTGTTATGATGAACACAAAACAAGATACTCAGAAGAATGTTGAGGGGAAAAAACAGCCATTGACATCCATAGTACATACTATGGAAGTCAACGGCTGTTTTTTCCCCTCAACATTCTTCTGAGTATCTTCCTTAATGTTTAACAGAAGAAAGAAACTCAAACAGGTATGGTTCAAATTGAGGAAATGATGACTAAATTTCTATTTTTGGGGGGAACTATCTCTTTAAGATACATGCTTAAATTAAACCAGAAATCATTAATCCTCAACGTTCTTCTAAATATCTTCATTTGTGTTCTACGTGAGAAAGAATCTTAAACAGGTTTGGAACAAATGGAGGAAATTATCATAATTTTGGGGAGAAATATCTCTTTAAGATCCTTAACATGCTTAAATTAAATCAGAAATCTTTTTTACTACATTAAAATAAGTATAATTGTAGACAAACTTAAAGGGATAGTTCACCCCAAAAATAAAACCTCCTCACCGTTTACACACACTCAAGAGTTTCTTTGTTATGATGAACACAAAACAAGGCATTTAGTAAAATGTTGTGGAAAAGCAGCCATTGACATCCATAGTAGGAATAAAACATACTATGAACGCCAATGACTGTTTTTTTCTCCTCAACATTCTTCTGAATATCTTCCTTTGTGTTCAACAGAAGAACGAAACTCTAACAGGTATGGTTTAAATGGAGGAAATGATGGCAAAATTTCTATTTTTTGGGTGAACTACCCCTTTAAGATGCTTGACATGCTTAAATTAAATCAGAAATATTTTATACTCAATAAAAATAAGTATAACTGTAAACAAGCTTAAAGGGATAGTTCACCCCAAAAATAAAACCTCCTCACCGTTTACACACAAGAGTTTCTTTGTTATGATGAACACAAAACAAGACATTTAGTAAAATGTTGTGGAAAAACAGCCATTGCATCCATAGTAGGAATAAAATACTACGGAAGTCAATGGCTGTTTTCCCCTCAACATTCTTCTAAATATCTTCCTTTGTTCAACAGAAGAAAGAAACTCAAACAGGTATGGAACAAATGGAGGAAATGATGGCAAAAGTTAAATTTTTGGGTGAACTATCCCTTTAAGATGGTAAGATAAAAACATTAATGGCGTTTTCTTATTTAACATGACAAAGCGCGCGTTTATAAAGACTGTTTATAATAAGCTGCCATATTATTTTCCTGCTTGAAAGTAAAGTTACATCAAACATATTAAATATTCATAACTAGCCTTTCACCATTGGAACATCACAAGTGACGTCTACGCATTTAATTCAATATTCATGACTAAAAGCACGCCATTGGAAGTGACTGGTTGATATTTAAATTCACAACGTTCGCCATTGGAGGAAAGCGAGGAGATATCCGCATGGCGTAATTAATATTCATGAGCCAAAACGTTCGTTCGCTTCAGTAGGATTCGTCATTTCCCAAAGCGGCAGGCTTGAGCTCTGCTGAGTGAAAATCGCACAGAAACACAGCTGAACATCACATAAAACGATGAAAATCTACTAGATATATACTAGAAGATGCTCACATTGGAGACGTAACACATCGTCGACCGACGACGATGGAAGACGGACTGGTTTCTGAAGACGATATATGTGAGTATTGAAAGAATGAAAAGATTGTGTTGTAGTGCGGTGCGGATAGAAACTGGGGCAAGTGTGAGAAATATATTCACTGGTTAAAATATTTATCATCTCAGTGTTTGAGCTGGCTTATAAATTTAACTGTGACTACTATATTGTAACATTTACAATGCTACTACGGCGAAGAGACTCGTTTTGTAGAGCTGTGTTGATCTGTCAGTTACATACAACCTGCTCTCATGATTGTTTTCTAGTATCCTTGCATTTTACAGTCACACAATTAATCTATGTAAATCTTAATACATGGCCTAATTGTAAGAAGTTTCATTTGGAGATGTTTTTGAGCACTAATTTATATAAAAAAAAGGCTATATAACGTTACAGTTGAAGACAAAATGATTATGATATTCAAATATTTCCCAAAGACTGTTTAACAGAGATTTTTTTCAGCACATTTTTGAACATAATAGTTTTAATAGCTAGTTTCTAATAACTAACTTCTTTTAAGTTAGTTAAAAGAGTATTACTAGTTATTTGCGAGATACCAAACCTGCTTTGAATCTGTATATTATTGAGAAATGGAAAGGGAATGGGATGAAACAACAAATTATATGAAGTGAATCCATTTGTAAATGAAAGAAATAATTACCATTTTGAAAATACACATGAACAGGTTGGGCGGTGCTCAGCGTAGATAAGTACACCCCTCACAAATCTATCTTTTAAATTGATATTTTTTAATAGGAAGCTATACAATATTATATTTGTGCGTATACATTAGATTAGTCAGTACTGAAGCCAACTCTGGAGCTTATCTAACAAAATAACTTACGATAACGGTCCAAGAACTAGTACATCCAAATTTGTATGTTATAGAAAAATATCAAATACAAATTAAAAAAAAATCAAGAGAAGCAAAAAAAAAAATTGAAACATTTAGTTGAAATTTTGTAGGTTGTCTTTTTTTTGTTTTGCAATATTTTGCTTGAGTTTAAGTGTATTATCTTTTCATTTTTAAATATGTTTGGTGACTAAAATATTATTTTAATAAATATATCTGTTTAATAAATCTGTTTTGTTTAAATGCACCAAAATACATTGCTTATATTTACTGAGAAAAATAATAACAATATTCATTTTCAAAATGGGGTGTACTCACTGTGTACTCACAATGCTGAACACTGTATATGTGAGCTCACTCAAGAAGTACACACTCAAGAAGTATTTGTGACCTGTGTAAGAATATTTTGATGATAAAACTTTTTTTAATAGAATCTGTATTTTTAAGGGAAGTTTATTTATAAACTAATTTCGAGAGGATCAGGTGCTTATGATTGCTTGAGGCTGGTTCTACATTATCCAATTTATGATTCACCAATCAGACGATTCCTAAGCCACTATAAATACCCTAAGTTCTATATAACAGCCATCTTCGTTTTAAAGAATCCCCTCTTCCACCCCTACTTCCTTTCCTAGACGGGTGGCCAGTGGTTAGCACTGTTGCCTCACAGCAAGAACGTCACTGGTTCTAATCCTTACCAAGCCAGTCATCGTTTCTGTGCAGAGTTTGCACGTTCTCCCTGTGCTCACGTGGGTTTCCTTCGGGTTTCCTGGTTTCCTCCCACAGTCCAAAAACATGCAACTTAAGTTAACTGACTAATCCAAATCGGCACCAAAGACGTGCTCCTAGTAAGTAGTTATCTCTTAAGAGCAATCTGTTCATTAGCTACTACAGCAGGGAGTTCTCGAGATCTACCTGAGCTCAAACTCCCCTCTCGCCTTGCAAACAGGAGGGAGCCCCGGGCTCGAGGATCTTATGAGCTCAGGGCTCTCTCCCGGGACAGCATGCCGAACAAGCTTTATAATCAATCATCAGCTGTGAACTCTTGTAATGATATTAAGAAAGGTTTTTATTCAGGAAATATTTTAAGGTAAATGTTTAAAAGGACACTAGTATTCAGCTTAAAGTGCAATTTAAAGGCTTAACTAGGTTAATTAGTTTAATTGGGCAAGTTTGGTTAATTGGGCAAGTCATTGGACAAAAGTGGTTTGTTCTGTAGACAACTGAACATTTTTTTTAGGGGGCTAATAATATTGATCTTAAAAATTATTATTTGTTATTTATTTAAAATGCTTTTTTACTAGTCAAACTAAAAGAGTTGCCTATAACTGTGTGTGTGCGTGCGTGTGAATAGTCTAAAAGCATTGACTGAGATGAAAATGATACACCAAAACATTTATTCATCCATTTTCCTTCGGCTTAGTCTCTGATTTATCAGAGGACAGCGGAATGAACCGCCAACAATTTCAGCAAATGTTTTATGCAGTGGATGCCCTTCCATCACCAACCCAGTACTGGGAAACACCCATACACTCTCACATTCACACACCTACACTACGACCAATTTTGTTTACCCAATTCACCTAGAGCGCATGTTTTTGGACTGTGGAGGATATCGGAGCACCCGGAGGAAACTCACGCCAATACAGGGAGAACATGCAACACAGAAACGCCAACTGACCCAGCCGGGACTCGAAACAGCAACCTTCTTGCTGTGAGGCGACAGTGCTAACCACTGAGCAACCGTGCTGCCCTACACCAAAACATTAGATATTAATATTGTTGATGCATGTTTGCATCTTGCTGATGTTTGTACCTGTGCGTAACATATATTATTAGTGTCATCTTCTACTTTCATTTCATTCCAGTGCTTCGCTCGGAGAAGGAGTTTCATGATGCTGCAAAGAGGAATGACACAGAGAGAATGCAGGTGTTGATCAGTAGAGGAGTGGACATCAAAGTCAAAAATAAGGTGAGATCTAGCATGTCTAACTACAAGAAATGGTTGATACTGACTGGGGCTGCAGAATATATCAAAATGAAGTACAGTATCTCAAATGTACGTCATAATATACATGTGGCCAAAGACCACAGAAACAGTTGAGTAGAATATACAGTTGATGTCAGAATTATTAGTCCCCCCTGAATTATTAGCCCCCTGTTTATTTTTATCCCCAATTTCTGTTTAACGGAGAGATTTTTTCAACACATTTCTAAACATAATAGTTTTAATAACTCATTTCTAATAACTGATTTATTTTATCTTTGCCATGATGACAGTAAATAATATTTTACTAGATATTTTTCAAGACACTTCTATACAGCTTAAAGTGCAGTTTAAAGGCTTAACTAGGTTAATTAGGTTAACTAGGCAGGTTAGGGTAATTAGGCAAGTTATTGTATAATGATGGTTTGTTCTGTAGACAGCAGAAAAAATATAGCTGAAAGGGGCTAATAATGTTGACCTTAAAATGTGTATTAATAAATTAAAACTGCTTTTATTCTAGCCGAAATAAAACAAATAAGATTTTCTCCAGAAGAAAAAATATTATCAGACATACTGTGAACATTTCCTTCTCTGTTAAACATAATTTGGGAAATAATTAAAAATCAAAAAGAAAATCAAAGGGGGGATAATAAATCTGACTTAAACTGTGTATATGATTTGCATTGCTGTATACTTTGTTAGGATAGGCAATATTTGGCTGAGATTAGGCATGGGCCGGTATAAGATTCTGACAGTATGATAACCTTGGATAAAAATATCAAGGTTTCGCAGTATCATGGTATTGTGCTCACTGCTCTAAAATATCTTCTTTTTAAATGTCTTAGTAAAAAACAAAAAAAAAATTCCCCTTTGAACACAATATATTTTATTTTTTAAAAGATTTATAATAGTTTGGAGCAGTAAACGCGTCAGGCTAAATAATTCAAAAGATTAATTGATTTCTGCTGTCTTCATTAGTTTCAAAAACACAATTTCTTCACAATTTAAAACGGCATCTTTGGATATTTTTTTCTGCTGGAGATACTGCTGTCCTAAAAAGCAAAACAAAAAATGTAAACAAAATTTTTTTACACATAGCTTAGGAACGGTATTACAGAAAATTTTGCCGGTTTTAAAACCTTGACTTTTCCAAACCGCAGTATACCTTGAAAACGGTTATCGTCCCATGCCTAGCTGAGATACAACTATTAGAAAATCTGCAATCTCTCATCATGAGAAATATCACATCCACCTACAAAATAAATCACCTTCACCATAAAAAAAGATGGATTGTTGAGAAAAATCACATAAAGCATACAAACATGAATTTCTGTTGCAACGTTACCCAAATTGTATGTTTTTAATAATTGAAAATTGAATAATTTATGACCTAAATGTGATTGATTGACTTAAAAAGAGGGTGGAGGGAGTAAATAGTTTTACGCACTGAGGGAGGCATTGATTTGTGGTTTTGTTTCCTGAAGACTGTAAAATAAAATAAAAAAAAACATTAAAACGAAAGGATTTCTATGAGTGTGGTGTTTGTTTGGTTGACCAATCAGCGGAGAGGGAAGCATTTAATTCCTCCCCACACAGAGAACAAAATGTAAAGCTGTTTATTCATTTTGGTTTTATTGCATTTTCATTTTGTGTGTGAAAACAAAAATAAATATTTGAAGGAAAAAAAATAACATTTTTATGTTTGTGGGAAGGATAAAATTTGGCATAAACAAAGTGTTTCTTTGTTTTTCTGTTTTGAAAACCTGTTTGAAAAACTTAAAAATCAATTATTCAGTCATTCATATGTCTTCGGCTTAGTCCCTTTATTCATCAGGGGTTGCCACAGTGGAATAAACCAACTTATCCAGCATTCAAACGACCTGCAATTGGAAACATTCATTCATTTTCCTTCAGCTTAGTCTTTGAGAGGGTGCCACAGTGGAATGAACCGGCAACTATTCTGGCATATGTTTTACACAGCGTACACATGCATTGAAAAATAATAAATTATATGAAATACAACCTGAAATCTCACACAGAATTTTAAGACTAGATTTGATCAAGTGGTTTTTGCCAGATGTCGTATTGGACATACAAGAATAACCCAGGTTTTTTTGCTCCAAGCTGAAAACGCTACTCGGTGTTTGCACTGCACAACTCCCCTTACTAAAACACATTTTACTGGACTGTCCTGCTTTTAATAATTCCAGAAAACTTTTTAATGAAATTAACTCTCTCAAGGACATTTTTAGCAAAGTGACACCAGAAAAGATTTTAGAATTTTTATCACGCTAAAAATCTTATTTTATTTATGTATTCATTTGTTTTTTGATTTTTAATTGTATATTTATTATTGAAATGTTGGTTGCTGACATGGCATTAAATAAAAAATACATTACATTACACAGCGGATGCTCTTCCAGCCGTAACCCAGTACTGGGAAACACCCACACACACTCACATTCACACACACTCATACACTACGGCCAAGTTGGTTTATTCAGTTCACCTATAGCGCATGTCAAGTGGCCTAGCCGGGACTTGAACAAGCGACCTTCTTGCTGTGAGGCAAAAGTGCTAATCACTGAGCCACCATGCTGCCGAAAATAAATTTTACACTGTAAAACATGCTGGGTTCCACACAATCCCTTCATGTTGTCCTAAATGCTTTTAGTTCAAAAGGACAGTTGAAGTTTACAGTTTTAGTTTAGTTCAAAAGTAAATGCAGTTGAAGTCAATTTTTACACATCTAAGTTGATTGAACATAAAACAATTAAGTTTTCCCCCCAAAACCCTAAGAATTGGGTTGTTTCAATTCATTTTAAATAAGTAGTTTGAATTAACAGAAAAAGTAATTTGGTACTTGGACCATGCAGATCACTACTTCTTGGAATAAGAAAGCATTGCTGCCATCCACCATGCCAGTTTGGACTGTCTGGAATGTGTTGTTTTTCCCAGTTATGCACTAGAGTAACGGAAACACAGGATATGACCTTGTTTTTACCCCAGACGGCAGTATTTACCAGTCATGATTCAGTTTCATTCTTATGTGTTTTTCGGTTTTGGCAGATGGACCGTAAGGCCCTGCACTGGGCAGCTGGAGCTGGCAGTGAACAGGCGCTGCGTTTGCTGCTAGACCATGACATGGATGTGGATGATATGGACAGTGTATGTATCAAATGCATTCAGTTTAGTTCAAAAGTGTATACAGATGAAGTCAAAATGATTAGCCCTCCTGTGAATTTCTTTTTCAAAAATTTCCCAAATTATGTTTAACAGAGCAAGGAATTTTTCACAGTATTTCCTATAATGTTTTTTCTTCGGGAGAAAGTGTTATTTGTATTATTTCGGCTAGAATAAAAGCAGTTTTTAATTTTTTAAAAACCATTTTAAGGTCAATATTATTAGCCCCTACAGCAATATTGTTTTTTGATTGTCTGCAGAGCAAACCACTGTTATACCACGACTTGCCTATCAATGTCACTTTAAGCTGAATACTAGTATCTTGAAAAATATCTAGTAAAATATTATGTACTGTCTTTAGAAATGAGTTATTAAAAATATTATGTTTAGAAATGTGTTGGAAAAAAAATCTTTCCGTTAAACAGAAATTGGGGAAAACAATATACAGGGGAGCTAATACTTCAGGAGGGCTAATAATTCTGACTTCAACTGTATTTGAACAGTGAACATGTTCAAATTCAGGCTGAATGTGTTATGAAATTTCATGTTTGTTTACTGCATGAGCACAAATGGGAGGAATAATGCTATAATGCTCCACTTGATAAATCTTTAATGTGCTGCTGTTCATCCAGCATGTGTGATGTAAAGCACTGGAGGCTATAAACGTGTTAAACCAACAACAACAAAATGATTGAAGATACAATGAGTGATGCTGAAACGCAAGGCAAAATATTTTTATATAAGTAGGTATCTTTTTTTAGATGAGTAGGTAACTAATATATGCACAGCATTTATTTTATTAATGATATTAAGATTTAACTTTATATAAAAAAATGATACACATCTGTAGTTTTTAGGCTTAGGTTTATAGGTTTTTAAATAAATGGACAGTAGTTCATACAAATAGGCCTCCAGAGTGATGTTCAAATTTTTATATTTATTTTTTTAGTACTTGGAGATCATAAAACTGTGTATATCTATATGTTATTATATTTTAATTTATATTCATATATTTAATATTTAATATTTGAATATAATTAAATATTACATGTATTTATTGAATTATTTGTTTTCACAAATGCCTTGACACCAACAACAAAAAGTGGCCACTAAATTCAAGGATTAAAAAAAAAAAAAGATCAATAAAAAATTTAATAAAAATTATTAAGTATATTTTTAGAATTATTATAATTTTATATTTAAGAAATTATTATTATTATTATTATTTTATTCCATGTAATCCGTCAAGTACTTCAGGTAAGGTTATAATTAACTGATTAATGTAATGCATGCATTTTTATTTTAACAAAACTGTACAGAAAATCAAAATAATAAAAAAAATAATAAATATCACTGCATATTCTTTTGGTTAAAGAAATAATAAACATAATATAAAAATAAAATAAAAAATAATCAAATAATAAATATTGCTGCATATTCTTTTGGTTAAAGAAATAATAAAGGTAATATAAAAATAAAATAAACTAATATAAAATAATAAATGTCACTGCATTTTCTTTCGGTTAAAGAAATAATAAACGTAATATAAAAATAAAATAAAAAAAATGATAAAATAATAAATATCAATGCATATTCTTTGGTTACAAATTATAAACTTAATGTATAAATAAAATATAAAATAATCAAATAATAAATATCACTGCATGTTCTTTTAATTAAAGAAATAATCAAATTATATAAAAATAAAATAATAAATATCACTGCATATTCTTTTAGTTAAAGAATTAATAAATGTAATGTAATATAAAAATAAAATAAAAGATAATCAAATAATAAATATCACTGTATATTCTGTTGGTTAAAGAAATAATAAACGTAATATAAAAATGAAATAAAATAATATAAAATAATAAATATCACTGCATATTCTTTTGGTTAAAGAAATAATAAACGTAATATAATAATAAAATAAAACAAATTGTAAAATAATAAATTTCACTGCATATTCTTTTGGCGATTTTCTTTTTGTTATTTATTTAAAAGAATACACAATTTAATCAATATGTTTGTTGTTCAAACCATTGTCCTCATCATTGCTAGAATAACTTATATACTTAATACAGAACTGGAATATCATAATTCTAAAATAATGTAGGGACTTACACACTCATGCTTGTTCTTTGAAAACCTTCTGACTGAATCTATTGGGTATCATTTATTTTCTAGTTTGGTATGAACGCTCTGCTCTTGGCTGCATGGTTTGGTCACCTGACTATCCTAAAGATCCTCGTCTCAACTGGAGCAAAGCTCACCACTAAAAACAAAGTAAGTTTTATAAACCAGTCTTATAAACCAGTCTTACCATCAGAGCACGGTTGACTGGGCTCTTGACGAATATTGTTCTGATGTCTTTTATGGCCTTTAAACACACTTGCAAAACTAATGAGCTGGATATTCACTGTCCTAGATTCAGACTTCAACATCATTTAAATGCATCTCTCTGACTGAGCTGTCTATTTTTTTGTCTTCAGAATGGCTTGAATCTCCTGCACTGTGCTGCCCAGAGGGGTCACATCACCATTTTGGAGTATATCATGGAGGATTTGGAAAATGTGCAGCTTAATAAAGTCGAAAACGTGAGAATCACTTTTTTTGTCACTTTAACCATGATAATTGAAGTATAATGTTTTAAATTTGTCATGTAAACTGGGTTAATTGTACCCTCGGTTCTTTAATATACAATTGAAGGCAAAATTATTAGCCCTCCTGTGAAGTCTGAGTTCTTTTTCAAATATTTCCCAAGTGTTATACGGAGAAATTATTGTTTTTAAATGCTTTTAAGCATAACTAATTTCTTTTGTCTTTTATTATTTTAATATCTTTATTAATTTACACTCAAATAATACAGAAGTTAAAACAAAACAAAAAAGCTTCTCATTTATTTTAGTATTTTTCCTCAGTATGTCAGTTCATGACCTCTCTACTTATTCATCAATCAACACATTTCCAACTCCACCACATTTTAGGAACAATTTTAAAGGTCCCCAAACTCCCTTAAAGATCTTGTATTTATCTCTTAATATTTAAGTTGTCTTTTCCATTGCCATGTTTGTAACTATGTCTTTTAGCTAACAGCCTATATTTGGTGTACACACATTTTTCCAATTTGAAGAAATCATCTGTTTAGCATGAAGAATACATATTTTTATAAATATACATCCAGTCTTTTTAAATACATAATATTTTACTAGTTGTTTTGGAAGATGCTAGTATTCAAGTGCTTTTAAAGGCTTAGCTAGGTTAATTAAGTTAACTAGGCAAGTTAGGGTAATTAATCAAGTTATTGGTTTGCTTTGTAGCCAGTCGAAAAATAAACAAATAATATTGATCTTAGCAGTTTTTATGTAAAAAAAATTCCAGTCAGACTAAAAGAAATAATAATAATAAATTGTATAGCACTTTTGCAACTCAAAGCGCTTCATAAACATAAACAAATAATAAAAATTAAACATCAATATCAGGTAAAGGATAAATACAAAAAAGTATAAACAAATAAAACAAAATAAACAACTAATGTATATGAGCAATATTACACAAGTAGCAGTGCGTTATGGCTGTATATCAGCACTGGTGGGAGGTGTGCGTTGGCTTGAGGCCGCAGGCTGAGTGCCTTAAGAGGGTCACACACCGGATGCGCCGCATGGCGGCGCATCACACCACGCAGCGCCATGTATTTTAGAATTGTAAACATAGGTTTCTATCAGAGTACGCACACCGGCACCGCAAGTCACCTCCGCGCCCAGCTACGACTCAGGACACTGTTCATATTTCTGCCCTGCCACAGAGCACCATCTAAATAGTTTCATTTTAAATAGCGTGCGAATGTACGCGTCTGGTGTGCGATCCTTTCAACCGTCATGTGCGTGCTGTGTCGCAGAGCCAAGTGGCGCATCTTGTGTGTGACCTGCTTTAGTGTCCCACCAGTGACGATATACAGATTTATCGCACTGCTACAAGTCTGATATTGCATTTATACAACAGTTCGATGGCAGAATCGTGTGTATAAAAAATAATCTAACATGGAGAGTCTCAAAAATCCTTTTGTACAATGAACTACTTTCTTCACATCTGCAGCTGACTGTCAGAACATTAGAAACCGTCAGAATATTAGAAACCGCCATTACTTTACAAACGTCACTTTAGAGCTAGTGTTTGAATGATTCTCTAGCGTAATGTCTAGAGTGATGACAAAACAGCTGATTTTGCTCACATTTTAAGATTATATGCTATCAGTCTACAGAGATTTCCTAGTATTTCTCTGTTGCAATCAGGATATCACTATAATAAACCCAGAAAAAGCCAAAGCAAAGCAAACACTAGCAGATTACTGTGGTATAAATACAGCACTATAAAATACGAGAGAGATCGACTTAGAATGCCACTTACCTGTTTTATAATGATTTCATCAGTTGTAGTTTGAAATACGAAAAGAAAACGCTGAGTTTTTCTCCCCTAAGGACTTATTCTGAGGTCTCTAGCCCCATCTTGTGGCGGTCAACTGTCAATTTCTTTGCTCTGCATGCTGATGGCCGCCAATGCGCTGAATCAAAATTATAATTATCGTAATTATTATTATTATCAAATTATATAATTATATTTAACACTAAAATTATAAATATTTTAAAATAGGCATTATTTTTATAAATAAACTGCATAGTTGCAATCTAAACAACTTCATTCTTACCTTAAAAGGGGGGCTATAATTCTGACTTCAACTGCATATATTCTTTTATTATAATTATTATTAATTTTTTAATTCGGTAATGGAAAAAACAAATAAAAAGCAAAATTGCCAAAAATAAAACTCTCAATTTTAAGGAAAAAAAATCAAGATTGTGTTCTAAAAAGTCACAGTAACCTTTTGTGATTGAATTCCTGATGGAAATAAGTTCTAAAAGGGAAGTTAAAGGGATAGTTCACTCAAATAGAAGAATTTACTCACTCTTAAGTGGTACCAAACCTTTATTTTTCTTACCCTTAGTTTCTTTCTTCTGTTGACCACAAAAGAAATTACAATGTAGAAAGTTGGAAACCTGTAACCATTGACTTACATAGTATTTGTTTTTCCCACTATGGAAGTCAATGGCTGCCGGTTTTAACATTCTTCAAAATATCTTCTTTTTTTGTTCAACAGAAGAAAAAAACTCTTAAAGGCTTGTGACAAGTGAAGGGTGAGTACATTATGTAAATGGGCAATATAAATTGCAAATTTGAGGAAGCTCAAAATTTTGATATAAATATACTTTTTCTTTTTTAATATAGTAATCGAAACAACAACAAAAAAGCATAATTGCAAAAATAAAACTAGCAATTCTAAGGAACATATTCAGAATTGTGATCTAAAAAGTAACAGTAACCTTTGTATATTGAAAAGTTAAAGGGATAGTTCACCCAAATATAAAAAATCTTCTGTTGAACGCAAAAGAAATTACGATGAAGAAATGTGGAAACCTGTAACCATCAACATTCTTCAAAATATCTTCTTTTGTGTTCAACAGAAGAAAGATACCCAAACAGGTTTGTGACAAGTGAAGGGTGAGTAAATGATGACAGAATTTTCAGTTTTAGGTGAACTGTAGTTCTGTAGTAAAGCTTTTTAAACTGTAGATCATTATGTCCTTTCTAACGTGTCTCCATCTGCTGTGTCAGTCAGGCAAGACAGCATTTCATCTGGCCGCAGAGCACGGACACCTGGAGGTGGTGGAGTTTCTCATTGGCATGGGCTGTGCTCATAACCTCAAAGACGAGGTGAGGGACGGCAAGAGTCACGGGTGCACAGACGCCCCTCAGTGGGTGCTAATTAGATTTCACTACGTGCAATATGTAGAGGACGTTTTAGGAGACATTCTAAAAATGTGCATAATAAATGTATAAGCTCAACTGAGTTGGATACATTTTTAATTGATAAAAGATATGCACATAAATTACAATAGAAACACATCTGTGATAAGCAGGGCTTAACATTAAATTTTTGCTTACTAATTATTTTCCAAAGTTACTAGCCACTCGGCATTTTCACTAGCTACATTTGTGTTGTTGGGAAAATGTATTTTATATGCTTAAATTGGACTTTTGCATGCTAAAGTATTTGGTTTAAAGTCTAGTTACTTGTTTTAGGTCATAAAAAAAAAAAAAACTCTGACCAGCCAGATTATGATATTTATGGTATACAAGCTGGTATACAGTAGTCAGCATTTGATATGATATTTATAGTATGCCAGCTGGTATACCGTAGTCAACATTTGTCAAATAAGTTTTTATTGAAGACAAAGATTCAGGAAAGAGGATTCTCTGTTTTGCGTATGTTGTCCATATATTACAGTAGTCAACATTTAAAGTGGATCAAAACCTTTCATCAAGTTGACCTAAAAACCAAAACAATGCCTTTTCTTGCCTTAGGACAACTTTTTTTGATCCACTTCAAATGTTGACAACTAGACAACTATCACTACAGGTTGCAGCTACCACAAAAATAGAGTAACGTCTAATCAGGGTTCATACGGTCATGGAAAACCCGGAAAAGTCATGGAATTTTGACATGGCATTTTCCAGGCTTGGAAAAATTTTGGAAAAACAGAAAAACTCACAAAGTTTTGGAAAAGTCATGGAAATTATTTTAACAAATGTCTGTAAACTTGAATTAGGGGTGCGCGATATTGGAAAAATCTGATGTTACCATATTTTGTATTTCTGTGATATATATTGCGATGTGAATACAATTTCACCAGATGATTTAACAGGTTTATTTGGATTGATTAGGGGGATTTTGTAGGAGAGTGAATCTCAAATGATATATAACAAACAAATTACAAGCATAGATGAATAAAATATAGTAAAGATAAAAGTGAATTATAGTTTTCAGGTATTCACTATTCAGGTACAGATATTGAATAATCAACACTGCATAGTCTTCATTGTATATTATTTCATCTTTATTAAAGTTACATTTATTGTGGCCGGATGTTTTAAACTCTGAAATATTGAAATGTTCACACAGTCACAGGCCTTAAAGGGACAGTTTACTCAAAGAATAAATTGTACTTACACTTCACTTGTTTCAATACTATAGGAGTTATTAAATTATATTCTTTTTGTGTTCATTTAAAAAAAAAAACTCCTAAATCTTTGAAACAAGTGAAGGGTGTAATGAAAATGGTATACAAGTAATTTTTGGGTGAACTATCTCTTTAAAAATGCATACAGATGATAAACTTTTACTCCATTATGATTAAACTCTATATTAAACTATAATCCCAACATTGCATATACTGTGATGTGACTATTGCAGATGCACACTGCAATATCGATGCTGAAACGATATATTGTGCAGCCCTAACTTGAATATACAGGGAGTGCAGAATTATTAGGCAAGTTGTATTTTTGAGGATTAATTTTATTATTGAACAACAACAATGTTCTCAATGAACCCAAAAACTCATTAAAATCAAAGCTGAATATTTTTGGAAGTAGTTTTTAGTTTGTTTTTAGTTTTAGCTATTTTAGGAGGATATCTGTGTGTGCAGGTGACTATTACTGTGCATAATTATTAGGCAACTTAACAAAAAACAAATATATACCCATTTCAAATATTTATTTTAGCAGAAGTCAATAATTCATTTAGCTTGACATGCTTTCTGTTCCAAAATATTTTAAGTGTTTCTTAAAATAAAATATATTGTGCTCAAAAGAAGTTTTAGTTTTTTTACCCAGACATTTAAAAATAGTATATTTTAGAGCAGTAATCACAATACTGCGAAACTGTAAAATCGTGGTATTTTTATCCAAGGTTATCATACCGTCAGAATCTTATAACGGCCCATGCCTAGTGTGAATGTGAGAGTGTATGTGTGTTTCTCAGTACTGGGTTGTGGTTGGAAGGGCATCCGCTGTGTAAAACATAGTTGGTGTTTTATTCCGCTGTGGCGATCCCTGATAATCAGGGACTAACCCGAAGGAAAATGAATGACTGAATGAATGAACACAACTATTTGAAAATCTGGAATCTGATGGTTCAAAACAAACAAATACTTAAAAAAAATTGTCTAAATGAAGTTCTTATCAATGTACATCACTTATCAAATATTGAGTTTTGTTATATTTACAGTAGGAAGCGTACAAAATTTCTTCATGGAGCATGATCTTTACTTAATGTCATTATTAATTTTTAGCATAAAAGAAAAATAAATAATTTCAACAATAAATCAATAATTAATATTTTTACAGTACTGTGACGGTTGGGGTTAGGGTGGGGGTAAACAGTAAAAAATACAGTCTATTGGATCATTTAATAAATAACATAAATAATACTTGGTACAGCTCCGGTTTCCCCCACAATCCAAAGACATGCGGTATAGGTGAATTGGGTAGGCTAAATTGTCCGTAGTGTATGATTTTGAATTGGTGTGTTTGGATGTTTCCCAGAGACGGGTTGCAGCTGGAAGGGCATCCGCTGCGTAGAAAATGTGCTGGATAAGTTGGTGGTTCATTCCGCTTTGGCGAACCCATTTTAATAAAGGGACTAAGCTGAAAAGAAAATGAATGAATGAATGAATGAATGATACTTGGAACAACTACTGTTTTTACATTACTGTGATGGTTGGGTTTAGGGTTGGGGTGGGGGTAGATGTTAATAAAATACAATAAATGGGAAATTTAATAAAAAATATAAATAATTCTTGTTAACTTTCTGTATCTGATCTAGCAATAACCAATAAAATCTTTGGCGCATATTAAAAAAGTAATGTGAAATTGCCTCAATAGATGATGTGATTGGATGCAAGTGAACCAGTCTTGTCTTGCACCATCTAAAATTTTCTTTTTTATAACTCTGTGAAGACCTGAACAAAAAGTCTATTCTCAAATTGAATTTGTTTAGTTACCTCCTACGCAATCCTTTGAGCATAAGTAACATGATTCCAAGATAACATGACAGAGTTTGTTTGTCATCTTCTTTACTGTGGAGGGAATGGAGCTATAGTGGTTTATTTGGTTCCCAGAAAGTGGCCGTTTTTATTTTCTTGAACAGCATGGGATAGAAACAGTGTTTTAATTTTGCACATACAGTTGAAACCAGAAGTTTCATACACTGAATAAAAAGGCCCATCACCATTTAAAAAAATGTCAGATGTTAATGTGACTAAACTTTTTCTCTCTTAGGTAAGTTTGGATTATCAAATTTGTTTCTGTTATGCTTAATAGCAGAATAATGAGAGAGATATTTTTGGAGAAACTTTTCTTGAAAGTCAAGTTTACATACAATAAGATTATTATGCCTCTGAAGAAGCTCAGATGATGGTGTCAAGGTTTTGGAAGTTTCTGATTGGCTAATTGACAACATTTGAGTTAATTGGAGGCACAACTGTAGAATAGTATTTAAGGAAAACCTCAAACACACTGCTTCCTTGTGTGACAACATGGGAAAATCAACAAGCCAGAATCAACAAAAAAGCCAGATTACAATTTGCTAAATTACACTGGGAAAAAGACAATTTTTTGCAGACATGTCCTGTGGTCTGATGGAACTAAGATTGAACTGTTTGGCCATGATGACAAGTGTTACATTTGGAGGACAAAGGGGAAAGCTTACAAGCCTAGGAACACCATCCCAACTGTGAAGTATGGGGGCTGTTGAGGGGCTGTTTTGCTGCAGGAGGGACTGGTCCACTTTACAGCATAGATGGCATCATGAAGAAAGAACATTATGTAGAAATACTGAAGCAACATCTCAAGACATCAGCCAGGAAATTCAAACCTGGCCACAAATGGGTCTTCTAAACAGACCATGACCTTAAGCATACTGCCAAATTAGTTAAAATGTGCTTTAAGGACAACAGAGTGAATGTTTTGGAGTGGCCATCACAAAGCCCTGACTCAATCCTATAGAAAATTTGTGGGCAGAGTTGAAAAAGCTTGTGCGAGCAAGACAAATCTGACTCAGTTACACCAATTCTGTCAGGAGGAATGGGCCAAAATTCCTGCAAACTATTGTGAGAAGCTTGTGGATGGATACCCAAAACATTTGACCAAAGTTAAACAGTTTAAAAGCAAAGCTAAAAAAAAATACCAAGGAAATGTATGTAAACTTTTGACTGTCTAGAAATTAATCAAAAATTCTCTCATTATTCTGGCATTTAGCGAATGTAAATGATTTAGGTAAGCCTAACGAACCTAAAATAGTAAACGTTTAGTATGATTTACCATCAGACATTTTTTAAAAATGGCTATGTTCCTTTTTTAGAGTGTATGTAAACTTCTGGTTTCAACTGTACATTAAGAAAATGCTGAAAAACTAATGTTGTTTTAAGAACTTTCTAATGTGACCCAGAACTGTGACATTATCATATGTGATGCAGTACTAATACAATGTTCACAAATGCAGCATGGAAACACTGCACTGCATTTGGCAGCTAAGCAGGGCCACAGCGACGTCCTACAGAAGATCATGGAAACTGGGGAGAACATCGATGAAAGAAACATTGTAAGTCTAAAGCCCCATTCATTCACACTAAGAACTTTTAAGATAAGATCTTCTAGTTCCAGTTGTTATTATTATTATTATTATTATTATTATTATTATTATTATTATTATTATTATCAGCTTTACTCCAGAAGAAGGTCTTGCATGCTCTTGTAAGACTTTTGGGTTTTATCTTTATCTACTGTGGTCTTTTATCAGGATGGCATGACAGCTTTGCATTTAGCATCTGAAGGCGGTCATTATGAGTGTATCAGACTGTTGCTGGAGGCCGGTTGTAATGTGAATGAACTAACTGATGTGAGTACGCTGTTGTATTACTCTTTCTAGAACTGTGGGTACATTTCAAGTGTTGTCATGTATAATTTACAGTAAATTGAATCCATTATTGAGAAATGCTTAACTGTGATGGGTAACATTTGATTCTGTTATTAAATGTTTAACCTATTGTTGAACTTTTAAAACAATTACAGAGTTGATATTTCTCCCATATTGTGCTTAAACGCAAGACGTTAACTTTTAAACTAGATGCCACATGGAATATCTAAAACAGAATTTTATGTTTTTGTCATATTATTGTTTTCAAAAAGTGAAATTCACTGAAATATAGCAGCAAAAGAGTTGACACATGCTTGGTTATAATCTACTATTTGTGTATGCTGAACATTTTGCTCAAATTAATGAGAGAAGAATAAATGACATGCCTCAATAGCTTCCAGAATTGCCCACCAGAGGAAGTGACATCACTTGGAGCATGTGACATGTTTTTTTCTGTAAGTGCTGAGCTTAAAGATTATGCCTTTTTATAACATACGTTACAGAGTTTACCAGAACTCTGGGACAGACACAAAATGATAAATTTTTTTTCTTATTACTCAAATAACAAATAATACAGAAAATAGATGTTTCATGCAACGTTTATTTAAATGGCAATTAAGTAAGCACACAGAAATAAAATTAGACTTAAATATTTCAGGATAATAAAAGCTGAATGTTTGATTCATGAAGCTGGCACAGTCAAAATATATATAGTGGGAGTCTTTAAGTTAATATTTTAGTGAGAAAAAAAAAATCCTTGAATACAAATACAAACATGTTTTTTAGAAATAATTTTTTATTTCTGTTATTTCTTTTATTTTTTATTTTTGTGCTATTGGTTCATTAAAGTGTTTTTGAAAAAAAAAAAAAAATAGTAATTCATATTATTTATTATTTAGATGCAAAATGCACCTGCAAATTTAGGAGCACCAATATATTCATATATATATATATATATATATATATATATATATATATATATATATATATATATATATATATATATATATATATATATATATATATATATATATATATATATATATATATATATATATATATCTGAAGTCTGAATTATTAGCCCCCTGTTTATTTTTTTCCCCAATTTCTGTTTAACGTAGAAAAGCACATTTCTAAACATAATAGTTTTAATAACTCATTTCTAGTAACTGATTTATTTTCTCTTTGCCATGATGACAGTAAATTATATTTTACTAGATATTTTTCAAGACACTTCTATACAGCTTAAAGTGACATTTAAAGGCTTAACTAGGTTAATTAGGTTAACTAGGCAGGTTAGGGCAATTAGGCAAGTTATTGTATAATGATGGTTTGTTCTGTAGACTATCGAAAAATATATAGCTTAAAGGGGCTTATAATTTTGTCCTTAAAATGGTTCATTAAAAATTAAAAACAGTTTTTATTCTAGCCGAAATAAACCAAATAAGAATTTCTCCAGAAGAAAAAATATTATCAGACATACTGTGAAAATTTCCTTGCTCTGTTAAGCATCGTTTGGGAAATATTAAAAAAAGAAAAAAATAACTCAAAGTCGGGGCTAATAATTCTGACTTCAACTGTATATATATATATATATATATATATATATATATATATATATATATATATATATATATATATATATATATATATATATATATATATATATATATATATGATAAGAGGATTTTCAATGCATGGTAATGTGCTTCTGCTAATAGAGTAAGAGGACAGCTCTTCATCTGGTGGCCCAGCATGCCTCAGGCAGTGAAGTCAGACTGTTGATACAGGCCGGCATCAATCTGGATTCAGTAGACACTGTGAGTACTAAAATCTTCAGTTTTCAGCCCAATACCACAGCATACTTGCTTGTTATATTTTTGTAGCATGGAATAGTATAACATTTACTGTAGAGTAGAAGAAACGGGTTTACCATTTTAGCATATGCAAATGCAAACCTTGTAAATTGAAACCAACAGATGTATAGCAATTTCAATTCATAAGGAACTGCTCTGCATAATTGAATTCCATTCATGTTTATTTCTATAGCGCATTTACAATGTAGATTGTGTCAAAGCAGCTTAACAAAGAAGTTCTGGTGAAAAGAAAAATGTTATCACTGAATTCCATAGTAGGAAAAACAAATACTATGATAGTCAATGGTTACAGGTTTCCAACATTTTTCAAAATAACCTTCACCTGTCACAAAGATATTTGAGTTTCTTTTTACTGTTGAACACAAAAGAAGTTGAGTAAATGATGCAGTAACAGAATTTTCAGTTTTGGCTGTACTATCCCTTTAAAGGTGCATTGGTTTAATAAGTTAAATTGTTCTCTTATGTCTACACAGTAGGTTTATGACTTCGGTAAGTTCAAAAAAATCTTCAGAAATAGTTTTATAAGCACAGTTACTCCATAAAATACCCATTGAATCAGAAGGGCCATGATTGACCATATATGGTTCGTGTCACGAATATTAATGAGCTCCGCTGTGACGTGCCGCTCTTACAGACACACACGCTAAATATACGCTGAACATGGACAAATATAAACCCAATCAGAGTATGTTAAACAATTTTGCTCACCAGATCTGATGTGGATAAAGGCGAAATTATAATTAAACTTGACAAAAGAGATTGACAGAGATGTATGGCGTTGTATTTTGAAGCTACATTCAAAGAAAACACAGTCAGGAATTATTATCAACCTCTGCATGAACAGATGACATTTGAGCAGAGTGTTTGTTGAAACATACGCATCAAATTTAACAATAAACACAATAAATTAATAAAATATGTAGCTGAACATACCTTATGCCTCATCAGAGTGGAGATGAATAAATGTTTAATCTATAAATTTTGCATTTTGAGGCGTTATTGAAACATGTCTCGTGCTGTCGTTGCTCAGTAATGCACAGTAAAAAGTTTGGCGCTCGTGTTTTCAAAATAAAAGACCTGCATACATAGCAAGTAAAATATACGCTTAAAAAAACCTAAGGGAGGAAAATTATCATTGTTGTCTCACTAGAAAACGTTGATGCTTATCAAACTCAGAGCTTTTTTTATGATCTCAAAGCTTGATGACATGGCTGCTCATCAGGTCGGATGATTGAACTAAAGTAGACATACATGCAAATGTGGAGGGCAAGGCCTGTGAGTCTCGTCACAGTTTTTTTTTTTTTTGCCCTCTGATTGGCTCGTGTTGAATTTTTTGCACTTGTTGAATTTACATCAGAATGAAGAAACAGTGGTGTCTAAAGCTTACAGTAAGCCCATTTCCATATACTTATCTTTTATTATTCTATTATGCCTTGATATACCCAGATTTTCATTATTGGGCACCTTTAAGTAATGTTTAATACTGGTGTGTCATGCACACAAATCCAAAGTCTATGTTAAATTCCCAAGGAATGCATTAACCTAAAAAGTTGAGTTATGTTGGATATACAGTCAAGCCTGATATAATTCATACAAATTCTGATTCAAACTTACTTTTATTCAACCAGCAAGTCTTTTTTTTTACCGGAAATGACACCGGCCTCTCTCAAAAAATAATACAAGAGGCATCATTGTTTAAAAAATATATTTCTCAGCTTTTATTGACATTTGAACAAAAACTTTCAGAATTTGCCAGGGGTATGAATAATTTCAGGCTTGACTGTAGAGTAAGTGTCTGCCAGGTGGATAAATATTATGGAAATTCACAATTTTTTAGTTTTGCATCCTTTAGCATGCCCTAGATTCAGGAACTACTAGAATCAGCTTTACTGACAAAATATACATGAAAAAAAAGCTTTAGATTCGTTTTAGAGGCCAACTTGGATTTTGTGATTTGACTGAAATTGTTGACCCAAAAAATAACATTTGCTGTTAATTTACTCACTCATGCCATTTGTTACAATCTTAAAGATGGTCAGTCAAGGGGAAGGAGATTAATATTAATTTTGGGTGAAACACATAAGCAAACACACCATATCAACAAGTGAGGGACAAAATACCAAGACTAACTAAATGCAATAAAATGAGTTTATTTACAAAGATATATGTAAATATATGTATATAGAAATATATTTGCAAAAATATATTGAAAATTACAGACAACAAATGGGACACAAAATGTTTGAACAGATAGATGGGAGAGTTGGAGAGATGAGACGCGGGCTGCGTCCAAACAATAGAAATAAATAAAACAAAACAAGCTTTTCTACTGGCCCAACCTCTACCCTAACTATCTAACTACCCTAATGCCTAGTTCACACTACAGGATTTTAAGCCTGATTTGAGCCAGATTTGGAAGTTAATGAGCCCGCCGACAGATCGGGCTGTGATCGGGGAAAAATCTGCGGGTGCACGGCGCTCGGCAGTCTTTATGTGTGAACTACTGAACAACGCGTCAAAGAGGCTCGCTGAAGCGTCGCCGACAGCTCGCAGACGGAATTCCAATATTTAGCATGCTGAATATTCCAGAGCAGTCGGCCGACTCGACCCCACGTGTGGTCAGATGCAGTGACGAGCTGCAGCCAATGAGAGAGCATATCAGCATGAGCTGAATGGCTGTGTGTTCAGGAGCTGAACAGAAACGTCTGTGATTGGCCAGAATGGGCATCCATGCACTCGCTTCATTCTGTGTTAACACGGACACGAGAGTAGGCTATATTAACAGTGGAACTAGAATTCTGTAACTGTTAGAATTACCATACTGGTCATTCTGACCTGTCTCACATCATATTTACATTCAAAACTTCTATTGCGAAATTAAAATTAAGCGTTGAATGTCTGTCATCATATTTTATGACAGCATTACCCTAAAAATATTATCTTTTTTGGTAATACAGCCTATAAATATGTAGTTAAGATACTAGAACATGCAAAGGTCTGAGCCTCGCTTTCATTTTCACTTTCTAACAGGAGCTATTTCACGGCACAGAATATGCTGTTTTGAAATATAAATCTGAAGTAAATTTATGTTTTTGCTATCAGAAAGTTTTGTTTATTTTAGCAGGAAGTTGCTCGGTAAAGAAATGCATGCATATTTAAAGTCACAGCGAAAAGTAGCAGACATGCATGCAGTCATTTTGACCAATATGGTAATTAAAGGTAGAAATGCTCAGTTCTTTACTGTTTTGTAATTTAAAAAAATAACAATGTTAGAAAGAAATACACAGATATTTAGGAAACGTCAGGGTGTTATAGACATGTTAGTTTTATTTTAAAAAAATTTAAAACTCTGTGTATCTTTCCACTTGAACTTTGCAGATGAGCGATTGATCCGCTGACGCATCAGCTGACTGATGATGTTTTTAAATGCTCCCTTGAAAGCTTGAAACGCTGTCAGTGATGTAATCAGCACACAAGCAGCCAATAGTGTTCAGCTTTTTCTGACGACTCCTCCCTCAAAATTTCATTGGCTGTGGTTTGGTAGCTTGACTGAACTGTTGGCGAACAAGTTGTTGTCAGATCATGTAGTGTGTGACCCCCCTCCTGTGGATCATTTACGTAGTGTCACGTAGTGTGAACACCACAGTGATTAAAAGACACAAAATCAAGTCATGTAGTGTGAACTGCACAGCGATCTGCCGATGCTTAAAATCCTGTAGTGTGAACTAGGCTTAACTAAATATGTCAGTGTTTTTTTTTTTTTGTTTTTTTCCTTCAGTAGAGCATTAAAGATTTATAGCTGAAACTAAAATTGGTTATTTATAAACAAACAGCATCAGCTTGTGAGTTTGCATTTGTGCATTTTCAGTATACACTACAAACTGTCATGCTCAGGATTATTTAAACAATTTTTCTGTTTCTTTAAGATTTTTTTTTTTTACCCATAGTACTTACAGATAATTTTCTTTACCAGCAACATGTTTCAGCTCTACACCTGGCAGTACTCAACAACTCCACAGAAATAGTCAAGGACCTTATTGAAGCGGGATGCGACCTGGACATCTTCGACAATGTGAGTATGATTCACCCATAGTTCACCCAAAACTAAAAGTTCTTCCATCATTTACTCATACTGAAGAATGTTGAGGGAAAAACAGCCATTGACTTCCATAGTATGTTTTGTTCCTACTATAGATGTCAGTGGCTGCTTTCCTTCCCCCATCATTCTTCTTCAGAACATGTGTTTGTGTTCAACAGCAGAAAGAAATTCATAGAAGTTAAGAATCACTTGAGAGCTAGTAAATGGTGAGGATTTTTATTTTTGGGTGATCTATATCTTGAAGTGATTTATTTTGTATAGCACTAGGCTATCGACTTATCGCACAACACATAGACATTTTTGGTGATGCAATATATAACGCCCATACATAAACCAATTCTAGCAACAGAAGTTGGAGGAAGTCTTTCTCCAAAGAAAAAAATATTATATTGTGAAAACTTTTCTGCACAAAAGGTTGAAATGACAGTGTAACACCAATTATTTATTTACAGCGGCTTCAGACTGCTTTGCACATTGCAGCAGAACACGGACGGCTGAACATCGCTGAGACGATCCTGATATCTGGAGTCAACCTCAATCTGCTCGATAAGGTGCAGGTTAACCTTTACCTCAGTTAAACCTGGGTGTGGTGGATGATGTGTTTTCATATGATATGATATAATTCTGATCAAACAAATTAAATGTGTTTGCTCAAAATGTTACAGCAGGGGAAATCCTCACTGGATGTTGCAGCACGAGGAAACCATGTCAATGTCGTTGACATGATTATCAAAGCGGATCGATTTTACAAATGGGAAAAGGTATGTTTAATGTAATTAGTTGGACTTAAAATCAAAACTAAAATAAAAAAAGAAAGTAGTGTACCATCTTTTAGTCCTATGACGGAACTAACAGCATGGCTGAAGGTTAAATGCGTGTAAGTGTTAATTTATTTTAATTTGTTTTCAGCGCCAAATTTAATCTGACTCCAATTTACAATAATTGAAATTTAGATTCATCTAATTCAAGCTGATCACCTTGTATGTTGTGATTAGGTCTAATTTAGATTGATTAACCTAATAAATCCTTATTTTCAGTTAATGGTTCATCGTTTACCCAAGTCGCTTAGAGTCAGTATGCTTGCCAGTTACATCTGCTCACGGACACATCCTCGCCAGTTCTGGTTCTTAGATAGAAGATAAGCTAATTTCTTTTAAGTAATATTAGGCCACCCCATGCTTGCTCGTACTTAAAGAAAATTTGAATTAGCACCTAGATTATATCATACTAAGTCAGTGATTGTCAGAAATCAACAGGTCTCTCATGTTGTGCCTATGCTCCATCCATTGAGCCTGAATGTATGACTAATCCTGGTCGTAGGCTGCTTAAACAATCTACTAGATTTAAGTGATTTCAGGAGATATTAGAGTTAAACAAGAATTTTACATTTATTTGTCAGGCAAAGATTTTCCATTCCAATTCACGTAATTAAACAAAATAAGCCAATCAAGATTGTACAACATCAATTACCCAAAGATACATTTAAGAGTTAGAGATTAATACCTGACCATGTAGAAGTGCATTGCAGCATATAAGTCCTGATGGAGAGCTCCGAGACTTATACACTGCAACGGGGTATCCTGGCTACAGAATCCCACAGACACTTCTGCACCTTTTGCCTAAATACTCTAATCATCATAAATTAAAGACAATAAAAGCTTCACCAAGAGCTTTGCCTGGTCATGAGTTGATGCGAAGACCATTTTCCCTGGAGTGGAGCATCTGGCAAAAATCTTATCAAAGTCAAAATCCAAATTAACTGATATAAGGGAGATTGTAAAATATTACAGTGAAATTAAAACCACTTTACCAATCACACAGAGACATTTAAAATGACACCAAACATGAATATAGAGCCACAAGATACGCCATGTTAAAAACGTAGACATTCTGTGTGGAGCTGCTCTGGTGGAGAAGGTAAAGTCCAGGGCAAAGAGGGGGGCTCAGGATGCATGAGCGAGACAACCTGAACAACTGGTTTCCTACCGATCTTCTTTACAGATTAGAAAGCTTTTTTTTTTTTTTTTTTTTTTTTTTTTTTTTAATGCCTGACCATTCTCGAGGTCTTGTCTTGTTTGGAGTTCCATAACAGTTTTCAGGGTTTAATATTATGGAGAGATATAACCATCCTTACAGTAGTGATTTACAAATTGACTTTGACTTGCATTTCATTGCAGACAATATGAACACAAAATATTTCATGTTTTGTCTGGTCAGCTTAATTTCATTTGTAAATATACATCCTTTCCTGTCATTCAGACCTGCAACACATTCCAAAAAAAGTTAGGACAGGAGTTATTTAGGGCTAGTAATCAGGTAAATTGGTTAAATAATGATGTGATCTGAAATAGGTGATGTCAACAGGTGATTGTAATTATGATTTGGTACAAAAGCAGCATTCAAGAAAGGTCTTGTCCTTTAGGAGCAAAGATGGGCTGAGGATCCCCAGTTTGCCAACAAATACATGATGAGAAAAATAGGAAGACATTTGGATATTTCACCTTCAACAGTGCATAACATCATTAAAAAATTCAAGGAATTTCAGTGCATAAAGGACTAAGCTGAATTACCGTAGGTAGCTGAAACAATACATAGTTACAATACGTAGTTACATCCACTAATGTCAGTGAAAACTGTATTGTGCCAAAAGGAAGTCCTATGTTTACAGTATCCATAAGGGCCATCAACTTCTCTGGGCTCAGAGGCATCTGGGATGAACCATCACATAGTGGAAATGTGTACAATGGTCAGATGATCTTTATATAAGTTATGTTTTGGGAGAAATGGACACCGTGTGCTCCGGACCAAAGAGGAAAAGGATCATCCAGACTGTTACCTGGACTGGAAGTGGTGTTAGTGAGGCCAGCAGGGGACACTCAACCTGCGGTCTGTGTGAGTCCTAATGCCCTAGTAAAGTGAAGGAGAGACTATACTGTCAGTGAGCGCCGTCTTTCGGATGAGATGTTAAACTGAGGTTGTGACTCTCTGTGGTCATTAAAAATCCCATGGCACTTCTCATAAAAAGTAGGGATGTAACCCCGGTGTCCTGGCCAAATTCCCTCCATCAGCCCTTACCCATCACGGCCTCCCAATCACCCCATCCACTGAATTGACTCTATTTTTCCACTCCATCAATAACTTGTGTGTGGTGAACGCACTGGCGCAATTGTTCTGTGGCTGCCGTCGCATCATCCAAGTGGATGCTGTACAGTGGTGGAGGTGTGGAGAGACCCCACTCATGATTGTGAAGCACTTTGGGTGTATGGCTATACATGATAAATGCCCTATATAAATACACATTACGTTACATTACCAGCAACAAGTCCAAAAGCCAGGGTTTGTCATGGTATGGGGTTGTGTCAGTGCCCTTGCAAAGGTAACTTGCACTTCTGTGATGGCACCATTAATGCTGAAAAGTACATGGAGATTTGGGAGCACAATATGCTGCCCATGCATATTTCAACAAGACAATGCAAAACCACATTACAAAGTCCTGGCTGAGGAGGAAGAGGATACAGGTACTTGACTGGCCTGCCTGCAGTCCCGACCTGTCTCCAATAGAGAATTTATGGCACATTTGCCCGCCTTAAGACTTGTTTGCAGGAAGTATGGGACAAAATTACACCTGAAACACTTCATCACTTGGTGTCTTCAGTCCCTGACATCTTTTAAGTGCTGTGAAAATGAATGGCAACATTACAAAGTGGTACATGCTTTACTGTATCAACTTTTTTTTAAAGGTGTTGCAAGAACCAAAACTGGAATATGTGTTTATTTAGAAAAATAAAATCATGAGTAACACAAATAACTAATGTTTGTTGTTTTGTCTGCAATGAAATACAAGTCAAAGTAAATTTAGAAATGACTACTTTGTTTTTTCATTAGCGTTTTCCTTACTGTCCCAACTTCTTCTGATTTGGGGTTGTACATTTTGTTGATAATTTTATTTATTTATTTGTTTTACTGGTAGCTGCAGGACACTATAGTTAATTTACTGTATGTAAGTGAGGTGAGCAAAATAATGTAAACTGTGACATATTATACCCAAAATGTCTTGTGAACTAGTGAACTAATAATCAACAGGAAGTGAAAAAGCAGCGAGTCTGAGAATATTGAAGTTCAGGTTTGATGAATTTGGTTTACAGCAGAAACTACAGGCTGACATGGAGGAGAAGAGTGAACAACAAAATATTGATAGTTGAGATAATATTGTCCAACATTTCTCAGAATTATTTTGGTTGACTGTACTTATTACATACTGTACCTTTCTGTTAGTTATCTGACATTAGATTAACTATAGCGAATAAAGTGATAATGTGAGAAATGTGGTAGGTGTATGAATATTTTTTTGATTGTATATTTTTTGTTAAAATTACTTGTATTTCTTTGTGATAATTAAATGTTGTTTGGTATTTTTGATGTGTTAACTTGCTTTCTAGGAAAATGTTTCGAGCGACTCTGACTCTTTGGTTGGAACGAGTCTTTCCTTTAAACAGGACCATCAACAGGAGACGCAACACATCCGATCTGTCCTGTGGAAACTCGCCAGCAGATTTCTCAAACCAGGCGAGTGGAAAACACTGGCGCGACACTGGAAGTTCTCTGAAGCACATATTCGAGCCATAGAGCACCAATGGACAGGTAAATATCTAACATGATATACTAGATATTATATATAGGGTCAAATATGAAATGGGGTTATCAAAAAGCAAAACAGTGAACATTTTTAATCATGTTTTAATTATATGCTGTTGAATTATATTATTCATTATTTAGCATTTTTTGAGCCGAAAATATTTGCTGTCATACATTTTTTACAATGATTTTCAAAAGACCCACCAAAATATAATTTGGTGCACCATTAATTTTTATGCTCCATAATTGCATCAGGCATATTTAGATTATTTTATAATTTTGAAAAAGAAAAATCACAGGAGGGCTAATAATTTTACTTCAACTGTATATTTTTTTTTTTATAACATCCTTATACGGATTGGTGCTTTTCTGTAAATATCTGATAATCTCTGAATTTTTAAAGGTACAAAGAGCTACAAGGAGCACGGGCACCGAATGCTGCTCATCTGGCTGCACGGCGTGATCACCGCTGGTGAAAACCCCATCAAGGGCTTGTACGAGGGTCTGATGGGAATCTCAAGGGTCGATCTGGCAGGTGAATCCATTGTTCATCATGAAATCTGTTAATAAGCCTGGGGTGAAGCACATCAAGACAGAACGTTTATGCAATATATACAGTACGTGCACTTAACACCTCAAAGGCAGTCAGATGGAGATTTTTGGTTTGTAAAATACACGCTGATGCTTGGAGACGACAGTGATAATCATTTTACCCATAATCTGACAATGTGTGTAATTTTAAATTTAATAAATTTACCACAGATATTAGGGATGTCACTATGCTCAATATAGTTTTGAACTGTTTGGTACGACCTCCACAGTTCAATACGCATATGGTAATTGTGGTTAGTGTTTTTTTTGGGGGGGGTTTGCATTTAAGGACCCCTTTAAATAGAAAATGACCAGACAGAGCATGTTTTACATGACATTTTATTTCATGCCTTCATGCACTGACACTCCTAAATGTTTCCTAAAGGCATTTGTTGTCCATAGTATAATAATATACAATATGAAGCTCAGCTCATAGTAAAGTTACTTCCAAATAAAGCAGATTTCTGTTGATCTACTGAACATGAGTAAAATCTGTGTGCAGAAACTATTTTTTTTGTCCTCCAATTAGGCAAGTTATTGTATAATTATAGTTTTTTCTGTAGACTATCAAAAAAAAAAAAATACAGCTTAAAGGGGTTAATAATTTTGAGCTTAAAAAGGTTTTTTAAAAATTAAAAACTTCTTTTATTCTAGTTAAAATAAAACAAATAAAACTTTCTCCAGAAGAAAAAATATTATCAAACATACTGTGAAAATGTCCTTGCTCTGTTAAAAATTATTTGGGACCCCCTTTGCCTTCCTTAATTCTTCGTGGCATTGATTCAACAAGGTACACTGAAAAAAGATTTTGTTTGCAAAATTGTTGCAAACAATTTAAATGCGTTGAATTTAAACAAATTAAATTTAGTAATGTTCAACTTAATTTGTTTGTTTAAGTTCAGCCCAAATAAATTGTTTTCAATCACTTAAAAGAATTCAGTAAATCCAAGGAGTCATCTTTAAATAATTTTTTTCAGTGTACTGGAAATATTCCTCAGAGATTTTGGTCCATATTGACATGATAGCATCACCCAGTTGCTGCAGATTTGTCGCTGCACAAATGCGTGATGTGAATCTCCCGTTCCACCACATCCCAAAAGGTGTTCTATTGGGTTGAAATCTGGTGACTGTGGAGGCCATTTGAGTACAGTGAATTCATTGTCATGTTCAAAAAACCAGTCTGAGATGATTCACACTTTATGACATGGCACGTTATCCTGCTGGAAGTAGCCATAAGAAGATAGGTACATTGTGATCATAAAGGGATGGGCATGGTCAGCAACAATACTCAGGTAGGCCGTTGACACGATGCTCAATTGGTAATAATGGGCCCAAAGTGTGCCAAGAAAATATCCCCAACACCAATACACCACCACCAGCAGCCAGAACCGGTGATGCAAGGCAGGATGGATTCATGCTTTCATGTTGTTGACACCAAATTCTGACCCTACCATCCGAATGTTGCAGCAGAAATCGAGACTCATCAGTAGGAATTACGCAGAATTTCCCATCATTAATTCTGTTTATTTACTTGAGTAAATGTGTGTAAATCTATATTTATTCAGTTTTTAAATTAATTACAGTAATATTATTGACTAATATAAAAATGTTCATCTGATTTATGTACAATGCAGTTTGTACAGTAATATTTTCTGTCTTTTAGTAGATATATTATATGAGAGACTTGCTTTGTTTTCCAAATAAGTGAATCTAATTGGATTTGCATTTTAAACATTAAATAAAAGTTAAAAAGATTTAATTTTTCTATTTCACATATTAAGCTTTTAGTTATGATACTTCCAAAATAATTCTCCAGAAATCCGCAGATTTTTACCAAAATTCTCTGCAGAAATAGCAAAAAACATCCGTGAAGTCTGTGCGAATTGTAGCCTCAGTTTCCTGTTCTTAGCTGGCAGGAGTGGCACCCGGTGTGGTCTTCTGCTGCTGTAGCTCATCTGCCTCAAGGTTGGACGGGTTGTGCGTTCAGAGATGCTCTTCTGCAGACCTCGGTTGTAACGAGTGCTTATTTGAGTTACTGTTGCCTTTCTATCAGCTGGAACCAGTCTGGCCATTCTCCTCTGATCTCTGGCATCAACAAGGAATTTGTGCCCACAGAACTGCCGCTCACTGGATATTTTCTCTTATTCAGACCATTCTCTGTAAACCCTAGAGATGGTTATTTGTGAAAATCCCAGTAGATCAGCAGTTTCTGAAATACTCAGACCAGCCCGTCTGGCTCCAACAACCATGCCACATTCAAAGTCACTTAAATCACCGTTCTTCCCCATTCTGATGTTCGGTTTGAATTGCAGTAGATCATCTTGACCATGTCTACATGCCTAAATGTATTAAGCTGCTGCCATGTGATTGGCTGATTAGAAATTTGCATTATCATGCAGTTGGACAGGTGTACCTAATAAAGTGGTCGGTGAGTGTACTGTATATGTATGTATATGTGTTACAGATCAGCTGTTCATTTTTAAAAGCAGATGTCTGGTCTGTTGAACATCAACCAAAACTCTCTGGATTTTTAGGTCTCACTGTCTACAACCTTTGTTTGCCTTTTTTTTTAAAACCTCATTCTTTTTGTCCAAACAGAAAGCATGCGACAGCTGGCAAATGCAGATCCCTCTTCTGACAAAAAATGCTCTACAATGTGACTGGAGATTGCTTAAGAAGAGTCTAGATTGAGCGTACGCCAACCAGGATGCTGTTGAAAAACAGAGCACAGATGATGATGATGAAGCTACAACTGCAGTGATGTGACTGAGAGGAAAACATTACCTGTTCACACCAAGAGCAAATATTCACCGAAAACCAAACTTTGGATTGAAATGATGCATTTCTGAGGAAACGTTTACCCCGGGTGAGATGCATCTAATGACGGTTTTTGAGGAGGCCAGGTATATTTCTCTTTTCTCTGCTGAAAAAATCTCACAAGGGAATAACGTAATTATTTCGGTCATGCAGAATTTTATTTGCATGTCTATCTGTCTTCTGTTTAATTGCAGATGCATTGTTTTACTGCTTTAATACTACGGTCTTAGAATTAGGAACAAGTAATCATACTGGTGCATTGCCAAGGATGCAAAGTAACCTATACACTACCAGTCAAAACAGTATAGTTTTTAATTTTTTTATTATTATTAATATGATTTTAGAAATCTCTTCTGCTTACAAAGCTTACATTTTTATTTAATCCAAAGTACAACAAATACTGTACAAATGTTTACAGTGCATCCGGAAAGTATTCATAGTGCTTCACTTTTTCCAAATTTTTTTTATGTTACAGCCTTATTCCAAAATGGATTCAGGTTGGATGGGAAGCGATGGTGTACAGCCATTTTCAGATCTCTCTTCAGATCTCTCTTTCATCTTCCAGCAGGACAATGACCTAAAGCACACCGCCAAGATATCAATGGAGTGGCTTCAAAACAACTCTGTAAATGCCCTTGAGTGGCCTAGCCAGAGCCCAGACCGAAGTCCTATTGAACATTGGAGAGATCTGAAAATGGCTGTACACTATCGCTTCCCATCCAACCTGATAGAGCTTGAGAGGTACTGCAAAGAGGAATGGGCAAAAATTCCCAATAACAGGTGTGCCAAGCTTGTGGCATCATGTTTAAAAAGACTTGAGGCTGTAATTCCTGCCAAAGGTGCATCAACAAAGTATTGAGCAAAGGCTGAGAATACTTATGTACATGTGATTTTTCAGCTTTTTTATTTTTAAAAAATTTGCAACAATTTCAAAAACTCTTTTTTTCACATTGTCATTATGGAGTATTGTGTGGAGAATTTTGAGGAAATAAATTAATTTAATCCATTTTGGAATAAAGCTGTAACAAACAAATGTGGAAAAAGTGAAGCGCTATCAATACTTTCCGGATGCACTGTACATATATTTACTATAACTCTCATCTATTTAAAAATATCTCTGTAATTTCAAAACTGACTTTTTAGCATTATAAGTCACATGATCCTTCAAAATCCTTCTAATATGCTGATTTGCTGTTTAAGAAACATTTATTGTTATTGTTGTTATCAATATTTATTAACACTTAAGTATTTCAGGATTTTTTGATGATTCGAAGATCAGCATTTTTTTCTAAATTAAATTAAATTGTAGTATTGTACACTATGCTGCTCAAAAACTTGAAGTGATGAAAAAGGCATTTATAATGTCGCAACAGATACATTTCAGATGAATGCTGTTTCTTCTGAACTTTCTATTGATCAAAGAAAGCTTAAACTTCTGATCCACTTTTTTTCTACATAATAAAAGTAATAACAAATGTTTTTTTAGCATCAAATCAGCATATTAGAATGATTTCTGAACAATCATGTGACTGGATTTGTGATGCTAAAATATCTGCTCTAAAATCACAGAAATAAATGACATTTTTCAATGTGTTTAAATTTGAAGATGGTAATTTGAAATAGTAAAAATATTTTAAAATATTTATACGTTCTTAAATCAAGAAGCATTTTCTAGACAAGTAAAAACTTTTGTCTGGTTTTCAGAAAGAAAAAAAGTTAAAATTAAGCAAGTTTTTCCATTAAAACAAACTAAATACTCTGCAAGTGCTGTAAGTAAAATAAACTTGTTTTTAGATTATTTTACTTAACCCACAGGCATAATTATTTAGCTTCTTTTAAGCAGAATCTCACTAAATTTGGATTTTTTTTTCTTCTGAAAACAAGAAAAAGCGTTTTTCTTGTCTAGAAAATGCTTCTTGATTTAGGAATTTTTAGATATTTATACTAGAAACAAGACTAGTGTCTTACCAAGTAAGAAAAGCATTTTTACAGTCCATAAATTCTGTTGCAAAATATTTGGTCCTAAAAGTCTTAGCGTGAACACTTGCTTAGCCAACCTATTACTAAAGGTTTTTGTTTTTTTGGTCTGGACCAAAACAAAACAAAAAATCAAAGTATGCACTCACCCTAAATATGTGTGATGGATCTTAAAGGCTTGAACTTTTGTATATTGTGCTATTAATGCTGGACAAATGATTGTGATTACGGGAATAAACCCCTTCAGTGTTTCACGCAGAATTGGTTTTGGATGACAAAATCAATTTCTCGAGTTTTGATTAACCTTATTTTGATTAACCAGTATCAATTCTTAAATACAAAGAGTTGTAGTGAGCCTGCAAAAAAGCATGACATAAACTGTATTTGCTTGATTTGTTAGTGTACTTGTTTTTAGGGATGTACCAAAGTGTTGACCTCTGAAAATTACGTTTCCAGTTTTCTAGCCACAAGAGAAAAATGGCTGCTTGCATTAGCGTTACACTGGTAAAATTACGTTTCTCGACTTGTTGAATATTACTGTCCATAAAATGTGGTTATTTCATTGGCTTGTTAAATTCCTACAAAATTACTTTATATTATTTAATAAAATAATTAATAATTATTACAAAGAGTTTTGGTTTTTAGTCAAGTGCATTCAGAATTTTTGGTTTCAGCCCAGAAATTTGATTTCGGTGCAACCCTACTTGTTTTTAAGTGATGGCAGGTGGTGTTAAGGTATTTTTTGTTCAACACTATCAGTCTGTTCATTTTAGGGATGTTCCAATATCCTTTTTCCCTTCCTGATACAAATTCCAATACCTGAGCTCAGAGTATTGGTTGATACCGAGTACTGAACCGATACCTGAGTGTGTATCTGTAGAAACAGTTGTGTATACAACTAGCCCTGTATAAATTGACAGAAATTATTTTACGATGTGCTTCAGACTTATCCATTAATAAAACATGAACATATACATATAGTCAACTACAGTATGTTTATTATATGACAATTTTATTATCAGACATTTAACAGTAATATTATTTACTATACTTTACTGAAACAAGTTCAGCCACAAATCAAACACTGTACACTGAAAAAAAAAATCTGTTTTATAGTATAACTGTATATAAATCAGTGCAAAAAATGAAGAAATATAGTAAATGAGTAACCTCTTTGAAACTTAAAATTTAAAAACTTTTAACTTCTTCTTTGCCTTTTCTAACAGTGGTTGTTGTGGCAAAAAAAGAAGAACTGACTCTGGGTTTACAGTGTTCAGCAAAGCTAAAGGGCATATGTCTCATTTAATAAGATGGTAACAAAACAGTTTATGGTTTCAAATACTTGCTGATACTGATGTCAGAATATTTATAGTATCGGTGAGTATTTCCGATACTGGTATCAGTATTAATCAGCAAATATTTACAATATGGGTATCGGTATTAATCTGCAAATTTTTTCGATATAAGTATCATATTAATCTGTGAGTGTTTATGATATGGGTATCGGTATTAATCGGCGAGTATTTCAATCATTTCTTCACATTTTTTCTTCGTTTATCTAATTGTATTTATTAATTAAATTTACATTGCGCTGAAAGCTATATGCAGATATTTTTTTATGGCTTTTGTGAACGTTTCTGAACCTCAGCAGGAATTATAGTGCTGAACTTTGCTAATATTGATGTATGAAAATGTTCCTGAGATGAGATGCAAATTTGCAGACACCAGTTGTTCTTGGTTAGTAACTAAACCATATATAGAAACGCCATTATATACACAGTAACCAGTGTTGTAGACACTCTTAGACAAGTGTATTCAATGCAAATGAAACAATCGACACCAGCCGTGTTTGAGGAACAAGCAGATGTTTTCATTTGGAATGATTTTGCCAAACTGTTTCCTAGCAACATAAACTCGATAAACACAAATATTAGAACAGGAAGCTACTTTCCCGTAATTTTGTTGCTAGAAGGTTTTTTTCCAAGAAAGGGTTACAGACTGAAGCAAAACCCTGATCAAGAGTATTAAAATTGCAAAGGTGCTCTGAGTAGCTCCTAAGCCCAAAGTCATTATGAATGATTTAGAATTATTTATTTTTCCCAGTAAGCCAGTCACATGCAGATATACAATGCCTACACACAACCAGTGGACTTTTCTTTCCTTTCTTTTTCCTTCGTTTGATGTGGTGTTTCAGTCAGAAATGCATTACAATGCTGTGGTAGCGTTGGGTGCAACTTCTGCGGATTTTTTGATTCACCCTGGGGTGATTTTGAGTCTTAATTTGGCCACAACATTGTTGTGTTTCAGCAAATGGAATCATTTTGGGTGACAAATCTTATTTTCACACATATTTTGGGAAATTTTTACCTCAACAATACACTCTGGGCAAATTGACTACCCTTTTGTTATGTTCGGGGCTGTTTTTGCCCCATTGACTTCCATTATAATGACACCATATAACTATACTTTCTTGATTGTTGATCGTTTTCCCTATTAGGAAGAGGCACCATGTCATTTTTACTTTTGATCATCAGTTACAGTGCAAAAAAAGGCTTAGTTTCTGCCTCATATGGAGCATACTGTGCATGTGTATGTAAGAGAGATCTTTGCACACTTACCTTGGTATGTCTGAGAAAATCTAAATAAGCATCTCAGCTCTCTGAACACAGTAAGTGTATTTACTGTATGCACACACACACACACACACACACACACACACACACACACACACACACACACACACACACACACACACACTATAATCTGTTGTTTTACTTCATAGAACTCTATATAAAAGCTACAAATAGTTTGTTGCACTGGCCTATTTAAAGGGTTAATGCTGCTAACTGGTGATCAACAGTAAAAATGACAAATTTTACCTCTTCCCAACAGGAAAAACCACCAACAATCAAGAATGCATGATTATTTGGTATCAAGGCTTTGCAAACAAAAAATGTCATTATAATGGAAGTCCGTGGGGCAAAAACAGCCATGAACATAATAAAAGGGTAGTCAATTTAAACAATACAGAAGGGTTAAAAAAAGAAGCTATATCATTTTAAAGTTATGATATCTGATCATAATAATAGTGAATGTTCACCATATTTATATACTGTGGTATTCAGATCAGCGCTGTTAAACAATTAAATCAAACAAACAAACAAACAAATCAAGGCTTATTGCATACTAAAAATATACTGTATACTGTATTTTCTATACATGTATAGAACAATTTAAGTTACATTTATATATATATATATAACTGTTTATATACAACACACGTAATTTTTCTGGAAATATTTTTGATGTGCGCATATTTATATACATACATACATAATATCCATAGCACACACTATATTACATAAACTTTTATGTTGTATGCAATTAGTCATGATTAATCGTTAATAATTCAATGAATTCAGATGATACTTCGGCCCAATTCCATTTTTGTACCCCTTCCCCTTAGCCCTTAAAACCGAGGGTGAAGGCGAAGGGCTTCAAAACTGACCCCTAAGAAATGAAACAGCACTATAGCACCTGCACACGTCATCATATGTCATCGCGATCTCTTGCTTCATATGAGATCAGATGATCGCGACTGCTGTAGTTATTCTAGTTGTGTTATTTTTTGGTATTTATCTTCAGGAAATCACTGAAGGCATGTATTATATTATCATAACGATATAGTGTGGCAATAAGATCATAACTATACTGTGTATTTACACAGTGGCCATATTCATCTATGTAAACACACCAAAAACAGCATTAAAATTATAGGAGATACTGTAAAAAGCTCATTCTCAGCCACTAGACTTTTCTGACAGGGGATTCGAGTGTCATCGAGTGTCAGAATGTTGTGGGACTGCTGTACAGGAGTTATTATTGGGGATTATAGATAGCGAAATTAAGCAGTTTTTATTTTAGCTTTTTTTTATTAATATTTTAAGGATGATGGTAAAACACGAACGCGGTTATGAATGTATTAAAACATGTGCTTGTTTGTTGTAAAAATTCGTAAAGACAAAAAATACTAATTTGTGGATCTCCTTACTTCCGGGTGCAGCTATACTGCCGTTGTGGCTGGTATATTCTGGGAAATTTTCTTACCCTTTGGTTTCGAGTGTGGTCCTGAAAAATGTCCGTTCGAAGGGCTATCTACCCCTTCCCCTTAGCCATACGCCTTCAAGCTAAAGGAAATTGGGACAATTCTAAGCATTTTAAGTAAGGGGCTAAGGGGTAGAATTGGGATTGAACTTTCATGTGTATTTGGATACCGTCTAAGTCTAAAGTCTAAGTCCAAGTTTTTTTATTTAAAATTGTACATTTTATTTTAAATATGGCCTTCTGTAGCACATACTTGAATTTGTTTGCTTGCTACAAACTTTTAATGGCCAGCTCATTTGCACAATTTTAATAAGACTTGAATAATTTATACTGTATAGGACTTTTTTTTTTTTTTTTTTGGACTTTTTTGCAGTTATTCGACTAATTTTCTATTTAATTATGAGGTTTAAATACTGCATTTTAGCGACATTTTAGCACAATTCATTTTTTTGCTAGATTAGTTTGGCAAATGGTCACACCTTTTGATGTACTAAAAACATTTTCTAAAGATTTATAATAAAGAAA
The DNA here is from genome assembly GCA_903798195.1 of Danio kyathit. Classification (NCBI taxonomy): domain Eukaryota; kingdom Metazoa; phylum Chordata; class Actinopteri; order Cypriniformes; family Danionidae; genus Danio; species Danio kyathit. The sequence goes on from LR812525.1 coordinate 16,449,977, forward strand.
TATGAAAAATAGGCTACTTATATTTAAAATACAAATTCATTACATCATATATCACGAGGGAGTAAAAATAGGAATCTGTTAATGTTGTCATTTATTAGGCAAATAAGAAACTGGTCAAAAAAACTTTCCCCAGTCAGAATTTGGGTATTTAAATAAAAAAAAAAATGATAATAACTTACAGCTTCACGATTTTTCTTGCCTCTTTTGTAAAAAACATTTGATAATTCATGTTTAACAACAATAGCCTAAAGCCGCGGTCACACTGGACTTTTTCCTCCACAGACTTCCATTCATACGCACGCGAATGCGTCAGACCGGAAACACAAGGTCATGCGTCGAGTTTCGTAGGTTGTTGCAGTGCAAAGTTCAAGCTTGGTGAACTCTGACCTGCGAAATAACATCACTTGACTGCGTGAGACCAATCCAGGATCAAAACATGACCTCTCTGAACAGAAATTTAAAACATGGTGCAATCGCTCGCTTTTCTAAATGCCTGATCATCTTGTTTAATCCTGCCCCTTTTCGCAGCGCCGTACGACAGAATTTCGCAAGCTCAAACTCTAGTGTGACCGCGGCTTAATAAGTATTATAAATAACTTAAATATGGGCTGCCTTTGGTGCTTTACAACATTTTATTGGTCATTTTTTCTTTCAAGAATAAGGTCCAAGATTTGGCATAAAACTTACTTGTAAAATGTTTTTTCTATTTAACAACAATACAGTGAAAGTTGGCTTTACTTGCAGGTCTTACTTTAGGTCTTAAAGCCTTTTTCAATTGGTTATTTTGATTATTTATGATGGCATAACAGTCAAAATAGGAAAAATTAGCTAATGTATGGGACAAATACTGGATTTTTGCCAGTAGGAAGGTGGCTCTTTCAAACCACCTAAAAAAAAAACACCCCCACCTGGCTACAGGCCTGAACACCCTTTACAAATCTCCATAAGGAAAGCAAATACTTTTAAATATTATGCCAAGAGATATAAATTTAGATTTGTGGCCAATGCTAAATTATATGCAAAATGAAACAATGTAATTAAATTTTTGTAAATGAGTAATAATGATATTTACCTGGCTTTTCAGGTTAAACAGCTTTATTTAAGTAAATAATTTTCTTTATATTTGTCTCCAATTGGGGTGACATGGTGGCTCAGTGGTTAGCACTGTCGCCTCACAGCAAGAAGGTCGCTGGTTCGAGTCCCAGCTTGGTCAGTTGGCATTTCTGTGTGAAGATTGCATGTTCTCTCCGTGTTGGCGTGGGTTTCCTCCGGGTGCTCCAGTTCCCCCCAAAGTCCAAACACATAAGTGAATTGGGTGAACTAAATTGCCCATAGTGTATGAGTGTGTGAATGTGAGAGTGTATGGATGTTTTCCAGTACTGGGTTGCGGCTGGAAGGGCATCCACTGCATAAAATATATGCTGGAATATTTAGCGGTTCATTCCGCTATGGCGACCTCTAAATTAAAGACTAAGCTGAAGGAAAATTAATGAATGTTTCCAATTGCAGGTCATTTGAAATGAAAGGAGAAAAAATAAATAAATACAAAATAAATCACATTCTGGCATTGAAATGAATTTCATTTTATATCAGTGCATGACTCCAAACAAACAACAGTAAAATAACATCGACAAACGCTCATAAAAACAAACCCAATACACAACAGAACAATAACACCAACATACAAAAAGGCAGAAGAATATGTAGGAGTAAAAAGTGCTGAATTCAACAAAGACGTGCGTTTTTATATTGTGTAATAAGGCAACCGGGTCAAAATATGGCATTTTATGAAAACCCTATTATCTATGTAATCAATTTTACGTATTTACAGTCGGTCGTAATACTTATCAAAATATTGTTGCTTTTTGTTTCTCGTAAAAGTAAAAATAGGCTCTTTCAAAGTCCGTTCACATTTAACAGAGTATATATGGTAGAAAAACAGAATACCAAAACGTGATCTCTGAATGTTGTGTGTCTGAATCCGATCATTCACAGGATGTGTGTCTCTACTATTCGTCGTCGCTCTCGCTGATATTACTCAGATTTGTCCTCTGCACTTCCAGCTCCTCCGCGCTCACCATCTCCGGACTGATAGCTGCATAACGTGTACCGTGAAACTGACGCAGATGAATCTACGGAATGAAAACAGAAAGCCAAAAATACATTTAAAGCCAACATGAAATTAAAAAAAAAATAAATTAAAAAAAAAAAAAATATATATATATATATATATATATATATATATATATATATATATATATATATATAAAAACCAAAACAGTGACAAACAGTGCACCAAAACAGTGACAAAACTCGCATTTAAAAGATATGTTAAAACATGTAAAGGTTGTAGTTTGTCAATTCCACCTAAATGGATCAATGGTTTAATTCACGTCAACTCATACTTCAGTTTCTCATCAAATTGTGACTAAATAAATGCGTCACAAATTTGCGTGAGTACACTGCATACAAATCAATGGAAATGTGAGAACAGAGGCGGATTACTGTCCTGCGGTGCGAACGACATGGAATATGCGACGTGTTTGCCGCGAACATGCAAAATTTGCCAAAATCGTGTTTTCCGCATTTGGTATAATCTCAACCGTGTTGGCCAATCAGAAATCTATTATTATTGGCTGTTAGTTGAGTATTTTTATAGTTCATCAGCTTAAAAAAAAAAGTCAATTTTTTTTTTTTTTTTTTTTTTTTTTTTTACAATTTTGTTAAATTGTTTTATAAACTTTGTTGTTTACAAAACAATTTACTTAACCATCAAATTAGTTGTTATGGTTATAACTGTGATTTGGACTTCTATATTTTCATAGAATAATGCTGTGTTCACACCAGACCCAGCTTGCGCGAATAAATTGCGATATTGGCGCATAAATAGACACATGAACATTTTGAGTTTACTCGCTTTATTCGCATGGTAAATTCCTTTAATTTTTGCATCAAATTCACTTCACAATACATGCAGATTCACGTTATGGGCAGGGCTTTTTAGACACTGACGAACTCAGAGCTGGGTGCACCTCTAAAGGATCTAGTGGACTCTAGTGGAGCCGAACGAGTACATGATGTTTTTCAGCCTTCCTAAACCACAGCTATTACCTCAATAAAATCCATGTTAGTCATTTAGCAATGAGACTAGAGTCACCAGGTAGACAGAAGCCCCGCCCATGACACGAACCAGAATCAATTGTGAAGTGAATTTGATACGCGAATAAAGCGAATTTGATGCGTGAATAAAGCGAGTAAACTGTTTGACTCTGGGACATAACACCACCTACTGGCGGCTTTAGTGTTACATTGTTTTTTCCAAGAAAGGCATAATGCTGCGTTTACACCAGACGTGGAAACTCAAAATGTTCATGTGTTTATTTACGTGCGAATAAATCACGATATTCACGCATAAATAGACACATGAACATTTTGAGTTTACTCGCTTTATTCGCATGGCAAATTCATTTAATTTTTGCATCAAATTCACTTCACAATACATGCAGATTCACGTTATGGGCAGGGCTTTTTAGACGTTGATGAACTCACAGAGCTGGGTGCACCTCTGAAGGATCTAGTGGACTCTAGTGGAGCCGAACGAGTACATGATGTTTTTCAGCCTTCCTAAACCACAGCTATTACCTCAATAAAATCCATGTTAGTCATTTAGCAATGAGACTAGAGTCACCAGGTAGACAGAAGCCCCGCCCATGACCCAAACCCGCATCTATTGTGACGTGAATTTGACACCAATAAAGCGAATTTGATGCATGAATGAATGGAGTAAACTGTTTGACTCTGGGACATAACACCACCTACTGGCGGCTTTAGTGTTACTTTTTTTTTTTCCAAGAAAGGCATAATGCTGCGTTCACACCAGACGTGGAAACTCAAAATGTTCACGTGTTTATTTACGTGCGAATAAATCACGATATTCACACATAAATAGACACATGAACATTTTGAGTTTCCACATCTGGTGTGAACGCAACATTATGCCTTTCTTGGAAAATATAAATGTACCACTAAAGCCGCCAGTAGGTGGCATTATGTCCCTGAGTGAGTCATTTATTCTAACAATTCATTCAAGGTGGTTGATTTATTTAGCAACAAATCATGTAACTAATGTAACATACACACTATTGAGTAGGCGAAAAACAGTATATGACAAAATAAATATTTGAATTTAAAAGGTAGTCAGAAAATACTACGATGTCAATATGATGAATGTACTACATCCAGATTAGCTTCAAATTACACGCATTAATAGTATTATACATCAATACAGTCACTGTCTTTATAAATCGATCACTGATTCAATTGATTCGTTCAGAAACGGATTCATTCATTATCGCACTTTCCTACTTGAACATCGTTTACTACAGTTGCAGGAAAACAAGCAAGTCTTCAAATCATTTTCCACATAAGAAAATCAGACATTCGTTTGGAACAATACAAGTAAGTAAATAAATGACAGTATTGTAATTTGTTTGCTTGACGTTGTTCGATTAAACATTGAACTTACTTGTATGTACAGGTTGACTTCAGCGCTTCTGCACAGATACGGGAAGTTTCCGCCAGTTTTGAGGTGAGCTCTTCTAGCATTGGGGTACAGCTTATACATCTCTTCCTTTGCCTCCTGTGACAGGGCACTCTGATCAAACACCTGAGAGACAAAAAAAAAAGAAGAGAGAAATATTTCTTTTAATATAAATATAATTTCAGGCTGAATGATGTGTTGTAAATTTAGTTATTACTATATGTACAGTTGAAGTCAGAATTATTAGCCCCACTGTATACGTTTTACCCAATTTCTGTTTAACGGAGAGAAGATTTTTTTCAACACATTTCTAGACAAAATTTTTTGATAACTCATCTGTAATAACTGATTTATTTTATCTTTGCCATGATGACGGTAAATAATATTTGACTATATATTTTTAAGATGCTAGTATTGAGCTTAAAGTGACATTTAAAGGCTTAATTAGGCAGGTTAGGGTAATTAGGCAAGTTATTGTATAACGATGGTTTGTTCTGTAGACGATCAGGAAAAAAAATTGCTTAAGGAAGCTAATAATAGTGACTTTAAAGTGGATTTTAAAAATTAAAAACTGCTTTTATTTTAGCCGAAATAAAACAAGTAAGACTTTCTCCAGAAGAAAAAAATATAGGAAATACTTTGAAAATTTCCTTGCTCTGTGAAACATCATTTGGGAAATATTTGAAAAAGAAAACAAAATTAACAGAAGGGCTAATCATTTTGTTTAGTAACATTTACATTAATATTTGTTTCATTCTTTAAGGGTTTGATAAGATTGCTTCCTAATTTCAATAAAAAAATATCGATTTTGAGTATAAAAAAACAGATTTAGTATGATGTATTAATTATCAATTTATTATCATTTGAAAATTAGTTATTCCACCAAATACTGATATCTTAACTCTTCTAAAAGGTAAAAGATTGGTATTGTGTTGTCTGAAGAGTATTATAAACATAAGCCTTGTTATGTATTTTATAGGAGGTAAAATGCTTTAAATTACTTTTTCTTTTTAAAGAAATTTCATCAATAGGTGCTCCGGTTTCCCCCACAGTCCAAAAACATGCAGTACAGCTGAATTGAATAAGCTAAATTGGCTGTAGTGTATGCAAGAGTGTGTGAGTGTTTCACGGTGTTAAGTTGTGGCTAAAAGGGAATCCGCTGCGTAAAGCATATGCTGGATAAGTTCATTCAGCTGTGGCGACCCCTGATTAATAAAGGGACTAAGCTGAAAAGAGAATGAATGAATGTCACCAATAGTTTGCAGAATAAAACAAAAATATTATTTTACTCAAACATGGGGGTCAGTAGGATTTTTAAATGTTTTACAATAAGCTTCTCCTGCTCACCAAGGCTGCATTTATTTAATCACAAATACAGTACAAATTGTAAAATTGTGAAATGTTATTGCACTATAAAATAACTGTTCAAAAGTAGTTTAAAATTTAATTTAATCATTTATTCCAGTGATTTTAGTGATGAATTTTCAGATTGATTACTCCAGTCTTCAGTCACATGATCCTTTAGAAATCACTCTGATATTAATTATTTTTCTTCTTATTATTATTAATATTGGTAATAGTAATAAAAGCAATAATGACTGGAGTAAGAATTTCATTTAAAACCACATACAATAAACAGTTATATCAAATGTCTATAAATATTTAAAGGGCACCTATTTTACCCCTTTTTCCAGATTTAAGATAAGTCTTTTGTGTCTCCAGAGTGTGTCTGTATGTTTCAGCGCAAAACACCCATCAGATTATTTATTATACCTTTCAGAAGTTTGTGATTTTTAGCTCTGGGCATCTTGTAGCTGTTTTTGTTGCCTGTGCCATTAATGCTAGTTCTCCCTGCCCACCGTTCCCACGTGCCTGTCAGTGTGCCTCAATCTCCACCCTCGGCTGCGTCAGACAACTGACAGACATGAAGGAAACAGATCTGACGCAACGTTTGTGAGAAACTACAGTAAGAACTTTCCCAATTATTATTTGATGTATTTGTTGTGGAGTTGCAACGACGAGTCACACACAATGTCGTTACAAAGTTCACGCACACACACACATAGACAACGTGCGCGTTTAGCTTTGCACTGTTTTTGCACGGCAAATGTGACAGGATACACGTTAATATCCACTGCTGTATGGATATCCGTTATGGTAATGCACAAAATAAACCTGATTTAACGTCCGGGATTGAAGCATCTTCTTTTATAATTGCGCTGACACGCGGCTGTGGTGAAATAATTTGAAATGATGGTGTTGCCTTGGTTACTGCAGTAAACAAAGCAGCATGATGTCAAATCTAGTAGGATTTCATTGATTTCATAAACTACACAGCATCCTGATATTCGCAGATTAAATTCAGCCAAACTTTAGCATACAACCATACATTGCATAATCAAAAATGATATAAAATTTAATACCTTGCAAAATAGCATTTAAGACTTTTTAATACTTTAAGCGCCTTAAATTTCTCTACATCGATTTATCAACTTTTAATACTTTTTAAGACCCTGCGGACACCCTGTGGCAGTTCATTCCGCTGTGGTGAGCCCTGAGTAATAAGGGGACTAAGCCCAAAAGAAAATGAATAAATACTAATTTAAAAATTATATTATATAAAAATAATATTATAATAATGTTATACAATTCAAAATATTACAAATATATATTTTTCCAAGCAGACTTTTTTCTTTCCTTATTAAAAAAAATCATGTTTGTACAAAAAAAGACCCTTATGCTTCCCCCACCAAAAACAAACAAACACAAAAACATAAAGTAATATTGTGAAATCCTGGTAAACTATAAACTAACTTCTCTATTTTAAATACATATTTCCAGCAATGACACAGCTGATTTATCAGCATCATAACTCCCGTCTTCAGTCACATGATCCTTCAGAGATCATTCGACATTGTGCTGATTTGGATAAAAAAAGAGACCATTTTTACTTCTATTCAGCACTAATGCATGTATTAAAAGAGTAATGCATTGCAAACTTCCCATTTAAAATGGGAAAAATATTTCATGAAATTTCACAATATTACTGTTTTCCAATCCAGTAAATGCACTCTAAGTGACCATAATAGAATTACATATACAAGACCACCTACATCTATTATGGTGACTGTGATGTCCTTAATCTTGTGTGGTTCCACGTAGGAGTTTTGGCAGTTTAGCGTCAGTCGAGAGGCAAGTTCACTCTGGTTCAAGCTTTCCAGCTAAAACGCAAAGAAACAGAGCGCATTTTGTTGATAAATGAGGAAAGAGTGAGACAGATTTACCTTCCCACATCACTATGAAATAACTACATCAGCTCGGACACGAGCACTAAAATTAAATTTGATTTATCTGTGCCCAATAAACTTTAGAGAATTAGCATGTTTATACATTTCAGCCATTTTTCATGCTCTTATAAAGACCTATTCAGATGGTTATTGTTTCTCAGGTGGGACATAAAGGATTTGTAATATTTACAAGGGATAGTTGGTGACTTTATAGCCCTCAGATCCAAAATGATCAGGTTTTCCTCTCAGGAAAATCCATGACCGAATTATCTACTGTTTTATGTTATTTTTTAACAAACACTGATGTTGTATGGTGATTTAATTGATCTTCTTTTGTGTTCAACAGAAGAAAGAGACTTATATAGGGTGAGAACAAGTGGAGGGAGAGTAAATTTGAACTATCCCTTTACCTTTACATGAGACACAAAAGAAGATATTTTGAAGAATGTTGGAAACCTGTAGCCATTGGCATCCATACTAGGAGGAAAAAAAAATACTATGGACGTCAATGGTTACCGGTTTCCAACATTCTTCAAAATATTGTTTTTTTTTGTTTCTTATGTAACAATAAAGGGATAGTGTTGAAGAATGCCGGAAACCGGTAACCATTGACTTCCATAATATTTTTCCCCCTCCTGCTATAGATGTTGATTCAATTCAAACTATACCTTTATTAATTTGAACTATCCCTTTATAGTTACATGAGACACAAGATATTTTGAAGAATGTTGGAAACCTGTATCCATCAACATTCATAGTAAGAGGGAAAAAAATACTATGGAAGTCAATGGTTACCGGTTTCCAACATTCTTCAAAATATCTTCTTTTGTGTTCAAAAGAAGAAAGAGACTACTATAGGTTTAGAACAAGTGGAGGAAGAGTACATGTGAACTATCCATTTATCATTACGTAAGACACAAATGAAGATATTTTGAAGAATGTTGGCAACCTGTCGCTATCGACATCCATACTAGGAGGAAAAAAAATATTATGGAAGTCAATGGTTACCGGTTTCCAACATTCTTCAAAATATCTAAATTTGTGTCTTACGTAATGATAAATGGATAGTTCAAATTTACTCTTCCTCCACTTGTTCTAAACCTATATTAGTCTATTTCTTCTGTTGGTAGGTTTCCAACATTCTTCAAAATATCTTCTTTTGTGTTCAACAGAAGAAAGAGACTAATACAGGCTTTGAATAAGTGGAGAGAGAGTAAATTTGAACCATTCCTTTATCATTACGTAAGACACAAAAGAAGATATTTTGAAGAATGTTGGAAACCTGCAGCTATCGACATCCATACTAGGAGGGAAAAAAAATACTGTGGAAGTTGATGGTTACCCGTTTCCAACATTCTTCAAAATATCTTATTTTGTGTTCAACAGAAGACACTAATAAAGATTTAGAACAAGTGGAGGGAGAGTAAATTTGAACCATCCCTTTATCATTACGTAAGACACAGATGAAGATATTTTGAAGAATGTTGGAAACCTGTAGCCATCAACATCCATACTAGGAGGAAAAAAAATACTATGGAAGTCAATGGCTACTGGTTTCCAACATTCTTCAAAATATCTTATTTTGTGTTCAACAGAAGAAAGAGACTACTATAGGGTTAGAACAAGGCGAGGGTGAGTAAATTTGAACCATCCCTTTATCGTTACATGAAACACAAAAGAAGATATTTTGTAGAATGTTGGAAACCGGTAACCATTGACATCCATACTAGGAGGAAAAAATACTATGGAAGTCAATGGTTACCGGTTTCCAACATTCTTCAAAATATTTTCTGTTGTGTTCAACAGAAGAAAGAGACTAATATAGGGTTAGGACAAGTGGAGGAAGAGTAAATTTGAACCACTTTATTATTACATAAGACACAAAAGAAGATATTTTGAAGAATGTTGGAAACCTGTATCCATCAACATTCATAGTAAGAGGGAAAAAAATACTATGGAAGTCAATGGTTACCGGTTTCCAACATTCTTCAAAATATCTTCTTTTGTGTTCAACAGAAGAGACTAATATAGGTTTAGAACAAGTGGAGGAAGAGTAAATTTGAACTATCCATTTATCATTACATAAGACACAAAAGAAGATATTTTGAAGAATGTTGGAAACCTGTATCCATCAACATTCATAGTAAGAGGGAAAAAAATACTATGGAAGTCAATGGTTACCGGTTTCCAACATTCTTCAAAATATCTTCTTTTGTGTTCAACAGAAGAGACTAATATAGGGTTAGAACAAGTGGAGGGAGAGTAAATTTGAACCATCCATTTATCATTACGTAAGACACAAATGAAGATATTTTGAAGAATGTTGGCAACCTGTCGCTATCGACATCCATACTAGGAGGAAAAAAAATATTATGGAAGTCAATGGTTACCGGTTTCCAACATTCTTCAAAATATCTAAATTTGTGTCTTACGTAATGATAAATGGATAGTTCAAATTTACTCTTCCTCCACTTGTTCTAAACCTATATTAGTCTATTTCTTCTGTTGGTAGGTTTCCAACATTCTTCAAAATATCTTCTTTTGTGTTCAACAGAAGAAAGAGACTAATACAGGCTTTGAATAAGTGGAGAGAGAGTAAATTTGAACCATTCCTTTATCATTACGTAAGACACAAAAGAAGATATTTTGAAGAATGTTGGAAACCTGCAGCTATCGACATCCATACTAGGAGGGAAAAAAAATACTGTGGAAGTTGATGGTTACCCGTTTCCAACATTCTTCAAAATATCTTATTTTGTGTTCAACAGAAGACACTAATAAAGATTTAGAACAAGTGGAGGGAGAGTAAATTTGAACCATCCCTTTATCATTACGTAAGACACAGATGAAGATATTTTGAAGAATGTTGGAAACCTGTAGCCATCAACATCCATACTAGGAGGAAAAAAATACTATGGAAGTCAATGGCTACTGGTTTCCAACATTCTTCAAAATATCTTATTTTGTGTTCAACAGAAGAAAGAGACTACTATAGGGTTAGAACAAGGCGAGGGTGAGTAAATTTGAACCATCCCTTTATCGTTACATGAAACACAAAAGAAGATATTTTGTAGAATGTTGGAAACCGGTAACCATTGACTTCCATAGTAGGAGGAAAAAATACTATGTAAGTCAATGGTTTTCCAACATTCTTCAAAATATTTTCTGTTGTGTTCAACAGAAGAAAGAGACTAATATAGGGTTAGGACAAGTGGAGGAAGAGTAAATTTGAACCACTTTATTATTACATAAGACACAAAAGAAGATATTTTGAAGAATGTTGGAAACCTGTATCCATCAACATTCATAGTAAGAGGGAAAAAAATACTATGGAAGTCAATGGTTACCGGTTTCCAACATTCTTCAAAATATCTTCTTTTGTGTTCAACAGAAGAGACTAATATAGGTTTAGAACAAGTGGAGGAAGAGTAAATTTGAACTATCCATTTATCATTACATAAGACACAAAAGAAGATATTTTGAAGAATGTTGGAAACCTGTATCCATCAACATTCATAGTAAGAGGGAAAAAAATACTATGGAAGTCAATGGTTACCGGTTTCCAACATTCTTCAAAATATCTTCTTTTGTGTTCAACAGAAGAGACTAATATAGGGTTAGAACAAGTGGAGGGAGAGTAAATTTGAACCATCCCTTTATCATTACGTAAGACACAAATGAAGATATTTTGAAGAATGTTGGCAACCTGTAGCCATCAACATCCATACTAGGAGGAAAAAAAATATTATGGAAGTCAATGGTTACCGGTTTCCAACATTCTTCAAAATATCTTCATTTGTGTCTTACGTAATGATAAATGGATAGTTCAAATTTACTCTTCCTCCACTTGTTCTAAACCTATATTAGTCTATTTCTTCTGTTAGTAGGTTTCTAACATTCTTCAAAATATCTTCTTTTGTGTTCAACAGAGGAGACTAATACAGGTTTTGAATGTGTGGAGGGAGAGTAAATTTGAACCATCCCTTTATCATTACGTAAGACACAAAAGAAGATCGACATCCATACTAGGAGGGAAAAAAATACTATGGAAGTCAATGGCTACTGGTTTCCAACATTCTTCAAAATATCTTATTTTGTGTTCAACAGAAGAAAGAGACTACTATAGGGTTAGAACAAGGCGAGGGTGAGTAAATTTGAACCATCCCTTTATCGTTACATGAAACACAAAAGAAGATATTTTGTAGAATGTTGGAAACCGGTAACCATTGACATCCATACTAGGAGGAAAAAAAATACTATGGAAGTCAATGGTTACCGGTTTCCAACATTCTTCAAAATATTTTCTGTTGTGTTCAACAGAAGAAAGAGACTAATATAGGGTTAGAACAAGTGGAGGAAGAGTAAATTTGAACCACTTTATCATTACATAAGACACAAAAGAAGATATTTTGAAGAATGTTGGAAACCTGTAGCCATCAACATTCATAGTAAGAGGGGAAAAAAATACTATGGAGGTCAATGGCTACCGGTTTCCAGCATTCTTCAAAATATGAACTATCCCTTTATTGTTACACAATACACAAAAGCAGATATTTTGAAGAATGTTGGAAACCTGTAGCTATAGACATCCATACTAGGAGGAAAAACTACTATGGAAGTAAATGGCTACCGGTTTCCAATATTCTTCAAAACATCTTCTTTTGTCAACAGAAGAAATAGACTAATATAGGTTTAGAACAAGTATCAGGTCAGTAAATTTGAATTTCTGTCAAGAGTTTTAGACTTTTAAAAATGCCATAAGTTAAAGAAGTTAAAAACACTCACTCTGTCAACCATAAAGTCAATTGCGTCTGCCATTTTTGGGTCCACAGGTCCTTTGGCAAAGTTACCAAGCACAATCTTTTTGAGCATAAATGAAGGCATCAACCAGAAACTAGAAAAGAAGCATCAGAGATGAGTGAAAAATTCAACAAAGAAGGAGACGAGCATTCAGTTTGAGTCTCCACCTGTTTGCGGTCCATGTCTGGTTGAAGATGGACGTGTCACTAAATGAATTGCACAGGATTAGAGAGTGAACTCGAGGCGATTTGTGCGTGACTTCGGCAAATTTCTGAGCCAGGAATCCACCCAGAGAGGCACCAAACAAATGCACCTGCACAGAAACCAACAGAACGAGAGAGAAACTTCAAAAATAGGTAGTGAGAACAGACTCAATTTTCAAAGACTCTCAATTTCTCCATACCTTGTCCAGTTGTAAATGATCTAAAAGCTTTCTAAATCCATCACAAAATTCCAGCAGGTCCCAATAGACTGGATACTGGAGCTGGAAAACATGATTGCAAATCACAGGATAAACCAAAAGTCTCAGAGGAGAAAGCACATGATAGGTACACAAACCAAATAAAGCTTTCAATTGTTAAAGGAACACTCCACTTTTTTTTTTTTTTTTTTTTTTAATAAATAGGCTCATTTTTTTTTACAAGTCCCCTAGAGTTAAATGGTTGAGTTTTACCATTTTTGAATCCATTCAGCTGATCTTCGAGTCTCTTTTAGCTTAGCTTAGCATAAATGATTGAATCGGATTAGACCATTAGCATCTCAAATATGACCAAAGAGAATTTTCCTGTTTATAGCTTGACTCTTCTGTGGTTACTTTATGTTTTAAGTAAAGTAATGTATTATACCAATAGAATATGAAATTTTCTAGGTTGATATGACTAGAAACTATACTCTGGAGTGATGATATTACTTATTGTGATGTAATAATTAAGAAACTTTGTTGCTGTACCTTTACTAATAATATTACACAACGCTGTTACCTATCTGGGGGCAATTTTCAGGCGCTTCTCAATATCATTGGGCTTTCTGCAGCCAAGGTACGGCATCAAAGTTCCTTAATTATTACATCAGAATAAGTGTATAGTTCTTAGCCATATCAGCCTAGAAATCAGCAATTTAGTACATGATGTACTGTAACTACATTAGAGTCGAGCATTAAATAGAAAAATGATAAAACTTTGAGTGAGATACTAATGGTCTAATCTGATTTAATGATTTATGCTAAGCGTTTGTGTAATATTATTAGTCATAGTATCGCAACAAAGTTCCCTGATCATCACTCCAGAACAAGAGTATAGTTCCTAGTCATATCGACCTAGAAAATAGCAATGTTTCATATTCTGATGGTCTTATTACACAAAGATAACTACAGTATTATCAAGCTATAAACAGGAAAATTACTAACTCTGGTCATATTTGAGATGCTAATGGTCTAATCCGATTGAATGAATTACGCTAGGCTAATTTAAAAGTGCTCCCGCCAGACCAAGAGATTGACTAAATTGATTTAAAAATGGTAAAACTCAATAGTTTAACTCTAGGGGAATTGTAAAATGAGCATTATTAAAGTGGAGTGTTTCTTTAAACTGATAGTTCAACCAAATAAGAAAATTTCCACACCATTTACTTAAGTGGTTCTAAGCGGTTAAAAATTTCTTAAATTCTGTTGAACACAAAAGAAGATCCTCCTTTGTGTTCAACAGAAGAAAGCAACACAAACTGGTTTGGAAGAAGTGGAGGATGAGTAAATGATGGCAGAATGTTCATTTCTGGATGAACTATCCCTTTAACAGATATCTGTTCCAGCAGGTCTCTGTCTCTAATTGAAATGTAAAAGAAACATACGGAGATGACGCGGTAGCCCCATCCGGACAGAGCCAACACTTGCTGGAAGAAAACCTCTGCTGTGCCACTCACGGGTGGCAGGAAGATGATGGGACACCTGATACTTTTGGGCCCGGCGTCATACAGCGACCAGACTTTACTGTCATCATCATCCACTATTATCTGGAGAATACAAACATAGGCAAGAATTCTCACAAATATGCTAGATATATATATATATATATATAAAACGTGACAATGATTTTAAAAAATTATTTATTTATATATATATATATATATATATATATATATATATATATATATATATATATATATATATATATATATTTGTAATTTACACTTTGAACAGCCTGTTTTCTACCTCAATTTATAGATGGATATTGACTGACAATATAACAGTAAGTAATAATAAGTAATAGATAGATAGATAGATAGATAGATAGATAGATAGATAGATAGATAGATAGATATTTCATATACATGATAGATGGATATTCAATGTACGTGATAGAAAGACAATATATAAATATTCAATGTGATAGATTGATAGACAGATATTCAATATACATAATATATACTAGATAGATATTCAATACACAGTATATACTAGACAAATAACTAGATAGATAGATATTTCATATACATGATAGAAGGATATTCAATGTACGTGATAGATAGACAATATATAGATATTCAATATATGTGAGAGATATATAGATAGATAGATAGATAGATATTCAATATACATGATAGATAGATAGATAGATAGATAGATAGATAGATAGATAGATAGATAGATAGATAGATAGATAGATAGATATTCAATATACGAGATAGATAGACGAAAGACAGATAGATAAATAGATGGATAGATATTCAATACACAGTATATACTAGATAGATAGATAGATAGACATTCAGTATACATAATTATACTAGACTGATATTCAATATACATAATATATAAGCTACTAGATAGATAGATATATTCAATGCACATAATATAGATAGATAGACAGAAACAACATACATATATGCTGCTAAACATAGACTGAGAACTTACTCTTTTCAGAGGAACGGTGCTTCTGAACCAGTTGTAGTCAGGAGATACTCTTATCTCCTCCATAGCTGAAATGCAAATGAACAATCAATTAAAATAAGTGCTCGCCTCCAATACTACAGACATAAATAACTTAGTACTTGCAGTTTAGAGATGAAAATAAGAGGTATTTGATGAATTTCGTTTATGTAAAAGTCTGACTGTCAAAATGTGTTGATTTAACACCCCCTTCATGAAAAACATGTGACTGAAGCACAACATGATTCAGTTAATGAATAACCGAGCGCACACACAGACACACATCCCGTAATAATAATACTAAAAACATTATTAGTGTCTCCGTAAATCATCCAAATACACTTTAAACAGATATAAGACTGCTTGAGATGCTTAAAAACACAACATCTAATGTTACCGCTAAACTATCGGTTGTTTACGCCACACAGCGACGTAAGTTACTGTATCATTTCGAGCATTACTTGAGTAAATGTTACCCCGCTAATCAATTAAATAAATCACCTTTTAATGACTTTCATCCACAGATTTGAAGAAACATCGTATCCTTTCGCTGAATCACATGACAGCGACTTCCGCAACCAACGATTGATTCACTGCACACGATCACAGCAGCCAATCAGCGACCGCTAAATCTTCTCGCCGACGGGCACTTTTAAAGGGAAAGTACACCCAAAATAAAGTACAACTATTCTGTGCAACATACAAAAGGACATGGATCATTTTCGTTCACCACAAAGTTTCTCCCAGCATTTAAAACTTATTTCAAAATGTTATTTAAATCCATAACACAATCCGTAATCCATTTAATGCCTTAAAGTTCTTTTTTAAACTTATTTGAATGTATTTTCAATTGTATTCGTATGATTTATTGTTTTATTTACGTTATTGTTATTATTTTCTACTATTTTGTTTATTATATGCTGCCTTGATATAATGTTATATATGTTTAACAGTGGAAGTTGAAAATATATGCTTCTTATTTAAAGGTTAAATAAAGAGAGAGAAAAAAATTATGATTTTAGACTGGCAATAAATGCAAGCGAGTAAATAAATATTATACTATACATTGTTTTAATATTATTAGATAAATTTTATTATACTGTGGAGACCCCTGATTACAGTTTTTCTCAGTGGCTTTGGTGCATTTCTCATAACACTATTTACATTTGCACAACAGTTAATGCATTTCTCAAAACAATTAGTCATTTGTGCACATCATAGTAGCAGTTTCTCATTCCTTTCAACAAATTGCAAATGCTTTTGGACATGCATCAATTGCTTTCATACAACTCTCTGCTGTTTTATAATATTACCATTTGCTTACGTCATGTCAGTCAAAATTAACTAAACTTGTGGATGCTGAATAGTCATTCCATATAAAACTAATAGTCCTCATTTCATCATCTGAGTCATTACATACAAAAATGTTGAACTAGTTGTCAAAATCTGTCAAGCAAATTGTATTTAAAAAATTGTAATCTTTTTTTTTCTGAAAATGTCTCCTAAATTGAACAATTTGATGAATGATTTACAGACCTGTGTATGTTGTAGGTTCAGTTCCAATATATACTGCAATATTGTTTACAGTTGTGCACAGCTCTACCCAAAGGAAGTTTATGTTTGTTGTAAATAAGTGTGTATTTATTCTTTTGCACAATGCTGTGAATAAATTACAATTGCAAAGAGCAAATGCAGTAAAAATGTGAAACACATATTCAGTGTCTTGTACTCAGATACTTCACTAAATGCAGTGATGTCTAACTTTACTGTAGTTTTCAAATGGCTGTGCAAATATTATATAGTGCTGTGTTGAGCATTTTCAGGAAGTGTCACCAAAATCTGACTGTTTTTGCATTGGAAAAGATTTACAGAGAAAACTGTCATAATGAAAACATGACAAAGCCATTTGACTATCTTCTTCATAAACAATGGTGGCAGGACTTTTCATCTTGATGACACTGACACTCTCATTGACATGAATACTTGCTTTTGAGGACTGAGCTCTCCATTTTGAGCAAGTGGCTCGCTTTTGCAGGTTATTAACTAGGTTTTGCAGTTTGTACTAATTGTTTTGAGAAATGCATTAACTGTTGTACAAATGTAAATAAGTGTTGTGAGAAATGCACCAAAGCGACTGAGAAAAACTGTAATCAGGGACTAAGCTGAAGGATAGATAGATAGATAGATAGATAGATAGATAGATGGATGGATGGATGGATGGATGGATGGATGGATGGATGGATGGATGGATGGATGGATGGATGGATGGATGGATGGATGGATGGATGGATGGATGGATGGATGGATGGATGGATGGATGGATAGATAGATAGATAGATAGATAGATGGATGGATGGATGGATGGATGGATGGATAGATAGATAGATATGCAATATACCATACATAATACGTACTGATGTAAATAGACAACATATACGATAGATAGACAGACAGACAGACAGACAGACAGATAGACAGTCAATATACATAATAGACTGATGAATTTGCAATATACTGTACATAATAAATAAACATTGTGCTATACATCATTTTAATCTTGTGTATATATATGTATGTATGTATATATATATATATATATATATATATATATATATATATATATATATATATATATATATATATATATAATTTATTTATTACTTTTTTTTTAAATTTGGTTGGTTTTATGTGCAGCTAAAATGGTATCCGCTACATAAAACATACAGTATGCCAGAGTAACTGGTGGCTCATTCTGCTGTGGAGACCCCTGATTAATCAAGAAGTAAGCTGAAGGATCGTGATTTTATATGCTAAATGTCAAGGTATAAAATTTTCGGGTTGTTTAATTAGTAATTGCATTAATCTTAAAAAAAAATAAAAAATAAATGCACCCAAAAATGTACTTTATTCTGTTGAACACAAAAGGAATAGTGTTGGAGAAAATAGCCATTGACTTCAATAGTGTATTTGTTCTTTGCACGATATTAGAAAAAATGACATTGCAATATTTTTATATATATATATATATATATATATATATATATATATATATATATATATATATATATATATATATATATATATATATATATATATATATATATATATATTGCGATATGAATATGATGTCACAAGATATCTATTTTGAAAAACCTCACAATTTTACATTGATTGTGATGATTTGTAGGGGAGTGCGTCTGCATAAAATATACAAAATTATATCATTTAAAGCACAGATGAAAACAATAGAACAGATAAAAATGAAATAAACAACACTTTATGGTTTTTGGTGGAGTCTAACAGTACCCAACAGTCAACTTTATCAAATAAAATGAGTGTAGTTAACTCAAAATGTTCTGAAAGTTAATTCTACTCATTTAAAAAGAGTTTTGAACTCAGTGTTGAAGGTAATGAGTTAATTAAATACATCATTACTTCAACTTAAATGGAGCAAGTTCACAGTACACATATAGATTAGCTTTTTAACTAAAATGGTTTGTAGCAATCGGTTTCCTCAAACGGTTTGAGTTGCCTTAACTTATTGTGTTTTACAGTACTCATTTGGTTTGAGTTCTCTTCATTTATTGAATTTTACTGTGCTCAAATTGCTTCGTTTACTCAAATGGATTAAGTTCACAGCACTCATTAGGATTAGTTTTTGAACTTAAATGGTTTGTTGCAATCGGTTTCCTCAAATGGTTTGTGTTACCTTAACATTTTGGGTTTTACAGTGTAGGAATTGAGTAATCATATGTAAATTAACAGCGTCTTTTTTATATATTTTTCTTCAACGTTATATAATTTAGATACTTTTTCTTTTATTTAGAATTATATAAACCCAATCAACTGAATCTAATCGAATCGAAAAAGTTATAATGTCTTGTGTCCAAATGGTTTAAATTAGCTTGAAATCTCTTGAGATCCTGCGATGTGACTTGCAGATTCACACATTGAAGTTACTATGGATTTCAATGGCTGCTTTCCCAACATTCTTCAAAATATCTTGTTTTGTGTTGAACAGAAAATTGAAATTTATAAAAAATTTAAAACCACTTGAGTGTGAGTAAATGATAAGGGCATTTTCATTTTGAATGAACTATACCTGTAATAAACAATAGCAAGTGTGCCATAATAGTCAGGCGCACATATTGTACATTGCTTGGTACAGTTTCAGAGCAGTTATTTATGTGTTTTTAGACTTCAATAGCGTATTGATTCATTCGATAAACAATTCTTTTGAATCTTCCCAGAATGATTCACCAATTCAAATGGTTCCGTGTCAGAATGATTCAGTGAGTCAAGAGTGTCATCGGTTGTTTACTTGTATCACAGTGTCTGGTTGAGACAGCAGTGTGTGTGTGTGTGACACAGCTGTGCATAGCAGCTCCCCGAACAACGTGTTTTGTATATTCAGGTGTAAGATTGATTTTTATTTCATTTTGAAAGCCTGTTAAAGATTGTTTATTATTTTCGGGCCTGTGTTGAATGGCTTTCAGCTGGTTAGCTCGCAGCTAGCGCTAACCTTCTAGCGCTCCTCAAATTCAACCGATTCAGTTCGTTAAAACACACACAACAGCACTGAAAATGTCGTGTACGTGTGCTATAGCAGCGAGAAAACTCATAAATTCAGCTCATAAAGGTAAGAAGAGATTAATATTTTGAGAAATGCTGATGTTTGTTTATTTCTTAGCCTAGTTACTTTGGCTAGCACTGCCGCTAGTGCGCTCAACAATGTATAAACAAAACACAAACATTATGTTCAGTTATACAAATCAGCTTTTGTTTTAGACAGTGTGTTTTTTTAAGGTAAAAATATACATATCATCGGATGATTGATGAGTAGTTGTATTATATGTTCATATGGGAGTTGTTTATGTAACCAGACTGTTTATTAAAATGACAACCTTCGATTTCTTAATGAATAACGTTATATTAAACGTATTAAAATGACAACCTACAATATAATAATTAATATATGAAACGTACTAAGTTATTTTTTTGGCTAGATTGTTATTTTTAAATGTGAAAAACATATCTAAATTTTGTAAGACATGATTCCTGATAATTGTTTATTCGCACATATGTGAGTTGTTTATGTAACCAGACTGTTTATTAAAATGACAACCTTCGAGGTGTTAATGAATATATTAAACATATTAAAATGACAACCTGCAAATTATGAATGAATATTTAAAACGTACAAATTATTTTGTGCCAGATTGCTATTTTTAAATCTTAAAAAAGCTCAAATTTGATGATTCTTGTACTCAAATATTTTTTCTTGTTGGATTTAATTTCTTATTGAGTAAAATGTATTATGTTCATGCCGCTGTCATTATTTTAGGCAGTGTGTTTTTTTAACAGTAAAAATATACATAACATCGAATGATTGATACGTAATTGTATCATATGTGCATATGTGAGTTATGTAACCAGACTGTATGTTAAAATGACAACCTTCGAGGTGTTCATGAATAACAATATATTAAACATATTAAATTGACAACCTACGATAGATTAATGATTATATGAAACATACTAAGTTATTTTTATTTTTACCTATTTTTGGCTAGGTTATTATTTTTACATTTCAAAAAACAGCTACATTTTGTAAAACATTATTCTTGATAATTGTATATGCGCACATATGTGAGTTGTTTATTTAACCAGACCAAGTTTATTAAAATGACAGCCTTCGAGGTGTTAATGAGTATATTAAACATATTAAAATGACAACCTACAAAATATGAATGAATATATAAAACATACTAACTTTTGTTGGCTATTTTAAAATCTTATATAAAAAAAAGCTATAATTTCATAAGACATAATTCTAGTACTTTCAAATATTTTTGTTTCTTCTTGTATTGTATTTCTTGTTGAGTAAAATGTATTTTTTTTCATGCCAATATCCTCCACATGCTCTCCAAGCAATGATGCATTCAAGTGATCAGGTTATTGTAATTTATGAGGGAATTTCCCCTTGAAGCTGTAATATTTTTTGTGTTTGTGCTTCAGGAATATCCGGCTCCAGGGTCCAGTTACTGTCACTAAGCCGTCCAGGGACCCGTGAGGTTCGTCTGGCACGCCACGTCCCTGTGAGATCCTTCTCAGAGACAGCCGTGTATTATGCTTCAAAGGATGGGGTAAAAGATGGAGATGGTGGGAAGGTGAGATGAGATATAGAAATATACAGTTGAAGGCACAACTTTTCGCCCTCTTATCAAAATGATCATTATTATTGTTTATATTATTTAGCTAATATTTCCCATGTGATGTTTAACGAAGCACGAACAGGGCATCCGCGGGGTCTTAAAATGTCTTAAATTTCAAAAACAAAATTTTAGGCCTTAAAATTAACTCTTAAATTGTCTGAAATATTGTCTTGTAGGTCTAAAATCATTTTAAACAGGTCTTAATTTTCCTTTGTTTATGTAAAGTTACTCAATCGATCTAACACATCCAATCACCAACAAATACATCTGAATTAACAGTCTGTTGTGCATACATTTAGTTTTTAAAGAGTTTTTTAATTTTGTTTATTATGTTTATGTTGTAAACAACATATGTATGTAACTAGGGTCTGCTTGTTTTGACACATTTTTTAAAATATGTGGCTAAAAAATAACTAATTAGAATTACAGGTAAATCATATAACAGGATTCATACGGTCATGGAAAACCTGGAAAAGTCATGGAATTTTGACATGGCATTTTCCAGGCTTGGAAAAGTTTTGCAAAAACAGAAAAACCCACGAAGTTTTGGAAAAGTCATGGAAAACCGATATCTGTATACTTGAATATAGGTTATTTACTTATTTTCTGTCCTTGGCCAATCACGTTCTCTCACGTTATTAGTGCGGTGTAAGCATTATCTAAATCAATTTTACATAGATATAAATATAAATTGAAACTAAATAATACCACACATGTGTAGACATTGCATGAAACATTAGGTCATGAAAATTTACTCTTGGAAAAATCATGGAAAAGTCATGGAATTTTAGTAGTAAAAATGTGTATGAACCCTGATATTAGATAGGGCAAGTACATTTTTTTTTCTTATGGACCATTAAAAGATCTTTAGAGTTTAGCCCTGTATAAGTCTGAAATTTCATTCTTGGTCTTAATAGGGTCTTAAAAATCTTAAATTTGACTTTGTGAAACCAGCAGAAACCCAGATTTTTCCTAATGTTTTCCTATTTAATTTTTTAATTTGGAGAAAGTTTTATTCATTTTAGTTTGACTGGAATAAAACATTTTTTTTAGTTAGAAATTATTAGTCCTTTATAAGAAGTTATTTTTTCGATTGGCTACAGCAGGACAAACCACTGTTGTCCAATGACATAACCTAATTTGTCTAGTTAACCTAATTAACCTAGTTAAGTTTTTAAAGTGGACTTGGAGCTGAATTCTAGTATCATTCGAGTATCTAGTATGCAAAAAATAAAGCAATATAAGCTGTCATCAGAGCGAAGACAAAATAAATTAGTCATTAGAAATGAGCTAAAAATGTTAAATTTGTTTAAATAAATAATTAGTTTAAAAATTAAGTTAATAAATATTACATTTCTGTAAATTAAAATGAAATACATTTTGCCTTCAACTGTAAATATATACAGACTTATACAATGATTCGTTTCCTCCCAGACCTCAAGGGCCTGAGGAGGAAATAAAAATGTTGTCCTCTTTCTGGAAATTCTTCCTCTTCCTTTTTAATCTGGGTCATTCTTTTTAAGAAATCTGTTGGTGAAGGAAGTGGAAAGAGAACCAGCTCTGGTAGCTCTGGCAAAGGAGGAAGTCAGCTGAGGTGCCCCAAATGTGGAGATCCCTGCACACACGTAGAAACATTTGTTTGTGAGTACTTGATTCACTTGTAGTTAACTGTGTTTCATCCATTTTTAATATACAGTTGAAGTCAAAAATGATTAGCCCTCCTGTAAATTTAGTTTCTTTTTCAAATATTTCCCAAATTATGTTTAACAGAGCAAGGAATTTTTTACAGCATTTCCCATTTTATTTTTTCTTCTGGAGAAAGTCTTACTTGTTTTATTTCGGCTAGAATAAAAGCAGTTTTTAATTTTTTAAAACTAATTTAAGGTCAATATTATTAGCCCCCTTAAGCAATAATTTTTTCGATTGTCTACAGAACAAACCATCATTATACAATGACTTGCCTAATTACACTATCGTGCCTAATTAACCCGGTTAAGCCTTTAAATGTCACTTCTAAGCTGAATACTAGTATCTTGAAAAATTTCTAGTCAAATATTATGTACTGTCATCATGACTT
This sequence comes from Danio kyathit, assembly GCA_903798195.1. Lineage (NCBI taxonomy): Eukaryota > Metazoa > Chordata > Actinopteri > Cypriniformes > Danionidae > Danio > Danio kyathit. The sequence goes on from LR812525.1 coordinate 16,473,819, forward strand.
AGATAAAATAAATCAGTTTTAAGAAATGAGTTATTAAAACTATTATGTTTAGAAATGTGTTGAATCTCTCTCCATTAAACAGAAACTGGGGAAAAATATACAGGAGGCTAATAATGCAGGAGGGCTTATAATTCTGATGTCAGCTGTATCTGTTTGTCTGCTGTATGTGTACTGTGGATTACTCAAGATAATCAGTTTGTTTTATTACTGACCTTGTTTCAAAAGACTTCTGATTGCTTTCGGCCTTGTGCACGTTCAAGTAGGCCAGAGTGTTTACTGAACTAACTGTTCAATGCTAAAAATAAATCACACACAACAAGTTGCTTTTTCATCTGCTGGTGCTTCAATTAGTAACGCGTTTTAAAAGTTGCTTGCCTTAAAGTAAAGCATTAATGTTGTGGTTAATTGACTTAGATTTTTATTTTCTTTTTTCCTCTTTTTTTCTTGCATTCTCACTGTCCTTAAAGATTTGAATTTACTGTGTTTGTATGTAGGAATGCATAGTTTTTATTATTATAATTATTAATATTAGTGAATATTAATATTGAACAAAGTCAGAAGCATTAATGTTGTGTTTAAAATATTTATGAAATTTTAAATAACCTAAACATATGAATATTTGACAATACAGTAATTGTGTGTGTGTGTGTATGTATATATATATATATATATATATATATATATATATATATATATATATATATATATATATATATATATATATATATATATATATATATTAAATAAAAATAAATCTATGCAAGTCAGAAGCTTAACTCGTGAAATGTTTATATTTCAAATAACCTAAAAATAAGAATATATGAGAATACAGTAATTGTATCTATATATATATATATATATATATATATATATATATATATATATATATATATATTTATTTATTTTTTTTTAATAAAAATAAATCTATGCAAGTCAGAAGCTTAACTCGTGAAATGTTATATTTCAAATAACCTAAAAATAAGAATATATGAGAATACAGTAATTGTATATATATATATATATATATATATATATATATATATATATATATATATATATATATATATATATATATATATATATTTTAAATAAAAATAAATCTATGTAAGTCAGAAGCTTAAGTCGTGAAATGTTTAAATAACATAAAAATAAAAATATTTGAGAATATAGTATTTTTATCTATAAATCTCTTTTAAATAAAAAAATATTTTACAATGTCAGAAGCTGTTGTGAAATATTTATAATAAAATAAAAATAAGAATATTTGAGAAGACAATATTTTTATCTATACATTTATTTTAAATATAAATAAATCTATTTTAAATAAAATATTGAACATTCAGAAGCTGTTGTGAAATATTTATGATATTTATAATAGCATCAAAATTATAATATTTGAGAAGAATCTATTTTTAATGAAAATATTGAAGTCAGAAGCATTAATGTTGTGAAATATTTATAAAATTTCAAATATCAATAAGAATATTTGAGAATACAATAATTTATCTGTAAATCTATTTCAAATTAAAATAAATCTATTTTAATAAAAAATATTTAACAAAGTCATAAGCGTTTTAATATTTAATAACATTAAAATAAGAATATTTGAGAATACAATAATTTTATCTTTAAATCTATTTTAAATAAAAATATTTAACAATGTCAGGAGCATTACTGTTGTGAAAAATTTATAATATTCATAATAATATTAAAATAAGAATATTTGAGAAGACAATAATTTATCTACAAATTTAATTTCAAATAAGAATAAATCTGTTTTAAATAAAAATATTGAACAAAATCAGAAGCGTGACTGTTGGGAAATATTTAAAATAACATAAAAATAAGAATATTTGTGAAGACTAGTTTACCTATAAATCTATTTTTACAATTTTATTACAATAGTTTGTGCATGTGGTGTTTAAAATTTAATTATATATAATTAATTATTTATTTATTTATATTTTTTCCAAACACTAAAGGACATTAAAAGCACAATAGGACCCCTTTAAAATATAAAACGGTCATAAATAAAAAATAATATTTCTTTTTGCAGCATCAACACGGTTTGTGAAATGTGAGAAATGCCACCACTTCTTCGTGGTGCTTTCAGAGACGGACACTAAAAAGAGTCTGAGTAAAGACCCAGAGTCTGCGGCAGAAGCTGTCAAGTTGGCTTTCCAACAGAAACCTCCTCCACCACCTAAAAAGGTATATAGTCATTTAATAACGTTGATAGTAGAAGTCATCTTTTAGGGTGCGCTCACACCAAGCTATCCGAACCAGGGCTGGGCATGTTTCAGTTGGCTGGCTCTGGCCCGGTTGGAAGAGTTGTGCCAGAACGCTGTTCGGTTGGGCTCAGTTGTACTCTTGTAATGTGAGTGCAAAGCGAGCCTAAACCCGAAACTGAAGACGCAACGTCACTTTTAAGGCATTGTGATATGGATTTATTAATCATTCTTACTTTTCAGTGAACGCAAACTGTCATAGTTTATCAAAGATACAAGCCCCTTACTTCACATCAGCTGCACCTTTAGCAAACCTCCTAATATGTGTTGCAGGAGGACTTTTACAATCATTTATGAGCGTCAAAAGTTGTGGATCTGTTCGGCAAAAGATTTGACTGCATGTCACTGGATCCCAAATGACTAAAAATACAAAACAATATAGCTAAAGCAATTTCCACTGTTGAGCGAAAGCGCTTCTCTTCTGTTAAGCTGAACAGTCGCATCATCGATGATGTAAGCATGTTCCGGCTCACAAAGTAAAATGCAATGTGAATGCAGGCCATCAAGGGAGAGGGGAGGGGGGACAATTGCACTTCGGCATGATTCAAGGCAACTGTACCTAGTGTTGAGTACCCCCTTAGTCCATTTAAAAGTCAATTTGGACAAAAGTGTCTGCTAAATGACTAAATGTAAATATTTAGCTGCCGCACATCAGTGTTGTAATGTCTCCGCTTTTGTTTTCTCACAGATCTTTGCTTATCTTGATAAGTATGTTGTGGGTCAGGACCATGCTAAGAAGGTATTGTCAGTGGCAGTGTACAATCATTATAAACGCATCTACAACAACATGCCGGCGGGCTCCAGGCAGCAGCAGGTGGAGGTGGAGAAACAGGCCTCGCTCACCCCTCGAGGTTGGTCCTGCAGTGTGTGTGTGTGAGTGTGTGTGTGTGTGTGTGTGTGTGTGTGTGTGTGTGTGTGTGTGTGTGTGTGTGTGTGTGTGTGTGTGTGTGTAGAAACTGCACAAACTGTAGTATCAGGTGGTTTTCACTAAACGGGTTTTATGTAAGAGACTCATAGCCATTTGGAATTTAATATGTTAGTTACATGATACAAATTTAATTGAGTGCTCTTGGAAAGCCTGGTTTTGCTCTATCAACTGAAAGCAAAATGGAGAAGTCATTCGTTGGTTAAAAATTATTCAAAAATCAAATGCCACACACACAGTTAGGTATGAGGAGTAACAGATGCATTTTATTGCAGTAGTGAATCCTCTAAGTGATCATTTTGTGCATGTACGCAACAGAGCTTAATCTTTCTAATTGGCATGCTTAAAGGGAGAGTTCACCCAAAAAATTAAAACTGCCTCATCATTTATTCTCCCTCATGTGGTTTTAAGCCTTTTTAAGTTTCTTTCTTCTGTTGAACACAAAAAAAGCCATCATCTTCAATAGTAAGAAATTTTTTTTTGCATGAAAGTCAATGAGTGCCAGCTAAAAGCGTTTTTTAATATATCATATTTTGTGTTCAGTGAAGAGTGAATAAATGATGACAGAATAAAATATTTTGGGTGAACTGAAACCATAGCTAAATATATTAATTGAACTAATATTCTAAATAATTTAATGCAAATGTTAACTAGACCGCTGTCTACAGAAGCATCTCATTTTGTTCATGCTTGGAAAGATTGTTTGCAGAGCACGTTCTTTGAGTGTTGACAGGTCCACTTATTATAAGTATACAGTTGAAGTCAAAATTATTAAACCCCTATTTAAAAATGTTTTCTTTTTTAATTATTTCCCAAATTATGTTTAACAGAGCAAGGAAAGTTTCACAGTATGTCTGATAATATTTTTTCTTCTAGAGAAAGCCTTATTTGTTTTATTTCAGCTAGAATGAAAGCAGTTTTTCATTTTTAAAAAAACATTTTAAGGTCGTAATTATTAGCCCCTATATTCTTTATATATATTTTTTCAATAGTCTACAGAACAAACCATCATTTTACAATAACTTGCCTAATTACCCTAACCTGCCTAGTTAACCTAATTAACCTAGTTAAGCCTTTAAATGTCACTTTAAGCTGTTTAGAAGTGTCTTGAAAAATATCTAGTAAAATATTTACTGTCATCATGGCAAAGATAAAGAAAATCAGTTATTAGAAATGAGTTATTAAAACTATTATGTTTAGATAATAAACACTTCTAGTCTTTCTTTTAGTCTTCTCTCCGTTAAACAGAAATTGGGGGAAAAAATAAACAGGGGTGGCAAATAATTCAGAGGGTTTAATAATTCTGACTTCAACTGTACATATTGATCAAAACTACACTGAGAGATGCCACAAGGCTCAGTTCTTGATGCCTTACTTATTACATTATATATGCTGCGGCGGGGTGACATCATTTAAAAAAAAATAGAGTTCATTTCCACTGTTATGTCGACGACACAACTATACATCTTCTCACAACCTGACGAATTCACAAAACTAATAGATTGCGTAACTGATATTAGAAATTAGATGAGTAATAACTTTCTATTTGGGCTGCACGATATTGGAAAAATCTGATATTGCAATATTTAATTTTTCTGCAATAAATATTGCTATATGAATGCAGTTTCACAAGATAGTTTGAATAGCTGTATTTGACGTAACAGTAGCCTAACAGTATTCAGGTACAGAAATTGAATAATCACAATGCACAAAAAAAATGCTTTTCTTTGTCTCGTTTCTAGTCCAAATATCTAAAAATACTCCGATCAAGTAAAAATATAGTTTTGTAATTAAACAAGCACAATTATCAGCCAGTTGGATAAGTAAAATGCAAACAAACGTTTTTAATTTCAAGTGTTTTAATAGATTTTTTGTTGCATACGTTGTATAGATTCCATATAAATACAGTAATTATATACAATTCTCTAGCTCCTGGTCAACTAAAATTCAGACTCAACATTGCATATCTTGCGATGTGACTATTGCAAAAATGCACATTGTGATAACGATGCTGAAATGATATATTGTGCAGCCCTACTTTCTATTATTAAATTCAGTCATTAAACAGTCTTGCTTATTGAACCCCCCCTAAAAAAAACCTCATGTAAAAACCTAGAAAACTTACTGCATCTGTAAGTGCAGATTAATTGACATGTGGATGCATATAAATGCATGATTGCCAACTAGCTGTTCAGTTTGGTTCTATAACCAAATACTATATTGAATATTTTTTAATGCATTTCTTGCTACCTGAATTTCTGAAAATGTAATTCCATGTTTGAATTATTTAAATATTTAGTAAAGATCCTATGTTATGCTTCTCATGCCAAAGTCCAGTATATCTTATAAACATATTGTATTAAACTGGTTTAAGGTATGAAAAGCTCTCAACAGTGTTTATATGGGTGCTGGAAATCTTGAATTTTAATGTGGTGTTTTCAGGGTCTGAAAAGTGCTTAGATTTTGGATGCAGTACTTGAAATTTTGGAAAATATAATTATAAGTTGTGTTACTAAATAGGTAATAATAATAAAATATTTAAATAAAGTAATAATAATATTTTTGCTTTTGGATAAATTGAAATCTGGAGTCTGCGTGATCTGTCTAGTGTTGTCACGATACTGGAATTCAATACCAATCAATACTGAAATTTTAAAAACGTCCATTTCCTGCTAATATTTGAGCGCTGTTGAGCACGTTCTTAAACATCGCTGATTTGCCATTGTGTTCACGTGCTCAACAGAAATGACTGTGATTGGCTGTTAAGGTCATCAGTTCACCAAACTCACTGCTGTTTACTGAGTGTAACTACAGGTACATGGATACTGGAGTGTTTTAAAGCTGTGAAGATCAGTTGATTCATCAGTGGATCGCTTGTATGTCAGCTTATAAACAGACCAGCTGATCTTTGCGTCTTTAAAACGCTCCAGTGTCCCAGTATATGTGGTTACACTCAGTAAACAGCGGTGAGTTCGATGAACTCAGTGGCAAATCAGCGCTGTTGAAGAATGCGCTCAAATGTTAGTGGGAAATGGACCTTTTTAATATATCACTACTACCATATCGATTTCCAGTATCGTGACAACACTAGATCTATCTGTCTTTTTTGTCTTCATTTTTTTATTTTTAATGCTTAAACAATGGGAGAGGAGAAAATGCATGGAGAATTCTGCTTCATGAGTGAATAATGCATAAAATAAAAATAAATACAAATTTAAGATGAAAGATGACACATTAAGGATGTGAATGACAGTAATTCAATGTTAGTTTTGGGACAAACACACCAACAAATTAGAATACAATAGAATTCTAACACATACTGTTTGATACAATGTGATGAAGAATGCAATCTATGTAAATATGTAATTTGCCACACTTGTAAAGTGCTTGAAATGTTTAAAAACACACCTGGAATGTGCTTGAAAAGTGCTTAAATTAGACTTTAAAGAATAGCCAAGGAAGCTGGCACAATGTTAAAACACCAAACATCCAATAACCAACCTTTATATATTACCATTTGACTGGATTATACAGTATAAACAGCCCTCCCTGATAGTTTTCCATTGTGTCCGTTCTTTAAATCCTCTAATCTTCCTTTTCAGCATCAAAATAACCTTCACTGTAATGTTAATCTAATCTAACAGCAGCGTTTGGTGTCATCTTTTTGTTATTTGGCATTTGTACAATTCTTCATGCCACAAGGTTTACTGTGAGAACTGCTAGAGATCTAGTCGTAACTGTCCTCCTTTCTCTGTAGAGCTAGAGCTAAGACGGCGAGAGGACGAATACAGGTTTACAAGTAAGTGGATGTCAGCACCCACAACCCTAATTATTGTTCATGTGTCACTCACTGAAGCCATTTCTCTGTTTTTTAGTTTGCTTTGATTTACGTTGGGTGTTGTACAAATGCCAAAACAAATCATGTAGTCACATTTCTTCATTTCCTTTAACCTATTCATTGTTGAAGTGTTATGTATTAATGCACAATTACGTAAGTGACACAATGCATGCGTCAGAAAGAAAGAATGCGGTCATATTTTCCTACTTTAGCAGAGAAAGGAGAGCGACCTGATTTAGATTCTAGTTCATGCGCTGCTTTTGTCATACGCAGCTTTCACAGGAAATCCCTTCAGATCCTGTGAATGGAGCAGCTGTGCACACTAAGCAATTTGACCTTAGCAGTTAACAGTGCACTGAGCAACTAGTCTATACTAAAGGAGGAAACATTTCAGTGCTGTTTTAGTATTATTAGGTGTTTTGGTTGTGCTTATTTGCAATAGATTACAAATGTAACCTGACTACTGAACTTTATTATTTATTTATTTTGTTTTAGATTGTTTAAATTTAGCTTTTAAGATTTTTACTTTATTTTTAGTCTTATATTTTATTATTTAATATACACTTACCAGCCACTTTATTAGGTACATTTTACTAGTATTGGGTTGGACCCCCTTTTGCCTTAGAACTGCCTTAATCTTTTGTGGCATAGATTCAACAAGGTACTGGAAATATTCCTCAGAGATTGTGGTCCGTATTGACATGATAGCATCACGCAGTTGCTGCAGATGTGTCGGCTGCTCATCCATGATGCGAATCTCCTGTTCCACCACATCCCAAAGGTGCTCTATTGGATTGAGATCTGGTGACTGGGTGTGGTCTTCTGCTGCTGTAGCCCATTCACCTCAAGGTTGAACGTGTTGTGCTTTCAGAGATGCTCTTCTGCATATCTCGGTTGTAACTAGTGGTTATTTGAGTTACTGTTGCCTTTCGAACCAGTCTGGCCATTCTCCTCTGACCTCTGGCATCAACAAGGCATTTTCGCCCACAGAACTGCTGCTCGCTGGATATTTTCTCTTTTTCGGACCATTCTCTGTAAACCCTAGAGATGGTTGTGCGTGAAAATCCCAGTAGATCAGCAGTTTCTGAAATACTCAGACCAGCAAGTCTGGCACCAACAACCATGCCACGTTCAAAGTCACTTAAATCATCTTTCTTCCCCATTCTGATGCTCAGTTTGAACTGCAGCAGATCGTCTTAACCTTGTCTTCATGCGGAAATGAATTGAGTTGCTGCCATGTCATTGGCTGATTAGAAATTTGTGTCAACAAGCAGTTGGGCAGGTGTACCTAATAAAGTGGTGAGTGTAGATGCTGTCAATTTTGTCATGTTTAATTTTTTTTTCTCTAAGCATCAAGACATGAAGAATTAAAATGCAAAAACCTAAGTGCCATTTGAAATTTTCTTCTAAAAGTAGCATTTTACCCAGGCTTCTATGTGCATGTTCAGTAATTTGACTTGTATGGAAAAGAATAGGTTATTTTCATGTCCTTTTATGTGAAATAACTGAACAAAACCACAGGAGGCTTCTAAAAATGCTAATTTTAGAAGAAATTTTCAGATGGCACTTAGAGGTTATGCATCTGAACTCTTCACATATATTTTTTACTATGAATTACAGAAGACACACACACAAAAATGTCATTCATTGTCATTTGTTTACCTAATAATGTTGTCAGAAATATTAAGAACGTCAGCGCCAATGGCGTAGTGGTCAGTGCGTCAACACATGGCACTCCAGTGCTCACGGCGACCTGAGTTCAATTTCTGCCTCGAGGTTCTATGCCAATCCTTCCTCTGTTCCCCACACTTACCTGTCTATACTCTCCTACTGTCCTATCAATTAAAAAAAAAGTGAAACCCCCCCCCCCCCCCCCCCCCCCCCCCCCCCCCCCAAAAAAAAACAATTAGTAAAAAAAAAAGAAATATTAAGAACAATGATTGCTTGATGATTAAAATAAAAGTAATCAATTGTCATTTTAGATCTTTATACTTTTTCTGTATCTATTTGTCAGCAACAATTGGATATATATAATAAAATAAAAGTCATGTAGTTTTACTTTTGCATAAATATTTGCACTTAATGAAATTATCACACGTTTTTTCACATTTGTTTTCACGAAAAGTTATTTAAAACATTGAAGTAGACACTTTAATGGAGTTTAAAATGCTAGATAGATAGAAACAAATTTACAAGCCAAGTGGAAAAAAAAATAACAACACTTGATGAAATTAGGTTATGTATAAATAACCTATTGTCGGTAAAAGAAAATTCTATAAATTTTCCAACCGGTTGGGCCAGATTGTTTCCTCTGTTGTAGAATCACTCCAGGAACACACACAAGTTTTTTAAATTCTTAGAGAACATCTTCCCACATGTTCTATTTATAAACACACTTTAGCTATGAATCATATTCTATTGGATTGTGTTGGTTTTAATTCTGTGATGAATTTATTGTATTCAGTTCATTCTTGTGAAGTGTTTTTTTAAACAATGTTAATCTAAAAATACAGTTGTAGAGGTTTTTTTTTTTTTTAGCAAAAATCTTGTATAATAACACTTTACAGGTTTTCCACACTTCTTGAAAGTAGCCTACTTGAATTTCAGACCTACTGTATGAATTCAAGGCCTGGAAAGTACTCAAAAACAAACATAGGTCTTTGAAAGTGCTTAAATTTAAAATTGATGACATTTATTTCAACAATTGTACTGTGCTGCTTTCAAAAACTAAACAAAAAAATGAAGAAATTCTTAATTTAAAAATGTTCAATTTAAATCTTATACAATAACTATGACAAATAATGCATTGTATCATTATTTCAGAGACCATATGTGAATATTGCCAGTATAGAATTAAACTAATTGTATTACAGCTATCCGAACATGACAATGGTCAATTTTTTGAAAATGACACATGCAAAACATCATTACCGACATTTTATTGTAAATATTAATTGTAAGTGAAATGTTAAGTACATGAAGGACTTTCAAAGCCCTATGTATGCTGGGGGTGTGAATTAAGGTGCTCGATTTAAAATTATTAGTGATTTAAAAAGCCCTTGAATTTGATGTCCATAAATGAGTGGGAACCTTGACCTTAATATAATCTATATCTCCAGTATACTCACCTTTTTTCTCACCATGAAATTGGCCTAAGAAAGTTTGCATGATGGTAAACACAAACAACAAAGCTTCTGTGGTAATCGACACTACTGTATAAGGCTGGGCACTTAATCGAAAAGTAATAGAAATCCACATTCAGAACCTATAATCGATCTAATTTTTCCTGGACAATTTTTTCAGTTACTTTCCCTACCGCGTGTGGAGTCACTTGACTCCACTCTGTTAAGGCTAACTCATACTTTTGCAGCCACATCTGATCTCTGGTCAAGTAGGCCGATGGACCCATTCTTGAGTATTACTTTGCATTACATTTACAATGATTGGAAACTGCACCAAAGATGCCTTGAGACGGCACATTTTTCAGTATATTAAAATTATTATTTACATTAAAATATTTGTTTACAGAAGATGCAAAGCACTGTTTAAAATATTATTTACAGGATCTACAAGAGCTATTTTTTAGAAGAGATACTGTTTATTTTCTGCTTTTAATGTGAACATTTTTTTAAATAATTTATTTTGTTTTCAAAAGTGCAAGTTATTTATTTCCACTTTTTATAAGGAAAAAATTGACTGTTCATTTTAGACATTGTGTGTTTTAATTCCAGTTGTTCGACATTGATGTTCAATAAACAATCATAGATAGTAGATAGTGTTTGTTTCCTTTTATTTCTATTTATTGTATTCCTTATATTTTAAAGTCAATTAATGTACCCTTCTTTCAGAAATCTTTCACTTGTAATATGTGCACATATTTACTGTACAAAACCTGTCAGTGAACAAAAATAAATAAATAAATAAATAAATAATTGTTCATTAATCATAATCAAGTTAAAATGTTCAATTAATCAAGATTTAAATTTTAGGCCAAATTGCCCAGCCCTACGACACTATGCTATTACTAACCAAACTATCAAAAATAACCTCTAACATTGCATTAAAATGACTACATTTGCACTAAATATTCATCATAAATGCATGAATGATTTTTTGAATGTGAGCATTTGGGTAATCATTTGTGCAGGGCTCAAGCTTCAAATCAATTTCATATACGGTTGAAGTCAGAATTATTAGCCCTCCTGAATTATTAGCCACCTTGTATATTTTTCTCCAATTTCTGTTTAACGGAAAGAAGATTTTTGTTTAACACATTTCTAGCCATAATAGTTTTAGTAACTCATTTCTAATCACTCATAATCGTCTGATTGGTGAATCATGAATTGGCTAATGCAGTTCAATCATAAGCACGTGATTCTCTTGAAATTAGTTTATAAATAAACTTCACTTAGTGTAATTAGGCAAGTCATGGTATAACGAAGGTTTGTTCTGTAGACAATCCATAAAAATATAGCTTAAGGGGGCTAATAATATTGACCTTAAAATGCTTTTTTTTAAAAATTAAAAACTGCTTTTATTCTAGCCGAAATAAAACAAATAAGACTTTTTCCAGAAGAAAAAATAGTATAGGAAATACTGTGAAAGATTCCTTGCTCTGTTAAACATCATTTGGGAAATATTTGAAAAAGAAAAAAGGAGGGCTAATAATTCTGACTTCAACTGTATATATTTTTTTGTTTTGTTTTTGTGTTTGCTGCTGTTGTGTGATTTGTCCAGAGCTGCTTCAGATCGCAGGCATCAGTCCCCATGGAAATGCTCTGGGAGCCTCCATGCAGCAGCAGCTGAACCAGCAGACTCCTCCAGAGAAGAGAGGAGGAGAAGTGCTGGACTCCACACACACCGACATTAAGCTGGAGAAGAGCAACATCGTCCTGCTCGGACCCACCGGCTCTGGTGAGACCAAAACACACTAAATTCACTGTTCAATTTATATATACTGTGCACAGCATAACAATAACTACACACCCTTTTGAAAATGAGTATTTTTATACATTTTTTTGTGAATATAGATGATCATTTTGGTGAATTTAAAAAAATAAACAATTTTATTAAACAGTTATATTAATTAAAATAAGAGTTTGGTCGCCGAACATAGTTAGCAATAGAAAGATAATACAATTAAATTTAAATGAGGAATTGCAACAACAAAAAAAATTACTAAATTAATTTTTTTAATGTTTATTAAATGGTTATATTAATTAAAATAAGAGTTTGGTTGCTAAACATAATTGGGAATAAAAAGATAATACATTTAAATTCAAATGAGGAATTGCAAAAAAGAAAAAAAAACATGTTTCTCTTGCTTTGTTACTTGTTACTTTGTACCTTTGTTACTGACTAATCTAATATATATACACAAATATATCATTCTAAAGCATCTTATAGAAATGTTCATTTAAAACTGAGGTCTGTGAGGGGTGTACTCATTTATGCTTGGCACAGAATGACGAATTCATTTCAAAGAACGTTTGGACACAATTCAGCACATGGGCCGGTATAAGATTCTGACGGTATGATAACCTTGGATAAAAATAATTAAAACCTCGAATTTTCCAAACCTAAACCTTGAAAACGGTTATCGTCCCATGGCTAAATCAAATAAGGAAATAGTTATTTTAAATTGTAATAATAATGCAGTTTTTACTCTAATTTAAAAAAAAATCTGCCTAGGTGAGCTTTTGTAGCTCATTTTAAAAACTTTAATATAGTATTGTATTTATGATTGTATGTAAATTTTTATACTTATTAGGGTTGGGCGATGTTGACCAATTTGGCATCGTACGATGTCTAATGTGAAACATCGCGATGGACGATGGCATCGTCGTCGTAGGCGGGGGTGGTTGTTGTTAAATATCAATTAATTCAAAACGAATTAATTCATTGTAGCCTACCGTTTTCACTACCTGACCCACAAGGTCTTTGCTTTACCCATAACCAAACCATAAATAAATAAAGTTACACACAAATTACCACCTGTCAATAACTTTTTTTTCACGGGACCCTGGTATGAATAGGCAGAGTGATCTGTGTCGTCAGCTGGTGGAGGAGCTGGTGGAGGAGACGAGAGTTCGTTTGGAGTTCACTGTAATTTGTATTGTGATTAATGATAACTTCCTTATTTTATTATTATTATGAGGAAATAATAACAAGTAAAGATGCTAGAGCTCGACCGTTTTGGTCGCATATGCGCCCGAAATTTTATGCGACTTAAAAATATATTTGGAAGCCTTTGTGCTAGTGCATAAATTGTTTCCGTGCGACCTGTTTTCACTGCAAAATCCTCACCGCATGCGCGGATTTAGGAGACATTTATGCAGAATGCATCTTTGCACCTAAAGACGCCAAACGCAGCGCTCAGGAACAGATTAAAACAGTTATGTGAACTTCCTGAAGTAAAAAAAAGCATGCAATGCTTTGTGCTTTATGAAAGAATGAAAATAACACTTGACACATTTGTTTTAGAAACCACCTAAAGTCACTAATAATGGCACATCTTATTAGTGATCATGTGCTGAATGTTAATCCACCATTTACACTTTTCCAAGAGTGGATAAAAGACTTCCAGTGGCTTCAAGTCCGCTATGAAAATAACTAAAGCCATTCACTGTAAATCATTCATGGAAAGTCTGTGGGACGGGGTTTGCAGGTAACAGCGTTTGCCACTGAGTCTACACATTTTAAGCGCGAGAGATACTGTATAATCCTTCATTTAATCCTCATGATGCTGTCAGCCGTGCAAGCGGCAGCTATACGTAAAATTTAACACAGGTCATGGAAAGAACGTTATTGCTATTAAAATGACATGCAATAAGTTATATATCAATATAAATGTGGGGCGGGGCGATGAATCGCGATGCCAGCTCAGCATCGTGAAGTTTATCGGCCATCAGCGATGGACGATGGCATCGTCTAGCGGCCCAACCCTAATACCTTTGCACATAGTTCATTTATTTATAAATTTTAAGGCAACAGGTTTTCTCAATCTTAGTTTTAAGTGAAGTCAGCCAATCGCTTTTTTTACAGTGCTATGTTATCTAAGGGTGCTTTCACACCTGTAGATCAATTGTTTTGTTTCAAAACAGGGATTAAAATTGTTACAATGTTGCTCTTTGTTCTTAGTGCGTTTCGCTTTCACACGGCAAAGTTTCTAAACAGACCAAAATAACTAAAACGAGTCACATGCAAGTAAACTCTCCGTGGTCCATGGAGTTTCACGGGTTAATTTTTTAGAGTTCCACTCAGCTGTCATGCGTCCTTATTTTAATTTATGACGATGAGCAATAAGACGTTATAAACGAAACGCTGCACTTTAATTTTGAACGGTGACACCCACAGAAATAGTCACCAAATATAAATCAGAGGTAAGACTTTCTCATACATTGCCATTGGCTAGAATTATGCATTATAGGCTTTACATTATAGAGAGAAATAACAGATAAACCAAGACTGCAGTTTGGTCAGTTTTCCTAATGGATAAACAGCTCTCATTAATATTTCAGCATGCTTTTTACTTTCGTATTGGACATGAAACCGACATTTACCGGTAGGAATGACATCCCGCCCTACTAATCATTTTTTCTTTATATAGCCATATATGCCTATTACTTATCCATAATACACTGTGATATAGCCTGGTTCGTTAGTTCGTTGGATCATTTTGCTTTTTCACTACAATCAATCCACTCCAGATCCGAGCACGATTGCTGGATTCACATATGCCTAACGAACTGCGCTAACAGGCGAAACGTGCAAGGTTCCAAAACAAAAGTCTAGGTGTGAAAGCACCCTAAGTTTATGTTTGTTTTGCAATTGTATTTGTTATAGCCTGTGTAGCTGATTTGCCACAAAATTTTAATACAAAAAAAATGAATCAGAACAAAAGTATTCCACACAGTGTAAAATTAACCAACTGAATATTTATTTAAAACAATTTTTAACAGGGAAAACACTTTTGGCCCAAACGCTGGCCAAATGCCTGGATGTGCCGTTTGCAATCTGTGACTGCACCACACTGACCCAGGCAGGGTATGTGGGAGAAGACATCGAGTCAGTCATCGCAAAACTACTGCAGGACGCCAACTATGTGATCGAGAAAGCTCAGCAAGGTAACTGTTATACCAGACATTTCTTTTATTTGCATCACCATATCAAAATACAGTCCAGCTTATGTTTCCTTTTTAATTTTAAGATTTTTCTTTAAAATCTTTAATAGGCTACCACTATTGACCCTAATCGTTGGTAAAATAACCAGCCTTTTAGCAAAGCCTGATACTTTTTTTGCAGGTTTGACGCAGACTAAACTGTCTAAACTGTTACTTATTAAATCCATATTGCGCCCATTAGTTTTACTTTTATTAATTTAATCAATTACTTTGACCACAAAGATCAAGGCTTTACAAATTCGCTTTTGCAGCACTGAAAGTATTCCCCTCGGAGAAATAAACTCGGTCGGAAGGGTGAGAGAACAGAAACTCAATGTGAGAATACTTTTACAGAGCGGCGCATATGCGTGAATGAATCGCTTGATAAGTCACTGAGACACAGCGCGCAGCCCTCCGGTATCTGCAGACACTTTCAAAACTGAGCAGCACGAAGAGAAGAAATCAGTGCGTTGACGATCTGTCCAATGTATTATTGAGCCTTTTCTAATTGATAATTACAGGTAGGCCTACTTTGTGTGTGAAGAGCAGGTAATAACCCTCTCTACTCCAGTGTTGCGAATGCGATCTGCTGATCTGCTAACAGACACAGCGCAACATGATTTAGAAACAGAAATGAACTCCTTGTTGCAGGTCAAAATGAACCCATTGAATGCAAAACTAAATGCTTTTCATCACTGATTATTTAAACTAACAGTAACAAATAGTCTTGAAGAAAGTTTTCCGTGTTGTCATAAACGAATACAACACAATTTGAATTGTGAATGAATGGAGAATGATTGCCAGGCGCATCGGAGGGAAGCGCTGAACTGAATATGAATTTAAGCACATGAATATACATCTGTGCTTCACATTAAACTATAGAATGGCTTCAGAATATTTGGGATATAGTAGCCTACATGACAACTTTGTAGTGCCTTTTAATAGGCTAACTTCATGGCTTTTGTTGGCTTATAAATTACATAGAATATAGCGCATGCTAGATTTGGATCTGTAGCTGCTGACCAATACCCGATCCAGCAAAAATATGCGGTATCAAACCGATATCCGATCCAAGTATCGGGATCGGTGCATCCCTAGTCTAAAGGAGAGATCCCAATAGTGAACTTAGGTCCTGGCCTACATTTCTTTTTTTCATTCATCAGTAGCATAGTTCACCCAAAAATAAATTTCTGTCATCATTTACTCATCCTCCACTTGAGTTTCTTTCTTTTGTTGAACACAAAAGAAGATAATTTGAGTAATATTTGAAACTGGCAGCCATTGACTTTCATAGTATTTATTTCCTTCATTATAAAAAATGATAGGAAATAAGTCATAACAACAAATGTTTTTATGATACTTTAACTTATTTCAACAGGTTAGTCAGGTTTATTGTAATAGCTTTTGTCAGTTTGACTGAAGTAAGTTGAGATGACTCACTTGTGGAAGAGTAAATTGTGAGTAAATTAGTATTGTTGCGTGAACTATCCCTTTAAGCCATTGCATTTCAATATCGAGATCATCTTCAACAACGATGATCACAACGTCCATTTCATGCTGACTTTAAAGCTCCATTGAGATGTGGAAATCGTTCCAGGTATCGTGTTCCTGGATGAAGTGGACAAGATCGGCAGTGTTCCCGGAATCCATCAGTTAAGGGACGTGGGAGGAGAGGGAGTGCAGCAGGTCAGTCCCTGAAAATGATTACAGACTTCACCGATATTCAGCTGAACTTTGACCTAAATCACAAGCACACTCACAAGGCTGTTAAAGATTTACAGACACTGTCATTCTTGAAATCTCACTTCTCCATTTCTACTGTACTTCTTTAATAACTGACAACAAATCTGATGCACTTATTTATGCAATATGTGGCTTCTACGCATTAAGTTGTATACAAACAATACTGAGCCTACAATTCTGATGTGTTATTGGAAGTATCATGATAGTGTAAATATGACACCTGTTGTGTTGTTGTCTTGTTAACCAGGGTTTACTTAAGCTGCTGGAAGGCACTATTGTTAATGTTCCAGAGAAGAACACCAGGAAGCTGAGAGGAGAAACGGTGCAGGTCGACACCACCAACATCCTGTTTGTAGCATCTGGAGCTTTTAATGGACTTGACCGCATCATCAGCAGGAGAAAGAACGAGAAGGTGACTTTTAAATGAGTTATTTTTTGTGTGCGTGTGTGTGTGTGCGAGCGTGTGCATGCATGCGGGCGTGCGTGCGTGTGTGCGTTTTAAACAGTAAATCCGTTTTACATTTCTGTGTTTCTCAGCAGTATAAGTCACTGTCGTAGTTGGATAAACTTAAGGCTGATTTATGCTTTCACCTGACTCCGCATCGCAAATTGTTTTTTTTATTATTATTTGTAACAACAGGGGGTGTATCGAAGTAACTGTCACAACAAAACAGTAGTAAAGAAGAATTTAGCAGGTGGAATTGCTAAATGAATGAATTTAACCATGAATAAAACATTCATAAAGTTGTTGATAATTTTGGCAGACACTTGTGAAAATGTTTGCTTTTAATACAGTTGTTTAAATGACTAACTTAGGCTACATTTTATATATCCAAGCTGACTGCGTACTTAATGCAAAACCTTTTATACGTTCATTCATTTTCCTTTGGCTTAGTCCCTTATTTATCAGGGGTCACCACAGCGAAATGAACCACCAACTATTCCAGCATATGTTTATGCAGCGGATGCCCTTACAGCCGCAACCCAGTACTGGGAAACAAGGTTATTATAGTTAATGAAAAAGAACGAAAACTAGAATTTTTGTTAACTGAAATAAAAATAAAAATGAGAGTTTTTAAAAAAACTAGAATTAACTGAAACCGTATTATGTACATACAAATCTAACTAAAATTATACTAAAAACATCCTTCGTTTTCGTCTTTGTAAATGTATTTAATAAATAAGCCTTTAAGAAGTAAATTTATTTACTTTGTGATGCCAGTTTAACGCCTGGTGTTTGAGCCGTACGGCACATCGGAGTCTGTAATCCTGCTGCCATTGGTCAGATCAAGCCGGTCCTCCTCCAGTTAGTCTTCATTGTTGCTCCCGCGACAAAAACAAGTGGACCTGACAGCAGCAAGTTGACAGCATTAAATACAACCCGAGCAAACACTTAGAAGTATTAATTTAACACATTTGTGTCCAATAATGGGTTTTATTTCTGTATTAGTGATCGTGAACAAATCATTTTTTTAACCCGATCTTCTGAGTGAACCGGTTGAACTAGTTCACCAAATCGAACTGGATCATTTGAAACGATTCGCATCCCCAGTAAGCACTTATCCACAAAGACTTACTTTTTAACATGCCTGATACCCCCTCTGATTCAAAATAAACCAATTTACCGAGTTATTCAGTTATTAGAACAGTACACAGAGATCGGATTTGAGAACGGGTGAACTCATAATAAGGCGCATGTGTGATTTAGTGAACCGGACACAAACAGCACATGACAGCCTGCTGTGACTGAACTAAACTTGGAACAAGTGCAGCGCGGGTAAACCGAGGATTTAAATAAGAGGATCTGGCGAAATGTATGTTTATTTTGTACTCGCAGTATCTTGGGTTTGGCACACCGTCTAACATGGGGAAAGGCAGAAGAGCGGCAGCAGCGGCTGATCTGGCAAACACCACTGGTGGAGAAGTGGACGCTGTGGCAGAGATCGAGGAGAAGGATCGGCTTTTGAAACATGTGGAGGCCCGAGACCTCATTGAGTTCGGGATGATCCCTGAGTTTGTGGGTCGTCTCCCTGTTGTGGTTCCACTGCATAGTCTGGATGAGGAGACGCTGGTGCGGATCCTCACAGAGCCACGCAACGCTGTCGTGCCTCAGTATCAGGCTCTCTTCAGCATGGACAAGGTTGGTATTTTTATTTTTATTTATCCTTTATTTTATCAGGATAGTCCCTTTTTTTTGTTCTCATGCTACACATACAGTTGAAGTCAAAACGATTATGCCTCTTGTGAATTGTTTTTTCTTTCTCAAATATTTCCCAAATGATGTTTAACATAGCAATGGATTTTTCACAGTATTTCCTATAATATTTTTTCTTCTGGAGAAAGTCTTATTTGTTTTATTTCGACTAGAAAAAAATCAGTTTATAATTTTTTTAAAACCATTTTAAGGTCAATATTATTAGTAGAGGTGTGAACCTACACTGGTCTCAGGGTTTGGTTACAATTATCATGCCATCGATTCAGTTCAATTCGCTATCTCGGTGCATCACGGTGCATTGACGATGCTTTCCATACACAATTTTATATTTTACTTTACAGGCGCTGTTCACCGATTAGTGACACTGATAAACGGCAGTGGTGCAGTGTTGCCAGATTGGGCAGTTAT
Source organism: Danio kyathit (assembly GCA_903798195.1). Classification (NCBI taxonomy): domain Eukaryota; kingdom Metazoa; phylum Chordata; class Actinopteri; order Cypriniformes; family Danionidae; genus Danio; species Danio kyathit. Next base: position 16,493,398 of record LR812525.1, read on the forward strand.
GGATAGGCATTTCGGCGAGTTTTGGATAGTTTTTGGGCTGGAATCAGTCAGCTACATCTGGCAACACTGCAGCGTTGATCACAGCTGATCCATGATAGAAGCGGTGGAGAAAACTCGCTCGCTCATATCTGTATTCAGAAGTATCGCCGTAACAGCCGAGAGGAGAGGAAAAGTCACGCGAGCCGGTCAAATGGGCCACAGTGAGAGAGAGAAATAGAGTTTACTTTCATTCTCTCAATCGCAGTGAAATAGGGGCTTCTGCTTTTAGTGTCAATGAAAGACTGTCCAGCAAACACACACGCAGTGAAATTGTGCACAGCTTCTGCGTTTTTAAGTAGTTGGAGCGTTGTAAACACTTGCGCTCGCCTCCCTCGCTATAGTAAGCTACTGTGACATAATGCATATGAGATAAATGACGTCAGTACACAATAACCGGTTATGATTATTACTGAACCGATGCCGAAGAGTCTGCGTCTGCATCGCGGTGCACCGAAGAAACAATTAATTTTGACACCCCTAATTATTAGCCTCCTTAAGCTTTAGGAACCTATCATACACCTTGTGCAATAAGGCGCAAGACGTGTTTCCATGACCTGTGGCTAGTTTCCACGATGTGTTGCTAGTTTCAGACCAACACAATCCTAATTTTCCTGTTTTTCGCCACGTTGTTTAAATAGCAAATCCATTTGCGCCACTTTGTAGACTCATGGGTGTTCTGGTCTGGAAAAGAGGTGTGTTAGGGCGCGTTGCTATTTTGAGGAACTTAAATAGACTGCTTAATAGACCAGCTGAAAGGAGGTCTAAAGTCCAGCGCAGAGCGCATCAGTTGTGCACCTTGCTTAAACATTGCTTAATACACACAGGATGTAGAGCAATACAGAAATATCTTTACACATGAAAAAGAATTAAAATGTTACAAAAATTATTATTTTCTACATAAATATAAAAACCACTGCCTCCATGCCTTCTTCACCTCGGGGGGCTTTTCCAGTTTATTCATGACAACTTGCTTTTGTATAATGTTATTATTATTAGCAGTATTATTTATTATATTTATATTTATTTTATTAAAAACAAGCTTAGATTTGTCCACCTGTCAGGTTTTGGACCATATGGAGCATAGGACGCGTCGTTGGATATAACCAAATAAGTTTTTTTGAGCACACTTCGTAATTATTGTTCATTTATTAGTTTGCTGGAAATTAGAACTGAATTTAGAAATAGTTTTGAAACAAATTTTTGCGCTTAACAAACTAAATTAATTATGTAGGCTAATGGATGTCTTCAGTGGAGTGAGTTTCCACCGTTTCCTTAACCACGAAAGAGAGAAAGTGAAAGTAAAGAGGCTGAATGGAGGAGTCTCTTTATCCTCACGCTGCAGATGGTCTGTTTAATTGTTTTCTCGCTAGTGAAGCATTCAGTTTTTCCACTTAAAAAGTCCGCCATGTAAATAGCAAATATGCATGGAGCGACTTAACTGACTCTTAAAGGGAATGGGAGATGAGACTCTGGTTTATTCTCAGAACACACCCATAACTCATTAAGCTAATAAGCTCAACCCTGTTAGACCATGCGCCTCGGAGCAGAGCGTATTTTCCCATCCTTAATATAGCAAACGCGCATTCGGACACGCCCTTAATGTTTTTGTGCCCTGCGCTTCAGACTTTGCACCTAGACTTTTAAAATAGAGCCCATATTCTTTTTTTTTCGATTGTCTACAGAACAAACCATCATTATATAATGACTTGCCTAGTTAAGCCTTTAAATGTCACATTGATCTGAATACTAGTGTCTTGAGAAATATCTGGTAAAATATTATTTACTGTCATCATGGCAAAGATAAAAGAAATCAGTTATTAGAAATGAGTTATTAAAACTATTATGTTTAGAAATGTGTAGAAATTTTTTTCTTTCCGTTAAACAGAAATTGGGGGAAAAAATGACAGGATAATACATAATTCTTTGTAAACTGTACTACTGTACTACATGTATATCTAATATACAGTGCTCAGCATATATGACTACACCCCTTACAAATCTCTTTTAAATTCATATTTTTAATAGGAAGCTATACAATATTATATTTGTGCATTAGATTAGTCAGTACTGAAGCCAAATCTGGAGCTAATCTTACAAAATAACTTATGATTACTGTCCAAAAACTAGTAAAGCCAAATTTATGTTATAGAAAAAAATTAAATACAAATTTAAAAGAGAAAAAAATCAAGAGAAGCAAATAAATTGAAAGATTTAGTTGAAATTAGTTGAAATATTTTGCTTGAATTTAATTGTATTCTTTCAATTTCTAAATATGTTTGGTGACTAAAGTATTATTTTAATAAATATATCTGTTTAATAAATCTGTTTTGTTTAAATGCACCAAAATATACGACCCATATTCACTGAGAAATGGATAAAAATATTCATTTTCAAAATGGGGTGTCCTCAACCATGCTGAGCACTGTAAAAGCAGGGTTTAAGACAAGTTAACTTTAAAGGTATCATTTTTGGTGTGAACAAAGTGCCATATAAATAGAAACATTGCATTGAAATTCACCATTTAAACCCTAGAAAAATGAAACCCTGCTGGCTAAAACACTGTTAATTTCGCAATTTAGTCAATTTTAAATTTAGTCTAATGAAAGAAAGTTTAGTCTAATAAAATAAAAATTGCATTTCATCAATTTGTGCCTGTGAATTTCAATTGCAGTACATATTTTAAAGATGGTTTTTACATTTTTTTTTTCAAAATTAAAAACTGAGCCATAAATCTCTATCTCAGCAGAACTTCCAAACACCAAACTTCACAGTTTTATTCCTATTCTGAAGGTTATGAATAGAAATTTGTTCATATATACATAATAGGCATGGGACGATAACCGTTTTCAAGGTATACCGTGGTTTGGAAAAGTCAAGGTTTTCAAAAATTTCTCTAATACCGTTCCTAAGGCATGTGTAAGATTTTTTTATTTACATTTTTTTAACAACAGCATCTCCAGCAGAAAAGATATCCAAAGATGCCATTTTAAATTGTAAGTAAATCTGTGTTTTTGAAACTAATGAAGACGGCAGACATCAATGATTAATTTTCATTATTTGGCCTGACATGTTTACTGCTCCAAAATATTATAAATGTTTCTCACAATAAAATATATTGTGTTCAAAGGGGAAAAAACTTTTAGTTTTTTACCCAGACATTTAAAAAGAATATATTTTAGAGCAGTGAGCACAATACCGTGATACCATGATATTTTTATCCAAGGTTATCATACCGTCAGAATCTTATACCGGCCCATGCCTAATACATTTTTTTCCCCAATTTCTGTTTAACGGAAAGAATTTTTTTTTTAGCACATTTCTAATCATAATAGTTTTAATAACTCATTTCTAATAACTGATTTATTTTATCTTTGCCATGATGACAGTAAATAATATTTTACTTTATATTTTCAAGACACTTCTATATAGCTTAAAGTGACATTTAAACTTAACTAGGTTAACTAGGTTTTTATATTTATATTATTATTATTATTATTAGTACTACTATTAATATATTTATTTATTTATTTAATTTTGTTGTCTTTGTTGTGCATTAGTGTGAGCTCAACATGACGCCTGATGCTCTGAGAGCGATTGCCAGATTGGCTCTGGAGCGTAAAACTGGAGCTCGTGGACTCCGATCCATAATGGTAAGTAAATGCTTTTCTTTCTTTTTTTTCTTTTTTCTTTTTTATTGACAGAAGTTTTCATTTCCTCAAATTAGACAGGCTGGTATATGAGACATGCTCTTGTGATTTCCCAATAGGAAAAACTGCTGCTAGACCCCATGTTCGAGGTGCCACATTCAGACATTGTGTCTGTGGATGTTAACAAGGACGTTGTGCAAGGAAAAGAACAGCCTCAGTACATAAGGTTAGAGCTCACATGACCTAGTTTGTTGTTTTGTCATCTTATCTGGTGACAAGTTTAAAGCCTGTTCTGACACACGTACACCTGTGAACTGATTGGAGACCTGAAATATTCTTGTTTTTGTGTGTGTGCGTGTGTGTGCGTGTGATCTATCTATCTATCTATCTATCTATCTATCTATCTATCTATCTATCTATCTATCTATCTATCTATCTATCTATCTATCTATCTATCTATCTATCTATCTATCTATCTATCTATCTATCTATCTATCTATCTATCTATCTATCTATCTATCTATCTATCTATCTATCTATCTATCTATCTATCTATCATTGAATTTAGTCCTGTCCATCCATCCACCCATCCACCCATCCATCTATCTATCTATCTATCTATCTATCTATCTATCTATCTATCTATCTATCTATCTATCCATCTATCCATCTATCCATCTATCCATCTATCCATCTATCTATCTATCTATCTATCTATCTATCATTGAATTTAGTCCTGTCCATCCATCTATCTATCTATCGTTCTTTCATTCTATCTATCCGTCCGTCCGTCTGTCTCTGTCGTTCTATCTATCTATCTATCTATCTATCTATCTATCTATCTATCTATCTATCTATCTATCTATCTATCTATCTATCTATCTATCTATCTATCATTGAATTTAGTCCTGTCCATCCATCCACCCATCCACCCATCCATCTATCTATCTATCTATCTATCTATCTATCTATCTATCTATCTATCTATCTATCCATCTATCCATCTATCCATCTATCCATCTATCCATCTATCCATCTATCCATCTATCCATCTATCCATCTATCCATCTATCTATCTATCTATCTATCTATCATTGAATTTAGTCCTGTCCATCCATCTATCTATCTATCGTTCTTTCATTCTATCTATCCGTCCGTCCGTCTGTCTCTGTCGTTCTATCTATCTATCTATCTATCTATCTATCTATCTATCTATCTATCTATCTATCTATCTATCTATCTATCTATCTATCTATCTATCTATCTATTGTTCTTTCGTTCTATCATTCTGCCGTTCTATGTATCTCTCGTTCTATGTATCTGCCGTTCTATCTATCAATCTGGTTTGTTCTGTAGTCAATTGAAAAATAACAGTTTCTTAAGAGGGCTAATAATATTGACATTAGCAGTTTTTACATTTCACATTATTACTTTATTCCAGCCAAAGCTATAGAAATAAGACTTTCTGCAGAAGGAAAATATAATAGGAAATACTCTGAAAAATGTCTTTGCTCAGTTAAACATCGCTTGGGAAATATTTGAAAATAATACACATTTCACAAAGTTAATAATTTTGTCTTAAGCTATAGATTATGCACATATATAGTCAGTCTATAAATACACTTGTACTTACTAGCTTTCCACACTCTATAGGAATCAAAACACATTGCTGTATCTTTGAATTTACTGCCTCGTTTGAACACATTGATTATTATTGTGTCTCCCTTCACCCAGAGCTGCAGCTAAAGAGTCCTCTGAGGAAGAGTACGACTCAGGAATCGAAGAGGAAAACTGGACGAGACAAGCCGATGCCGCCAAGAACTAAAAACTACAGACCCCCCCACACACACACACCCACCCCCGAGTAAAATCAACACATTTCTTTAGCTGATTACTCACCTCAGTATCTCCTAAGGGTCCATTTCTCACTGTAAGCTTGACTTGTGACGATTCGTCCCTCACTTTAAAAAAACTCTCCCTTCACTTTAAGCAAACAAAGCTTTAACCAATCGTCCTTCCTAAAGAGATTGCTAACAGTATGTGAAGCGTAAAGATCATTTTATTTTTATCATAAGCGATTTTATTGGAAAGTGAAGCGGGAAAGTACACTGTAAAAAGCAATTAGTTGACTTTACTGGAAAAAAAAGTGAGTAAACCCATTGTTTTTTAAAGCAATTGGTGGACTTCAATTGGTGGACTTCAATTGGTGTTTCTCAACCACGTTCCTGGAGGACCACCAATACGGCATGTTTCGGACGTCTCCTTTGTCTGTCACACCCATTACAGGTCTTTCAATCTTTGCTGATGATCTGAATTAGGTGTGTTTGGTTAAGGAGACATGAAGAATATGCAGTGGTGGTGGTCCTCCAGGAACGTGGTTGAAAAACACTGCTTAAAATACTGAGTTGTCTTCAATTTATTCAAAATTAAGTCAGATCAACAATTACAAGCTATAACAGGTTTACTCACATCAAGTAAAGTCAACTTGTCACTTTTAAGGTTGTGGCTCAAGTTAAATAACTAATCGCGTTTTTACAGTGTAAGATATTTAAATATACATGTTTGATTTCACTTTCCTTTCTCTTTGCCCTGTCTGGAATAAGTCTACACATTGATGTCACGCTGATTATGAATTTATTATACTCTTAGCAGACCACTGATAGGAATCCTTATCAAATATACTTTCACAAAACTCTCCCAATGTGACCATAGCAAATCCATTATTGTAGCTGAACTGTGTGTAATAATTAGCATCCCTCTAAATAGATTAATTAATTGAACGTCTCTTTATGAACCGACTTCCAATTGGCTTTTTATTATTATTATTAAAGTGGGATTTTTATTATTAACATTTAAGCTGCTAATGTATTATTTTGAGGGCTGTTTTAGGACATGGCTTTTGCAATTTGATCGATATGTGTTATAATATATTTTGGCCCTGCGATGAATGATTTATTTGCATCATTTGCTGGTTAAACAATTCGTAAGGTGACTTTTGGTCTCTTATTTTATTTTTATTATTTTCAGTACTGCTGTAAGTTACACAGTGATCTGAATTCCCGGTGTTGGTCATTCTCAGTCTCTTAACAAATGGATTGTTTCTTATTGAAATGCATTGTTTGTTATTGAATATACTCATATTAAGTGCAAAGTGGAAGGGGTTACTTTGTTGTATAGAAAGAGTAGAAACAATGTATGTTTTCTTTCTTTTTTTTGATCCTCACACTTAAAGTCAAAGAATAGATGTACAAAACCAATGTATGTAGTAATAAAATGTAAATATGATCACGGAGCAACGCAGATCTGTTGTATTTTAACTTTAAACACTGACATGAGCTTTAGGTAAAGCCAAAAAAACACACTCAAGGAAAAATGCACGCAGATTTGGAGGATTATTAGGTATAGATTTGATTTAAATGTTAATATTTGTTTATTCTATTAAGGTCTGATCATGTTTTTTGTATAAATTTTGCCATTTAGTGATTTAGAGCATATATATGTATATTATGTTTGTCACAAACACAACTTTAAATTTGTAAAACCAGGGGAACCATTAAGTTTCAAGGTATCTCTTAGATTTTTTTTACATCTTTATAGCTGTATAATATTATTATGAAACTATGAATTAATGCCATACTACTTTCAAAAGTTTAAAATTACTCATATACACACGCCGGCCACTTTATTAGGTACACCTGTCCAACTTCTCGTTAACGCATATTTCTAATCAGTCATCTCTGCCATCCATGGCAGCAACTCAATGCATTTAGGCGGGTAGACATGTGTTAGACCACCATCTCCACGCCAGATAAATACGATCCAGCCCCGGACGCCAGATCTTGTCAGGAAATGTCTGTTTCTCCAGGTATATGGACAACAAGTCAGCAAAGTTTCCAATACCTAAACCTGTTAACCAGTATTCAACTGAATTAACAGTCTCCTATCAATATAGGAGTTGACTGAGAAAACCAGAGAGGAGCAGAAGCAGGAGACGAAGTAATGATGATAAAGAAAGAGCAAAGTTTATTGAATAATCTTAGTTGCGTATGATTCAGTGCTCAGACTTCGTCTGACCAGGATAAATCCAACAAGTGTTATTATACCACAAGCAACAGCAATGGAAAATTACTGCTTCACAACATTGTCCAGAGACAATACAGACCTTGAAATGGAGACATTCTCTTATCTCTTACTCATGAAAACAAGTGTCGCTTGAATCCACAGTCATAAGATTATAACAATATGGGAAAATGGAAATAATAATGAAGCAATAAATATATTAAAATAGTGATAATAAAATATAAAAAACATAATAAAATGACAAATAGTCAATAATAATACTCAAATCAATAACTAATAATCAATAAAATGATATAATGATAATTATATAAATGACTAATGATCATATGATTAAATAAAATAATTAAATGAAGAATAAATGAATATAAACAAATGAAAATAAAACACAACACAAATTAATGGTTGCTTTCCTAAAACAACACACACATAAGTTTACTACAAGGATTCTCAGATTCTTAGTTAGATTCTTCATTCCCCCCTCTTAATCATATGAAAACATTTGATTACACACAGTATAATGATTAAATGCAAGCAAACCTTCACAATCATTATCAAAAACATTCTTTGAAAAGCTTGGGTGATCAGGCCATTCTTCTCCCTTGTACATGTCCATTAAAGAACAGGTCTCTTCTATCGTACCGCATACCAGCATCTGTTAGGGGAACATGTCTCAGACTTCTGTCTAACAACAGTTAGGTGATTAAGCAAATCAACATTCTCATTGTAGTGTAATGTACAGGAGTAAGATTATAAACACTCCTAACCATCATAGTTTCATCTCTTTATTATGCATGTTTTATGTTTTAGTGTTTAGTCTAAACAATTGATCCATTCTTTGGTTCGGTTCTTCTTTCTGTTGTCACGGAAGAAGCCATCTTGATGAAGTGTGAAGTTCCATCTCTCTCTGAAGCTTCGTTTTACTCTTTGCTGGTGTTTGTCTCCACAAACTGTTCCCTCTGAATGATAAAGCTCGAACCTCTCGAAGGTCATCAACAAAGATCTCTGAAAACACAAAAACAAGAAAACGAAAAGCAGAGTCTGTTCTTTTGAAAAACAAGTTGTTGAAACATTGTTAGAATTGTTTTTACTTTAGTACAACCTAGTTTCCAATTCAATTTATAGAGATAAACAAGACCATAGAAACCTTGATTGGCAACTAAACTGTAGTCCGGTGTAAGCTAATTATTGTAGCCCCCACCCGCCATATCTTCATCGTGAGGTTGGCCACCAAGTCACTAGAAGACAAGGATCTTCCTCAAGACTCCATCATACAGCATTTTGCCAATCTCTTAAATTCTGGAAGTATTACCTAATGACTAATTTGTGTTATCCTAATCTTGTCATAATTTCTCAAGCCAAAAATCTCAAACAAACTTTACCTAGGGACTTTACTTTGTCCATCCCCCCTCTGGAAGAGGTTTTTCAGCATCCTAAAACCTGAACTTTAAAACTTTCTATTGCCTAATTTAAAGAATCAAATCTTATAGAAAGATCTCTAACAACATCATATTAGTCATTTCAAATTTTGCCAATTTAACAGAGAGTGATTACCTCTTTCAATCACATTGTATGATTGCAGTTGTTTGTACAATGCAAATCCAATGAACTATAAAAACTGTGGCTATTATAACCAAAACATCTAAGAAACTTTTGATGATAAAAGTCTTAAAAAATAGCATTGCAAATTCATAAAACAGTCCTGAGGGTCCAGTATTTCCCAAATAAATAGAATTGAATTGCCAAATTGTAATTTGACATAACACGTTCATTTAACAACTTCTTTTAAGAGTCTGACACACACTGTGAATCTGTGTAAGCAGATGAGAAAGCAAGGTTTGGAGATTATTCAATCTAATAATTTAGATGCAATTTAAATCCACATGTTCAGCATTTCAGCTTATGATCTGTGAGTATGGTGTTTCGGTGCACAAATGACGTTCCAGAGCATTCGAAGATTTCTGCCGTTCATGCGGCGGCAACCGCAGCTGCCTGGTCAGCAAGGGCTCTTTCTTCAGTCTCACCTGCGTTTGTGAGAAAACCTCTCTGCTGCCAACCTGCTCATAAGTCATGCACAACACCAAAGGCATAGTGGAAATCCATAGAGATGTTTGCCAACTCACATTGTAGAGCCAAATCAGCCAAATCAACTTTGAAACTACGACATTTAGTCTGCAGTAATGCTCAACCTGCCTTGCACTCCCCATTGTCCACAAAAGATGAACAGTGTAGAAAATTTAATTGAAATTTAGACTGCCAAATTGTGCACGTTTATTCTTCATTTTTCATTCTTAAAAAGTAATCTTTAAATCTGTGCACCGTCTTGACCATCTGGAGTTAGATCAGACATAACAAACTAGACTTGATAGCTTAGTTTAATGTCTAGCATTTTCATATTGTGAACCACTTAAAGTGACACACAGCTTGCTGCTCAACTTAAACATCACAAAGATTCTCTTTGCAAAGCAAAATAGACTTCCTGTCTGTATAAACAAAGCAAACACCTTGAGTCATGGTTGTTTGTTATTAATAAAATCCCTTAGTTTATATTGATTTCCTTTTTTTCTGGTTAATAAAGATGCCATATAACCAATGCAAAATCATTCCCTTATTCTCTTGTATACTGATATCTACAACAAATGTGATTCATTCAAATTCTTTAAAATCTGTTCCAGCTTATAACTACTCTGAGTTCTTTTAACAAACTGTAGAAAGTTACTCAAAAGCTGCATTTCCTTTGCATAGCTTATAATTCAACTACCTCCATAGTTACATCTTCAAAATAATCTTGCCTCTTAAATAGTTCCAGCAACAGATGTATTTTAACATCCTCACAGCAAATATTGATAAATACTGATGTTTCCAAAAATATTTTGCTTAGACTATTCATCCAATGTTGACCAAAGCCCATAGGCAAAATCTATCACAAAAATCCATTATAGTTTCATCTTTAAATTCACAAAGATTATTATGTATTACTTTATAATATATATCCAAATATTATATCTAGCAACTATTTATTGTTCTGCTTCCTTGATCTTAAAAGTGCTCCTTTAGATGTTTATTCAAAATTTAAATTGTCATCTAGCTTTACATATGACTCCTCCATAATTTTAGGAGATAACATTAACTGACCCAGTAGCTAAGCTACCCACGGTACCGAATTTCCATGAAATGTCAAACAGATCACACTTACGTTGCGCTTTCTGCAAACTTCATAAGGGGAAGACAGAAGACGACTGCAGAAGTCTTCCACTTCTTCCTTAAATATGGCCCGGAGTCAAAAGCCCAAGGGACTGAGACACTTCACCATCTGATCATGCGAGAAGGGACTCGACTCCGCTCTTATGGAGATAACAGATCCGTCGTTCCGTTATTCCATCCTGCCGACTACGCCACATGTTAGACCACCATCTCCACGCCAGATAAATACGATCCAGCCCCGGACGCCAGATCTTGTCAGGAAATGTCTGTTTCTCCAGGTATATGGACAACAAGTCAGCAAAGTTTCCAATACCTAAACCTGTTAACCAGTATTCAACTGAATTAACAGTCTCCTATCAATATAGGAGTTGACTGAGAAAACCAGAAAGGAGCAGAAGCAGGAGACGAAGTAATGATGATAAAGAAAGAGCAAAGTTTATTGAATAATCTTAGTTGCGTATGATTCAGTGCTCAGACTTCGTCTGACCAGGATAAATCCAACAAGTGTTATTATACCACAAGCAACAGCAATGGAAAATTACTGCTTCACAACATTGTCCAGAGACAATACAGACCTTGAAATGGAGACATTCTCTTATCTCTTACTCATGAAAACAAGTGTCGCTTGAATCCACAGTCATAAGATTATAACAATATGGGAAAATGGAAATAATAATGAAGCAATAAATATATTAAAATAGTGATAATAAAATATAAAAAACATAATAAAATGACAAATAGTCAATAATAATACTCAAATCAATAACTAATAATCAATAAAATGATATAATGATAATTATATAAATGACTAATGATCATATGATTAAATAAAATAATTAAATGAAGAATAAATGAATATAAACAAATGAAAATAAAACACAACACAAATTAATGGTTGCTTTCCTAAAACAACACACACATAAGTTTACTACAAGGATTCTCAGATTCTTAGTTAGATTCTTCACATGGTCAAGACCATCTTTTGCAGTTCAAATCGAGCATCAGACTGAGGAAGAAAGGTGATTTAAGTGGCTTTGAACGTGGCATGGTTGTTGGTGCCAGACGGGCTGGTCTGAGTATTTCAGAAACTGCTGATCTACTGGGATTTTTACAAATAACCATCTCTAGGGTTTACAGAGAATGGTCTGAATAAAAGAAAATATCCAGTGAGCAGCAGTTCTGTGGGCGAAAATGCCTTGTTGATGTCAGAGGAGAAAGGCCAGACTGGTTCCAGCTGATAGAAAGGCAACAGTAACTCAAATAACCACTCGTTACAATTGAGGTCTGCAGAAGAGCATCTCTGAATGCACAACACGTCTAACCTTGAGGCGGATGGGCTAAAGCAGCAGAAGACCACACCGGGTAACACTCCTGTCAGCTAAGAGCAGGAAACTGAGGCTACAATTCACACAGGCTCACCAAAATTGGACAATAGAAGATTGGAAAAACATTGCCTGGTCTGATGAGTCTTGATTCCTGCTGTGACATTTGGATGGTAGGGTCAAAATTTAGCGTCAACAACATAAAAGCATGGATCCATCCTGCCTTGTCAACAGTTCAGGCTGGTGGTGGTGGTGTAATGATGTGGGAGATATTTTCTTGGCACACTTTGGGCCCATTAGTACCAATTGGGCATTGTCAACGCCACAGCCTACCTGAGTATTGTTGCTGACCATGTCCATCCCTTTATGACCACAGTGTATACATCTTCTGATGGCTACTTCCAGCAGGATAACACACCATGTCATGAAGCACGAATCATCTCAGACTGCTTTCTTGAACATGACAATGAGTTCACTGTACTCAGATGGCCTCCAAAGTCACCAGAGCTCAATCCAATAGAGCACCTTTGGGATGTGGTGGAACGGGAGATTCACATCATGGATGTGCAGCCGACAAATCTGCGGCAACTGCGTGATGCTATCATGTCAATATGGACCAAAATCTCTGAGGAATATTTCCAGTACCTTGTTGAATCTTTGCCACAAAGGATTAAGGCAGTTTTGAAGGAAAAAGGGGTCCAACCCGGTACAAGTAAGGTGTACCTAATAAAGTGGCCGGTGAGTGTATGAGTGTGGGTAAATGATGGACTTTAAGGACGTTTAAGGGGCTTTTCATTTAAAACGGCAGGAGCTTTATTATAACGGCATCTCGAAACTTCCCAACAGCTTTGTTTAATAATGTTCTCCAAACGAACCTTACAACAGAGCTCTTGAACGCTAAATTGAAGTTGATTTCAGCTTTAAAAAATGGATCATTTTCATCAATTCAGTTATATGAGCGCTCCACCACCTTCATTTACTGAAGGTTTAGATGGCTCTGGTCATCCAGGATATTTTGTCGAAAGCTTTAAAAACTATTTAAGATAAATTCAAGTATGAAAAATAAGATATTTTGAAGAAGATGAAAACCTGTAACCATTGACAGCCATAAAGGAAAAACAAATACTATAGAAGTCAGTGATTGTAGGTTGTTAGCTTTCTTTAAAATATCTTATTTTGTGTTCGACAAAAGAAAGTCAACTAAATACATTTTTTAAAAATGTTTAAAAGGTGTAAAGAAATGCTAAATAAACGTGTTGCAGTTTTTACCCTATCCCTTTAAGAACATTCAGGGGCTTTTACTTTGAAGCGGTGGGGGCTTTATTTTGAAGGCGTCCTTCACAGCTTCCTGTTTAACGATGTTCTCCGAACGAACCTCGCAACTGCTCTCTTGAGCACTAAATTTAAGTTGATTTCGGCTTAAAATCATGGATAATTCTCATCAGTTCGGTTATACAAGGGTTCCGCCATCTTCATTCACTGATCCCGCGGGTTTAGATGGCGCTGTTTATCCAGGACCACCGCCTCATCATCCTCCACCGCAAGCGGGACACTCGTGGGACATTTATCAACACCCTCCACCGGCAACACAGCACCACTGGCCCCAGTTTCCACAATTCGACCCCAGCAGACCACCACCGGGGACGTTTGAACCTCCTCAAAACCATGAAAACCCACCTCCGTCCTGGACGCAGAACCAATGGAGTAACGTTAACGTGAATATAGACCCTCCAATTCAACCACAGTATCCAAATTTAGCCCCTCCATCATATCAACCCAACAGCAGAGCGGATAATTCAGCTTATATATACACTTCAAAACAGCAGAACTACACATTTACTAACAGATATACCAGCGAACCCCAAAACATCCAAAATAAAAGTCCCTCAATAACCGCGTCAGATGAAGACGCAAAGCAGAGACTGCGAGACGAGCAGTGGATTCAGCGTTTCTTGCGGACTAGAAACAATTATAATAAATACAATAAAACAAAGCAAATTAAATACAAACCATCCATCTCTGAGTTCAAAGAGAAGCTGTACGGGACTGTTCAGATGCTGGCTGACTTAAATCTGTTCCGTCGGAGGCTGAAGGATAATCTGGAGAATGAAGATGTTTGGACGGAGACACTTTTAAAAGCGACGGAAATGAAGAATAGCATACAGAAGAGACTGAAGGATCTGAAGGAGCCCGACTGTATCAGCAGCGTCCAGAGAAAATTACAACAGGTTAGGTTTATGATGATGATGGCACATTTTCATGTTGCGATTTAATTGCTTGTGCTTTTATCGCGATACATGGTATTATCGCGGTATTAACGCTGCAAAAACGTTACTTTAACAGGTATAATAGGGTATATGTGGAGCTAGTGTTTCTTCCCATACTGATTAGGGCTGTGCAAAAAAATCGATACATCTAGCTTTCGCGATAGTATCTTTTACGATAGTGTATTATATAGTCCAACCTCAAGTATCGATTCAAGTTGTGCCAAATGACCTCCTCCTCCGCTCCTGTAGATGTCGCTAACGATCAAGAAAACGCCAAGTAGTACGGTGTCAGAAGTAAACAAGAGTGATCATGGCATAAAATATAAAGGTGCCTCCAGCTTTTAGAGCTGACGTGTGGCTGCACTTTGGCTTTAACACTATTAGGGTTGGGTCGATAGACGATGCCATCGTCCATCGCCGATGGCCTATAGACATCATGATGCTGAGGCGGCATCACTGATCCTCCGCCCCGCCCCCGTTGCAAACCCGCTCGTGAAGAACACACCCTCAGGCCCCGTTAAGACTGATACAGCTTAGTTTTAAAATGGCATTTCAGAACGAAAATGATCCACATCCAAACTGACGTTTCATCTGGCATTTCTGAACAGCCCTCCGTCTGCTGAAAACGCACATCACGTGACCAGACACAGCCACACACACACTGTCATGCGCTCGTCTGAGCTCCAGTGAACAGTGTACGGACTGTATATTTTATAGTCATTGGTGCAGACAGTTTATTAAGGAATGTACCGCTGGATCGCATCTCACTATAAGTTAGTTGTTAAACGTGATATTTAATTAATCTTGTCTCTATCTAACGACTCTTCTGTCTTTTGGTTCTCTCAGGTAACGTGTCACAGCATCAGTACACTGCTTCAGTCTTTCGCTTTCACGCTTGTACCAAGTAATTTTAGTGAAAACCTCAGATACTGTTGGTTGTGTACCTTTTTTACCAAGCAAGTGTGTGGACGCCATAACGGCACAGTTCACTCTGCCTAGTCATGCCAGAGTCCCGCGGAAAAAAAAAAGTAATTGACAGGTGGTAATTAGTATCGTGACCCATGTATCGCGATATGTATCGTATCGCGAGGCCCTTGCCAATACACAGCCCTAATACTGATAAACTTCTGGTGAACGGTTAATGTGACTTTTTTTTTTTTTTTCATTTTATACGGTTCCTCTTACAGCAACGATGTTGTAATGTAATTACAATACAATCAGTTAAATAGGCTTTGTAATTCATGCAATGGCATACTGTTCACTGGAAGCACTTAACCCAGGTTACTGACAAATTAAAAGTCCTTTAGCATACTTCGGCATATACCCTATAGCCATATAATAGTGTCATTTTCTTGTTGCGATTAATTGCTCATTTTTTATCGCGGTATTGATCAGCGCTTCAAAAAGTTACTTTAACAGATGTAATAGTCAAAAAATACTTTGTGTATTGCTTTATTGTATACATGTTTAGATTAAATAAATGCTTTAAACTAATTTAACTGCGAACGTATGATGAAGTACAATACGTAACATTTTTACAATATTCTCATTTCCTTGTTGCAATTAATTGCTTGCGCTTTTATCACAGTACACGGTATTTTTGCGGTATTGATCAAGGCTGCAAAACCGTTACTTTAACAGGTATAATAGCCAAAAAAAAAACTTTGTGTACTGTTTTAATGTTTATACATGTTTAGAATAAATGCTTTTCAACTGTGAACGTATGGTAAAGTACGATACGTAACATTTTATAATGGTCACATTTCCTTGTTGCGAATAATTTCTCATATTTTTGTCACGGTACACAGTATTATCATGATATTGATCAAGGCTGCAAAAATGTTATATTGATAGGTATAACAGCTAAATTCAACTGAAAAAGTATGAGGAGTATACGTAACGTTTTACACTACTCTCATTTTCTTGTTGCTATTAATTGCTCACGGTATACAGTATTACCGCGGTATTGATCAATGCTTCAAAAAGTTACTTTAACGGGTATAATAGCCAAAAAATACTTTGTGACGTGCTTTATTGTATATAGAACAAATAAAACTTTAAACAAGTTTAACTGCAAAAGTATGATGAACTACAATAAGTAACATTTTACAATAGTCTCATTTTCTTGTTGCAATAATTTGCTTGCGTTTTTATCACGGTACACAGTACTATTGCGGTATTGATCAAAGATACAAAAATGTTCCTTTAACAGGTATAATAGCCAAAAAATACATTGTGTTCTGCTTAAATGTGTGTACAGGTTTAGAATAAATAAATGCTTTAAACAAATTCAACTGCGAAGGTATGATGAAGTAAAATGCGTAACATTTTACAATAGTCTCATTTTCTTGTTGCAATAATTTGCTTGCGTTTTTATCACGGTACACAGTACTATTGCGGTATTGATCAAAGATACAAAAATGTTCCTTTAACAGGTATAATAGCCAAAAAATACGTTGTGTTCTGCTTAAATGTGTGTACAGGTTTAGAATAAATAAATGCTTTAAACAAATTTAACTGCGAAGATATCATGAAGTACAATACGTAACATTTTACAATAGTCTCATTTTCTTGTTGCGATTTAATTGCTTGCGCTTTTATCACCGTACACTGTATTTTCGCGGTATTGATCAAGGCTGCAAAACCGTTACTTTTTAACAGGTATAATAGCCAAAAAAAAACCTTTGTGTAGTGCTTTCATGTGTGTACAGGTTTAGAATAAATAAATGCTTTAAACAAATTCAACTGCGAAGGTATGATGAAGTAAAATACGTAACATTTTACAATAGTCTCATTTTCTTGTTGCGATAATTTCTTATACTTTTGTCACGGTATACAGTATTATCGTGGTATTAATCAACGCTGCAAAAACATTACTTTAACATGTATAATAGCCATATTCATCTGCAAAAGTATGAGGAGTATAAGTAATGTTTTACAATAGTCTCATTTTCGTGTTGTCATTAATTGCTTAGGTATATCGTATTATCGCGGTATTGATACAATGCTACAAAAAGTTACTTTAACAGGTATAATAGCCACA
The DNA here is from genome assembly GCA_903798195.1 of Danio kyathit. Classification (NCBI taxonomy): domain Eukaryota; kingdom Metazoa; phylum Chordata; class Actinopteri; order Cypriniformes; family Danionidae; genus Danio; species Danio kyathit. The sequence goes on from LR812525.1 coordinate 16,510,997, forward strand.
CAAATACTTTGTGTTTTGCTTTATTGTTTATGCGTGTTAAGAATAAATAAATGCTTTAAAGAAATTTTGCTTTGGACGTATGATGAAGTACAATCCGTAACATTTTACAATAGTCTCATTTCCTTGTTGCGATTAATGGCTCATACGTTTGTCATGGTATATGGTATTATCGCTGTATTGATCAACGCTGCAAAAACTTTACTTTAACAGGTGGAATAGCCATATTCGACTCCAAAATATGAGGAGTATAACGTTTTACAATAGTCTAATTTTCTTGTGATTAATTGCTCATACTTTTGTCATGGTATACCGTATTATCACGTTATTGATAAAGGCTGCAAAAACTTTAATTTGACAGGTATAATAGGCGAATTCAACTGCAAAAGTATGAGGAGTATAAGTCACATTTCACAATAGTCTAATTTTCTTGTGATTAATTGCTCATACTTTTGTCATGGTATATCGTATTATCACGTTATTGATAAAGGCTGCAAAAACTTTACTTTAACAGGTATAATAGGTGAATACAACTGCAAAAGTATGAGGAGTATAAGTCACATTTCACAATAGTCTTATTTTCTTGTTGCGATTATTTGCTCATGCTTTTATCATGAAACACGGTATTATCGCGGTATTCAAAGTTCTTGAATGCTGTTATACTCCACAGAAAACCATAAAGCACTGTTGATTTAACTTGTAATTTTTGCTCTGTTGTATTCATAATAATTTAATATTATAATTTATATTTTATTCAGAGACACTTGATCATCCCAGACTTGATCGTCTCAGTTTATCTAAACTAATGAAATATTTCCAAATATAGCTATTTAAATCATCTGGTGAAATTATATTCAATATAAATATATTCAATGTTATTTGCAATATATTCATTCATTCATTTTCTTTTCGGCTTAGTCCCCTTTATTAATCAGGGGTCGCCACAGCAGAATGAACCGCCAACTTATCCAGCATGTTTACACACATACACTACGGACAATTTAGCTTACCCAATTCACCTAAAGCGCATGCCTTTGCACTTGTGGGGGAAACCGGAGCACCCGGAGGAATACTACGCGAACATGGGGAGAACATGCAAACTCCATACAGAAATGCCAAGACTCGAACCAGCGACCTTCTTGCTGTGAGGCGAGATCGCTACCCACTGCGCCAGTTATATTATATTTTTTGCCATTATATTACAGCAAAAAAGTCAGATTTTTCCAATATCGGTGCAGCCCTGCACACAATATTAATTTTACTACTGTTTATTATTACGGTATATTGAATATCAGCAATAATTCCATGCAAAAGTGAACCTTGCATGAAAAAAGTTTTCACCAAAATAGCGTTTCTACGGTTTTTGTCTAAGCAAGGTTTTTACAGTACTATAAAAATACTCAAACAGTCACACAAGTGCCAATTTCACATCTGTCACATTCATAAATAAGCTTTTTCCTCATAAATGCAAAAATTTAAAATAAAATAAAATCAATCATTTTTTTACTACAGTGAGCCAACTCTTATCCTTTTGTTTAGCATCATTTCTTTTGCGTTGTGCAGTTTAATTAACAGAATTTCTACAAAGTATGCTATATACTGTAAACTCAGACTTTTTTTGGTCACATCCATAACGCATGTTTATTATTTTACTCATTTAATATATTAAAATTGTTTACAGATGTTTTCTAATCCCACAACTCTGCGTTTAGTTGTTTTGGAAAATATAAACAGATGTTTCAGCATAATGTTAAAATATGCTTTCTCTGTGAGTTTATGTTTTGAGTTTTTCCTGCAAATGTCACATCCATAATGCTGGAACTGCTCCTGGTCTACTGCAGGTCAACAAGAAAAGAGCAAGGATGAGGAGGAGGAAGATGGAGCAGAAGGAGGAGAGGCAGGAGCAGGAGGCTAGACGTGCTGAACGAGAAGCGGAGATCGATAAATGGCAGATGAAACGCTTTCAAGAAGTGGAGGAGAAAAACAGAGTGAGCAAAACTGAAGGCTTATATCAGTTTCTAACCAGCAGGGGGCGTGACATGTTGTGTTTTGCCACAAATGTTTTTTTTTTACTGTTATCCATGGACCTTTTCACATTTCCGGGTTTCTCAGTTGTGGAGGTCGTCGTAGTTTGGTAAACGTAGTTAATGGGAGAGTACAACTAATAATGTTTTTACGATCCCATTTGCTGAAATAATAAAAGAAACACTCCACGATGGTGTAATCAAGACTTTCAAAAAAAGGAAAAAATTGTGTGAGACTGATAACGGCAGGCGGAAGAGAGAATAGCGTCAAATTTAATGTCCTGCCTCATGGACGCTGCATTAGAAACACCTCACACAAGCGGTAATTTGTTTTTTGCTATTTAATGCAAAGATTATATAATAAATGCATAAATACATAGAAATGTTCATACTTTTATTAAAAATCTAATAATTAAAAACTTTCAAGGATTGAAGATGCTGATATTCATAAACGTGTCATAACAGTCTTGTGAAAAGAGTCCATTATTTTTCCGTATCCCCAAAATCTGTTTCTTAAAGGGACAGTTCATCCGATAATGATGAAAATTCTGTCAAATATGCTCATCTTCAACTTGTTTCAAACCTTTTTGAGTTTCTTTCTTCTATTGAACAGCAAATAAGATATTTTAACACTAGAACCGCCGGAAGTCGCTGTATACCTAAAATCGCCAGTGCAGGTAATTTTTACCCAGCAAAAATTTTGTTTAGAAATTGCTTAAAGAAAACATACTATTACACAGTTTTTCGCCACTGTTAGCAAAAAGTGTCTAGACTCATGAAACTGTTATTTCAGGATAACAACATTATTTTAGGAGTAGTTTAAAATATCTAAATTTGAGCCATCATACTCTGATGCGTAACTTATTTCTCCAGACTCTCCATCATTCATTGCGTTTTGTGTTTTTAAAAGCTCTACAAATCACTTTCTTTTAGTCATTGTGACTTTATTAATTTATTATAACCATTAATTCAGTGAGTGGAATTGAAAGTAAAAGTCATTGGCGAGTCATTTCAAACATAAGCAGTGCATAAATACAAGCATTTTGTTATAGTGGGTAAATTTAGCCCACACTGGCACTTACTGTATACGTATACATGTCCCACTTTTGAATCTAATTTTATCTAAACAATTTTTAATATCTGGGAATTGTAAATAAGGCAATTTTACTGAAAGTCAATGACTGGGAGACTTGAATGTTTTATTGAAGGTCTGTTGTGTACATTTCGATAGCAGTGATGGGTAAAATTGACCCCATGGCGGTTCTAGTGTTAAAGCATGTGGAAAGCAGCAGCCCTTTGTGGTTTCTACAATTGATGTCAATGGCTGCTTTTTTAAACATAATGCAGAATATATTGTTTTTTGTTCAACTGAAGAAAGAAATTCAATAAAGTTTATAACCACATGAGTGCGAGTAAATGGTGAATTTCTTTTTGGGGGGGGGAGTGAACAATCTCTATAATAATGTCCCATATTATTTTGTGTTAATCATAAAATCATCATAAATTAATGATTTTTTATTATTCTATATTATTATTATTTTTTTATTATATTTAAAAGGATTAGCGCTACAGTGGTCCAAAAATTTGTACACCAAATGTATATGTTAGGGAAAAATATTAAAGAAAAATTCAAAAAAAGAGGAAACAAAAAAAATGTTAAATGTTGTAGTGTGTAATTTGTTTATTTATTTTTGCAATGAACTTAAATGCATTATCTTTCTATTTCTAAAGATGTTTGGTGATTAACATATTATTTTAATAAATGTATTCGTAATAAATCAGTTTTGTTCAAATACACCAAAATATTTGACCTATATTTACTGAGAAAGGGATCAAATGATATTAATTTTCAAAATGGGGTGTACTCATTTATGCTGAGCGCTCTATGTTTTGTCATTCAGGAGAAAGAGCTGAAACTGGCTGCTGATGCAGTTCTCTCTGAGGTCAGAAAAAAGCAGTCCGATGCCAAGAGAATGCTGGACATCCTCAAATCTCTGGAAAAACTCCGAAAACTCCGGAAAGAGGCTGCGGCAAGGAAAGGTAAAACACATCAAAGATTCTTCTTGTGTTAATCCAGTATGCCTGTTCTGTAGGACTTTGTAAATGTTGCTTGTGGATTTTAAAGTTTGCATAAAATAAAAAATGTACTGTTTTTATTTTGCTAGCACACATTGTTAGTCTTAAGGTGAGCAATTAAGCCCTACAAGTTAATTCAATGGAGAAAAAGACTATTGTTTCATTCAAGCATTCATTTTCCTTCGGCTTAGTCCCTTTATTCATCAGGGGTCGCCACAGCGGAATGAACCGCCAACTTATCCTGCTTATGTTTTACACAGCGGATGCTCTTCCAGCTGCAACCCAGTACTGGGAAACATACATACTCATTTACACACATACACTACAGCCAATTTAGTTCATTCAGTTCACCTATAGCGCATGTCTTTGGACTGTGGGGGAAACCGGAGCACCTGGAGAAAACCCACGCCAACATGGGGAGATCATGCTAACTCCACACAAAAATGCCAACTGACCCAGCCGGGACTCGAACCAGTGACCATCTATGCCAGGGGTCACCAATCTCAGTCCTGGAGGGCCGGTGTCCCTCCAGGGTTTAGCTCCAACTTGCCTCAACACACCTGCCTGGATGTTTCAAGTATCCCTAGTAAGACCTTGATTAGCTTGTTCTGGTGTGTTTGATTAGGGTTGGAGCTAAAATCTGCAGGACACCGGCCCTCCAGGAACAAGTTTGGTGACCCCTGATCTATGCTGTGAGGTGACAGTGCTAACCACTGAGCCACCATGTCGCCCGACCATTGTTTTGGTAATCTTTAATCAAAATCTGACCATTTGTTTCTACGCTGGAATGGCAGTCCTACTCTGATATCAGTTTGTTGGCTTTGGAAAAATATCCAACTGTTAGTTTGCTGTCAGTGAAAGATGAGAGTATGAGCACAAAATAAAACCTGCCCCCTACTCACTTGTCTGTTGCAGTTTGACATACGTCATCATACTAACATAAACATCTGCAGCCATTTAGGGTTCATGCAGATTTTAAGGAAAGGAATCTTTTAGTTGTATGCAGGGGCGTGGGGACCCCTCACTTTTAGAGACAGACCATTTAGAAACAGATGATTAATAAATATTATGCATCACAACCCACAGTTCGGAACGCACGTGACCCGCGGATTAATAGCTTTTTTGAATTTGTAGGCTAATCCAACATTTATAACAATTGCAGAGAGATCGCCTCCTGCGTCATTCAAATCATGTGTATGAAAGCATTTTGGCTTCCCTATAAAATTTAATGATAATGGAAAAAGTTGTGATGGGACCTACCTAAATGATTTCTTAGGTTAGTGTCTTTGTGTTTTCTGTCACTGTTTGTTTACCCAGCATTAATGCATTCAGTGTAAAGCTGCACAATTAAACATTAAAAGATCATGATCTCAATTCAAACCCGCGCAACATGAATGATACATGATAATGATTCGCATATGTTTTAGGGCTGGACGATATGGCAAAAATTTATATCACGATATATATTTTTATTTCGGTCGATACGATATAATTCCGATATCGATATGGACAATATTAAAAAGAAAGGAAAAACTCCCAAGAACGCACACAATGGATGTCTGTACCTACAAATGTCTGCAAAGTGAATTTGCAAAGTCGATAATACCTCCAGACTCTTATAACTTTTTTTTTTAAAATAAAAACAGTACAAAAAAAATTAGTTCAATTTTTATTTGTATTTAGCCTATATACAAACAAGAAATGTGAAATAAACTATCAAATAAATAAAGCTCTCAGAAAAATTCATAAAAAAATATGCAAAATAGTTTTTTAGAAAAATAAGTGTTGTAGTCTAACCAGCAGGACAGCAGTGACGTGTGATCTGAGTTTGATGGCAGTATAATGAGTTAGAGGGAAGTTATTGACAGCTTTTGTAGTATTGGTTTTTGCGTTTTGCACTTTGTAGACGGTCCCTAAGGATCGGTCTCTTTGCCGCCTGCGCATAGAGATCAATATATTGCGTCCAGCGCGTAGGAAAGCTCATTTTTAGGAAAATAAGGTTGTAGGTGGTTGTATACATTGCGACAGTTGAAAAAATGTGCTATTTGTGTAGGAACAATGTTTCGGTCATGAGTTATTGATCCGGAAAAGACGAATCTGCGAATCTGTTGCTAACTTTACTGAACTGAACCACTTCTACACCACTGCATTAGTCTTTCCGTTCTTATCAACTATTTCGTCTGCATTCTTACTTGTGGAAGCTTGTTCATTCGCATCTCTATTCAGAGCACTCATTTTTTAGCTAAAACTTTCTGCGGCGCAGCTTAACCACCTGCTGTGCTGAGCGCTGGCAGCGTGTCTGTGTTGTTCGTCATCACGTAAGTGAGATCAGATCACGCTCTTTCTGACGGCTGAGCACTGAACGTCATTCAGCGACAAAAGATACATGTATAAGATCTTATATAAATAATAATAATATATATATATTTATATATATGCAAATTTATATCGAAATATCGGAAATGGGTTCAAAAGTCATATCATCGTTATTGAAAAAAATTCTATCGCAATATATTGATATCGAATTATTGTCCAGCCCTAATATGTTTATTAATCTTTTGAAGCGCTGCTTTCAAATCTGCGTTTGATCGAGAGAGATTCAGTTTTTACACTTTTTCAGTTCGTTACAAACAATTAAATAACACAAGTACTGGGAGAACAGTTTATAGTTCAGATATAAACACTGATGTTTATGGTAAGATTAAAATCACCATTTAATGGAACTTGACGCTGGTGAATGTTGTAGTAATTACATTGTGTAACCAATGGGTGGCGACAAACAACCATCAAAATGATGTCACTGAATCCGCTTGTTAAGTGATGACGTGATGGTGACGTATGAAATACTGTTTCCGGGTCCAAGCCGCCACTCATTTGAATTGACAAAATATTTGTTTATGATCACTTTTTATTTATATCACACATCAAAGTGAATTTTATATAAAGTCATAGTGTACACAACAATCACTGGGCTTGCTGCATCACAAATACCAAAATTTTAACAATTTATAAAAAATTGATCACTTTCTGGCCATCAGATATTAGGCATGGACTTATATATTGGGATCGTGATTTTCGAAAGTATTACATCACTTTGTAAACGTTTATTATTAGCATTTGATGAGTCTCCTCATTCAGTTTCATAGAGCACTTAGACCCGGAAGCCTCTTCGCGCGACGTCACACTTAACAAGCGGATTGGTTTTTACAAATGATCCAACTATAATGAAACATGAAGGTTTATGTGTGAATCGTTGAATCATTAATTGTAAATAAATATAATATGTTGTACAAGATGTTAGATTTCTATATTTAACATTAGCAACAGGAGCAAAGATCATTTTTCGTATTGAATATTTTCCTTTTTTTTTTAGCTGGTTCTTTCTTAATTTTTTTAAGTTTTAAGTTTTAAGTTACATTTGTTAAACCCAATGAGTTTTTGCAGTAATATTTTTGTATAAATGGAAAACAAATGACATTAGTCTCCTCCCTTTTTTACTTATCCGAAAAATGGTCCGATTTGTGACTCAAAAACCATGGTGTGATCTGAACCGTGAGATTTGTGATTCGTTACACCACTAATAATTATATGAACATAAACTTTCGGATTTCATTCAGGTGCCCCCCCTTCTACTTTTAAAATGTCCGGTACGCCCCTGGTTGTCTCCGCATATTAAATTTGGATAGAAATATTAGGCCGTGGCCTAGTGGTTAGAAAGTTGGACTTGCAATCCAAAGGTCACAAGATCCCCAGTACCAGCAGGGATTGTTGGCGGGAACATCCACCTCAATACCTAGACTGAGGTAATTCCTTTGCCTTGAGCAAGGCACCAAACCCCCAACTGCTCCCTGGGTGTGTGCAAGTCGCTTGGATAAAAGCATCTGTTAATGTAATGTGAAGTAAATATAATTTTAATGTCCATTAAATTGATTGATTCCATTAAGAATTGCAAACATTTTTTAAGTTTTTCCTTTTTAAATGTTTTGTTTGAATATTAGCATAACAGCAAGTTCAAGCCTCGGCTGGGTCAGTTGGCATTTCTGTGTGAAGTTTGCATGTTCTCCCTGTGTTGGCGTGGGTTTCCTCCGGGTGCTCCGATTTCCCCCACAGTCCAAAGACATGCGCTATAGGTGAATTGTGTAAACTAAATTGGTTGTAGCGTATGTGTGTGAATGAGTGTGTATGGGTGTTTTCCAGTACTGAGTTGCGGCTGGAAGGGCATCCGCTGCGTAAAACATATGCTGGAATAGTTGGCGATTCATTCCGCTGTGGCGATTGTGAGGAAAATGAATGAATGAATGTTTGAATATGCAAATAAGGCATTATTTAACTATATATGCACACATTTGCATACATTTCTTGAACAAAAATCTGAACACTGGATGAAGTCAAAATCCAAAATGTCAAAATTAAAATTGACATATTAATGCCAAAACTTTTTACAGAGGGGAATCTCTTTTCAGGTTATTTCATAGTTTATAAAACATAATTTAGAAGAAGCTGCAAACAGCCAGCAATAATAATAATAGTAAAAATCATTATTATAATTCACAATTATTTAGTTATATAAAAAAAATGTACAAATTATGTATGAAAAAATACTTCTAAAAACCTTCCGAATATAGATACAAATACAATTGAAAGTTTGGTGTGTGTAAGTGCTGTGGAGGGCGAGATTTATGAGACATTTAAACCAACGTTTATTAACATGTATTGTTATTGTGCAACGAAAGAAGCACAAGTACGTTTTGGATATTGTTTGTATTAGATTGAAAAAAAATGCTTAATATCGAGAGGTGCATAAACAAATCGTGTTTTGCCTTTGACTCACCCTAATGACCTCTAATGTTTGTTTTTTTATTTCCCAGGCATGTTTCCGGGGAAAGAGAGTGACGACAGGTTTGAGGGCCACCTGGAGCGTTTGAGGAGTCTGATCCGCAAGCGAACAGCCGTGTATGACACTGAAGAGAAGGCTCTGAGAGTCATGCTGGAGGGAGAGCAGGAGGAGGAGCGCAAACGAGACCGAGACAGGCGACTCAAGAGAGAGAGAGACAAACTCCTGCAGAAGAAGAGAGAGCTCCACTCCATGCTGTTCGGAGGTCTTTTTGCTTATACGTTTTTTTTATTATCATTTTATTTTAAGAGTTTTTAAGTACAACAGAACAAACAAACGACATTGTCTCAGAGAACATGCAAGCTCCACACAGAAACGCCAACTGACCCAGCCGAGGCTCGAACCAGCGACCTTCTTGCTGTTAGGCGACAGCACTACCTACTGCTCCACTGCGTCGCCTTTGTTTTAAAACATTGTTATTTAACAACTAACAAATAACTTTGTTATTTAACATTGCGGCAATATATTATTGTTCTCTACAAAGTTTCCATCAATAACTCTCTGATTGGGGCTTTTTAAAACATTAAATGCATTACAATAAATGGGATAAGCTCATCCAAGTTCACATTTCCTGCTCATTCATTAGAATCATTATTCCAAGAAACCCACAATTTGGCACTACAGCCATTCAAAGGGCTATTTCAAGATGCACATATAGTTACTAAATACTGCAGCACATCCTGAAATAGTACCGAATAAACCTGCTGTTGATCTTTGTGTGCAGTGCTTTTTACATGTCTCATGTTGCCATGTATTACTATTTGCTTTATACAGTACAAATATTTACTTCATATGTCCATGCATGGATGTAAACTTCTCTCTTTCTTTTCTTTTTTTTTTTAGCTGATTTGCCGTCTGATCATCCGCTTCAGCCATTTTTGGATTACTACACACAGGCTGAGCGCTCCCTTCCAGCACTTATTGAAATCAGGTCTATTTTCAAATCTCTAAAAATAACCTCATGTGTAAATGTCTTAAAGGGGCAGTTCTCCCTAAAATAAACATTCTGTCGTTTACTCATCCTCCACTTATTTTAAACCTGTTTGAGTTTCTTTCTTGTGTTAAACACAAAGTAAGATATTCTGAAAAATGCTTGAAAAATACAGCCATTGACATATATAGTATTTTTTTTTAGTTTCTGCTATGGATGTCAACAGCTATGTTTCCATCCGCCAATTTTTATGGGAATTTTGTAATATCGCATTTAATAAAAAGGTTTAATGGAAACACCAAGATGCGCATAAATTTAGAAAATGCACATAAAATACAAATGAGTCGGATAAACATTTTATCCAATAAGAAAAATGCTCGTAAACTGCAATGGAAGCTCATTCACCAAATAAATTCCAGCATGCACATCAAGAAAACCATGTGTTTTTGTTTTAACAAATTCAATTCAGTTCAATTCATCTTCATTTCTTTAGCGCATTTACAATGTAGATTGTGTCCAAGCAGCTTAAAATAGAAGTTTCAGTAAATTTAAACCGTGTCAGTCCAGTGGACCTGCAATTAGAGGCATACAAAGTTAGTATTAGCTCTACTGTAAAAGATCTGGGTGTTATATTAGACAGCAACTTAACTTTTGAAAATCATATCTCCCATGTCACAAAAACCGCCTTCATTCATCTGAGAAATATTGATAAGTTACGAAGATGCAGAAAAGCTAGTTCATGTTATTATTATGCAGTTATTACTGTAATGCTCTGTATTTCTATATTTAGAAAAAACACATAAAAAAACTCAAATGAGTAAGATAAACATTATTCCAAATAAGAAAAATGCTTGTTAAATGCAATGGAAACACATTTGGTGTACAACAACAGTGCAAAATACAGACAGTGCAAAATACAACACCATTCAACAACATATTCCCAAAAAAACAAGACAATGTACAATTGGCAATGTTGACAGCAATACGTAAAGGACAATGAATAGGTGTACACATAGTTGTAGGCAGTAATGTTTTAGGTATGGGTTGGTCTAAGTGCAGTCCATGCTACATCTCGATGTGTTCATCAGCCTAATAATCTGTGGGAAGAAACTTTCCTTCAGTCAGCTGGGCGTGACCGGAACCGTCTGCCTGAGGGTAGCAGAGAGAAAAGTCTATGGCTTGGGTGGCTGGAGTCGCTGATGGTTCTCTTGGCTTTCCTCATGCACCGCCTGGTGTAGATGTCCTGGAGGGAGGGAAGCTCACCTCCTACTACGCGTCCAGCAGTACGCACGATCCTATGTAGACCTTTGCGATTGGTGCTGGTGCTGTTTCCGTACCAGGTGGTGATGCAGCCAGTCAGGATGCTCTCCACAGTGCAGGTGTAGAACGAGCGGAGGATGTGAGGGCTCATTCCAAACCTCCTGAGACGCCTGAGGAAGAAGAGACGTTGTTGTGCCTTCCTCAGCACTGTGTCTGTGTGGGCAGTCCATGTCAGATCCTCAGCGATGTGTACTCCAAGAAACTTGAAAGTGCTGACTCTCTCCACTGGTGTCCCGTTGATGGTGATGGGAGTGTGTTCTTTCTTCTCTCTCCTGAAATCCACCACCAGCTCCTTGGTTTTGCTGATGTTGAGTGAGAGGTGGTTTTCCTGACACCACTGCGTCAGAGCGTGCACCTCCTCTCTGTAGGCCGTCTCATCATTATCGGCCCACCACCGTTGTGTCATCAGCAAATTTAACGATGACATTGGAGCTGTGTTTGGATGTACAGTCATGTGTGCACTGGGAGTACAGGAGTGGGCTGAGAACACAGCCCTGTGGAGCACCAGTGTTGAGGATCAGTGTGGATGAGGTGATGTTGTTCATTCTGACCACCTGGCGTCTGCTTGACAGGAAGTCCAGGATCCAGTTGCACAGAGAGCTGTGTAGGCCCAGAGCCTGGAGCTTCACCACCAGCTTGGCAGGCACTATGGTGTTGAATGCTGAGCTGTAGTCCACAAACAGCATTCTCACATATGTGTTTTTGTTTTCCAGGTGAGACAGAGCAGTGTGCAAGGTGAAAGCAATAGCATCATCGGTGGAGCGGTTGTTTCTGTATGCAAATTGCAGAGGGTCAGTGTTAGCGGGCAGTACAGAGCAGATGTGGTTTTTAATCAGCTTCTCAAAGCACTTGCTGAAGATGGGTGTCCATGCAACAGGCCGCCAGTCATTCAAGCATGTGGTTTTAGCTGATTTCGGTATTGGCACAATAGTAGCTGTCTTAAAGCATGTGGGAACCACAGACTGAGAGAGCGAGAGGTTAAGAGGTCTGTGAAAACCCCCGCTAGCTGGTCGTCCAGGGATGCCATCTGGGCCCATAGCTTTTCGGATGTTCACGCGACGGAAAGATCTCGTTACAGCATCTAATTGCAGCATGTGCAGGAATAAAGTCATGTGTTTTTGTTTTGACAGATCATGGGATTATTAAAATAGGTGCAATGGGATAGCATTATTGGACAAACTAGTGGACTGACCACATTGTAAAACATCTGAAATGTTGTTTTGGTGATTCTGGCATCCCTCAGCCAAAGTCTGTCATCAAAGTGGTTCAGTTTTATTACCAGCAGAACTGTCTTGAGCATCTGCACTCCCAAAGAGCGTCTTGCACCTCCAAAACCCACCGCATATTCAATGTGTTTCATCTTCTGAGGCGAAAGTAATTTAGTAAATTAGAAAAAAGGCCCAAGTTAATTTTTTAATATATATTTGCCGCCAATTTATCAGGAAGTGATCCCTTTATAGGCCACCGCATGTTCGTTTTGTTTCGTTCTACACTCAAAAAAACGACTTTTGCTGTTTGTTTAAACTACTTAATTAAAATGAGTTGAAATAACACAGTTCTTACGTTTGTTTTTTTGGGTGGGCAACTTAATTGTTACGTTCAATCCACTTAAATTTGTAAAAACAAGTAAGTTAACTTAATTTTTGTTCAGATAACATAAATTGTGCAGAATCCAGCATGTTTTACAGTGCAAGGCGAAAGTAAAATAATATATAAGAAAAAAGGCCCAAATTAAACTTTTTTTTTTTTTTTTTTTTTTTTTAATATAAATATGTTGCGCCAATTTATCAGGAAGTGACGCCTCCAAAAGCCTCCGCATGTTCATTTTGTTTCGTTCTACATTCAAAAAAGGACTTTTGCTGTTTGTTCGAACTACTTATTTAAAATAAGTCTTTTTTTTTAATGGTTTTTTGTTCAATCCACTTCAATTTGTAAAAACAACTAAGTTAACTTAATTGATTTGTGTTCAGATAACACATCATTCAGGTAACGATTTTGTTCTCTTTGACTCATTGGCGCATTTATTCACAAATGTTTTGTGCATAAATCTAATTCACATCTTTGGATGGAAACAAACAACAACTAGTGGCTGCCTTTTTCCCCCAACATTCTTCAGAATATTTTGTTTTGTGGTCAACCGAAGAAAGAAATTCAGTAAATGGATCACTTTGAATCACTTTAACTCAAAGACTGTTATTTATCACATTTTCCCTGACAGGCGAGAGTGGGATCAGTTCCTGGTTTCAGTTGATCACCCAGATGGGACGTCAGTTCCTAATGGCTGGATTACACCTGAACCTCCAGCTGACGAAATATGGGCGACAGCGCTGGAGAAATGACACCTTTAAAAGCACAGATTGTTCAGTCATCTGAGTAGAAACCTGTAGTTGTGACTGGATTTCATGAAGTTTGGGTGAATCTCTCACAAACATTTGAGCCCAAAGCAAAGAGATTAGACTTTACACAGTGGGAATGTAACATTTAGGGTATTTCTTCACATGAGGATATTATTTTCAGGACAGTTATGTAATTGTTTTTTACAAATTCTGATTTTTATTCCCTTTTAGGTTTTTTCTGAAAATGCAATTTGTTTAAATGGTAATTCTCATTATTAAAATACAGTATTTTCATATAGATATGGAAATGTTTTTTAGTTTATTTCAGTCACCTTAAAGGGATAGTTCACCCCAAAATCAAAAGTGACTCACAATTTACTCTCCCTTAAGTGGTTTCAAACCTTTGAGATTACAGAAGGTCACTACCGAAGATATTTTGAACAATGGTGAAAATCTGTAACCATTGACTTCCATAGTAGGCAAAATAAATGTAGCCTTAGTCAGTGATTACTGGTTTACAGCATTTTCGGTCACACTGTATTTTGATGGTCCATTTGTTGAATTAAAGTTACATTGCATCTACATGCCAACTAATTCTCATTAGATTTTAAGTAGACTGTTAGGTTGGGGTTATGGTTAGTGTAAGTTGACATGTACTTGCAAAGTTTCTTATAGCCAGTTAAATGTCTGTTGAAGGAGCAGTATCAACAGATATTAAGCAGACAGTCTGCTAATACTGTAATAGACCATCAAAATCAAGTGTTACCACATTTTCCAATACAATATCTTTTGTGTTCAACAGAAGAAAAACTCAAACAGATTTATGGCACATAAAGGGTGAGTAAATGACAGAATTTTCAATTTTGAGTGAGCTATCCCTTTAAGAGAGCAGAATAACACTACTTTTATTTATAAACGCCGTTAACGCATGTACAGCTCTGTAAAGAATCAAAGAACCACTTGAAAATTCTTAGTTTCTCTGGATTTGCTTAGTAAAAGCAAAGAGTAAAATTTATCATTGCCATTTATCAAATTTCACCAAATACATTCTCAAAAGAGGCTTTTTTTAACTAGTTATCTTTGAGCTAGCTTACACATTGTACGTGTTAATCTTTAAGGTTAATAAATACTGGAAAAATATATATACAGCGCATCTGGAAAGTATTGATAGCGCTTCACTTTTTCCACATTTGTTTATGTTACAGCCTATTTCCAAAATGGATTAAATTCATTTATTTCCTCAAAATTCTACGCACAATACCCCATAATGACAATGTGAATAAAGAGTTTTTAAAGTTGTTGCAAATTTATAAAAAAAAAATAAATAAAAAACCTGAAAAATCACACGTACATCAGTATTCAGCCTTTGCCGTGAAGCTCTAAATTGAGCTCAGGTACATTCTGTTTCCACTGATCATTCTTGAGATGTTTCAGCAGCTTAATTAGAGTTCACCTGTGGTAAATTCAGTTGATTGGACATGATTTGAAAAGGCATACACCTGTCTATATAAGGTACCAAGCTTGACGGTGCATGTCAAAGCACAAACCAAGCATGAAGACAAAGGCATTGTCTGTAGACCTCCAAGACAGGATTGTCTCGAGGCACAAGGCTGGGGAAGGTTACAGAAAAATATCTGCTGCTCTGAAAGTTCCGGGGAAGAAGGGCCTTAGTCAGAGAGGTGATCAATAACCCGATGGTCACTCTGTCTGAGCTTCAGCGTTCTTCTGTGGAGAGAGGAGAACCTTACAGAGGGACAACCATCTGTGCAGCAATCCACCAATCAGGCCTGGATGGTAGAGTGGCCATACAGAAGCCACTCCTTAGTAAAGGGCACATAGCAGCCCACCTGGAGTTTGCCAAATTTCATCTGAAGGTCTCTCAGACCATAAGAAATAAAATTGGAAGACTGGAAAAACTGGAAGGCTAGTCAGGATAGAGGGAAAGATGAAAGATACAGAGACATCCTGAATGAAAACCTGCTTCAGAGTGCTCTTGACCTCAGACTGGGGCGACGGTTCATCTTTCAGCAGACCCAAAGCACACCCCCAAAATATCAATGGAGTGGCTTATCAACAACTCGGTGAATGTCCTTGAGTGGCCCAGCCAGAGCCCAGACCCAAATCCTATTGAACATCTCAGGAGAGATCTGAAAATGGTTGCACACCGTCACTTCCCATCCAACCTGATTGAGAGGTACTGCAAAGAGGAATGGGCAAAAATTCCCAAATGCAGGTGTGCCAAGCTTGTGGCATCATATTCAGAAAGACTTGAGGCTGTAATTGCTGCCAAAGGTGCATCAACAAAGTATTGAGCAAAGGCTGAGAATACTTATGTACATGTGATTTTCAGGTTTTTTATTTTTAGTAAATTTGCAGCAACTTCAAAAACTCTTTTTTCACATTGTCATTATGGAGTATTGTGTGGAGAATTTTGAGGAAATAAATGAATTGAATCCATTTTGGAATAAGGCTGTAACATAAAAAATAGTGAAGCGCTATCAATACTTTCCAGAAGCGCTGTATGTATGCATAGGACTTTTTATTCTAAAGTATCATCACATCGGTTATTGGCATTCACCCATTTATTTGCAGGACGATCTAGTATTATTAGTAGTCCTTCAAAACTCGTCACATGTTGACTAGTGTGAAAAAGACTCATTACATCACACTGTTTTTCTCTAATCTGCTTAACGCAGCTTGTGTTGTGTACAAATAAAAACACATCTTGGGTACGTTACCTGTGTGCAACACTTCACTTGTCCAAATAATGCTTAACTCCTCAATAAGCAAACAAAGTGAGTGTTTTGTAAGTATGTGTGTGCGTCATGTTGAGCAGGTGTGAGCGGCTCAGGTGAACAGCCAATGTCTGAGTGTGGTGTCAGTGGATTAGTGGAGCAGAGTTAACAGCAGACAAACACACACGCACACGTGTCTCAGAGTGAAGAAACAACAGACGCACGCCGGACACAAACACACAGGTCAGTAGATATTTACTCTTACTTTATTTTTACTCATTTACTGTAAGGTGTAAGTTAAGTTTGGTGTTTTAAAGCATTTTAAACCTGTTGACGTGTGTGTGTGTCTCTGTGTGTGTACAGCTATAAACTAAGAGACCACTTGTGAATTAAGAGACCACTTTGTGTGTGTGTGTGTGTGTATATATATATAATTCTCAGTTTTTGTTGATGCACAGGATCTTATTAGGACTATTTGTTGTATTCAGTAAAGGTCTGCTAATGTTTCTTTTCATTTCAAAGCAAAATATTGTCATGTACAGCATTTTTTTGTTTTTGTTTGTTGTGATTTGAAAATCAGGTTTATTTAAAATTAACTTTTTAATTCTTGTCTAAAATCAATATAAATCAATATAATTTAAAGGGATAGTTCACCAAAAAAATAGCATTGTGTTATCGTTTATGTTGAACACAAAAGAGGATATTTTGTAGAATGTTGTAAACTTGTAATGATTGACTTCCATAGTATTTGTTTTTCTCACTATGCAAGTCAGTGGTTACAGGTTTTCAAGTTTCTTCAAAATATCTACTTTGTTCTGTTGAGCACAAAAGAAGATATTTTGTAGAATGTTGTAAACCTGTAGCCATTGGCTTTCATAGTATTTGTTTTTCCTCCTATGTAAGTTAATGGTTACAGGTTTTCAGGTTTCTTTGAAATATCTTCTTTCTTTTGTTGAACACAAAAGAAGATATTTTGAAGAATGCTGAAAACCTGTAACCATTAACTTACATAGTATTTGTTTTTCCTACTATGCAAGTCAATGGTTACAGGTTTTCAGGTTTCCTCAAAATATCTTTTTTTCTTTTATTGAACACAAAAAAAGATATTTTGTAGAATGTTACAGGTTTTCAGCATTCTTTAAAATATCATCTTTTGTGTTCAACAAAAGAAAGAAGATGTTTTAAAGAAACCTGAAAACCTGTAACCATTGACTTGCATAGTAATGTTGTGAACCTGTAACCACTTCCATATTATTTGTTTTTAATACTATGCAAGTCAGTGGTTACAGGTTTTCAGGATTCTTCAAAATATCTTCTTTCTTTTGTTGAACACAAAAGAAGATATTTTGTAGAATGTTGTAAACCTGTAGCCATTGGCTTCCATAGTATTTGTTTTTCTTACTATTTAAGTCAATGGTTACAGGTTTTCAGGTTTCTTCAAAATATCTTCTTTTGTTGAACACAAAAGAAGATATTTTGTAAAATGTTGTAAACCTGTAACCACTTCCATAGTATTTGTTTTTCCTACTATGTAAGTCAATGGTTACAGGTTTTCAGGTTTTTCCAAAATATATTCTTTTGTTAAACACAAAAGAAGATATTTTATAGAATGTTGTAAGCCTGTAGCCATTGGCTTGCATAGTATTTGTTTTTCCTACTATGCAAGTCAGTGGTTACAGGTTTTCAGGTTTCTTTAAAATATCTTCTTTCTTTTGTTGAACACAAAGGAAGATATTTTGTAGAATGTTGTAAACCTGTAACCATTGACTTCCATAGCATTTGTTTTTCTTACTATTTAAGTCAATGGTTACAGGTTTTCACTTTCAAAATGCTTTCTTTTGTGTTCAGCAGAAATAAAATAAACTTATAAATGTTTTAGAATCACTTGAGGGTGAGTAAATAGTGAGTAAATTTCTTTTTAATGCAAAAAAATAACAAATGAATAAAAATGCTCATATTTACAACATTTCATTTAAACAGAGGTGAAGCTCCAGCAGAAATTTGCAGAATAAAACATACATTTTGCTCAAAAAACTTAACTATAAACTGAGAATTTTCATTTGGTCCATTTTTTTTTTGCACATTATTTTACTGTAAAAAATATCTGATAATTAACAGTTTCCATATTTTGTAATTCACAAGTGTTTATTTTATGGTTGTGAATTGCATTTTGGGATGTTGATATCTGCTCTCTCGACTTTTAATGTTGAAAATTCAACTTTACAGTTTAACAAAGTGACTTCTATTGACATTTTAGTAGTTTTATAAATAATATAATGTGTAAAAAATAATATATAGAGAAATAAATCTGTAAATGTACTGGCGGTTTATTACAAGGTTTTAGTTCTGTAATATACAACACCAACCGAGACAATATATCACTGAAAACTATTAAAAATAATAACATTGATTGTTCATGAATTCAATTATAAATTAGTTTATCTTACACCCTTACGTCTGAAAAAGATTTACAGAAACTCCTCTGATATTTGTTTTAACTGTAAAAAAAAATGCAAAGGGTTGTTCCTTCACTGTTTCTGCTAGTGTGACAAAATCACCTTTTTTTGGAAGAAAATACATCCTTTTCTACAAGCACTCTTTAGGATAAAATTGAGTTTTTCTCTGGAATTTTGTGAAGTCGAGAATGTGTTGGACTCCCACACCAAGCGTTTGTTTTTAATCTTGGTTTATCCGACAAAGAAATGTATGCTTTAATTGTGGTCATCTTCTCAGATACCCTCCTTTAAAATGTGGTTGTCTCAAGTATGTACGCTATTTCCACTTGAGAAACTCACCCATGACATGCATCAAAAGTCCAAAAATTTTTGGCAGCTATAGACACCTTTTTGGCATTAATGATTTTTCCTGATTTTCTATTCTATGGTGCATATTTAGCTCCTAGCCTCACTGTATTATCCTGTTTATTTGTTTGTATATTTCCTATCATTTCCTACTGTATAGCTCAGGCTGTATTTAACTGTGCTGATGTATTAAAATAACCAACAATTATTAGAAAAATAAATAAAAATTAATGCATATCGCCAATAATAATAAAAAACAATCAAAAACTGTAAATAATTAAATCAGAATAAATAAATAAATAATAATAAAAGTCATTTTTTTTAAACTTTTCAAGGTTAAAAGTTGTTGGAAAAAACATCAAGGTCCCATAATGCAATTCAAAAGCATGAATAAACGGGGGAAAATTTTGAATCGCAAAATTCGGAAAACTGCTAATGTACGGATGTTTTTACAGTGTATTTCTACATGTATTTATGCATCATATCAGCATTATTCTGTTGTCTTAAGGTGATTAGAAAAAATAAATAAAAACTGAAAAGATGTTTAAAATTGATATTTAATTTATTTAATTAAGATTTTCTTACATTTTTAAAACCAATTATCATGTTTAACAATGACCGAATTCTCATTCTAGAAGTTTACTCCTTTTCCAAACCTGTAAGAGCTTCAAACTAACCCAAAAAGATGATATTCTGTTGGTATCGAAACAATTTATGGCCACCATTGACTTCCATGGTAGGGAAAAATACCATGAAAAGTCAATGGGGGCCATAAACTGGAAGTGGAAACCAGTGGTGACCAATCATTCTGGAGGTGAACCATATCAAAGTTTGGCTTTTTCTAGAATCATTCATTCATTTCCCTGCGGCTTAGTCCCTTATTTATCATGGGTCACCACAGTGGAATGAACCGCCAACTTATCCAGCATATGTTTTTACATAGCGGATGTCCTTCCAGCTGCATTCCCAGTACTGGGAAACACCCATACACTCTCACATTTACACACACACTCGTACACTACAGCCAATTTAGCTGATCCAATTCCCCTATAGTGCATTGGTTTGGACTGTGGGGGAAACCGGAGCACCCGGAAGAAACCCACGACAACAAGAGGGAAACATGCAAACTCCACACAGAAATGCCAACTGACCCAGTTGGGACTCGAACCAGCGGCCTTCTTGCTGTGAGGCGACAGTGCTAACCACTGAGCCACTGTGTCGCCCCCTTTTCTAGACTCAGCATGGCAATACAAGGCCAGATATTTCGTCTTGAAAGACCTCTCACAGGATCATTACTGATAGTATAGTCGCTCGCCCTCAATATTTTCAGCTCATGATTTAGGCAGAACTTACTGAACTTTCCATTGTTCTTTCCTGCACCAGAAGAAAAACATCTTAAGAGCTTATCAAGCATCTGGCTCTTAAGACTCGACTCGCATTGAAAACCTAAAACCATCTGGTGGAAAAGGTGCAGAGCAGCATATTAAGATCAGATCCGAGCGTCTGCCGCAGGCCATCACCAGCTATGAGGACTTCTCTTTACAATATAGACACACACTACCCTCCACTAATATTCACACCTTTGCTTAATAAAAAAGCAAAGGCCAGCCTATTGAAAGGGGTGCTGATATTTTCTCAGTTATTCGCCTCATTTTCTATTAGATTAACAGTGCTGCCAGGAAGTTACTGCAAAAATACAATGAAACTCTAACAGTGTGGCTCATGGGAATTCATAGGGATTTCAATAATTGTGCACCCAAACATTTAATGAAGTATTTATTTTTTTAAGGATTTTTTAATGAGAAATGCGCGAGCTCTTCCGGTGTGGTTTCTGGCAGGTGAGCAGATGCTGGAGCATGTGTGTGTGCTGACGCTGAGACCGCCTTAGTAATCTTTAATCCCTAATCCTCTAGTCTCCTTACTATTGTATAACAGGTAAACAAATATAGAGACGTTTATAGTGAATCGTGGAACATGCTGGCGTTTTCTGAGAAGCAATTTTGTAGTTTTTGCTATTATTGCTGTTATTGTTATTTATTATTATTATTACTAAATAATAAAGGTTTGTAATATTCAGTGGTGTAAAGTAACCAATTATAAATGCTCAAATTACTGTAATTGAATAGTTTTTCTCAGGAATTGTAATTTACTAAGCAGGGTTCAACGCTAAGGATTTTTTCTACTTGCCCTACCAAAATTTTCACTGGCCCCACTAAAAAAAAAAAAAAAAAAAAATTATAGCTATTTCTTAGCCACATACAGTATTTTAAATATTGTTTCAAAAGCCTAACACAATTGTAATACCTACCCTTTTTATTCAGCATAACATTCTTTTACCGGTCAAAAGTTTGGGGTCAGGGTCATGTTTTTTTAAGGATAATTATTCAGGTCATCAAGGCGGCATTTATTAAATGTTTAACATTTAAATTGTTAAATATTAATTAAATTTTTTAATAACTGCTTTCTTATTGTATGTAGTTTCAAATAAAATTATTACTCCAGACATGATTGCTTTTATTACTATTACCATTAATAATAATCATAATAATAATAAAAACAATAATAATTAATATTAGAGTGATTTCTGAAGGATCATGTGACTCTGAAGACTGGAGTAATGAAGCTGAAAATTCGTCTTTAAAATCACTGGAATAAATGATTCAATTAAATTATAAACTACTTTTGAACAGTTATTTTATAGTGCAATAACATTTCACAATTTTACAATGTGTGCTTTATTTATGATGAAATAAATGCAGCCTTGGTGAGGAGGAGAAGCTTATTTTAAAATATTTAACAATCATACTTACCCCAAACTTTTGAGCAGTTGTGTATATATTTTATAAGTGAAAATATGCACTTTAATTTTGACACCCACAGACATAAATAAATATCAGAGAGGTCAGACTTTCTCATACAGAGCCTCATTTCACTTGTCAAGTTTTGTAAAAATCTATTGAATTAATCTATTAAAGAAACGTTGGCTAGAATTCTGCATTATAGGCTTAAATTATATAGATAAATAAATAGATGAACCGATCATCAGATCATGCATTAGATCATGAAGCAGATCAATGTTGATCTTTCTTTCGAGCTGTCAGTGCAGAAATGAACAAAACAACAGGCCTAATATAACATATTATAAGATTAAAATATGGAAAGATTATCAGTTGGTAACTTCGTTCAATCTTCCTAACTGATAAACAGCTCTCGTTAATATTTCAGCATGCTTTCAATTTCGCATTAGACACGAAACGCACATTTACCGGTAGGAATGACATCCCGCCCTGCTCATCATTCGTATATATGGCTATTACACAATCATAATACACTGTGGTATAGCCTGGGTACTTAGTTCGTTGGATTGTTTTGTTGTCAGAGACCACCTCATTCTGTACACTGGCCCCGAGCGTCTCTCATGCTGGCCCCGGGCCATCGGACAGTCCTTATTGTCGAGCCCTGCTAAGTAGTTTTAAATATGTGTACTTTTACTTTCCCTTGAGTACATTTTTAGTGCAGTATCAGTACTTTTACTCCACTATTTTCCTTTAACCTGCAGTCACTACTTTATTTTTTCTTGTCTGTGGGGATTAGAAAATTCAGTCCTGTGATTCCTGTCCAATCAAATCAGATATAGAAGAGGTAAATTGCATCGTAATGAACTACCTCAAGACATGGGCGATTTTTAATTGCAGCAGACCGTTTGGAAGCATTAAAAGTGTGCAAGAAAACGTCCAAAATCTTACATGCTTTGACCCAGAGACAAAAAAAATAACGGATGTTTACTGTGTGAAGACCGAAAGGGCCTTAAACACCAAGCAGGCACAAGACGTCAACATGATGTCAGATTGACGTTGTACCCCAACGTCGTGTGGACGTTGCATTTTGTTTGGAAATAAAAATGCAGGTTGATGTCAGAACTCAACGTCAGGCCGATGTCAATGTAAACATCATTTGACGTCGTTATTGGACATCAAAATAACATTATCCTTAGATGCTGGCTAGACGTTGAATTTTGGTCACCCGACATCACAATCTAAGTCTAACCTAATATTAATGTCGTATGACTAGGACCACACAAAATCTGTGCGCGCAGATTTCCGCAGATTTTTAGCCCATCATTGAGTCTATGTATTTACTTGTGTAAATTCATATTTATTCAGTTTTTAAATGAATTTCACTAATATTATTGTTATATAATAATAGTAATATTAAAATGTTCATATGATTTATTTACGATACAGTTTGTAATGTAATATTTTCTGTCTTTTAGTAGATATATTATATAGAAGACTTTTGTTGCTTTGTTTACCAAATAAGTGGATCTAA
Source organism: Danio kyathit (assembly GCA_903798195.1). Taxonomy (NCBI): domain Eukaryota; kingdom Metazoa; phylum Chordata; class Actinopteri; order Cypriniformes; family Danionidae; genus Danio; species Danio kyathit. Next base: position 16,534,440 of record LR812525.1, read on the forward strand.
TTGGATTTGCATTGTAAACATAAATAAAAGTAAAAAATATAATATTTCTTATTTCATAAATTAAGTTTTTAGTTACAATACTCCTAAAATCATTCCACATAAATCCGCAGATTTGCTACAAAATTCTTATGACTTTGTGTGCCTGCTGGGCAATAACTAGATGCACTACTACAGAATGTTACGTTTACACACACCCTTAATTTACATGTAAATGCATCCGCTTTTTACAGCGTAATACTCACTACTCGCTACTCTTGAGTACTTTTAAAAGAGCTACTTTTTACTCATACTTTAAGTAATATTTACAACAGATACTTTTACTCTACTTGCGCTACATTTTTAGGCAAGTAATGGTACTTTTAATTGAGTATGATTTTTTTGTACTCTTTCCACCACTGGTAATAAGCTTGTTAATGTTATCATTTTAATATCATTGAATGAAGTCATTCACTGTAAAAAATGCTGGGTTCCACACAATCAATTTGTGTTAGGACAACATGAAGGAATTAACTTTATTAGTTTTTACAAATTTAAGTGGATTGAACATAAAACAATTAAGTTGTCGCTTAAACTCATTTTAAACTCAGCTCATTTTAAATAAGTAGTTTGAACAAACAGCAATTCACTGAAAAAAATGCTGGGTTCCACATAATTACTTCACATTGTCCCAACATAAATCAATTAAGTTGACTTAATAGTTTTTACAAATTTAAGTTAATTGAACATAACAATTAAGTTGTCCCTCAAAAAACAAAAAAGAATTGTGTTGTTTCAACTCAATTTAAATAAGTAGTTATTTTTTGAGTGTTTATAATATCTAATGCAGTATTTATTGGATAAAAAAAAACAATATAACCCAAATTTTGACCCTAATACCCTAACAATTTCAATTAACAAGTAATAAAATAACACATTTTATTTCAATTCTAAAATAAGAATTATATTTAATGTAATCAAATTTGCCGTACAATATGCACTATATATGCTGACTTTGTGCCATTATTTACATTATTACTTACTGTTAGATGGTTGTTATTATATATATATTATTATTTTATTTATTTTTTTAATATATTTTTTTATATATATATATTTTATTGAAATGTGTAACACCATTTTCAGTGAGCACAGAAATAAGAAATGGTGTGATTTCTTGAGAGATCGTGTGACAGTGAAGATGCTGAGAATTCTGCAGCTTATCGCAGGAATAAATTGCGTTTTAGAAATATGTACAAATTGAAAACTTTTAAATGTTTTTTTTTGTGAGTCTGATTTGCTGTGTGTATACACACTAAAAAATATCCATAAATTAACAGTTTTCCATATTTTGTGATTTGCATTTTTATTTATTTATTTTTATTTCCCCAATGCTTTTGAATTGCATTATGACACCTTGATTTTTCTTCCAACAATTTTTAACCCTAAAGTTTGAAAGAGTGACTTTTATTAGCATTTGTAATAGTTTAAAGTGATATATTGTCTGGGTTGGTGTTGTGTATAACTGTACAAAAACTCTGTAATAAGCTGCCAGTGCATTTTACAGATTCATTTCTCGGTATATTATTTCTTACACATCATATTATTTGAAACTACTGAAATGCCAATAAAAGTCACTTTGTTAAACTGTAGAGTTGAATTTTCCACATTAAAAGTCAACAGAGCAGAGATCAACAAACCATAATGCAATTCACAACCATAAAATAAACACTTGTGAATCGCAAAATACAGAAACCGTGTAAAAAATCATTACGAAATCACAACTATTCCTAAATGTTTCCTGTCGTTGTGGGATGTGAAGGATGGATTTGTTGGTTTTGCATTCAGTTGATCCTTTATTTGCCACTTCTGCTTTCAGATAAGGTTGAAATGTCCTGTCTGGATGAGGTTTCCTTCAAGATCCCTCTGGGCTTTCTTGAAGATGCAAAGGAAGAGGTTGAGCTCATTTCCGCTCCAGAAATCCCTCTTCCAGACTACTTGAAGATCCTGCAGGAAACTGAGGTCTGTGCTTCCTCTCTCTCAACTGCATGTGTCATCTGATGCCTTCAAAATAACACCTAACGCACATGCATGGATATATATATATATCCCGGGGTTGGACAAAGTAATTGAAACACCTGGTTTTAGACCACAATAATTCATTAGTATGCTTCACTCTGGGTGTAGAACGGTCTTCTTTGGGGCTTCTCCACACCGTAACTCTCCCTGATGTGGTAAAACCAGTGAAGGTGGACTCATCAGAGAACAATACATGTTTTACATTGTCCACAGCCCAATAGTTTCACTGCTGGCACCGACGTTTGGCATTGGCACGAGTGACCAAAGGTTTGGCTATAAGGTGGTCGAATTTAGCCATGAAACACAACAACATCCAACACAGAATTGACCAGTGTTGAGGATGCACTTACACTATGCTATCTGAACCATGCACAGGTGCGTTTCCCAGATCGTTTGACAAGTGCAAGTGCTCAGAATCGGGCCCAGGCGTGGTTCAGTTGGCGTGGTGTGCTAGAGCGAGGTTCAGCTTTGGCTCTGTACGCATGTAGTGTGAGTGCAAAGTGCGCCTGAGCCCGAAACTGAAGACGGGACGTGACTTTTAAGGGACTGCTTTATATGGATTTATTAATCATTCTTATTTTTCAATAGACACAAACTGTCATAGTTTATTAAAGACGCAAACCCCTCACTGCACGTCAGCTGCACCTTCAGCAAACCTTCTAATACCTGCAGCACGAGGACTTTGATAATTTATAAGCTTCAGAAGTGGCTGATCTGTTCAGCAAAATATTTGACTGTGTCACTGCATCCCAAATGACTTAAAGGTGCAGTATGTAAGTTTGACACCCAGTGGTTGAACTAGGTATTGCACTTCTGGATCATAATAAAAGTATGCTGGGATGCCAGATTGTGTACAGGAGCGAGTGATTTAAACTGTGTTCTAAATAAAAGCAACGACATGTTTTCCATATTAAAAGGAGTTTTTGCCCTAACCAACACCTCGAATTGATATATTAGAAATGGCTTCTATTTCTCACAGCTGAACAACAGAAACCTATGACAGCTAGATCACCTCAGGTAAGCCTTGTGTGCTTTATTCTGTGCTAAATGCTAACAATGCGAGTTTGAATGCATTTTACATGGCATTTGTTGCCATATACTGAAAGCAGAAAGTTCACCTCAGATCTGGAAAATACAATAAACCGTCTGAAATTGAACTTTAGAACTAAACACATATGAGTGATTCAGCATCTACATTGATGTTAAAGTGGGTTAACATGTATTAAATAGATTCTAAACCTTAACGTTTGGTGAGCGAGTGCATATTCTGTGCTTCTGAAAGGCTGTATTTACATTTCTGCCGTGTTTCGTCTGGTGCAAACAGCCAAATAGCTGATCACTGCCTCTCTCGTCACAGCGTGTTGTTAGGACACGCGGTTACAATGTAACCTGCTCACCTAATGCTTACGTTCGTAATATTTATGTAATTTGCTAATTAATAACCTCATGTGGAACTGCATCTGTCTCCCATACTGTTCTTTTTGGTCACGGACGCACGCTTTCAGAGTCTTTCTGAATGAATGAATAAAATACGCTGTTTTCCAACAAGGCAACCCAGGGTGCTGAAATATAATTGGCTAAACTGGCATCGTACATATGAAATTTATCTAAACAAAGACAGCGTTCCGGCACGGAAAACCCATTTTCAAAGCAGAATATCTGACTTCAGCATTGTTTTTCAGTTAAACAAGCATGTTCACTTGGGATGTTTCTTAAATATCTGCCCACATATTATGGTATTTTTATGCTTTAGAAGAGTCAAAAACTTACATACAGCACCTTTAAACGATATAACTAAAGCAATCTCCACTGTGCTGATCGAGAGCACTTCTCTTCCTGTTAAACTGAACAGTCGCATCATCGATGATGTAAGTGTGCTTGGGTTCGGAAGATAAAATGCAGTGTGAGTGCAGGCCATCGCGGAGGGCGGACAATCGCACTTTGACACGGTTCAAGGCAGCTGTACCTAGCTGTACCCCTATATATATATATGTGTGTGTGTGTGTGTGTGTGTGTGTGTGTGTGTGTGTGTAATCTACAAGGCTAGCTGATCTGTTGACCAGTCTGTCAGTTGACTTCATACTTTCTGATTCGTTGACTTCTGAGATTTAAGTAACTTTGAGCATTTTTTTGCTTGCATTTATTCAGTGGCGGCTGGTCAATAGAGGGCGTCTAATAGAGTTAGACCTCTTTAATATGTTTATGTTTATTATCACAAATATTAACAAAATAAACTGATTTAATTACAACATTCAAACATTTATTGTAGTCATACTAACATTTATTGAAAAAAAAAATGTAAGAACAATATTTTTTCAAATGTGTGCGGGGCGCCGGACTAATGAGTGTCTATGTAGGTACACGAACTTTGCAATGCACGTAATATGACGATAAGCTCTAATTGGCCTGTTTTAAATTGTCTTTGGGGTGCAGCACTCTGCGTCCCGAACCCTCCCATTTTTGTTGTTAGAACGAATCATATTTGTTTTTATATGATTGGCCTTATGTGATTGGACCATTCTCACCAAAGAGCTTAGAATGCAATTTCTCGAGATGAAGGAAAATTCTGTTGTATCTTTGCAAAAATATCCATTCACAAGGCGTTTGGATGAAGAAAAAAAAAAATCAAGGAGCTTGGACCAGATCGACCTTCCTTGCAAATTCACCAGTAGTCAAGTATTGGCGAGCGCGCGTATATTCGGGGCTTTTCCAGCACTTGTCATGACAAACGGAGTTGGCTGGCAGGTTGTGATGTAAGTCATGCCTTTTACTATTTCCGTGTTTGCTGTTTCAAACAGCATGACGCAAGAGAGGCTGAATGCATTGGCCATGCTGTCAATAGAGAAGAGACTGGTGACTGAGATGACTGACGTTAACCAAAAGGTTATTGAGAAATTTTCAAGCCAGAAAAAAAGGAGAGCAAAATTAATTTTCAAGTAGTGCTACTGGCCAGTCATTAGGCAACATTTGTTTGTGTGTGTGTGTGTGTGTGTTAACTGATTATCTGGATTACTTCATTACTGATAATAAACCCAAATTGAACTAAAATGAGCTGATTTGTGATGCATTTATTGTATGCTTTAGTCATATTTTAGTTTTTTGATGCATCACCTGAAAAATGGCTTTTACACTCTTACTTTACCAACAGTTAAATTTTTTTTCTGGTGTTTGCCCCCCCCCCCCCCCCCCCCACATTTTTTTACCACCAGCCGCCACTACAATTATTTAAATAAAAAATACAGCAAAACCACCCTTGTGAGAAAC
>LR812525.1:16544758-16589758 GCA_903798195.1 Danio kyathit
AAAAAAGCTAGCAACATTCTAGCAGCATGGTAGAATATGTTAGAAATATCCTAAATAATGCTAGCAACATGTAAACCATATTAGTGATACGTTAACCACGCTATAAATTAGCTAGCAACATACTAGCAGCAAGTTATAGGCTATGTATTAGATACATCCTAAATAATGCTATAGCAACATGTAAACCATATTAGTGATACGCATGTGTGACACTCTGAATGATTAGTCACATGTAAATATATGCATATGTATATTTATTCCTTAATTAAATATAATAATTATTGTATATATTGTTACATCTAATGTTGTATTTATTTGAATTACCTTGAGTGGAGAAAATGAGTGGGACAGTTTGTTGTCTGAGGTTGCTAGGGTAACGATGAGCGACTCGACTGTGAAGAGCAACGAAACTTTGACTCTCTCATATTTCTATCTTTTAGGTGGGTAAATTCTGTCATAATGTCATTGAAATGTGAAGAATACATGTTATTTAAGTGTCTTAACTAGTTTACTGAGGGTAACGTGCAGTAAAATAGTTACTTTGTAGCGAAGATTGTATCTTTTTGCTGACAATGTATCAAAACAGCCGCCAGCGGCCGATGTGTTAATTGGTAACTGCAAAGTTTATAAAAAGAGCTCCACCTCGCTTACGTTCGATGTAGAGGTTATATTTTTGTACTGAGGTTGTTAAAAAGAGTATTAATAACTATTTTATTTGTGTAAATGTACTTTTAACCAAAGATGACAGTTAAACTCAATGACTGTAACGGATTTGTTTACATTTGTATTTCTCAGAGCTAGTCCATATATACAGAGCAGATATGATACTGTGCTAGAGATATTTAATGCTTATAGTAAGTGTAGTTATCGTATAGAACTAAGTAATAACCTGTATGTGAATAATATGTTTATGAATGAGCTATATATATATATATATATATATATATATATATATATATATATATATATATATATATATATATATATATATATTTATATATATATATATATATATACATATAATGCATATTTATTGAGACAAGACAAGGGTTTGTTGGGTATAATACACTGTTTAATTATGTTGTATAGTCGGTTTTAAGTATTACTGCGTAGAAATATTTATGAAATTATAGTATCCCTGCTGAAAAATCCAGCTTAAACCAGCCTAAGCTGGTTGGCTGGTTTTAGCTGGTTGACCAGCCTGGTTTTAGAGGGGTTTTGGCCATTTCCAGGCTGGTTTCCAGCCATTTCCAGCCTGGTCTTAGCTGGTCAGGCTGGAAGTTGACAAGCTAAAACCAGCTTGACCAGCCAAAACCAGCTATGTCCAGCTTAAACCAGGCTGGTCAAGCTGGTTTTAGCTGGTTTAAGCTGGCCATTTTCCAGCCTGACCAGCTAAGACCAGGCTGGAAATGGCTGGACACCAGCCTGGAAATGGCCAAAACCCCTCTAAAACCAGGCTGGTCGACCAGCTAAAACCAGCCAACCAGCTTAGGCTGGTTTAAGCTGGATTTTTCAGCAGGGATATTGTGATCAAATGTCTGTAATAAACATTACGAGAGCGACTCGACTGTGAAGAGCAACGAAACTTTGACTCTCTCATATTTCTATCTTTTAGAAATTTAAACTACAGCACCGTCAGCTCAACGCTGGGCGTGCTACAGATGCAAGAGACGATGGCTGTTTCTCAATTCCAAGAACGCAGAGAATGGACTTGCGTTCTTGTGGAGACCGGTCTTGCCAGCTGACCTCTGAAGAACGATCTCGGGAGACACAATATAACTAAAACAGATTTTAATACGAATTTCAGCAAATAAACACTCTTAATGTGTTTATTCCTTTATTAAGATGTCTATGGTAACGTTTATATTCACCATTTCATTTAGGGAAACTCCTGAGATAAACAAGGTGTATCTCTGAACTTTAATAATAAGTCTATATAAAATGCTGCCCTTCCCACTTCCAGTCGCAATGACTTCTGGGACTTCTAGAGCAAGTTCTGTGCTCAAGTCTGCATCGGTGCATCCTCGATATCAAGAACACATCCGGGAAGTTTCACTCGTCCTCTGTTCTTGCGGTCTTGAGTATTGGAACTGAACTTTGGCAGCTGATGATGACGTTACACGAGAACACGAGGACGCAAGACCGACACAGAAAGCATATTGAGAAACAGCCCATCTGTTATAAAAACCCAAGGTTGTTTCTTCGTACTCTCAGATGTTTTATCAAACTAGTTTAAAACTGGTATAAACAGCATTCAGACTGCTATATTCTTACTACACAAAGTCTACATAACAAGGAAAACCGCTTTAAACTGAATATACACATAATAACAATAATATCAAAATCACTTTAGACCAGGGGTCACCAAACTTGTTACTGGAGGTCCGGTGTCCTGCAGATTTCAACACACCTGAACAAGCTAATCAAGGTCTTACTAGGTATACTTGAAACACCTAGACAGGTGTGTTGAGGCAAGTTGGAGCTAAACCCTGCAGGGCACCGGACCTCCAGGAACGAGATTGGTGACCCCTGCCTTAGATGGTGTTAACACATAATTATACAAAGAGGAAAACAGTTGTTTTCAATCATCCAGCCCTTCAGTTCCACTCGAGGACCACTCTGACCTAGTTTGGTGGCTCCTGAAAATAGGGTCAAAATAGACAGACAAAAAGACAGGCAAATGCACTGAACATTCTTATATTATATTAAGCAATGTGTTAACTTTATTCATTAGTCAAAATCATCTCAAAGTTAAATACTTGTTCAAATAATCATATTATTTAAAATGAGACAAAAGGATAAATGTGGATCCATGCTGGGATGGATTGGAAGGCAGAAATGTGAATCCATCAACAGATAGACAGACAGACAGACTCTCCCAGTTGGTAGAGTTTTGATGTTGACAATGACAAGTTCAGAGAAGCATTGGTCTAGATGATGTTTGAGGTTGATGTAAAGATGTCTGTCCTGTGTTTTGATCTTTCAGTATGTGTTCAGCCTGGAGAACTGGGTGCTCACGGGTTTGCAGGGCGGCTACTCCACCCTCACCCCCCGCCCTTCATGCGAGCTGACGGCGACCTGTCCTCCATACTGGATGATGTTCAGCAGCCCTCAGGAGAGCCGCTTGGCCAGCCGCTGGAGCAGTGACTTCTGGGAGCCAAACCCACGTCCACGCAGTCGCAGCTTAAACGCGGCCCACTACCGTAACATGAACACCAGAGTCAAATTCACCATTTCTGACTCTGAGGATGAAGAGTTTGCCGAAGAGGATGGAGGTGCTGAGGGTGAAGCACAGCCCAAACGGAAAGACTTGGCTTTGGAGAGACAAGGACCGGAGTTGAAAGACTTGCGCACTTGTAGATCACCAAACTTTCTCAGCCTGCCTTCACCTTGCAGCCTCTCCGCACAGAACGTCCGACCCTCATCCCTCTGCAGGCTTAATTCTCCTCGAAGACACTTCCAGAGGAGCACATCTGAACATGGTAACGCCTCTCCTGCAGCTTCAGCCAATCAACTGCAGTCTGAATGCATAAACAATCACACTCCAAAGGTGAGATCTCTTTAAAGTATGCCTGACATCAACATTTTACAGTGTTTATTTTGCCAGCGCACATTGTTAGATATGAGCCTGGCTCACATTGTTATTTATTTATTTAGTTTTTTTTTTAAGGTCCCATGAATTAGTTTGCAAGGTCCCAAGGTTAGTTTTAAGGATGTCTATAAGCTAGTGTGCTCCAGAATAGGGACGAAATCCGTGGTTATTAAAATATAAAACTGATATAAACATTCAAAGCTTGCAGTTTGTCACTTCTGCCTAAATGGGTCAACGATTTTTTTAACGTCACCTCATATTTCAGTTTCTCATCAAATCTTCTGCCCACAAATGCTCTCTAGTATCTGACGTGCCCCACCCCCTTCAAGACGCTTCTCATTTGCTTTTTAATTTGATGCGCTTGAGCTCAACCACTCTTACTGGCAGAGCTATGATAAAAATGAAATTTTGATTGAATGATTTGTTGTTTTTTTAAAGGGGAGGAGCTACTCTGTCTCGCCCGCTCTTTATTTTTCAGTTAAGATTACGTCAAACATTTAATAAAAAAAGACCTAAATATAAAATATCAAAACTAAAAATATAAAAAATATCAGGGCCCCATTTCAGAAAGGAAGTTAAGTGAAAACTCAGAGTATGTTAACTCTGAAATGAGAGAAACTCTGGGTTTTCCATTTCAAAATGGCAGGTTTGTCGAACACGAGAAGCAGGGTAAGTCAAGCCTGTTTCTAAAAGAGAGGTAACTTTAACTCAGAGTCAGTTACCGTGGTAACACTCTGTGAACCTAACCTGGTCAGGAGCAGGTTTTATTCTCTAAACTCTGAGTTTCTGTCGGTCTCCTCCCCTTTTTTTAAACGATGAATCGCTATTTCTTGCCTTGTGTTTCCATATGCATTTTGGAGATGCGCATAAAAAAACGATTGATGGAAACGCCAAGATGTGCATAACTTTTGAAAATAGACATAAAAAATGTATGCGCATAACTGAGTAGGATAAACTTTTATTCGATAAGATCAGGGGCGCCTCCAAGGGGTGCCACGGCCACCCCTGGGTAAACTCTGGCCACCCCTGTGGCCACCCCAATATGATTTTGCTGTTGACATTATTAATTTAAATGTACTTATGTAAATTCCCAATATTTCAATAAATAAAATGCAGCCACTAAATTATTGTTGGTGCCACTGACGTAGCTGATTCACTGCTCTCCACCTCAGCGCTGGTTCAACGTTGGTGAAAGCAAACTGACGCATGCGCGCAGAAAACCATTCCCGTGCGTCTCATGCACTCCTGTGAGAATCCCGGTTGTTTGCATGCATTCCGATAAAATACGCGCCGCTCGTGCGCCGTGAAACAGGAGTAACAGCCTTTTGTGCAGAGGTGTCGGCACGCATCAAGTTTTGCAAGTCGACTAAACTAAAGTTTATATAATATGATGGTAACTTTCACTAAGCATGGCTTTAAAGCAGAAAGGAGGGATAAAGAGTCAGGGAGGTAAGACTTCATTACATTATGTTGTGTATTGGATGGTTCGCCCATGGTGTCATTTAAACTAGAACCACCACTGCCCTCCCCGATCGTCGTTGACAGCACACACCTTCAATAGACAGCAATGGCAATATAATATTTACCTTAAGGTACATCAATAGAAGAAGCTGCATTAATAATATTGTGGCTCAAAAAGGAATATGAATAAATTATATTATTAGGGTCTGTATAATGAATGTGTGTGTAGTAATGCCTTTTGTTCAGTTTGTTCATTTGTTTGTTTTATTAATTAATTCATGAATCTTCATGAATTTTAGACTTGGCATATACCATATTCTGTGCAATAAATGTATGTAAAAAAATAACTAAAAAGTTATATATATATATATATATATATATATGAAAAGTGTTTTTAAACTAAATATTGATTTTTATTTGATTTGCACATGTACTTGCTGAATTATTTCAACGAATAAATTGCAATATTTTAAGAGTAATTAATTAAACGAATTAAAACCACATTATTTCATTTACCAGAAACAAAAATATAACATTACACTGAATTCATACATTTTTTATGTGTGCCACCCCAAGATTTGCTGCGGCCTCTTCTGGCCACCCCTAAGAAAATTTTCTGGGGGTGCCACTGGATAAGATGCGCATAAAATGCGATGGAAACAATTTTACTGAACAAACTCCAGTATGCGCATTAAAAAAGGTCATGTGATTTTGTTGTAAGAGATCATGTGATAATTAAAGCATGTGTGAATGGACAAACCAGCAGGCTGAGCACACTATACAACATCTGAAATGTTGTTTTGGTCATTCTAAAACAACTTAACCATTTCAATATTAGTGTTGTTATATTATTAATGACCTCCAGAGCTGTCAAGAGCATCTGTGCTCTGTGTCTGAGGCCTTCAAACACCACCACGCGTTCATTGCACACAGCAAACATTCCAGTGGTAAATATAGTTTTTTTTTTTTTTTTGGTGTTGTTCAGTGTTAAAACCGGAGTACATTTTTTTTAACACACGAGTTTAAAAGTGCGTATATTTAAGAGTTTTTTTTTTTTTTTTTTTTTTTTTTCGTGTTAAACTTCTAACCCAATATGCAGTTTTTTTTTTCCACTAGTGATAGGAACTCCAGTTTTTTTTTTTACTCTAACCGTTTTTTTCGGACAAACAGTGATCAAACCAGTATGTTTTACTTAAACTTGAAACATGTCTTGTTGCATTTTAAAATGCAAAGAGTTGAATGCATTAAAATTATTTCTGAAAAGATTAATAAACATTTATTAAATGAAAAATATTTTCAACATATTTGATAACTTTTATCTGCCACATGCACCAGTTGATAATATAGGAAAAAGGGTAATATATTAACACTTTAAAGGGTAACACGCACTCCAGTTCGATGTAAGAATAAACTCTTACTGTGTTAAAATGAACTCTGAGAGTAATGTACAAATTTCACACTTTAGAAAGTGTTATTTTAACTCCAGAATGGAGGGAGTCATATGTACATCCAAGGAGTGTTGGATTATACTCAAATTAAGTTAAATGTACACTCATTTTTTTGCTGTGCACGTCAGCATTGTCTTCTGAGGCACAAGTAATTTATTAAATAAAGAAAAGATTGACGCAGCTTCTTCTACTGCAGTAAATTCCAATTTTACTGTTGATATTTGGTGCCAGTTAATCAGGAATGGACAGTTTTGTTCTCTTTGACTCATTGGATGCAAACGCTGCTTTATTCGCACACCTTTTATGTGATATTCCAGTTTTGCACATAAATTTAATTTGCAATTTTAGATAGAAACATAGCTATTGCCTACATTTCAGTCACAAAAACAACAAAGTCACGTACGAGAATGGCTTGTCCTTTTTTACTGAAAAATTTTCTTCAATTCACTGACCTTCGACAGGGATATCTACTGTAACTACTGTAGATTAATGGGATTATTACTCGTTCTAAAAACTATATTTTAGTACTGCTTACATTCTAAATATCATATCAACCTCTACCACTTGATCAATAAAAGAGGCTGATACACAAGTGCACTTTTAAACCTAATAAAAACTCAACTTTAGAAATGTTATCTTAAACTGATCACCGTGTGTAAAAGTGGGAACCTTAAATGAAACATTTCCATTATACATTAAGCTAAGGTTATATGCATTCTTGTTTTGTCAAATTTGTTGTAGAAACTATGCAGTAGCCTATTTTATTGCAATTACATCTGAAATAACTTCAAAATTACGGCCAATTCCCCACTTTTTCAAGTGAAAAGTCTATAAACGTCACACATTACATTACTTTTTTATTTTACTTAAATTCTTTAAATGTAAACTTACGCATTGGCTTGAGCAGCTGTTTTCCCATGCTGTCTCTCTTTCACTGATGCAGTAGTGTTGCTTTTTTAAATATATGCTCATATTTGCTGCATGATCACATTAAGTTCAGCTGGAGAAAGAAATGCTGATCTCTTTTCAGATGTTGCCATGGTGACTCGTAATATCTGTGCTCCATTGATAATGCCTTTTTATAGTCGCGGTGTGTTTTTTTTCAGCGTCCATGTTAACAGATTAGATCTTTCATATCGCACGCTGAAGCAGCGCGTCAGTACGGCGCTTGAGCAGAGCTGAAGCAGCAGTGCTGCAATAATTTTGGCTCTGGGTATATTTTTGCCGCTGCTCACGCTCAATTAAAGTGACAGTGCATTGATAATGACTAAAAACACAATAGCTACGTTTCCATCCACCTATTTTTATGTGCATTTTGGAGATGTGCATAAAAAATCGATTGATGGAAACGCCAAGATGTGCATAAATTTTGAAAATGCGCATAAAAAACATGCGCATAAGTAGGATATGTAGCAAAAGTAGGATAAACTTTTATTCAATAAGAAAAATGCGCATAAACTACATGTGATTACATGTCATGTGATTTTGTTATAAGAATGTGATAATAAAAATGTGTGTGAATGGACAAACCAGCAGGCTGAGCACACTATAAAACATCTGAAATGTTGTTTTGGTCATTGTAAAACACCTTAACCATTTAAGTATTATTGTAGTTATATTATTAATGACCTTCAGAACTGTCAAGAGCGTCTGTGCTCCACGTCTCCCACCTTCAAACGCCACCACACGTTCACTGCATGTCAGGATTGTCTTCTGAGGCACAAGTAATTTATTAAATAAAGAAAAGATTCACTCAGCTTCTTCTACCATAGTAAATTCTGTTCTTACTGTTGATATTTGGCGCCTGATAATCAGGAAGTGACAATTTTGTTCACTTTGTCTTGTTGGGTGGAAATGCTGCTTTATTCTCATGTCTTGTATGCGATTAATCCAGTTTTGCGCATAAAGTTATTAGCATTTTTGGATGGAATCATAGCTATTGAATGACAGTAAAAAGTAGCAATTTTACCCAATAAAGGCATGGATAGGGCGACGCAGTGGCGCAGTAGGTAGTGCTGTCGCCTCACAGCAAGAAGGTCACTGGTTCGAGCCTTGGCTGTGTCAGCTGGCGTTTCTGTGTGGAGTTTGCATGTTCTCCCTGCGTTCGCGTGGGTTTCCTCCGGGTGCTCCGGTTTCCCCCACAGCCCAAAGACATGTGGTGCAGGTGAATTGCGTAGGCTAAATTGTCCGTAGTGTATGAGTGTGAATGAGTGTGTGTGGATGTTTCCCAGAGATGGGTTGCGGCTGGAAGGGCATCTGCTGCGTAAAAACGTGCTGGATAAGTTGGCGGTTCATTCCGCTGTGGCGACCACGGATTAATAAAGGGACTGAGCCGAAAAGAAAATGAATGAATGAATGAAATGCATGGATAAGATTCACTGATTTTTATGCACTGTTTCTGCTCTGCGCACGAGCTGCTTTAGCTCTGCTTGTGCGTGCACGGTGAATGTGTGCCAGTGGAGGAGATGCTGTAGCAGGAGCTAAAACGTTGCTGCGCATGACACGTGTTGCGAATTGTGCAACTTTGTAGACCCACACGTGTTGCTTAGACCAACTTTGCTAAAATATTCAGATAATATTTTTTTAATTATGGCATAGCTTTCCACACAATTAGGCTAATTAAGTAATGACTAAAAAAAAAAACACACAAATGATTGATCACGGCCCGGCCGGGTCAGGTCAAGTCTGGGCTCAGGCTCGGGCAGAGAATCTAAACTCTACTAAGCACTTAGGGACCAAGTGTGACTTTCAGGGCACCTTTATTAATATCATTAATACCCAAAAATGTCAATGTACTCATTCTTAAGTGTTTTCAGACATTTATGAGTTTCTTTTTTCTATTGAACCGTCTAACCTCTATCTATTTGAAACGTCTAACAATTAACTTCTATAGTAGAAACAACAAATACTGTGGAAGACAATGGTTACAGGTTTCAAACATTTGTGTTCAACAGAAAAAAGAACCTGAAACAGGTTTGTGACAAGTGTGAAGGGAGAGTAAACGATGAAGGAATTTTCATTTCTGATTGAACTATCCCTTTAAAAGCAACTTTAGTTAGAGATCAGTTGAAGTTCTGTCACTTGCGTGTAGATTTCACTATGGCTAGACATGGTTCATCTAAATTCCACAAGGTGTGGTTCAGAATTGCTCCAAACAGCAGGTCATTAGCAGCTTTGAAACAATAAACACTTTAAATAAACGACACTCCCCTTTACTGGACTTGTTTGGCTTAGTTCTGATGTTCCCAAACTGACAGTTCGCCCTCTTTTAGGAAACAGCCCAGCACGGACCGCTTCTTTAATCCATTCGCAAAAATATTTAGTTCTGGATGTCTTTGAAGAAGACCACCAGATGGTTGCCAGTTGACTTGGCGTTTTTAATAGTTCAGATCCCACAATAAAAGCTGTCCTTAGAAGGCAACTGATGACCCTGCTATAAATGGCTTTAACTGACATGCCTCCAATAAGTCCAGAAAGGTATTTTAATCACTGAGGCAAGAAACATCAGAGTCCGACTGGTTTTCATTTAGTCAAATCTCTCCTGTGTTACTGTTTTCACGCCGTGACTGCAAGGTATTTTGTTGTCTGAGCATCTCAATCCTTTCATATATTAGACGTGAATGACATTTCCCAGAGTACTTTGTTTAGTTTTTGTCTTTTTTTACTGCACTTTTGTCAATGTCTCAGATGATGAACTGGCTAATAATAGCGAGTGCTAAGACTGTTCCTGGAATCTTCCCAAGCTGCAACAAATTCGTCTGGATTAGCGAGTGGAAGTGTTTGGGAAATGTCTTTCTCAGCAAAGCTATGATTCAAGGTTGTGCCTTTGTTGACGGTCTAATCTTCGACGCCTTATTAATGCCCATGACATCATCTCCTGCAGGGTCACATGGCCACGGCACACTGGATATACAAGGAAGCATGTAGTTTTGCATTACAGTTTGTACCGTTTTTTTTTTGTGATCTGTAAAAGAATGAAATGCATTTTCCAGAAAACTTTCCCAGTCTTTCCTGATGATTTATTCCATTTTAGATACTTATTTCAGGTGTTATAAATTGATCTTTTTGCACAGCCAGTGATAAATGGCATTAGTAACACAGAGGTCATTGGTTTGAGGAATACACACACTGATAAACTAGATGTTTTGAATGCAGCGTAAAGGCACTGATATGCAAACTAGTGCGGTGTCATTTTTAAATGACATTATAGGCCAAATTACAGTTTGTTTTAAGCTATTTTTAAGGCCAAATATACTTGGAGCGAATTCAGAGAATGAACTGGTGTAATTTTGAACAAAAAAGAAGAAATTTGTTTTGAGTTAAGTAAAACTTGATAGATTTTTTTAGGCCAAACTGAATTGAAGTTTAAGTTGCATGTACTTCAATCAAAATCAAAGAACAAACTGGTGTAAAGTTATTCGAACCAAATTAGACCCAAACAAGGTTTGTTTTTTCAGCTTGTTTAAGGCTTGATATTCTCAAGCGAAATTTAATGTAACGTAAACAAAACCAAAATATTTATGAAAACCAACATCAGGCCAAATCAAAGCTTGTTTGAAGTTAAGGTGCTTATACTTCAGTTAATTAAACAGTTAATTTGAATATGTTTAATGCTAAATTCACACTGAATTTAACTGTGTAATGCAAAAGTATAAATAGAGGCGAATGCTTGGCAGGTTTGCTGCAAATGCATGGAATTCACCTCAATGGAATCTTTTACACACTTTCGACTTGCGGTTAATTAATCGTAAAGGCTTCTCAACGCTGTGTTTCTGCACGGAACAAAACTGCGGCCACTAAACAAAGTTATGCTAACTGTGTGCTAGTTTAAAGTACCGAGCTTGTACACAGAGACTAATAACCACGCACACTGGATTAACTTTGACTGAGGCTATAACTAAGGCAAGTACGTTATTTCCAATGGAGGGACGCGCACGCGAGGCAACACGCTCACACTTTCCAGCCGCACCTAGTTGACAGGGAGCTTCTGTGACTGCAGGAAATGCAAACGGCTGAAGTTTAAGGAAGACGCAATGAAAAGTTCACATTATTGCAAACCCACCTAAAGTTACAAACAATGGCGCCGATGAGAGCGATCATGTGGTGAATGTTGATCCACCAGCCGAGATCAATCAAGTGTTTTTGGAGAGAGTGCTGAAAGACTCTGTGGATCAGCTGTTTTTAATGGCCCGAATCTCGATACGTTGCTTTCACTTTGTGTTCAGCGCAAATGGCCGCTAAATGTAAAATCTTTATTGCTCATTCACAGGAAGACGATGAAGGCTCTTGTGTTGAGCCCAATGAGCGTTGCATCCAAAAATAGAGCAAGGGTGTTTCTTTGGTGACATCACTTTCACTCACACGCTGAAAATGGTGGACGTGAAACAACAAACTGAGGATATGGTAATGCGCGACTGTCAATCAATATTGGTGGGCGGGGGGACCGCACTCCTACGTCAAGTTGCGGTCGATATCAAAACCGCTCCAATTGGTCCACCGTTATTATGTTGTTAAATTGAATAAAAAGGACTGGGTGTGTTTATATCACCCCGATATGACGGTCTATACACTATACCTACACACATGTCTGTTCAAACAGCTTGAAAAGTAGATTTTTCATCATAGGTGCTCTTTAATGCTGGGTTCACACCAAATGCGAATGTAAATTTTCAATGCAAATGCACAAATAGAGACAAATGCATGACATGTTTGATGCAAACGCCTGGAATTCTCAGAAAATTCATTTGAGGCAAGAAATATCCACATACTAAACTAGAGCGAGTGACGCAATCCACGTGTTTAAAGAACAAACTGGTGTGATGCAATTTTGAAAAATTCAAAGTAACAGTTTGTTTAATGCTGAGTTCACACCAAATGTGAATTTAAATATTCAAAGCAAATGCAGGAATGAAAGCAAATTTCCACTGGATGGAGCAAATGACCCATAATGCAGCAATGTTTTGCCGTGAACATGCAAAAAATTCACTTAGATTTCAATTAAATTTTTGCACAAATTAAAAAAATAAAATGTATTGAAAAACTAGAGCAAGTGACCTGATCTGTATGCTCTCATCACATTTGGTGTAAACCATAAGAATTGATGTACTTAAAATTATATCAAAGAACAAACTGTGATGCAATTTGGGAAAAAAACTAAAAGAATAAAATATGGCAAAACAGTTCATTTAGAGCTTAGTTCACACCAAATGCGAATTTAAATATTCAATGCAAATGCATGAATTCACACGGAATTCACCTCAACTCACCTCAATCACATCTTTCGCACAAGTTTTTAAAAATTTAACTTGTATAATCAGAAAATTCTTATGAGGCAAACTAGAGCGAGTGACCCGATGCAATTTGATGTGATGGAATATGGAAAAATTCAACCCCAAAAAATCAAAGAACAAAATATGCCAAAACAGTGCATTTTGAGCTTGTTTAATGCTGAGATCACATCAAATGTGAATTTAAATATTCAATGCCAATGGACGAATAAAGACCAGACAAGTGAATGATTTCAAAGGTTAAAAAAACATAACTTAACCATAAAACTCATGTGATGAGCAAACAGGATCTGTATGTTCTCTTCATGTTTAGTGTGAACCCAGCATTGACCAGCCTGATCTCTGAGATTGATTATGTTGACTGCTATAAATATCTTGGTATCTGGTTAGATGGTGAACTGTCATTTAAAACTCACATAAATTAATTGCTCAAAAAGGTTAAAGCCCGGATTGTTTTTTTTTTTTTTTTTACAGAAACAAATCTTCCTTTACGCACTCTTCAAAGCAGCATTTGGTCAAATTAACAACATTACCTATTCTGGATTATGGGCATTTAATTTACAAATCAGCTTCAAAATCTCTCCTTCACAAACTGCATGTTATTTACCATCCACCAATTTGTTTTGTTACTGATGCACCATTTAATAATCATCACTGTCAACTGTGTTCCTTATTGAACTGACCTTTTCTTCAATCACCTTGGAGTTTTTTCAAACTCATTGGTTTCTGTGCATTTACAACTATATTTATTCACTATATTTACAGCCGAAATTTGCGGCGAAATCTGCGCTCTAGTAGTTTTATTAACCTTTGCAAAGCCAAAGTTCATATTTCATTTGGTCGTTACTCTTTTCAGTTTTCGGCTGCTGATGCTTGGAATCATCTGCAGCAGACCTTAAAGATCAACACTTTCATTCCACTATCATCTTTTAAAATTAAATCCAGTCAATAGTACAAGATCACTGTGCTTGTTTTTTAGTTTTTTTAGTCGGGTGATATAAACACACCCAGTCCTTTTTTTTCAATTTAACAACATAAAAACGGTGGACCAATTGTATGGAATAAAATCACTGTCATAAAGATTTCGTGCGTAAATATAATTTACGCATCCGTAATTATAAAATCGTAAAGGAAAACGGAACGTACTCGTAATTTTATGAGGGTACAATTCCAAAATCTGCGATTAGAACAGACACAGACACGACATTTTCTTTGTCTGTTTGTATATGACTGATAAATTTACGATGAGTGTACTTTACACACACGAATACAGTTTCAACACGCACACGACAACTTGTTTACGAGTACGAATCAAAAAAGCGACACTCCACTGTCAATGACGTCACCGCTGTCACAGGCATTAATAAACAAGCGAGAGTCATCGATCACAACGGCGCGCCTGCTGAGCTCCCACACACCGTCTCAGGTAAGATTTTTGTTATTCCCTCTTTGAGAAATGTCCGTCTTAAGCTGTAATAAAGGTTGAGACTTGATGAGGTCCATTTTCACTGTGTTTATTGGACATTTTACAGAATCAAAATTAAGAACGGGCCGAGGATAGTGAGCATAATGTAATGTTACAGGCAGCGAGCGCAGAATTTCTCTGAGAGTCACTTAACGGTGTTTAACTATAACATGACATCTGTTGATTAAGTAAGAATTTTTTAACTGTTTAAGTAACTCACAAACACCCTATAAGATCACCAACACAAACTAAATTAGACTGATTTATCCAGTATAGGTAAATAAAACAAAGAAAATTTTTTACCCTTATTAATTAATTGCAACCTTAAATAAATCAGAATAAGCAAAATATAATGTGGTAAATAAGCCATCACCAATATAGAACAAACACACGGAAAGAAACACACAGAATAGTATAAGGCTAAATGATAATATAAATGTTTATGGTAATTTATTCATTATAATAATTAGGGCTGTCAAAATTAGCGCGTTAACGCACGCGATTAATTTAAAATATTTAACGAGTTAAAAAAATTAATGCATTTAACACCAGCGCGTCCATAGAGGCGACCTAGACCCGGTCCGCACTTTCATCGAATAGTGAGCGAATCCCCCGGTCCTCACTTTTATCCGCGAACCGGTCACTTTCTTTTTCAGTGATCACCGTTCGCCAAGAGCGCCAGTTCAGCTTGCTTCAACTCTGCGTGTGTTCAATGTGCAAAAAATATGGATAAAGAATAATATGGATCCATGTAAATGTACTCAGTGAAAGTGGCAGATGATGTCGCAAGCTGTCAAAGACACCCCATTCCTCTCTAAGTTGACTCCAAGCGCCCTCAAATGTTTCATTAAGTTTGACGTGTTTCCCCCCTACACGCAACTTTTGTAAAGCGTCTGCTTCACGTTGCTGTGTCAGAATAATTGCTTGAGAAATACAGACATACTTTAAGAACGCTTAGTTTAAGCAAACTTTGATGCATGGTGCTGAAGGGAGTGCGCTATACTGCGCGTTCTCTCTCTCTCTCTCTCTCTCTCTCTCTCTCTCTCTCTCTCTCTCTAGTTCACTTAGAATTCAACATGGAAATAATTTTTGTTTGTTATTAGCATTGATTGTTTAAAATTCAAATGCACTTACATGCCTGTGTTTTTATTTCTGTAATAAATAAGGCTTTTCGTTATTAATCACAAAAAAGTGTGATTAATTAGTTAATTTTTTAATCAATTGACAGCCCTAATAATAAAACAATATAGGCCTAATGTAACTAATAGTTTAATCAAGTAATATAACAAACTAATAATAGCCTATCAAATAACATAAACATTTATATTAATATTTACTAATACCTTTGTACAAATTTAAAGATAATATAAAAATATATATCTGAACATATCATCTCCTTTCCATACATCAGTGAGAAGCTTATTTATTCAGCTTTCAGATGACATACAAGTCTGTTTCAAATGATTGGCCCTCATGTCTGGTTTTGTGGTCCGGGGTCACATATTTAACTTATTTAATGTTTATTTATTTTGATTCGGTCTCATGAAAATGTTTAACGTTACATACCTCTGGTAAGCACAAACCCTCACACTTGCCTTTTGCTGATATCTTCATTACATAATAGATCAATGGTCTATTAATCTGGCTTTTAAAAAATTCTTACTTAATCAACAGATGTCATGTTATAGTTAAACACCGTTAAGTGACTCTCAGAGAAATTCTGCGCTCGCTGCCTGTAACATTACATTATGCTCACTATCCTCGTATCCCCGTTCTTAATTTTGATTCTGTAAAATGTCCAATAAACACAGTGAAAATGGACCTCATCAAGTCTCAACCTTTATTACAGCTTAAGACGGACATTTCTCAAAGAGGGAATAACAAAAATCTTACCTGAGACGGTGTGTGGGAGCTCAGCAGGCGCGCCGTTGTGATCGATGACTCTCGCTTGTTTATTAATGCCTGTGACAGCGGTGACGTCATTGACAGTGGAGTGTCGCTTTTTTGATTCGTACTCGTAAACAAGTTGTCGTGTGCGTGTTGAAACTGTATTCGTGTGTGTAAAGTACACTCATCGTAAATTTATCAGTCATATACAAACAGACAAAGAAAATGTCGTGTCTGTGTCTGTTCTAATCGCAGATTTTGGAATTGTACCCTCATAAAATTACGAGTACGTTCCGTTTTCCTTTACGATTTTATAATTACGGATGCGTAAATTATATTTACGCACGAAATCTTTATGACAGTGATTTTATTCCATACAATTGGAGCCGTTTTGAGACCGACCGCAACTTGACGTAGGAGTGCGGTCCCCCCGCCCACCAATATTGATTGACAGCTGCGTATTAACATGTCTCTGTAGTAACGTTTGTAATCATAGCCACTAGACAGGACGTGCGCAAATCAACCCTAAATAACATTTTCTGTTCAGTTTGCTAGGATCATCAAATGGGATCGAGAGTGAGTTTTACAAGTTTAAAATGTTTTAAAACAGTGCATGTGTGTAATGAATTACAGCGATTTACTTCAGCTTTACTTCATAAACACAGCCGCGTGTCAGTACAATTATAAAAGAAGACACTTCAATCCCGGTTTGTGGACGTTAAATCAGGTTTATTTTGTACATTAAGGTAACAGATATCCATACAGCAGTGGATATTAACCTGTATCCTGTCACATTTTTGTGTTTTATTTATGTTTGCCCAAAGCCCATTATCAACACTGAAATGCTGCCTCTTTAAAATATCATCTATTCACATCCAAGATGTCATATTTAACCTTACATTTATATTTATTTGAATAATTTGATTTTCCATATATTTCAAAATATTACATTATTTTTGGCTAAAATACATTGAAACCAAAATGTCCAATGGGTGGCGCCAAATCTCTCTCTTTGTCACTAAATTGTTCATTCAGATTCGTTCCAGTCGGCTCATTTATAAATGAATTATGTGACTCACTATGACTGACTCGCTCAGAGGTTTCTTGTTAACCTCATTTGTTAAGTGCTTAAAACTTTGTTTCAAATGGTAACAACATAAGAAGTGTTAAAAAGTCTATATTGTTGTGAATAGAGCCACTTGATGAGTTTTCAACAATATGTTTGTTCAATATGTGACTCGAAACCGAAAGCAGCCTTCCCTATACTTGAAGCTAAGGCCCCGTTTACACTAATGCGTTTTCGTTTTGAAACGGCGTTTTAGATCAAAAACGATCCGCGTCCACACTAGCGTTTCATCCAGCGTTTCTAAACTTATCTCCGTCCACATTACTCCACCAAAAACGTATATCACTTGACCATTTGCGCACTCTGGGCATGCGCGTCCAAGTATAAACAGGAAGCATGTGTCTCGCTCTGCATTTGGTTATTGTTACTCAACAAACGCTGGTTGAACGATGAACGCGAGCGATTAGTGAGTGCTCGAACAATAGCTTGTCTCCTGCGAATATATGCAGCTGCTGTAGTA
Organism: Danio kyathit; assembly: GCA_903798195.1. Lineage (NCBI taxonomy): Eukaryota > Metazoa > Chordata > Actinopteri > Cypriniformes > Danionidae > Danio > Danio kyathit. The sequence continues at coordinate 16,562,485 of LR812525.1, forward strand.
AAAAAGCCAGAGTTTAACTGCACAATGGCACCTAAAACAGACAATAGAGAAATCAACGCTCCCATTTCTTTGTCCATGTTGTTGTTTACAGTGAAGGCTGGTCTGCCGTCTTCCGGTAGCGTTATAGTCACGTGATAGGGGCTTGACAAATAGGGGGAGGATACGCAATGACCCAAAAGCCCCAATCAGGTAGCGAATCTCAGCAGCCACACCTCAGTCTTCAGATGTCTCCGTTTTCCCCCATCCACACTGAGACGGAGCAGCAGCGTTTCAGAATGAAAACGGCCTCTCCAGCGTTTTCAAAACGCTCCATTTTCGGGGCTCGAAAACTCCGGCGTAGTGTGGACAGATGGCGTAACCGTAGCAAAACTTATGCGTTTTAAAATGAAAACGCATTAGTGTAAACGGGGCCTAAAATACGTGCAAGTTTAATTTTACATTATAGGCTATATGTACTGTAGATAAAAAATAATAAAAAAAACATTTATTTTTACCTATTTTCAGACCCCCCCCCCCCCCCCCCCCCCCATCTGAATTTCACGATCTGAATTTCTGCTTTTGAATTTGAGGATATTGAATTTGATGAAAATTTGAAACTGTATTTTTAGAAACTGGATTTCTGCAGTCTATGAATTCAGAGCACAAAAAATCTGAAGTTTGAAAACTTGTCTATAAAAAAAGCCTTAAAGTCTTAAATTTCAGATGTTCAATATTCAAGTTATGAAATTCAAATTCAAATTATGAAATTGAAATTAAGAATTTAAAACAATTTTTAAAGGGATATAAAAATTTTGATTTATTAAATTACAATTGTCAATAATTCAAATGAACACAATTAAAATTCAGATTGTTTTGGCATAAAATTAGCTCCATATGGCACCAAACCCCACCCCTAAACTCAACCCTCATTGGGGGATGAGCAAATCATACTACATTGTACTAATGTGATCCAACGAATTGATACGAATTAGTCACTATACTTACAAATTGCAGTTGACTTGACATAGGCCTGCGTAAAATGAAATCAATCAACAAACTTATGTGGTTTATGTTTAAATGTATGTTTAAAGTAAACCAGGCCAAATCAAAGTTTGTTTTAGGAGTGTAAATCAGCTTGCCTAAACAAACATTATCAAAAAGTTTGCCATTAAACGCCTTCAAATTATCATTACTCTGCAGCCTTTACACAACACAAATGCAGCTCTGCCTTTTCTGGCATTGAAATCTAGTCAGTTGAGGCTCCTACACAAGACAAGACAAAACAAGAACACTTTAAAGAGTTGCTTTATAGAAAAATTTAAAGTGTGGCCTTCACCTTCGATAAATGCGCCTATACCAAACATCGATGCAAATGTTTCTGAATCAAGCCGTGCATCAACAATACTGTGTTTATGATTGTAGATTTTCTCAGTATTGTGTTTCCTGCCCTCATCTCTCAAGGGTGCTGTGACCATGAGGTACTGTTGTTGTTTTTTCCAGGCCCAGAGTTCATGGTGTCCCCCGGTCCCTTCACGGCCACTCAATTCCCACGCTGCCGTCCTGGACTCGTCTGTTGAGCTGCTGTCGGCTCTGAGCCCAGAGGAACGGGACCTGCTGGCGGCCGTCACTGAGCAGGGGTACCCGCTGAGGACCGCCATCATCGCCCTGCAGAAAACCGGCCAGCAGAGTCCAGAGCAGGTCAGTCAGAGGATCGCTTACAGTGTGAAATCAGAGCTGGGATTTTGATTCAGGGGTCGAGATGTAATGCTGAGAGTCTCTTCACAGTCCTTGGTGATTAAGAAGAGAAGGTCAGTGAAGTGCACGCTGGGCTGCCAGGAGAGTTTGTGAATGTGCACCAGTCAGATGGTGAACACTCTTGGCTACATTTCTCATGATCGTAAAAAAAAAAACATTTGAGGTTTTTGCTTAAAGTGCCCATGAAATCATTTGTTTACAGGATATTAAATAGATATATATACACACACACATACACATAAGATGTTTTTGGAGGTGTAATTTATCCAACGAGATTCATATGCAGAACTTTCCATTATACTTCAAGTCTCAAAACAGATTGTCCATTGTCTGGTGTGTGTTTTTATATTTCTTATATATCAGATATTCTCTATTGTTCCGAACAAACTCAAGTAATAAGAAATCATTGCCAGAGATTTCGCTTTCAATCCCAGTGTGCTTCAGTCAACAGCAAAACATCTGGTTTCATCTTCTTTTATCTGATTCTGGTTACGATGAGAAAAAAGTAACAAAAAAAAAAATCATCAAAAAGAGACAGCAGATCCCCTGAAGTTTCCACATTGTGCTGGTTTTCCAGTTCTCAGCATTACAAAGCTTCCCTCAGGAGAACACTTGAGTCTGATTCACTGGCAAATATCAGTAACCTTACTGGGCATTGTGGGAAAATTAAGCTTAAGTTTATTTAAGAGGGTCTATGGGAAAAGAATTTACCATAAATCATCTTTAATAGAGCTAAAAACAGACTGAAATGATGCTCTGCTTTTTGGTTGATTTGTGTGTCGTATGAATTCGATATGCACTGTAAAAAATGTTGGGTTACACACAATTCGTTCATATTGTCCCAACACAAATTAAGTTAATGTAACACATTTAAGTAAACTGAACGTAAAACAATTAAGTTGTCCCAAAAAATCTCAAGAATTGTGTTGTTTTAGCAGATTTTTAATGAATAATCAGCAAAAAACATTTTTTGAGCACGTACATCTCATCTTGTCCAGTAAAATACCTTCATTTATTTATTTTTTGCTGCATAATAAATCTCATGATCTTGATCATAGATTTAAAAAGCAATATTAGTCTTATTAATTAATAAATTATTACCACATGAATCTCATGATCTTGATCATAGATTTAAAAAACAATATTAGTCTTATTAATTAATAAATTATTACCACATGATTCTTTTCAGTAGTGATTTATCATGAACAAATACATACATTTTCTTTTGTTGTTATTTTAATAAATGCAATAATAAATCTGAATAATACTACTAGCAATATCATTCATTCATTTTCTTTTCGGCTTATTCGCTTTATTATTCTGGGGTCGCCACACCGGAATGAACCGCCAACTTATCCAGCATATGATTTACGCAGCGGATGCCCTTCCAGCTGCAACCCATCACTGGAAAACACCCATACACACTCATTCACACACATAAACTACGGACAATTTTAGCTTACCCAATTCACCTGTACCACATGTCTTTGGACTGTGGGGGATACCGGAGCACCTGGAGGAAACCCACACCAACACGGGGAGAACATGCAAACTCCACACAGAAATGCCTACTGGCCCAGCCGGGGATCGAACCAGCGACCTCCTTGCTGTGAGGCGATCGTGCTACCCACTGCGCCACCGTGCTGCCCCAATAACATACTCATTAAATATAATTAATGTATTATATATAATCAATGTATTCAGTTGTATATTTTAGCTGCATATAATTTCTCAGTCTTTTGCATATGGTTTCCCGTTTTGTTTAAAGAATACTGTCATGTCAATAAATAACTAGCCAAAATAATTATCAAATATTTTATATTTAAGAAATGTTATTTTCTATTATATTATAGTTGAAATAACAGTTTACAATACGTTTAACAACAACTATATATATATATATATATAGCCTCTTCACCCTTGTGTATTACTCCCCCACATAGAGTGACAGCAGATCAATAAACTCACTACAGTTTGACAAATATTGCTGCTGTTGGACAACATAATGAACTTTTGAGGCTTTTTTAATCAAGAATGTAGTTGTTTAGATTGCAACTATGCAGTTTATTTATAAGGACAGTGCCTATTTTAAATATTCATAATTTCGGAGATTCGGCGCGTCAGCGGCCATCAGTCTGTCATACTGAGCAGAGGAAAGACGGTTGGCGTTCCACCACAAGATGGCGACAGAGACCGCATAATAAGTCCTCAGGGGTGGAAAAATTATTATGCCATCGAACTGTTGAATATATGCAATATATCACACAAGTAGCAGTGCGATATGCCTGTATATGCCTTAGTGTCCCACCAGTGACAATATACAGCCATATTGCACTGCTAAGAGTGTGGTATTGTGTTTATACAACCGTTCAACGGCATAATCAAATGTTTAAAAAAGAAAATCAAACACAGAGAATCTTAAAAATCCTTTTCGGCAGAAAACTACGTTCTTCCGCCACTAATTCACATCTGCAGATGTCAGAACAGCAGAAACTGTTGCTAATTCACCAATGTTACTTCAGAGTTAGTATTTGAATGATTCTCTATCGTAATATCTAAAGTGATGACAAAACAGATGATTTTGCTGACATGCCATCAGTCTACAGAGATTTCCCAGTATTTCTCTGTTGCAATCGGGAGACCACAATAATTAACCCGAAAAAGCCAGAGCAAAGCAAACACTCGCAGATTACTGTGGTGTAAATACAGCACTACAAAATACGAGAGAGATCAACTTAGAATGTCATTTACCTTTTTTATAGGTGATTTGATCAGCTGTAGTATGAAACTAACACTGAGAAAATGTTGTTTTTCTCCCCTAAGAACGTATTATGCGGTCTCTGTCGCCATCTCATCTTTGCTCTGCTAAATATGGCAGGCTGATGGCCACCGATACGCTTATCTCCAAAATTATGAGCATTTAAAATAAGCACTATCCTTATAAATAAACTGCATAGTTTCAATCTGAACAACTACATTCTCACCTAAAAAAAGCCTCAAAAGTACATTATGTTGTCTAACAGCTGCAATGTTTCGTCACCTTGGAATTATAAGGTTCTATCTGCATTCTGAATGATTTTGAGATATTGAGCTTCAAAGTTTTTGCATTCCATAGCAAACAGTATGTGTGTAACATTTGTTTTTTTTAAATAAAAAGTCTTAAAATGTAAACAACTTGTAAAAAAAAAAACATCCCATAATGTAAATAAGTTGTCATTTAATAAGAATATGTCAATAACTCAATTTTGAGAAAAATGTCAGATAGAACCTTATAATTCTAAGGTGACGATTTGTCAAACTGTAGTGAGTTTACTGATCTGCTGTCACTATGTAGGTGGAGTAACACACAAGAATAAAGAGGCTGTTCGAGTGCTGTTATTGCAGAATATCGCACAGCTGTGAGCCAATCAGATTCAAGAATCAGGCAGAACTGTTGTATATTTCATAATATATTTGACTTTAAAAATTTAAATCATTTTAACCACATATCTTTCAATCTTTCTTACGAGAGTAATTTTTATTAACTAATGAATGAGGACAAAATTAAATGATCATTAAACAATGCTGGTGATTATCATATATGCAGTTGTAATTAATTAAAAAATTTTGTCATTGTCATCAGCATTAATAATAATAACAAGCACAACTGTAATCAAATGATCTGAAATAACAGTTGTTCTAGATGTTTAATTAAGTAAATCCCTGATGGCTGTACTGTATGTTTGTCTTGTCCTCAGATGTTCAGTCAGACGTCAGACATCTGTTGGAGAGGATAAACAGATCAGTTTCCTCAGATTAACCAGAGCAGACGCTGCTCTTATCATCCACACACTCCTCACGTTTCACACTGTCCGAGTCTTATCCTGGATTATGATCGCTCAGATTCAGCTAGTCATTCATTTGTATGGCCATAACAGTATTGACGTGCTGTTGCGTCAAACACTGTGCTCCATAACCAGATCACTTTATCTAATTACTTAGCGTTAGTGGATAAACCAGTGGTCCCGAAAAGTCCATTAGAACTCAACCTGGCCTAGTTTTTTTATGAAGTGTCCCAGAATCTCAGTCAGGTTTAAATGGGGTGGCTGGAAGAAGTGTTTGCTTGTATTAGGTTAGAAAAACAAAATCAGGTTGTCAGTCACTTGTTCTTTAAAAACCTTCAACAAGATGTGGTGCCTTTTGTTTTTTTTAGATTATCTGCTGGCTAACTCTCTTGATCCTTAAAGAACACATGAAATCAATACTGATTTTGTTAGCTCACATAGCTAGTTTTGTGGTGAACAATTCATCTGTGCATGTCATTAAGAAGAAAAATAGTTTGCCCTTGTAATATGAAATTGAAATCTGAAAATCTGTTTGTTTTCAGTTAAATTCTCAGATGACGTCACTCTGAGGTATTGGGCGTGGCTAACATACTTAACCACGCCCCTCCAACTGTCAGTTTTGACAACAAACCGAAATGGTGAGGAGCAGGGGTCCGTTCTTCGTACGTGGATTACTCAATTAGCTGGATTTGGTTATTGATGATTTGACATGATCCAGGATCGTTTTGTTCTTCAAAACTCATCAGAGAGTTGTTGTCATAGCAACAGTTCTGGTAGCTCAAACCCTCTGGGGAGCAGGCTCATTTCCTATTGACCTTATTCTTCAATGCGGAAGTGCGCTCGTTTTTGCGATTGTTTTAGAACTTCCGATTCGGTCGCCTATGGGAGAAATGACTAGGAATAATAAACGGCAGAAACGGTCAAACTACTTGCTCTATAACAAGTGTTTGTATGACAATACAGACAAAATAGGATATTATAATAATATATAATATAAAAATATCAGTTTGCAACATCAAGCAGCAAAGCGAGCTGTTTTTAATGTCTAAAAATGAATGGAAGTGAATGAGACCGGAAGTCTCGAGCCAAAAAGTTTCAAATGGCTGCGCCCGCTCGTACACGGAGAATAAGGTGAATAAACAGGATTAGATCAGCTCATTTCAAGCAAAGGTAATACTGATATTTTCAGTAATGCTGATATTTTCTTACAGTAGTAGTAACCTAGTATTAAAAACCATAGTTTAAAAAAAAGTTTATATATATATATATATATATATATATATATATATATATATATATATATATATATATATACATTTATAATTTATAATTATTAATATTATTTAATATTAAATAATTAAGGCAACGCAGTGGCTCAGTAGGTAGTGCTGTTGCCTCACAGCAAGAACGTCACTGGGACGCAGGTTCGAACCTCGGCTGGGCTGGGTCAGTTGGCGTTTCTGTGTGGAGTTTGCATGTTCTCCCTGCGTTTGCGTGGGTTTCCTCCGGGTGCTCCGGTTTCCCCCACAGTCCAAAGACATGCAGTACAGGTGAATTGGGTAAGCTAAATTGTCCATAGTGTGTGAATGTGTGTGTGGAAGTTCCCAGAGATGGGTTGCGGCTGGAAGGGCATCCTCTGCGTAAAATCGTGCTGGATAAGTTGGCGGTTCATTCCGCTGTGGCGACCCCGCAAGGGACAAAGCCGACAAGAAAATGAATGAATGAATGAATTAAATAATTAATAATATTTATGTTTATATACATATAGTGTTAAAATATATATATATAAATAAAACTTATTATATAAAAGTATAAAAGCGGGGTGGTTCTCCCCAAGGGGATCAAAGAGAACATTTATTAATATGTATTTTTTTAGATACAAATGCGTACTATTTAAAGGTACCGACCCAGCTTTAGTACAATTTCTGTAAGATAATAGACATGCACAATATTCAACTTTATTTGTTTGTTTGTTTTTTTTATAATAATAATTTATGCAGTCATGCACATGTTTTGACCGCTAATATGATGGTGATTTGATGCTTTGCAAAAGTTGCAGACACCTTTACAGGCCGATTTATAGGCCTAGGCTACTATAGTAAAGAAAATCCGCTCTAACTGTAAAACTAAATAAATCGCTAAATACTCTCGACACATGAAAGTGTAAAGCCTGCAGCTCACAACAAAGGTGGAAAGTTATTGTGTATCATATTTAATAAACCGTTTACTACGATTTTTATGTAATTTTGCTCACATGGATAATTGAATATTAATCAGATGATGTCATTACGCTGCTGTGCTGTCAGCCAATCGTTGCAATGCTGATCATGATTTCGAGGATCAATAGATCTGTCCTTCACAACACACGCAGAGATCTCAGATCAGTTCATCCAGACATTTTAATCTGATTCACGAACTTGTTTGAAGAACCAAATTAGCCAGAGATCAGTTATCAGGATTAAAAGATCCAGGATCTGCCAAATCATTTAAGATCATTTAAGCGAGGGACAAGGAACAGACCCCAGGAGTGTGTTAGATTGTAATAACTCTTCTAAAACCCATTTCCTAATTTACTACATCCAATCAGCTCGCAGTAAAAATACAAGCCACGCCCACTGTTTTCTCAATTAATATTCCGTTTCTCTAGGAACTGCTTCACAATACGAACAAAAACAAAAATAAACCATGGCTTTAAATCCTGAGCACTTCTATATAAATTTATTTATTCAGAGTTTTTTTTAAATGATTGATTTAAGTTTTTTTGTTTAACTTTATTTTTTTACTCACTTATTAATTTTTTTTTATTTATTAATCAACAAACCTTATAACATATAATATAAATATCTTATGGGTTGTTGAGAGGGGAAAGTGTTTATAAGGGTAATGTTAAGTAATAATTAAAAATGTTTTGTTAATTTGTTGAGTTCAAGTATCAAGGAGAAAATTCTATTAAAGATTTTTAAAAAGTTTAAATAGGTTGACCAGACGACATGTTTGTCATGAGTCAGAGCCGTATTACAGCTTTATCTCACACGTGAGTTCAGTTTCTTTAAGCTGCAGTCACACTAGTGTTTGAGCTTGCGAAATTCTGTTGTATGGCGCTGCGAAAAGAGACGGGATTAAACAAGATGATTAGACATTTAAAAAAGCGAGCGATTGCTCCATATTTTAAATTTCTGTTCAAAGAGGTCATGTTTTGATCCTAGATTGGTCTCACGCAGTCAAGTGATGCGATTTCGCAGGTCAGAGTTCACCAAGCTTGAACTTTGCACCGCAGCAACCTGCGAAACTTGACGCATGACCTTGCGTTTCCTGTCTGACACATTCGCGTGCGTATGAATGGAAGTCTATGGGGAGAAAAGTGCAGTGTGACCGCAGCTTTAGCCACACCCACGCCAGATTACTGCCACACCTGTTCACAATCAAAAAAACATTGCATTGCAAGAAATCTATCTGCATTCTGAATGATTTTGTGATATTGAGCTTCAAAGTATTTGCATTCCATAGCAAACAGTATGTGTGTAACATTTGTTTTTTAAATAAAAAGTCTTAATGTAAACAACTTATGTAAAAAACATCCCATAATGTAAATAAGTTGTCATTTAATAAGAATATGTCAATAACTCAATTTTGACAAAAATGTCAGATAGAACCTTATAATTCTAAGGTGATCAAATGACAAATGCAGACTTTTTTTTTTACCAGTACCTCTAGTAAACTGCCCTATTTTTTACGCTGTCTATTCAGAATCTCTCAGAATTAGTTTTTATTTTATTGTGATTTTCAATTGTGCAGCTCTAAGTTGTCCCCTTTTCATCTTTCCTAAAGTGTCTTCATTTCTGAGCATTAGCCTTCTGTCACATGAAAATCACTGTGTTGCTAGTTTTAATGTTAGAAGGAATGAAACGTAACATTTAAGTGAGACAATGTAATGTTTGCGACTGATCAGAGATGAGGTAAAATGATTGTGAATTTAATCAACGACTGTTTGCTTGTTCTCCTGCAGATTTTGAGTTATCTGGTGGCGTGTGATCGCTTGTGTGAACGAGGATATGATGAAGCTCAGGTTGAAGAAGCTCTGGAGATGTTTCAGAACTGCGAGACTAAGGTGCGTGTCTATTTGATAAAAGGTGCAGTAACATTACTGTGTTATTGTGAAATACTGTTACAATTTAAAGGGATAGTTCACCCAAAAATCTAAATTTGCTATAAATTCACTCACCCTCAGGTCATCCAAGATCATTTTTTTTCTCAGGTGATTTATAAAAGAACAGGCGTGATTTGCCTTAGTGTCCTGCCAGTGACGATATACAGCCATATCAGACTGTTACAAATGTGATATTGTGTTTTACAACAGTTCGACGACGTAATCGTGTATATAAACAAAGAAAATCAAGCACGAAGAGTCTCAAAACCCTTTTGTACAAAGAACTACTTTTTGTCCGCCATTTATTCACATCTGCAGCTGACCGTCAGAACAGCAGAAATCGTTGCTACTTCGCCAACATCACTTTAGAGCTAGTGTTTGAATGATTCTCTAGCGTAATGTCTAAAGTGATGACAAAACAGGTGATTTTGCTGACATTTTAAGGTTATAATGCTGAACTGCATGAAATGCCATCAGTCTACAGAGATTTCCCAGTATTTCTCTGTTGCAATCGGGATTTCACAATAATTAACCCGAAAAGGCCAGAGCAAAGCAAACACTACCAGATTACTGTGGTATAAATACAGCACTACAACATACAAAAGAGAGAGATCAACTTAGAATGTCACTTACCTGATTTATAAAGATTTGATCAGCTGTAGTTTGAAATTTACACTGAGAAAATGCTGTTTTTCTCCCTTAAGGACTTATCATGCGGTATTATGCAGTCTCTTTCATCATCTTGCCGCGGAACGTCAACCATCACTTTCCTTGGTCTGCTCAAACAGGGTGATGGCGGCCGATGTACTGAATCCGATGCTTCAAAATTATAAATATTTTAAAATAGGCACTATCCTTATAAATAAACTGCATAGTTGCAATCTAAACAACTACATTCTCGACTAAAAAAAGCCTTAAAAGTACATTATGTTGCCCAACAGCAGGAATATTTGTCAAACTGTAGAGTGTCCTCTGATTGCCGCTGTATGTGGGTGGAGTAATACACAAGGGTGAAGGGTGAAGAGGCTGTACTAGTGCTGTTACTGGCAAAAATTATTATCTGACAATTAATATCTGAAGATGCATTGAAGTGCATTAATACATACTTTTGAAGCAAAACAATTTGTCTTTACAGCAAACTGAATATTATTTACAAAATTATTATCTTTAATTCTTGGCAAGCAATCTTTAGTTTGAACAGGACGGTTTGAATGTTCAGCAGAAAAGCGTTTATTTTTAGTGTAATGTTTTTCTCATTTGTTTTTTGCAATTTATAAATTTAATAACCGAAATTGGAATCTATTAATAGATTTAAAAAATAAATAAATCTTACTGAGCTCATACTTTATTGTTCTTCTGAAAATACACACAATTTTTAAAGCAAGAATCTATTCAATTAGACACGATTTTTATTATGGTACATTTTATTAATATATATTAATCAAGGACACAGTAATATGAACCGGCATACTGTTTTTAGTATTTCATAAACCCTTTAGCTTTGCCATAATAGAACTAAATTGCATATTAAAATTATATCATATTATGGGGCGACACTATGGCTCAGTGGTTAGCACTGTTGCCTCTCAGCAAGAAGGACGCTGGTTCGAGTCCCGGCTGGGCCAGTTGCCGTTTCTGTGTGGAGTTTGCATGTTCTCCCCGTGTTCGCGTGGGTTTCCTCCGGGTGCTCCGGTTTCCTCACAGTCCAAAGACATGTGGTATAGGTGAATTGAATAATCTAGATTGGCCGTATTGTATGTGTGAATGAGTGTGTGTGAATGTTTCCCAGTACTGGGTTGCAGCTGGAAGAGCATACGCCACACAAAATGTATGCTGGTTAAGTTGGCGGTATATTCTGCTGTGGTGACCCCTGATAAATAAAGGGACTTAGCCGAAAAGAAAATGAATGAATTTCATATTATATTATAGCCACAAAGGGGAAAAATGAAAGTGAATGGCGATATAAAGTGTGAAAAATGAATGGAAATGATTAAATAATCTATTAAAATATCTATTCGGCAGTTCTCAAGTTATTTTTCCAGAGATCAAGCTCACATAATGTTATTTGAAAACATAAATAAAGCTGCGGTTACACTAGAGTTTGTGCACGCGAAATTCTGTAGTAAGGTGCTGTGAAAAGGGGCGGGATTAAACAAGATGATTAGACATTTAAAAAAGCGAGCGATTGGTCCATATTTAAATTTTCTGTACAGAGACGTCAAGTTTTGATCCTCGATTGGTCTCACACAGTCAAGTGATGCGATTTCGCAGGTCAGAGTTCACCAAGCTTGAAGTGCGAAACTTGTTGCACAAACTTGCGTTTCTGGTCGCGTATGTATGAATGGAAGTCTATGGGGAGAAAAGTCCAGTGTGATCACAGCTTAAGTTGAAAACACCATTGAAACACAAAATATAGGAAACGTTTAATTGACAGATTTTTTTGTGTGTATATATAATGTGTGTATATATATTATTGTAATAATGCTACACAATACTACTTTTTTAAATTTTTTGTATTTAAATAAATGCAACCTTTATTTTGAATAAGATTAATCGTGATTAATTTTTGCCCAGCACTACTCCAAACATTTGAGCGGTAATGTTGTCTGTTGATTCTAATGTTCATTCAGCACTGTTATTTTTCAGGCTGAGGAGTTCCTGCATCTTCTGGCTCAGTTTAATGAAATGGGCTTCCAGCAAAACGCCATTAAAGAGGTTCTTCTGGTGCACGAAAACCACCGCGAGCGTGCGCTGGAGGAGCTGATGACCCGTGTGGCCTGATCCAGAATCACAATCATCATGATATCAGGGTTTGTACTGTTCTCAGAGCTGCTGCTTATTTATCACTGTGTTTATTCATTATTGTGTTATTATAGACATATAGTTAACACATGCTCATTGTTGATATGTACCCCTGTCTACATTTCTGGAGAGTGCGAATTACAGTATGTAGCCAGAGGTACATGTGATGATACGGAGCGGTATGATGCCGCTGATGGCTTCGGTTCATTTTAGCACTTCAAGCTGACCACTTATCTCCGTACGGACGGCTTTTACGGTGTTAGCAGTTTGCCTAGTAGCTTGCTGTGTATGTTGGCGGACTTGGGACGCGGAACGAAGTTGACCACGATGGCTAGGTTTAAGTCCGGTAATGAACGGTTCCAGAAACCGGGTAAAACAAAAGCAAAAAATAAACTAATAAATAAATAAACAACAGGCTGAAAATGTGGTGAAATCGACGGCTTTTCTTTTTCTAGATTGCTTTTGAAAACACTATCAGTTGAGTTTAGGGACAGGGTGGGTTGGTCAGTTGGTCAGTCAGTCAGTCGACAGCAAACTGGCCTGGTCAGCTAAATTGTATATTGCGCCCTCTGGTGTATTTATGTGAGAAGAGGGACTGTAAGAGGAATTTGTGATCATCAAAAGCATACACAGCGGCCTGTGGTGGATTTGCAAAAACAAAAATTGCAACCAGATGTACCTCCAGTTACGTATTTCGTTGTCCCCAGAAATGTAGACCTGGGTACGTATCCGCAATGAGCCTGGGTTGCATACAGTTGTTAAGTCAGAATTATTAGCCCTCTTAAATTATTATCCCCTCTGTATATTTTATCCCAAATCTCTGTTTAACAGAAAGAACACATTTCTAAACATAATAGTTTTAATAACTCATTTCTAATAACTGGTTTATTTTATCTTTGCCATGATGACAGTACACAATATTTTACTAGATATTTTTCTAGACACTAGTGTTTAGCTTAAAGTGACATCTAAAGGCTTAAATAGGTTAATTAGGCAGGTTAGGGTAATTGGGCAAATCATTGTATAACAAAGGTTTGTTCTGTAGACAATAGACAACATATATTGCTTAAGGGGGCTAATAATTTTGACCTTAAAATGATTTTTTTTTTAATTAAAAACTGCTTTTATTCTAGCCGAAATAAAACAAATCAGACTTTCTCCAGAAGAAAAAATATTATAAGAAATACTGTGAAAAATTCCTTGCTCCGTTAAACATTATTTGAGAAATATCTGAAAAAGAAAACAAAAATTCCCAGGGGTGCTAATAGTACTGACTTAAACTGTATGTTGAGGCCTTGGGGAGAAGCACAGTTTGACCATCTACACATTGTTATTATTTGTAAAGCGGTTTCCATGGCAATAAACTTTTGTTGCTTGATTTTTAGAACTGTATATTTATGTTCTTTTTGGAATTCATAACAAAATTAAGCTTTGAAAAATGCTTTAGATTTGTTAAAAGGCACAAAAAGAGACTTTTTAATATCACATTAATGATGAGGTGCCTGCACGTCTGTACAACATGCTGAAAACCCAAAGGAGAGAAAGTGTTGTCATTTGCACTTGTTTTGGTCTGTGTTTATATCTTTTGTAATGGAGGAATTCTCCCATTTACTTGAAGAAAGATTTGAAAGTAATGTTAAGTGTTATTGTTCATTAGTTCTTAGTAACAGTAGAATATTTATTAGCAACACTTTTTGTATGTTTTCAATCTGTGACGTCAGTTAATGGTCAAATGACCTGCAAAAAAATAAATAAAAATAAAATATATTTCATCTTTTTTGTGTTTTTTTTCTTCATTTAATTGTTTCATTTTTTATAGAACTGCATTATTTTTAAATTATCTATTTTACAGTTAAATACATATATAAGTTAATCTACTCTGATCTACTGGGATTTTCACGCACAACCATCTCTAGGGTTTACAGAGTAGTCCGAAAAAGAGAAAATATCCAGTGAGCGGCAGTTCTGTGGGCGCAAATGTCTTGCTGATGCCAGAGATCAGAGGAGAATGGCCAGACTGGTTCGAGCTGATAGAAAGGCAACATAACTCAAATAACCACTCGATTCAATTGAGGTATGCAGAAGAGCATCTCTGAACACACAACACGTCCAACCTTGAGGCGGATGGGCTACAGCAGCAGAAGACCACACCGGGTGCCACTCCTGCCAGCTAAGAACAGGAAACTGAGGCTACAATTTGCACAGGCTCACCAAAATGGGACAACAGAATATTGGAAAAACGTTGCCTGGTCTGATGAGTCTCAATTTCTGCAGCAACATTCGGATGGTAGGGTCAGAATTTGGCATCAACAACTTGAAAGCATGAATCCATCCTGCCTTGTGTCAACGGTTCAGGCTGGTGGTGGTGGTGGTGTAATGGTGTGGGGAATATTTTCTTGGCACACTTTGGGGCCATTAGTACCATTTGAGCATCGTGTCAACGCCACAGCCTATCTAGTACCTAGAGTATTGTTGCTAACCATGTCCATCCCTTTATAATCACAGTGTACTCATCTTCTGATGGCTACTTCCAGCAGGTTAACACGCCATGTCATAAAGCGTGAATTATCTCAGACTGGTTTCTTGAACAGGACAGTGAGTTCACTGTACTCAAATGGCCTCCACAGTCACCAGAGCTCAATCCAGTAGAGCACCTTTGGGATGTGGTGGAACGGGAGATTCACATCATGGATGTGCAGCCTACAAATCTGTAGTAACTGCATGATGTTATCATGTCAATATGAAGCAAAATCTCTGAGGAATATTTCCAGTACCTTGTTGAATCTATGCCACAAAGGATTAAGACAGTTCTGAAGGCAAAAGGGGTCCAACCCAGTACTAGTAAGGTGTACCTAATAAGTGGCTGGGTGAGTATATATATATATATATATTACATTTTCAATCAATAGCTTTTATGTTTATATTACTATATTAATATAAATAAAGAAATCCTTGAAATTAAAAAGAGGATTTTAAAAATCCTCTTAAATTTAAAAGCTTTTTAAAAATCATGAAATGCAAATGTCTCAGTTTCTACAAGAGAATATTGTAGATTATTTGTATTTGTAAGTGTTTAATTTTAGGTTACATTACAAATATCGCTTTAAATGTGAAACCCTCTTTTATTCACAGCGTGTTTAATCAAACTTCTATTTTTAACTTAAAGACTAATAGTTTTATTTAACTAAATAAATTGAATTGATCAAAAGTGGCCATAAACACATAAGATTAATATTTATGTTTACATTTTTTTTATTTTATGTTATAATATTAAACAATCCTGAAACACAAAATGTGTCAGTTTTACAAAATATTATTTCAGTGTTGATAATAATTTACACAACATTTTGCAAAACTAAATTGTTTGCTTTCAAGAATTAAATCATCAAGCTTTTATTTACAGAATATGCTTAATCACATGTACACATTTATTTTATTCTAGTTAGTATGGATTTATTTTTTTAAATAATTGAATACTTGTATTAAGCAAAGATTCATTCAGTTCCATTATAAAAGTGATTCTGAGGCTCAGTGTGATTTTCATTCAGATAAACTTCATTGGTGAGGTTTTTTCCTCGCCGCTGTCGCCACTGGCTTGCATGGTTCGGGATCTGTAGAGTTGCGCATCGATGGAATTGCTCTTCAGTGTTTGGACTCTCAGTAGTGAATATTAACCCACACTGACCTAAGCTAAACTGAACTGAATTGAACTTAATCTCTGAAAACTGAACTGACACTGTCTCAATTCACTATAATCTTCTATGAAGCTGCTTTGACACAATCTACATTGTATAAGCGCTATACAAATAAAGATGAATTGAATTGAATAATCATCAACACGTTTACATGATTAAATGCACTTAAATGAGTTTCTGCCATTGATTGGCTAATTAGATATTTGTGTTAACAAGCAGCTGAATGCCTAATAAAGTGGGCGGTCAGTCTATAAATAAACAGTACATTGGTTATACAAGTGCAGACGTGATACAATTTCAGAGTTTCAACATTGGTATGAAGAACCTGAAATCTTGGACGACATTTTTACCCAGATTACCACTGTAAACAAAAAAACGATTATTCGATATGAAATTTTAGTCAAGTGTTTGAAAGAAATGTCCAGTCTAAACAACAAAATCCTTGTCTCATTGTTCTCGTTTCTGGAAAAAGATTATAATGCTCATAGGTCAGTTTCACTTTGGTATTTGTGAACATTATCATGTGGCAAAGGTCCCGATGAAATGTGAGGCTTGATAACTTTATCAATCTCCTTAATATAACTTTATTTTCAGTCTAAACATGTTTAAAACTATATACAATATTGTTAAAACAGAAAGATTGATGATTTTTCATGTCTTTTCAGCAGATTTCATCACTAACTAAAGTCTGCAGAATGACAACTTGATCAAACTACTTTAGATCACTTTATTTTCAGTGTAAACATGTTTA
The DNA here is from genome assembly GCA_903798195.1 of Danio kyathit. Lineage (NCBI taxonomy): Eukaryota > Metazoa > Chordata > Actinopteri > Cypriniformes > Danionidae > Danio > Danio kyathit. The sequence continues at coordinate 16,579,438 of LR812525.1, forward strand.
GAACTACATATATTGTCGTTTAAAACAGAAAGATTGATGATTTTCATGTCTTTTCAGCAGATTTCATTAATAACTAAGTTCTGCAGAATGACAACTTTATCAAACTACTTTAGATCACTTTATTTTTCATCTAAACTACAGTAGTTTAAAACTACATATGATGTTGTTTAAAATGGAAATATTGTTAATTTTCATGTGTTTTCAGCAGATTTCATCACTAAATGAAATAATTTCCCATAGTGCAGAACGACAACTTTATTAAACTACTTCAAATCACTTTATTTTCAGTCTAAACTATTTTCAAAGTACATACACTCACCGGCCACTTTATTAGGTACACCTGCCCAACTGCTCGTTAACGCAAATTTCTAATCAGCCAATCACATGGCAGCAACTCAATGCATTTAGGCGTGTAGACATGGTCAAGACGATCTGCTGCAGTTCAAGCCGAGCATCAGAATGGGGTAGAAAGGTGATTTAAGTGACTTTGAACTTGTCATGGTTGTTGGTGCCAGACGGACTGGTCTGAGTATTTCGGAAACTACTGATCTACTGGGATTTTCACGCACAACCATCTCTAGTGTTTACAGAGAATGATCAGAAAAACAGAAAATATCCAGTAAGTGGCAATACTGTGGTTCAACGGTTCAGGCTGGTGGTGGTGGTGGTGTAATGGTGTGGGGGATATTTTCTTGGCACACTTTGGGCCCATTAGTAACAATTGAGCATCATGCCAACGCCACAAACTACCTGAGTGTTGTTGCTGACCATGTTTATCTCTTTATGACCACAGTCTACCCATCTTCCGATGTTCACAGTTCACTGTAATCAAAGGAAGGATACTCTGAGGAATATTTCCAGTACCCTGTTAAATCTTTTCCACAAAGAATTAAAGCAGTTCTGATGGCAAAAGGGGGTCCAACCCGGTACTAGTAAGGTGTACCTAATAAAGTGGCCATCGAGTGTATAATGTTGTTTAAAACAGAAAAATTGTGGATTTTTCATGTGTTTCAGCAGATTTCATCACTAACCAAAATAATTTCCCAGAGTGCTGAATGACAACTTGATCAAACGCCTTTAGATAACTTTATCTTCATGTTCAAAACTACATTTAATGTTGTTCAAAACAGAAAGATTGTTGATTTTCATGTGTTTTGAGCAGATTTTAGGTACAATGAGTTCACTGTACTCAAATGGCTTCCACAGTCCCCAGATCTCAATCCAATAGAGCACCTTTGGAATGTGGTGAAACGGGAGATCCACATCATGGATGTGCAGCTCACAAATCTGCAGCAACTGTGTGAGCTATCATGTCAATATGAACCAAAATCTCTGAGGAATATTTCCAGTACCTTGTTGAATCTACGCCACAAAGGATTAAAGCAGTTCTGAAGGCAAAAGGGCTCCAACCCGGTACTAGTAAGGTGTACCTAATAAAGTGGCCGGTGAGTGTATAATGTTGTTTAAAAGAGAAAATTGTGGATTTCATCACTAAATAAAATCATTTCCCGTAGTGCAGAATGACAACTTTATCAAACGTCTTCAGATCACTTCATTTTCAGTCTAAACTAGTTTCAAGCTATATATAATGTTGTTTAAAACTGTAAGATTTTCTTGTGTTTTCTGCAGATTTCATCGCAAGGCGAATCCTGCCAAGATCTATATGTTCTGTTGTCCGCCTGCCAAAAATGCGACACAATGTTTTCATTGTGGGAACGTGATTAGTTATCAGCACGTCTTCAGGTTCGCATGTAATGAGTGAACCTCCTTACCAAAGCATTCAGGAATGTCTGGATATAATCTGCGTTTCTGAACAGTCAAAAAGTCTCCGCATGCTCACACTCTCAGCAGTTTATGAGCTCATGAAATCATTGTATGAATAGCGTATCATTTTGCCATGATTGTGTTTCTCTTTTGCCTTCCAGCTGATCTGGAAGTTTCTCTCACAGTCTTTTAATGGTTTGTTGTGGCCCTGTTTGACCCCGGTGCTTCTGGTATGGGTTCACCAGGGATTGAGTTTTACAGATGGCTTGTTTGATATGAAAACAGGAAATGTTTCTATATTTTGGTCACACATGCTCTTTTAATGGCCATCAATCATGTGTGGAAACGATCTGTTCATTTACTGTTGGCCACTTTGGCTTATGCTGTTCTGGCAGTGTGGAAAGTTTCATTAAAATCACGTTTAATGTTTATAAAATGAACTCATCTGATGTAAAGATAAAGAGGCTTGTGGGTTGAGGTTGAATTCTTATAGAATTTATATAAAACTGTCACGGTTGTGGGATTGTGAACACTTTCTGTGGTTATCTGTGTTGTTGTCACGTGGTTATGTTTTGCTTACCTCCATGTGCATTTGTTGTTGTGTGACTGTGTTGTTGTGGTCACGTGGTTTCATTGCTTAACGCTGATCAGCTGTTCTGAGCTGTGGTAAATTTTCTGCGCCTATATCTGAGCAGCGTTTCTTTGGTTCGTTGTCAGTTCGTTATTGTTTGTTCACGCTGACTCTGTCTCATCTGGACTTTCCATGGCATTCTCTGGATTACCTGAGTTGTACTACCTGGGGTTCGTTCTTCGTACGTGGATTACTCAGTTAGCTGGATTTGGTTATTGATGATTTGACATGATCCAGGATCGTTTCTTTTTTCAAAACTCATCACAAAGTTGTTATCATAGCAACAGTTTTGGTAGCTCAAACATGCTCTGGAGCAGGCTCATTTCAGATAAACAGGATTAGATTGGGTCAGTTTAAGCAAAGGTAATAGTGAAAGTATGTACCGAATTCTTATATTTTCTTACAGTAGTAGTTATACTTGGGTAAATAGTAAATATAATTTATATATATATATCATACCTGTCAACATTTGGATGTGAAAATAAGGGATACCCCCCCCCCCCCCCCCCAAATAAATAAAAATAAAATAGAAAGAAAAAAAATAGAACAGAAATATAATCAAGTTATTAAATCTCATCTTTTCTTCACTGTATAATTTAAACATTCTGATTAAAGAGCAGCGATTTTTTTTATTTTTTATTTTATTAAATGTTTTTGGTTTGATTACATTAAATAACAGAGCTGTCACTTTAAAAACTGCACAGATCTATATTGAAACATTTGACTGTTTTCCTAACTGTTTATGCTCATGTAAGACAAAATTTGTTGTGTTTAAAAGAAAACCCAACAAGATCGACATGTCTAGATGATGTTGTTATTATTATTATATTATTCATTCATTCATTTTCTTTTCGGCTTAGTCCCTTTATTAATCTTGGGTCGCCACAGCGGAATGAACCGCCATTATTATTATTATTATGTGTATATGTTTGTTCAAACACGCACCCAAAACCCAGTGTCCACTTGAGCTCAGCATCAAATCACGTACGTACAGAATCCGCTTGGGAAACAGCGTCTATTCTCACTATGGAGAGCATCAGCTGACAGTCATGCATCTTTATATGAACTCACTGTTTTGAGGATTGCATAGGGGTAGTGGCGCCTGTAATGAAAAGGAAATGAATCGCGCCATTTTTATGTTTATTCCAAAGTGTTTCTATGCCTAAATAAAATGAAAGCACAGAACCGATTCATATTTAAGAGCAAGGGCGGCCCCTGGTGGTTCGGCGGTATGGGTTGCATATAGGGAGGATCGGCTCTTCTCAGAAAGATAAAAAATACAGGAGAAATACGGGAAAATACCTTTACAGGATGACAGCGGGATAAAACTGTAAAATACGGGAGAATCCCGGGAAAAACGGGAGGGTTGACAGGTATGATATATATATATATATATATATATATATATATATATATATATATATATATATATATATATATATATATATATATATATATATATATATATAGTTTAAAAATATACGGGGGCGTAGCAACCGGAAGGGACAGGAGGGATACGTCACCATTTAGAAACAGGTGATTAAGAATGTAAATTTTTGTATTTCATACAGCTGTCCCCCCACTTTAAAAATGTCCACTCCGCCCCTGAAATATATAGATATATGTTAATAAAATTTATGCAGTCTTAGAAAATTAATTGATATGGACTTTTTAGATACAATCACTAGGGTACAATTTGTGTATGATAATAGACATGCACAATATTCAACTTTTTTTTTTTTTTTTAAGGATTAATACATGAATTTATGAACATGTTTTGACAGCTAATATGATGGTGATTTGATGCTTCACAACAGTTGCAGACACCTTTACCAACATCAAAATGCTTTTGTGATCCAGTTATTCTTTACACCGATTAAAACCGGCTACTATAATACTACTATGGCTCCTATAATAAAGAAAATCCGCTCTAACTGTAAAATTAAATTAATTGCTAAATTCTCTTGACAGATGAAAGTGTAAAACCTGTAGCATATTTAACAAACCGTTTCCTATGAATTGTATGTAATTCATGGATAATTGAATATTAAACAGATGATGTCATTATGATGCTGTGTCATCAGCCAATCGTTGCATTGCTGATCATAATTTCGAAGATGGATAGATCTGTCTTTCACAACACACGCAGAGATCTTAGATAAGTTCATCCAGACATTTTAATCTGATTCACGAACTTGCTTGCAGAACCATATTAGCCCGAGATCAGTTATCAAGATTAAAAGATCCAGGATCTGCCAAATCATCTAAGATCAGTTAAGCGAGGTATGAAGAGCAGACCCCTGGTCTTGTGATCGTTTCGGCTCATGTTTCAGCTACTACGTTTACTCGCTTGTAAACATCTTTGGGACTTTTCTTGCATCTATGAACTCTGGTCATAATACTCTTGCACCTTACATGGGGGGCGTATATGGGGTGGTTCGCCCAGGGTGCTATTCAAGCTAGAACTGCCACTGTTCAGGTAACATGATGGACGACTTTGTAAAGCAAATGTTTTGGATGCTGTCCGTTTTGACAACTTTATTAAAGATTAATGTCAGTTTGTAGATGCTTCATATTGCCTCTCTTCAGAGCTGTTGTTCAGCGGTGGAAGGAGACCACAGTTGTGACGTTTCAAAGAGACTGAAAGTAAATAAAAGGCAGTCGGATATGATGGAGGTAAAAATGTCTTGCGTCTGTGCATAGTCTGGTATCTTGCTATCAATATAGGTTGAGAGAGCTCCAGGATTTCATCTAAAATATCTTTGTGTATATCTACTGTATCACAGGTGTCAAAGCCAGTAAGGAACATTTTCACCTGAGAGTTTTTCGCATCTGGAAATGGTGAAATCCGGATTTGCCGCTCGTCTCCTTTTAATAAAAAGACACAGCTCCAGTTTGATTGTCCTGTCGCTACAGATTTGGTAAGTGTGTGCAGTGTTCTTTGTTTAACCCAGATTGCAAAGTTTGTCGTATTTTCAGCAGTGCTTTATTAGTTTTTAAAGACATACCTCAGTCAAAATGATTTAGTTACTAAGTTTACAGTATGTTAATATCACTGCAATATTACAGTACAATATTATAGACTGAAAGATCCGCTAATGCTGCTCTCCGAGTGTAAACATATAAACACAAACTATTCCCGTTGTGCAGGATTTTCGCTGCATTTTGTGACAGGATAGTCTATACACACACGGCTTTCTGATGCTACCTACCGAGTACATAAGTTACAGAGAAATGCAGAGGATTTTTTTTTCTCCCATTCGTCGTGCGGGATCAAAGCCTCTGTGTTTCTTTTGCCTGTGAACAGCACATGGCCAAATGCAAACTCCCTTCTATGCAAATCTTACCCTCTTTCCCTCCCCCGACACTCCCACACTCCCAGAGCTGGACACGCCCAACTCACCCTGCTGAGACAAGGGGGTTTCATGGCCCTTTAAATAGGGTTGGATGCATTAAATTGATCTTAAGTGACATTTAGTGACATGTAATGTTTAAAAATCATTTTTAAATCCAAATACATTGTTAAAATGAAAGTGGAAACATTATTTTCTGCACGATGTTCTTTATAAATAATATTAATATGGTTCTTTATATTATAGAAATGATATTTCTTTTTAAAATGATTTACTCTTAAGGTACTTTGCATAAGAAACAAAAAAGTTTCTTTTATTGCACAGCTATGAAAACACAGAATGTAAATGCTGTCTCTTTTTTTACTTTTTCTTTTTTTTTTTTTTTAATCAAAGAATTCAGAAAATCATCCAATTTTTCACAAAAAAGCAGTAGAGTTTAGCTGTTTTTAACATTGATAACATTTTATATGCTATCTAAAAATGTTCTAGCCTTCTAACGCTAATACATGTTAATGTAATATTTTTAGTAAGTATTTTTATTTTATTTTCAGCTTAGTCCCTTTATTAATCAGGGGTCGCCACAGAGGAATGAACCGCCAACTTATCCAGCATATATTTTACGCAGCAGATGCCCTTCCAGCCACAACCTAACACCAGTAAAAACACCCATACACTCTTGCAATTACACACCTACACTACACCTACACTACAGCCAATTTAGCTTATTCAATTCACCTATAGTGCATGTCTTTGGACTGTGGGGGAAACCAGAGCACGCAGAGGAAACCCACGCGAACACGGGAAGTACATGCAAACTTCACACAGAAATGGCAACTGACCCAGCGACCTTCTTGCTGTGAGGCGACAGCACTACCTACTGCGCCACCGCGTCCCCTAGTATATTATTAAAGATATACATTTTCTAAATATATTTACAATAAATGTTTCTCAAGCACCAAATCATGATATTAGAACTTATTATTGTTTTTATTATTATTAGCATTATTATTGTTTCAATTGAATGTCCAGTATGAATGTGAGTGTAAATTGAAATAACTTTTTTTGGAAAAATCTTTTTGGCTGCTTTTGCACAGGATGAAATCTCTTATTTACTCCTACCACACATCTAAAAACACCTACTTTGTAAGTAAGAACACAAAACAATGTGAACCACAACTAACTTTATTTTCTGTCAAGTAAACATTTGAGACACTGAGCCAATGTGTGATTCCGTCGCTCCCTAACATTTACAGCCATTATCAAATCTCAGTCTTCACAATGTACAGAAGCACTCGATCTGAAATCGCAGGAGATCTCATCTCTATCATCGTTCAATTCTAAAATCTCCTTTCTTTTCTTTGGCAGTCTCAAGAGGAAAGTCCACTTGGAGCCGATTCGTGGAAACCCTGTCATTTCTTTTTTGGTCCTCCACTTATCGTCCTCGATAGCGTATTCCACAGTCGCCCTGCGGTTCACAGTGAACGCAGAGTCTCCTCTGACTACCGCGGTAAACAAAGCTCCTTTACTGTTCTCATACTGCCCAGCCAAGGCCGTCCACTGACCTGAAGTCAGATTAAAACGATCCATCATGCACCTCAAAAAATCATCCGACGGCCCGTTCCTCATCACGTACAAATTGTCTCTGTGAGCCACCATGCAATGTCCGTAACTTTGATGCCGAACAAGTGTTGTGATTAACCTCCATTCGTCTTTCTTTGCAACATATTCATAAATCTCTGTAGCATCTTTAGGCCTCCAAAGACAGATAAACAATCTTCTCATTGCTTTGGTACAAGCGACAGCGGATGCAGGTCTTGGAAGATGCGCAACAAAGCTCCAAGTATTCGATGAGACTTTATACTTTTCCACAGAAGACATTACGCTTTTTTCATACTCTCCGCCTATTACATACAGATCGCCATCATGTCCGACCAATGTACAGTTATAGCGAAGCTGCTGAGGATTTGAAAATGTGCTCCAAGTGTCCGTCAACACATCATAGCAGAATCCCGAATCCACCACTTTATTAGTAATATCATAAACTCCTCCGACAATGTAGATCTTATTGTCTAAAGCCGTAACTCCTGCCATGGTTGTGCTGGCGTTGAGTGGCAAATGCGTAAGAACCTTCCAGTCTTTCTCATCCTCATCAAGATAACAAACAGTCCTCATGAAGTCCTGCAAAAGCTTGATACCTGGCGAATGAGTGCCAACCATGACATACGAACTGGGAACTAAAGACTCAACATAGTCAATCAAATCTTCAGGCAAGCACTTTGCATGTTCTTTTAGATCCGAATACATGTCTCGAATAAACAAAGATGCGCTTTTGAAGAGCTCAAGCACGCCGAATGTTGACGCTGTGTGGTACATGAGAAGGCAGTTGTCTGAGTTTATAATATTGATAAGATGCTCAGTTAAAATCTCAATCTGAAGGAACGCAGCACATTCGATGGCGTCGACGATTTCATGATCGTTCAGAATTGGATCTTCGCCATTTATCACTCGGAGAGCGATATAAAATCCTTGAACGCTCGGCTTCTGAAGACTTATCTCATCCTGAAGGCATTCCTTCATCCCAGACTGGAAAAGAGCCCGGAAGAAATCGCAGTTCTCCTCAAGGAGGCTTCTGTCCAGCGTGAAAACGCTTTTGCCAAATTTCACTTTTATTTTTTGGAAATCCGTCGGCTGGTACAGCTTTTCTGAGCATGCACAGCTGCTGTTCTCCATCAAATTTCCTCCTGTCATTTTCGGGTTAACTCTAGAGGAAAGTCCGCTGTAACCAAGTGATCATCCATGATCTTCTGGAAGGACAGTGTTTCGGTGTCAAGCAGATGCTCTTGTGTTGGTGTGCAGTGTGTTTGTATTACTCCCAGAATAGAATCTGCTATACATAGAAGTGCAAAGAGTGGCAGCATTATGCCGCTTGGAAAGCAGTGGCAGATAGCCATCGCTGTGGAGGGCAACCGTCAGCAGGGTTATTTATTACCCTTTTGTTCTTGGCAGGCATTAAAAGCAGCCTGAACATTTCATCATCTCCCTTTGATGAACAGGTGAACTGGCCTGAGCTGTAACAATGGTATGCCTGTATAGGGTCAGTCTTTATTCCTGGTGAACACGTGACTTCTCAAAATACCATCTGAATGTATTGTGACCAACAAGTTATTTTGGACGAAGCGGGTGCCTGATGCTAAAATATATATAAAAATGCTGACAAATAGACAAAAATATTGTATACTTACTGAACACTGTTAATGATTTTTATAAGCTACACAGTATTTAACTGTAATATGAACTGTAGGACAGTTATGCAGTTTGTTACTGTATTTTAAAGTTGCATTGTGAAAATGACTGTATATTTTACAATACTGTAAATACATGCTGTAATGGTGCTGTAAATGTAAGCAGTATGTTTGCTGTAATTGATTTACGGTAAGTTACTGGCGTACTCCTGCCTGTAAGTTACTGCAGATTCTATAGGTCATTGTTAACAGTGTACATATATTTGAAGTCAGAATTATTAGCCCCCTTTGAATTTTTTTTTCTTTTTTAAATATTTCCCAAATGATGTTTAACAGAGCAAGGAAATTTTCACTGTATGTCTGATAATATTTTTTTCTTCTGGAGAAAGTCTTATTTGTTTTATTTCAGCTAGAATAAAAAAGGTTTTTAATTTTTTAAACACCATTTTAAGGACAATATTATTAGCCTTTTTAAGCTTATTTTTTTCGATAGTCTACAGAACAAACCATCATTATGCAATAACTTGACTAATTATCCTAACCTGCCTAGTTAACCTAATTAACCAAGTTAAGCCTTTAAATGTCACTTTAAGCTGTATAGAAGTGTCTTTTATAAAAATATTTTACTAGATATTTTTTCTGTCATCACGGCAAAGATAAAATAAATCAGTTATTATAGATAAGTATTAAAACTATTATGTTTAGAAATGTGCTGAAAAAATCTCTCCGTTTAACAGAAATTGGGGAAAAAAAATAAACAGGGGGGCTAATAATTTAGGGGGGCTAATAATTCTGACTTCAACTGTATGTATGTATGTATGTGTATACAGTATATATTTTATTTTTTAGCCAATGAGAGAACACTGCTAAGAAAGCAGTGGAATAACTGATTTTTTAGCCACAGTAAATGAAAACAGTTATTATTATTGTAATGTGAAGGGACGCTGACAAGGAAGTGCGGATCCAAACGCAGGTTTATTAAACAGAATGGTCAGGCAAGCAACAGTCAACACAGGAGCAAACAGATGTACAAGGAAATCCAGAGTTATAGTCATAAACAGGGGGATGGTCAAAAAGGCAGGCAGCAGACAATGTAAAAAAAAAAACTATTGCTATGTCCTGATTCGCATATTATCCATCCTAAATAGTATTCGAAAATACAATTAGTATGTGTCAAACCGTAGTTTGTTGAAAAGTGTATGCCAAAGGTTGCCGGATGGTCTACTGTTTCTGGTAAAAATTCAAAGTGTAGAACTGTCCATACTCCAACCGCTAATATTGCCCACAATTCATTGCACATTGGATGTGAATTCGATTAGAACTACCAACTC
>LR812525.1:16592258-16719758 GCA_903798195.1 Danio kyathit
AAAACTGGCTAGCAATCACTGTGCTATATACATCTTTCAAAATGGTTTCATCTTTTAGCCTAGAAGACGGTGATCACAACAATATATGATTTTACGCTCATACTTTCACCGATTTTTTTTTTTTCAAAATAAAAAAAAATTGACTGTAATAAAAAATAGTTTTATGCTGCAAAAAAAAGTTTTCTCCTGTGTTTCTCATCCAAATTTTGCAGAAAATTTTCAATAATTGGCAGGAAGACAACTGCCTATGTGGTGAAAACCTCAGAAGCATGCCATGATTAACCCTGAGCAAATACCTTAAAACTCTGTGTTACATTTAACCCCACGTTACTTTGTGCCCCGCGCTCCCCAACTCTTCGGTTACACACTCAAAACAAGTATTTTTCCATCACAAAAAAGTACATACTTTTAGGGCGTATTATAAGTATGTGAATTAAGACACAGCATCTATTGTAAATTATTACGAATTCTTATTTGGCGTCTTGTGAATGTCTTCCATTTTGTTTTGGTTACGTTTATTTTTTGTTTTGTTCTTTAGTTATTTGGATTTTCAATTATTATTTTTTTCTGTAATTGTTATTTTTATTTGCTAACTCTAAAAAAGTAACTCTAAATTGGATGAATACAATATAAGTAGCCTGCATTAGCCAATTTAACACTTTATAAACAGGGTGCGAATTACAGAGGGGTTTGGGGGGGATTCACACCTCTAATTAATGCTTGATCCTCCGAAAGACATCAAAACAAGATTTATGGGGGGTCAGCCCTTTAATACCCTGCTGAAAAAACCAGCTTAAACCAGCCTAAGCTGGTTGGCTGGTTTTAACTGGTCAACCAGCCTGGTTTTAGAGGGGTTTGGGCCATTTCCAAGCTGGTTTCCAGCCATTTCCAGCCTGGTCTTAGCTGGTCAGGCAGGGAGTTGACCAGCTAAAACCAGCTTGACCAGCCAAAACCAGCTATGTCCAGCTTAAACCAGGCTGGTCAAGCTGGTTTAAGCTGGTTATTTTCAGCCTGACCAGCTAAGACCAGGCTGGAAATGGCTGGAAACCAGGAAATGGCCAAAACCCCTCTAAAACCAGGCTGGTCGACCAGCTAAAACCAGCCAACGAGCGTAGGCTGGTTAGCTGTTTTATTTCAGCAGGGAAGTAAGAAATAGCTTTCTTTGATGATCTATATCTTAAATATTAATAATTTAAAATGTATAATATAAATATTCATTTGGCCTATAACGGTTCTATTGTGAATGCATAATCGTGCTAATCAGTGCTAGGGAAAATATCAATCAATAGTCTGAAACTGGCAGTTCTAGAGCACCAATAGACAAGTATCCACAAAACACATTTCTTGTAAAATAGGTGTTTATATCTACATGTAGCTTAAAAAAATTGATTAGACACATAATTTGTATAGTTTGACCTACAGTAACCTCTAAACACTGAACATGTATACATTTTATCAATAAATTAGTCATTTAAATACATTCAGAATGTTGATTCACTGAAGCATGTATTACCAAACTACTAGCCTACTGAAAAAAATGTTTATAAAGCTTTAGCGTTCGTTTAAATCGCATTTTTTTTGCTATGAGGAAAATGCGCGGGAAGAAAAGCTCATTCGTCCTCATGGGAAATCGTTTTAACTGAGGTGGTTAAAGGTGATTAAATACGTTTTTTATAACTTTTACAGTGTGAGTTTGAAGTACATGAGAGGCGGACCCACGGTTTATCATGTGCTCCAGCCCACTGAACAAAAATATCCCAACATTTCACTTCTCATTCCCATCCCGCAACATCCTCACAAGCCAGGAGTCCACTTAATGGGAAGGAGAAATGAGAAAGCGCTATAAAACAAACGACTGTTGCGTGAATTCGATACTTGGATAGTTGTGGAGATGTGGATTAACGAGTGCATTAACACACTCCAGCTGTTTTGCAGAGATCGCTGGTGAGAGATCCGACATCAGCATCAGCAGGTATGAACTCAGAGGCTAAAATGTGTTGTTTTATTAGGATCTGCTTCTTCATGCTAATCCTCTAACCAGTCTTCAGGATGTCTCTAATGTTTGGAAAAGCAAGAACTTGCAATATCGTCACAGTTCCCGAGCATGAGCCCTCAGAGGTGAACATTGTGATTTTAGGAGCGATGGGCTCTGGAAAGTCAGGTATGAATAACACTTTTTATGAATATATGTTCATGGCTTGTTCATAATAATAAACATCGTTTTATTATAGCATGCTGAAATCTTTAGGCTATACGTATATTAACTTACACATCGTCTCTGCAAAGTAGCTAACTTAAAAATAAGTTACGCGTTTATATACAGAATTAGCCCTCCTGAATTATTAGCCCCCCTGAATAATTTTTCCCCGATTTCTGTTTGACAGAAATAAGTTTTTTCAACACAATTAATTAGGCATGTCATGTAATTTGTTCGGCAGACAATCTAAGCAAAATATTACGTAAAGGGGCTAATAATTTTGACCTTAAAATGTTTTTTAAAAATAATAAAAACTGCTTTTTTTCTAGCCAAAATAAAACAAATAAGACTTTTCCCAGAAGGAAAAATATTATAGGAAATACTGTGAAAAATCCCTTGCTCTGGTAAACATAATTTGGGAAATACTTGAAAAAGAAAATAAAATGTACAGGAGGGCTAATAAGTTTGACTTCAATATGGGTCAAATGACAAAATGGGGTTTGAAGCATCAAAACAATAATACAAGTGTAATAAATGTATATTTCTTATATTCGTTATAATGTGTTTTGTTTAATTTCGGTTAGGTTTTTTTAAAGCCAAGTATGATTATTTTCATACATTGTTTTACCGTGATTTACAGCCATTAAAATCTCATTCAGTGGAATAATATATATATATATATATATATATATATATATATATATATATATATATATATATATATATATATATATATATATATATATATATATATACTATATATAGTATCAGGCATAATTAGAACAAGAACTATTTGTTGTCACATTTCGTGTAGCTAGTGCAGCCACCAAATACTTGTTAAATCTCATTTTTAGTCTTTATGCTTTGTCATTAACTTTAAAACCACTAGGTTATTCCCCTTTCCCAGCAAACAGTTTTCAATCATTTAAAATGTTGTAGAATTTAGTATGAACACTTATTCAACATATAATATACTCATTTACTTACTTACCATCCTTTGGGTTAATTCCTGAATTTTCAGGGGTCGCCACAGCGGAATGAACTGCCATATGATATAATATAATAATATAATGTAATATAATATAATGTAATATAATATAATATAATATAATATAATATAATATAATATAACATAATATAATATAATATAATATAATATAATATAGGGGCAACGCAGTGGGTAGCACTGTCACCTCACAACAAGAAGGTCGCTGGTTCAATCCTTGGCTGGGTCAGTTGGCATGTCTGTGTGGAGTTTGCATGTTCTCCCCATGTTCGCGTGGGTTTCCTCCGGGCGTTCCGGTTTCCCCCACAGTCCAAAGACATGTGGTATAGGTGAATTGGATAAGCTAAAATTGTCCGTAGTGTATGTGTGTGAATAAGTGTGTATAGATGTTTCCCAGTGATGGGTTGCAGCTGGAAGGGTATCCGTTGCGTAAAACATATGCTGGAAAAGTTGGCGGTTCATTCCGCTGTGGCGGCCCCAGATTAATAAAGCAACTAAGCCGAAAATAAAATAAATGAGTGAATGAAATTGGCCATAGTGTATGAGTGTGTGTGAATGTGAGTGTGTATGGGTGTTTTCCAGTACAGGGTTGCAGCTGTAAGGGCATCCGCTGTGTAAAACATATGCTGGAACAGTTGGCGGTTCATTCCGCTGTGGCAACCCCTGATAAATATGGGACTAAGCCAGAGGGAAATGAATGAATGAAAATAATATAATGCATAATCCAATGTCTAGCTCAGAATCCGTATCATTCTCAGTCAGAATCATTTTTAAAAATATTTTGGTATTTTATTTTTTCTTAAGTGACTTGAAGCATTAAAGTTTAAAATGTGTTTTCTTTGTGTAAGTCACTTTTGTGAATTTAATCAGATGTAAACACCAAAATGAGACATGACGTCTTTGACCCATATATGTATTTTAACCTTTTAACTTCCCACTGTTCATTTTGTTGGACCAGATTCTCTGGTTAAGAAGTGATGTTCCCAACACCATTCTTAGCTATATATGTTGTTGTTGTTGTTGTTGTTTTAATGATAACCAATGTTCAAAAAAGGTCAGTTATGGTTCCAGTTAAAGGGCCATTTGGCAAACGCTTAAAAACGCTCTGGTTACTAAAGTAACCCTCGTTCCCCGAGGGGGGGAACGGAAATGCTATGTGGAAAAACTTCCACTATGGGGATTTCGTCAGAATCCAATCATCTGAAAGAGTATAAAAACGGGACAATGAAATGCCAATGAGTTGGCGGCGTCAGCGTGCACAGCTGTCTTGAATGACAATCAGCCTGGCATAAAAGGCTAGCATGTGCTCAGCAACGACATCCTTTTCTAGCTGAAGAGGCTTTCACACTCAACAGCTAAGGGACAATCGTTGTGGCGAAGGAACATAGCATTTCCGTTCCCCCCCTCGAGGAACGAGGGTTACTTTAGTAACCAGAGCGTTCCCCTTCGGGAGGGGAACTTCAATGCTATGTGGGAAAACTTCCACTATGGGGAAATTTATGGAAAGCGCCACAACGAAAGAACCTTACCATGTCTCCAGTGAGGGGCGCGCCACGCAGCAGTACGAGCGCACCTGCATCGCTGGAGACACAGTCCTCCAACGTGTCCCCTGGCCCTTACTTACCTTACTTACCTTTTCTGGTTTAGATATATTTTTCGGGGAGTCGTAAAAATACACCTAGTTAGTTTCTAGGAATTTTTAAATACGACAGTACGTTGGGAAAGCGTTCAGTCCCGATAGGGAGGACGCTGCGGAGGCCACCTGCTGCCCGGAGGGGGAGACCTGGTGGCAAATAGCGTATGGACTAGCCCTGAGAAGGGGGAGTGCACATACGAAGAGGTGGTTAGCGGGGAGGGAAGACACGAGCCCGCCTAGGAGGGGGACTACATCGTGGCTGAGTGAGCGTATGGGATCGCCAGCGGGGATCGCACATAGCAGGCACCTATACCCAGAACGCGGGATGACCAGCGGGCATACCTACAGCGTAATGGGCCAACATTTGACTGCTCCACTGAGTCAGATGCTGGGGGCCTCGGAGGAACTCTGCAGGGTTCGCCGAGTGGGGAACTCAACTGACAAAGCGAGAAAAGCGCACGTATCTCTGTGTTAGAGAGAAAGGCGCAGCAAGCGTTTTACAACACCTAACCGAATTTCCTCATTCACCGCTCGTGAGGAAATCAGTTCACTCGAAGATAAATCTCACAAATGTTCAGGTGTCGCCCAGCCCGCAGCTCTACAATGTCTGTTAGAGAGGCGCCGCGTGCTAACGCCCAAAAGGATGCGCGCTCCGAGTGGAGTGCGCTCTCACTCCTGGCGGACACGGCTCGCCCTGGCTCGATAAGCGAGGGAGATGGCATTCACTGTTCAGTGGGCCAACCTCTGTTTAGATATGGCACTTCCCTTCTGCCGATCACCGTAACAGATAAAGAGCTGCTCAGAGGATCTAAGCTCTGAGTACGGTCCGTATAATACGCAAAGCGCGAACAGGACACAGCAATAAGGGGCTGGGTCTGCCTCCTCCGTGGGCAGCGCTTGCAGGTTCACTACATAGTTTAAACGAGCGCTGTAGGAACCTAGGGCACCTAGGTGGGCCGGGGTCTCAGGTAAACGTGAGAGTGGGCCGGCCCAAAACGCTGGCACATTTCGCTGACCGAAAATGCCTCCAGATACCCGCCCATTTGACCGATGCCAACGCAACCAGCAGAGCTGTCTACCTGGACAGAAATCATATAGATACTGAGTCGAGTGATCGAGCAGACCTCTCCTAAGAGAGATCTTCTAATGGGTAAGAGAGGGGACAGGATATATATCCACGTCTCGCGCCTCTGGGGACTGGATGATGAGGCGATGCTTTCCCAGCGCGTCGCCATCGCCGCATCCTCAGAGCGGGGATGATCGCCACGCCAACCCCTCAGTGCGGAGGGGACAGCCTTGGCTCCAGCCAACTGAAGGAGGATAGCATCACACTGATCTGGCATGTTTGGGGTTTCCTTCTCGGAGAGAAGTACACCACACAGCGAATAGACTCCACATCAGGGCATAGGCATGCCTCATAGAGGGTGCTCTAGGCCTGAGTGATGGTGTTAACCACCTAACGGTAGGTCACCTAAGTCCTCCGCGCTCCATCTATGGGACACACGTGATGTCCATAGAACTAGGCGCGGGTGCCAAACGGTGCCTGTCCCCAAAGAAGAAGTTTCTTCCAGGGGACATGCCAGGGAGGGGCCATCACGAGGAGAGAGCTAGAATACAGGTTTGATTGGGCCTGAGAGGCGCAATGCATAGACCTGTTCCTCGTCCTCCCTGACTTTACACAGCATCTGTGCGAGTAGGCTCACTGGAGAAATGCGTATTACGCACGCCCCGGGGCCAGCTGTGTAGCCAGTGCGCAGAACGCACCCATAACAGCTGGACAGTCGGGGGTGGAGCCTCCATTCTCCCAGGCGAACTGCCGTGAGAGCGCAGCGGCTGCACGGTTGAGCTCGGCGGGGAAAAAATGGAATGCAGCGATTGCGCCGCGTATGACTCCGGGGGAGCAGACGGCGAGCGAGCTGAGACATGCGGCGACGGCGAATATCTCCCTTGCGGTTGATATACACCATCGCCACCATGCTGTTCGTCCTGACCAGCACGTGTTTCCCTTCTAACACCGGTAAAAAACGGTGCAGCGTGAGATACACTGCCAACAGCTCCAGGCAGTTAAGATGCCAATGCAACCAGCTTCCTACCACGGAACCACAGCTGCATGCCCGCAACACACGGCCCCCCAGCGTGAACTGGAAGCATCCGTCAAACGACGACATGCCTGGACGCTTGTTCTAGAGGCCCGCGGGCCTGTAGAACACAGGGTCCATCCAGAGGCTGAGGGCGCGGCGACACAGCGGAGTGACAGTCACCCGGTGCGCGCTCGCGTGCCATGCGCGTCTGGGGACCCGATCGTGAAGCAAATGCTGAAGTGGTCTCATATGGAGCATCCGAGCGGCGAGACCGCGGCTGCGGATGTCATATGCTCCAGGAGCCTCTGAAATAATATCAGTGGGACCACATATTCCTGTCGAACTCTCTCAGACAGGCCAGCATCAGCCCGGCGCGCTCTCGGGGGAGGCGCGCCGTCATGGTGATCGAGTCCAGCTCCAACCCGAGAAAAGAGTTGCTCTGCACGGGGGCGAGGCTGCTCTTTTCTCGGTTGACCTGAAACCCCAATTGGTCGAAGAGCCAAAACACCCTGTCTCTGTGCGTAATCAATTAATCCCGCGAGCGCGCTGAAATCAGCCAGTCGCTTGAGATAATAGAGTATGCGGATGCCCGCAAGCCGAAACTGGGGCACCCTCCGCGAGCTTGGTGAAAACCCGCGGAGACAGAGAGAGCCAAAAGGGGAGGACTTGTACCGCCAGGCTCGACTTCAGACGCAAACCGCAGGAAACTGACGGTGGCGTGGAAGTATGGAGACATGAAAGTACGCGTCCTTCAGGTCTACTGCTGCAGACCAATCCCGAGGACGAACGCTCCGGAGGGTGCACTTCTGCGTAAGCATTCTGAACGGCAGCTTGTGAAGCCAGCGGTTCAAAACGCGCAGAACGAGGATTGGCCGTAGCCCACCGCTCTTTTTGGGTACGGTGAAGTGCGGGCTGTAAACCCGCTCTCCATCCCGGCTGGAGGGACCGGTTCGATTGCATCCTTCGCCAGGAGGACAGCAATCTCCTCTCGCAAGACAGGGGCGGACGCAGGGCTGACCCTGGTGAAATACACACCCGTGAACTTGGGAGGCCGTTTCGCGAACTGAATCGCGTAGCCGAGTCCGATCGCGCGGATGAGCCATTGCGATGGGCTGGCCCGCGCTAACCAGGCAGGCAGAGCCCTCGCAAGTGGCTTCGTCCGCACGATCGCTGACGTACCAGCGGTGGGGCAGCGCGGAGTGGGTGGGCTCAACCGGGAAGCACTGGGGTCCCACAGGAGAGCAGGAGGCAAGAGCTTCACTCTTGTCTCGCACCCGTACTCCGGAGGTGGGGCTGGGAGGGGGAGAGAAAGGAGACCGTTCTCTCTCGCTCCGCGAGCCACTGGCGAAGTGCACCGATCCTGCGAGCTGGAAAGCATAGCGTCCCAGACTGGCAGTGTTCGGGCTGTCACATCCGGGGAAGGGAAAAAAATGCTCTTTCTCTGAGGTTTTGATAGCGTTTTTTAACGCTGTTTAGAAGAAGAGCCCCGCCCTCCAGCGGGGAAAGAGCAAATTTCCTCCTCTCCAGATGGCCCGTCTCAGGGACGCTTCGCGGTTCGTTTACCGAACTTAGCGGCGCCCTGGGGCGGGGAGCGCTGGTTGCCTGCGAGATGCTCAGCGCAGCCGCTTGGCCAGAGGCGCAGGCGGGGGCGACCGAGCAAAGCCGCAGGCGGGCGCTCTCGGCGTGAAGCAGTGGATGGATGGCTCGGCGGGGAGGAGCGGTTTTACGATCCCGCCGAGAGATGGTATTACCCATCGCCTCCGACTGCTCGCTCACCGGCGTGAATTCCTGGGCGAATTCACTGACGGTGTCGCCGAACAGGCCAGCCTGGGATATGGGTGAGCTAAGAAAGCGAACTTTGTCAGCATCACGCAGATCACCAGGTTTAGCCCGTGGTGGCGTTCCTGGGCCACTAATGTGACCATCGTCCTTCCCTGGGGCACACACAGCCGACTTCAGTCGATTGCTGTGCGGAGCTCATGCTCAGTCTGGGTCGGAACCATCCCCGCGCAGCTGGGCCAGCGCCTGCGCTAGGGAGCGCTGGTAGGTGGCCGTAGCATGCATGGTGAGGGCGGAGGCGCACGCAGCGCACTGCGTGGGCTTCCTGTGCACATCCAGGAAGAAGGGGACGTGGAGGCTTAGAAGGTCTTGCCTTCTTTATCTCCTCCACATCACACCCCTCTAGTCGGTCCGTCCGCGGGGCTGGGGGATAAACCATCTCCAGACCCACGGCCGAAACAGCCTGGGAAGCACGGCTGCAAAGTCTGCTTCTGGATTCGACGCCACGCCCATCATCCCGGAGGAAAAGAGCAGGTTCGAATCCTCATCAGACAATGACAACCAACCCTCCAAGGATGGTGAGGATGAAAGCGCACGCAGATCGGGCAGAAAAAAGTGCCCTCCAAGACTGCGTGAGCTTACTGCGCACTTTCCGGGAAGAAGGGGACGGAAGGCTTAGAAGGTCTTGCCTTCTTATATCCTCCACATAACACCCATCTAGTCGGTCCGGCCGCGGGGCTGGGGGATAAACCATCACCAGACCCACGGCCGAAACAGCCCGGGAAAGCACGGCCATCATGTCTGCTTTTTAGATGCCAACACCGTGCTCTCCACCCCGGAGGGAGGGAGCGAGCGGGTTCGCATCCTCATCAGACAATGACAGCCCATCCTCCGATGCAGCGATGGACATCTGATCCTCGGTGTCATCAAGTGAGAGGGCGACCACCCGAGGATGGAGCGCTTCTCTCACCTGAAGCTTGGATGGAGCGCGTGGAGGAGCGAGAGGTCCGCGAGCCCGAGGGCGGCGGATTTACTCCCACTGAAACCCTCAGATCTGCCCGAGTGCCAACCGCAGTGCGGGGGACAACTGGGGTGGGTCGCTCTTTTGCAAGAGCGAGCCGCGATCTTAACTGCGCAGCAGACATGACATCACAATGATGGCATGCACTGCCCGCGAGCACCGCATCAACATGCTGGACCCCCAGACATGAAACGCAGTGCTCGTGCCCATCATCCGGGGACAGGAAACCACCGCAACCAGAAACGCACGGTCGGAGCGACGTCTTGAAAAAGACGCGCTGCACAACCGTGTTGCTCTTTTAGGAAACTTGCTTCCTATATACATACCGCTCTTGGAGGACCGGACCCAAAGGACGCCAGGCAAGGGAGAACAACCCAGCTCGACCATCTGCCACTGCGTATACGCGCTCTGGACCGGGAGAAGCTGCTTCTCGATCTCTCTCTGTAGACACAGGTTGGAGATACCCTCATAGACTCTCTCAGAAGCTCGTGAAAGGCTCTGAAAGCGAAAAGGATGTCGTTGCTGAGCACATGCTAGCCTTTTATGCCAGGCTGATTGTCATTCAAGACAGCTGTGCACGCTGACGCCGCCAACTCATTGGCATTTCATTGGCCCGTTTTTATACTCTTTCAGATGATTGGATTCTGACGAAATCCCCATAGTGGAAGTTTTTCCACATAGCATTGAAGTTCCCCTCCCGAAGGGGAACAAAAGATTTCTCATTATCCTCTTGGGATTTTCTTTTATGTAATCCAAACTATTTCTGAACTCAGAGACTTACAGGAAGTTTGTCTGTCCCCGCAGCACTTACTGTCAAATTCCTCACCAAGCGCTTCATCAGTGAATATGACCCAAACCTCGGTGAGTTTCTCAGCTTTTATAATGATGAATATGTATGATATAAATTGCAAATATGGTATAACAAAGGCAAAAATCATTCAATGAGTGACTCAACTAATCCAGTAAATGATGTTGTCCTCCTCCGTGTCTTTAGTGGTTAGGGTTCGGGTTTTAACAGAAAACATACTTGAAATTAATTAAATCATACAGATTATTATTTACGTTACTAACTCCAGTGCTGTACATAAGTTAGTTACCACAGTTCAATATAATGAGTATAACAAATGTCAGATGAGTCACTTTAAAACTCAAAAGGGTTTTACTTGAAGACATAAAATTCCTTGTAAAGCTTTATTCTCATTTCCATGCTTCTCTCTTTGGCAGAAGATGAAAAGTAAAGCCTTATACTGACAGCTTTTATGCTTGTAAAATGACAAGTTTGACATTTTAAGACTCGCAGGCTTTGCCAAACCATTTAAAACCTTTGTTTTAAGTCTTTTCCCAATGCACAATATTCACTTTTTTGTTTTACTTCAAATGTGTTCTTTGTTGTTGTTGTATCTGTGGTTATTTTAGTATCATTAAGGTGATATTATAGTATTTATTGATATTTTAGATAAGTTTTTATTTTCATATGTATTTTTTAGTTTTTTTTAGTATAGTATAGTATAGTATTTTTATTATTTTAGTACGTTAAATAGAGGTGTCAAAATTAATTGTTTCTTGCGATGCAGACACAGACAATTTCTCTATCTGGGGTGCGTTTCCCAAAACCATCGTTAGCCAACTAAGGTTGCAAGTTCCGTCGTTACAAACATAGTTCGTTGATTTGCCGTTTCCCAAATCCATCGCTCCAACGAACATTCGCAAACTGCACCGCAAATTTGTGCACTTGCAACGACACCTGTGGAGCTGTAGTTAGAAACATAGTTCCTGGCTGTGTTCTATTCCCAGTTATCCCCCCTATGCCCTATTCATTTAGAACATTCTAACATTTAAACTTGGAATTATTAAAAGTAAAAAAGCATTAAGGTCATCTCTCTTAGGTGTAATTTGCTTTCAAAGTATTTTTACAGTTCAGTTTTAGCGACCTTAATGTTTACAATTGCGCTCCTTTCGCAGTGCACTTTGAAAACATTGATATCATTTTGAACACAGCCTCATGGCGAAAGCTTTAGGTGACCTATTATTTAAAAGTGGAATTTACGTTACGTCTCCAAAACTTGTGAAAACAAAAAACATAGCATACGTTAATTCTTTTATTTTATAGTGGGTTATTTATTAAGTATCTGTACTGTATATGACATGGGCCTGTTGGTTAAAACATTTCTGCAGTGGTTTGCATGTCAAATTGTAAAAGTAGACTTTTTAAAAAATAAATAAACAATATCCTACTATATAATAATCATCATCATTATCATCATTAATATTATTATTAAAGTATGATTTTTTTTCAATTCCTATTAATAATAAATATTAAATTACATTTTTATTTATAAATAGCCTCATTATTTATTTATTTATATGATTTATATATGATATTAGAATAGTGTTAGCTTTTGTAAGTGATTTTTTGTTTTAGAATACAATATGTAATATTCTTAATAATATTTGTAAAGGAAACACAGGCCCTATATGTGCCATTTACATATATTTCAGTTAATATAGAAAATGAGTGCATGTTTTTTCTAAATCTAATATTGGATTTTTATTTAAATGCGTGTTTGTGTAAAACAATATAATTTCTCTAAAGACAATAAAGTTGAATCTAATCTAATCTAAAGAAGTTGCTCCACCCCGTTTAGAGCATCATTATGGGCATTTTACGTTATAACTAACGTGGTTCAAACCATGAATCTGCGACAGAGAAACTACTAGTTTTGGGAAACACTCGTCACTACATCGTTCTTTATCCAACCGATGCATCGTACTATGGTAGTTCAGCCGTGAGTTACGTCATTGTTTGGGAAACGCACCCCTGTTCAGTAATAATCATAATCCTGGTATTTTGACGAATATTCTGTCATTTGACCCATATTTTGACGTCATTTATTTCATATGCACTATATTGCGGTAGCTTACTATGGTGAGGGAGGCGAGTGCGAGTAATTAAAACACTGCAACTACTTAAAAACACAGAAATTCTGCACAATTCACTGCGTGTGTGTTTGCTGGACAGTCTCTCAGTGACACTCAAGTTACAGCAGAAGACTCTATTTCACTGCGATTGAGAAAATGAAAGTAAACTCCATTTCTCTCTCTCTCTCACTGTGGCCATTTGATCTGCTGGCATGGCTTTTCCTCTCCTCTCGGCTGTTACATAGATACTTCTGGATGGACACGAGCGTGTGTCTGCAGAGCGAGTTTTCTCCACCGCGTCTATCATGGATCAGCTGTGATTGCCGCTGCCGTTTATCAGTGTCACTCATCGGTGAACAGAGCCAGAGCGTTAGAGCCAATCGCAGTCCTTTTTGTTGAGCACGTGACCAATCAAAGGGGTGTAAGAAAGAACTCGCTCGACAGGGCTCATAAAGCGAGCGGGATATTTACAATTTTTTATTGGCTATAAATGCTCATGTTGTTCTGTTCATGTACTTGAGTATTTAAAGGTACAGTTTATATATATGACTGTTTGTATTAAAGGACAAAATTGTATTACAAATAATATATAAGAGCAGTTCCAGCGTTATGGATGTGACATTTGCAATAAAAATTCAAAACATAAATTCACTCAGAAATTATATGTTAACATTATATTGAAATATCTGTTTATATTTTCCAAAACAACTGACCGCAGAGTTATGGGATCAGAAAAATATCAATCTCTAAACATATTTTATATTTTAAATGAGGAAAATAAACATGCATTACAGTAGTGACAAAAAAGTCTGTGAGTTTATAATATACAACATACTTTGTAGAAACTCTGTGAATTAAACTGCACAACCCAAAAGAAATATTGCTAATCAAAAGGATAAGAGTTGGCTCACTATAGTGTAAAAATAATTTTTTTTATTTTATTTTACTATTTTGCATTTATGAGGAAAAAGCATTGTTATGGATGTGACACTTTTTTTGTTATGGATGTGACAGATGTGAAATTGCCAGTTGTGTGACTTTGGTAAATCAAATATAATAGTTTGAAAACCCTAACCTTTTTGAGTATATTTAAAGTACTATAAAATAATTACTTACACAAAAAATGTAGAAATGCTTTCTGTATTTTGGTGAAAACTTAATTGATTTATGGCAAGGTTGACATTTGCATGGAATTGCTCATAAATATAAATATATTTATAAAGTTTTCTTGTGCTATGAAGTAAAATATATAATTGTGTAAGGAAAGAATCGTCAATGCACCGTGATGCACCGAAATATCGAATTGAACCAAATTGATGGCATGATAATTATAACCGAACCGAACCGTGAGACCAGTGTAGGTTCACACCTCTAACGTTAAAGTACTTTTGTTGTGTTTTTTATTTTTTAGTTATTTTTTTTTATTTCAGGTTTATTTATTTATTTCTTTACATTAAGATAAACTGAAGAACACTGATTAATGTCATCAATTAGCTATTATAATATTATTTAGTTGATATATAATATAATATAGCTATGGGCGGCTCAATAGATAATGCTGTCGCCTCCCAGCAAGAAGGTCGCTGGTTCAAGTCTTGTCTGGGTCAGTTGGCGCTTTTTGTGTTTGCATGTTCTCCCTGCGTTCGCGTGGGTTACCTCCGGGTGCTCCAGTTTCCCCCACAGTCCAAAGACATGCGGTACAGGTGAATTGGGTAAGGTAAATTGTCCGTAGTGTATGAGTGTGAATGAGAGTGTATGTTTCCCAGAGATGGGTTGCAGCTGGAAGGGCATCTACTGCGTAAAACATGTGCTGGATAAGTTGGCGGTTCATTCCGCTGTGGCGACCCCGGATTAATAAAGGGACTAAGCTGAAAAGAAAATAATAATGATATGATAATGTAGCTATTGCAATATTAGCAATTAGCTAATAATAAAAAAAAAGTTTTATTATAAGTATTGTTTTTGATTAATCAAAGATTAATCACATCTAAATTAAAAGTTTGTTTTGATATATGTGTGTATACTGTGTATATTTATTATGAATATATTAATACAGACATGCATGTATATATTTGGGAAAATGTTTATTTTTATTTATATATAAAAAATATATGTATTTGATAGAAATTATATATACGTTTAAATAATTATTAGGATATTGGAAAAATTTAACATTGCAAGATTTTTTTTTCTGCGATGTATATTGCGATAGGAATATTGTCACGAGTTGAATAATCAAGACAAAAAGGATCCAAATGCAAGTGAGAGATTATTATTGTCAGAAAGGTGAACACACGAAAAACAGAGAGCGAGTAGAGTGGACGAAGGTCTAGACACTGCACTCACACGAGGAACATCTAGAAAACCAGCCCAAGCCGATCCTGACAAAACACAGAAAGATCATGAACACAGTGTAACGAACTGACAATGATGTCCTCTCGGAAATCCGCTCTATTATAGGTGAGCTAAGTGCCATCAGCTGGAACTGCTGATGATAGTCCCGCTGTAAAACAAAATAATAAAAACAATACAAAAATACAGCAGTTACATAATTTATAATGCTAATTAAGATAGACTCTTGTTAAATAAACCCACTGAAACAGGTACAAAGGATTTCTTATAACGGTTCAACCTACAATTTGGGACTCTATATCTTCTACCAGAGGGAAGCAGTTCATAATGTGGAAACAAAAAATGAGTTGGATCGTTCACAATCCTTTCTACCTGGTCGAGGACACAATTCTCATATAAAACTTGAGGATTAAAATATTCATCGTGCCCAACTATTTTCCATCCTGTCTTTAAGAGATGCATCAACTTGGATTTACACTGAACAGATAGGTTGCCAAACCACACCGTGATACCATATCTAACAATGCTTTCAAGAACTGCTTTATAAAACAACATCATACGCTTCTTGTTAATTCCAAAAAGACGTAACCTCCGTAAAAAATACAATCTCTGGTGTAAACGAGAACAAACCCACTCAATGTGTGTTTTCCATGTGAAAGAACTATCGATGTAAATGCCCAAATACTTATAGGTTTCTGACTGAGTGATAGGATGGTCGTGTACAACCACTTGACGATGGTCACCTATACACTTTGGGTCAAATACCATCTCTTCTGTTTTCTTAGTATTTATCTGTAGCTTATTTATATCACACCACTCAACAAACTGGGTAATTTCTGACTGGTAGATAACACTAATATCATCATTCTCATAAAGTAAACTTAGTATGGCTGTGTCATCGGAATATTTAAAAATAAAATTCTGTGAATGCTTACTTGAGCATTCATTTGTAAAAAGTGTAAAAAGGATAGGTGAACTGACACAGCCTTGTGGAACCCCAGTACTACTGTTCTTTTCATCTGAACGGATATATTTAACCTTTACAACCTGAGTTCTATTTGTTAAAAATGAGAAATACCATTTACATATGCATGGGTTTATATTCAACTGTTCCATCTTTTTAATTAACAAATGTGGTTGAATTGTATTGAAAGCGGAACTAAAATCAATAAAAAGCAGCCGAGCATAAGCTTTAGGATTATCTAAGTGCTTCAGAATCAAGTGCAAAATACTATTAACTGCATCTTCAGTACCTCTACCTTCCCTGTAGGCAAACTGTAGAGGATCTAAATTACTAGCAACCTGTGATTTTAACATGGACACAACACATCTCTCAAAACATTTTTATAATAACAGACGTTAATGCCACAGGTCTAAAATCATTATACTCTGAGGGCCTCGCCAACTTAGGAACAGGTACAATTAATGATTTTTTTCCACAAACTAGGAACAATGCCTAAGTCTAAGGATTTTTGAAATATGGGAACCCAAACTGGAGTCAGTTCATCAGCACAACATTTAACAGTATATGGAAAAATTCCATCTGGACCTGCAGATTTATTAGAGGCAATATGTTTAAAATAAAACATTTATATGCTTAGGATTAATCAGTGGCCTATCATAAGTAACACCTTAAATATATAATTTACCTAGATGTGCTAAATAACCATTTGGAAAGAATTGATCATTTTAGGTTGATTGGGATGATTCTGTAGGGGAGTGCATATGCATACTGTACAATATAAGAAACAATCTACAAGCATTGACAAATTCAATAAAGAAAAAATACAAATTAAAGAGCTCCTAGGTTACCCCTTTTTCCAGATTTAATATAAGTCTTTTGTGTCCCCAGAATGTGTCTGTAAAGTTTCAGCTCAAAACACCCATCAGATTATTTATTATAGCTTTCACTAGTTTGTATTTTAGAGCTCTCAACAGCTTTTTGCTGTTTTTGTGTACTGGGCCTTTAAGGCTAGTCCTCCCCGCCCACCGTTCCCATGTGCCTGTCAGCGTGTGCCTCAGTCTCCACCCTCGGCTGCCTCAGACAACTGACAGACATAAAAGAAGCAGATCTCACGTAACGTTTGTGAGGAAAAACTACAGTAAGAACTTTACCAATGATTATTTGATGCATTTGTTGTGAAGCTGCAACGACGAGTCACACACAATGTCGTTACAAATTTCACGCACGCACACAGACACACACACACAGCGCGGACACACACACACATACAGCATGTGCATTTAGCTTTGCACTGTCTTTGCACGCAAATGTGACAGGATACAGGTTAATATCCACTGCTGTATGGATATCTGTTACGTTAATTTACAAAATAAAGCTGATTTAACGTCCACAAACCGGGATTAAAGCGTCTTCTTGTATAATAGTTCTGACATGCGGCTGTGGTGATGAAGTAAATCTGAAGTAAATCGCTGTAATTTATTACAAACATGCACTGTTTTAAAAGATTTTAAACTTGTCAAACTCACTCTTGATAACTCTTCCTACTGAACAGACCTTTTATTCCCGGTTGCTTTGAGCACGTCCTGTCTTGTTGATAGGATTATAAACGTTACTACGGAGACATGTTAATACTCAGCTGTCAATCAATTCGATGGGCGGGGGGACCGCACTCCTACATCAAGTTGCCGTCGGTCTCAAAACCGATTCAATTGGTCCACCGTTTTTATGTTGTTAAATTGAAAAAAAAGGACTGGGTGTGTTTATATCACCCCAATATGACGGTCTATACACTATACCTACACACGTCTGTCCAAACAGCTTGAAAAGTAGATTTTCCACCATGTCCAACTGTATTCAGGTGTACAATAATTGAATAATCAAATGTAAGATAATACTGCATAGTCTTTGTTTTATAAACAATTAAATTGTTATTAATTTGTCAAAGTTACAAATTTGGTACAATTTCTTTATGCCTTAATGATTTTAAAACCCTCACACAGTTGCAGACCTCAAATTATAAAATATAATTCAGACTCATCATTGCGTATACTCGCGATGTGACTATTGCGAATGATCACATTGCTATATCGATGCTGAAACGATAACTTTCTGAATCGATGCTGTAACCTAATAACTATGCAAAAAGTTTTGTATAATTTTGTTTTTATTTATTTGTGTGTATTACATATACATAATAAATATTTATATAATACACAAACATATCTCATGTCAAAAAAACCTTTTATTTTGGACTCGATTAGTTAAGATTGCTCAGCACATTTTTAAAAATGTTTTGTTTTTAATTTCAGGTGAAGTTTATTTAATGTTTGTATTACTTGGTTTTGCTTTTCATACCTTGTAACCTTGGTTTTATTACATTTACAGCTTGTTCAAATGTAATTCATTAATAGGATAATTAAAAGTTATAATAATAATGAAATACTATTATAAAGTGCACAAGGATGGCAAAACCATAAATGTTTTATTTGTTGTGAAAAACTCCATAAATAAAAGAACTAAGTTGTAAAATCTAAGACAAAACGGTCACACTTTATAGTAAGGTTTAATTAGTTAATGTATTTGCTAACACGAACTAATTATGAACAATGCTTGTACGCCATTTATTACTTATAGTTCAATATTTACTAATGCATTATTAACATCCAAATTCATGCTTGTTACTATTAGTTAATGCACCGTGAGTTAACTTAAACTAACAATGAACAACTGTATTTTCATTTACTTAGATGAACAAATACTGTAATAAATGTATTGTTCATTGTTTGTTCATGTTAGTAAATCCATTAACTAACATTAACTAATACAACCTTATTGTAAAGTGTTACCAACAAAACATATTGCATTTGAGCTGCTGCAAAAATCATTAATGCTTCAGTGAATCTTTTGGGTTATTTTTTTGTAATAAAAACACCATAAATACAATAGCTTTTTTTACCTATTCAATTTTCAGAGGACACTTACTCTTCTGAAGAAGTCGTGGACCAGCAGCCGGTTTTAGTGAAAGTGATGGACACGGCGGATCAGGTAATGATGCCCATTTGTCTCTTTGGAGAATAAAATATTTGGTCTCACTCTATATTAGGTGACAATAACTATTATGCACTTACACTGAAATTTATCATTTGTTACAATGTACTTACTGTGTAAATGCATGTATTTACATGTACTTATTCATTCATTCATTTACCTTCGGCTAATGCTGCGTTCACACCAGACGCAGAAGAAGCGTCAATCGCGAGTGATTTACATGTTAAGTCAATGCAAAGGCGCGATTAGACATCCTGTGGTGCGTTACACACGAATGACGCGGTGCGGATGGTGCGGATGGCGCGGTGCGAATTGCGCGAATCCGCATCTGTTCTGAAGTGAATTTGATACGCGAACGAAGCGGATTTGACGCACGAATGAAGCAGAGTTTGAAGCGAAAGAAGTGAGTAAACTCAAATGTTCACGCGTCTATTTACGCGCGATTTATCCGCGCGTTCCGCGTATGGTGTGAACGCAGCATAAGGGTGCTTTCACACCTAGACTTTAGTTCCGAAACCTGTCGCGTTTGCCCAGTTAGCGCGGTTCGTTTGGCATATGTGAGCAGGGCAATCGCGCTCAGATCCGCGCCAAAGGAATTGCTCCGAGACTGCCTGAATGAGGTGGTCTCGGCGCGATTGAAACGAACTCTGGAGCGGATTGATTGTAGTGAGAAAGCGATACGATCTGAGCCGGCCTTATTACAGTGTTTTATGGATATGTATTAGGCATACAGCTATATGAAGAGAGAATTATGAGTAGGGCGGGAGGTCATTCCAGACATCCCAAGTCTCCCGAAAGTTTCGGGAGTCTCCCGCAAATGCACAGAGACTCCCGAATGCCCACAAACGAGTGATAATCTTCCGGAAATCGCGCGTCTCCCTCCCTGTTCTCAAATACGTCTCGCACCCTGTCAAACACCACCAAACCACCTCCAATAGCTGAGCGGGACTCTGCAAAATAAACCGTGAAACTCTGACCAATGTGAGGAGAGATTACTCACACGTGACTTGTTTTCGCTATTTTGGTCCATTTAGAAACTTCGCCATGTGAAAGCGGACCGCACCAAGAACAAAGAGCAACAATGTAACAATTTTAATCCCTGTTTCGGAACAAATGAATCGATTCACAGGTGTGAAAGCACCCTTAGTCGACCTAGGGTCACCACAGTGGAATGAACTGCCAACTTATCCGGCATATGTTTTACACAGCGGATGCACTTCCAGCTGCAACCCAGTTCTGGGAAACATTTATACACACTCATTCACACACATGCACTATGGCCAATTTAGTTTATTCAATTCACCTATAGCGCATGTCTTTGGACTGTGTGGGAAACCGGATCACCTGGAGGAAACCCACGCCAACACGGGGAGAACATGCAAACTCCACACAGAAACACTAAGTGACTCATCCGGGATTCGAATCAGCGACCTTCTTGCTGTGAGGCGACAGTGCTAACCACCGAGCCACCGTGTCACCCCCTATTGTACTTATGATTGATTAAATACCTGCATGTGATTACATCTGTAATTAATTAACATCTTTAATTACATTGTTGACAATCCCTTACACCTTAACCCACTCTTAAACCTACTCACACCACCAAACTTTTCTTTAACCCTATCCGTATCCCACCTCAAGAGCACCAGAAGTGTTCTGCAATACATTATAAACAAAATAAGTACATTGAATTCATATTTTGATGCAAGTACAAAGTAGTTAAAGCCACTTAATATAAAGTGCAGCCAAGAATTTTCCCTCACTTTGATTGACTCTTGGTGTTTGCACCAGGCTGATCTCTTCATAATACACTCAAAAATCATTTTTTGCTATTTGTTTAAACTACTTATTTGAAATGAGCTGAAACAACACAACTCTAGAGATTTTTTGGGGGACAACTTAATTGATTTATGGTAAATCCACTTGAATTTGTTAAATTAACTTAATCGATTTGTGTTGGGACAACTTGAATGAATTATGTGGAACCACAAACAAAATCCTGGCTGCGGAGGAGGAGGATACAGGTACTTGACTGGCCTGCCTGCAGTCCCGACCTGTCTCCAATAGAGAATCTGTGGCGCATTTTGAAGCGCAAAATGTGACAACAAAGTCCCCGTGCCTTAAGACTTGCTTGCAGGAACAATGGGACAAAATAACACCTGAAACACTTTACCACATGGTGTCTTCAGTCCTTAAACATCTTTTAAGTGTTGTGAAAATTAATGGCAACATTACAAAGTGGTAAATGCTTTACTGTTACAACTTTTTTGAAATGTGTTGCAAGAATCAAACACATTAAATAATGTTTGTTGTATTGTCTGCAATGAAATACAAGTCAAAGTAAATTTAGAAAATCACTTCTTTCTTTTTTTATTTGCGTTTCCATACTGTCCCAGCTTTTTCTGACTGGGTTGTATATTTACAACCAGTATTAGAGGTAACGCATTACAAGTAATGCGACTAGTATAATAATATTACTTTTCTAAGTAACGAGTAAAGTAACGCATTCCTCTAAAAAATCAAGTAATAATATTTGAGTTACTTTTTAAAAAAAGGAACATGATTTTTAGTTCAATTGATTAGCTTTTTTAAAAAATATTGCTCTATTGCACAGCAAAAAAATCATTGTACATTTAACTCAATTTAAGTTTAACTTAACACTCCTTGGGTGTACATATGACTCCCTCCATTCTGGAGTTAAAATAACACTTTCTAAAGTGTGAAATTTGCACATTACTCTCAGAGTTCATTTTAACACAGTAAGAGTTTATTCTTACATCAAACTGGACTGTGTGTTACCCTTCAAAGTGTTAATATATTACCCTTTTTCCTATATTATCAATTAGTGTGGGTGACAGATAATAGTGATCAAATATGTTGAAAATAGTTTTGATTTAATAAATGTTTATTAATCTTTTCAGAAATAATTTTAATACATTTAACTCTTTGCATTTTAAAATGCAACAAGACATGTTTCAAGTTTAAGTAAAACATACTGTTTGATCACTGTTTGTCCGAAAGAACCGGTTCGAGTAAAAAAAACTGGACTTCCCATCACTAGTGGGAAATACACTGCATATTGGGTTAAAAGTTTAACACTGAAAGAAAAACTCTTGAATATACTCTCTTTCACGCTCATGGATTAAAATGTACTCCGGTTTTAACACTGAACAACACCAAAAAGAAATCACACTGTATATTTAACACTGGAATTGTTGCTGTGTACAATTAACGTTGTCACATTGAATCCCACACTCAATGAGAGAATTTGTTCATTATTTTGAACGCATTGAAGAAAGAAAAAGGTAAATGTCTCAATGGACAGTGATTTTACTTAACTAATAAGAAAAAAAAGCACAAAAATGGCAAACACATTGCTTTACTGTAGGTGAAGGTGTAGTTTATAGAGTGCAATATTTAAATGCGGAGCTCCTCTAATTAAAAAGTATATATATAAAAACCTCAAGCCTCAGCAAAGGTAAGGAAAAGTAATGCAAAAGTAACTCAAAAGTAATGTAACGCATTACTTGCCATACAAATAACCAAGTAATGCATCTAGTTACTTTTTTGGGGAGTAACTTAATATTGTAATGCATTGCTTTCAAAAGTAACTTTCCCAACACTGTTTACAACACTTTCTTAATAGTCTTAATTAACTTTCTCATTTTTTACAGTGTACCGTATGTTTTATTTCTCATTAAGAAAGTTTGTTGCATAACCCTGTCAGCTCTACAGGATGCAAACAAATGTGTCTTTATTTCTATCAGGATGGGCCGGTGAACTGCGAGCGCTATTTAGGCTGGGCCAACGCCTTCATCATCGTCTACAGCATTGACAACAGGAGTAGCTTTGAGGTCTGTCAGCAGTATTTAGAGACCGTGAGTCTTTACTTCAAAGGCCTGCAGCCAGAAGCTCCTGTCATCCTTCTAGGCAACAAAGTGGACATGGAGAGATACAGGTGAATAAAACAACACTTTCTAGTAGGGGTTGGAATCTTTAGGAACTTCACGATCCGATTCTGATTCTGTGAGTCACGATTCAATTCCACAATGATTCTTGACCTACATTTTTTTGCTTCTCAAGCTGTGCAAAATACATCTTTCCAACTTTACATTTTAATCAGAATTAGAGTTATGCAAGTGTTTTATGAATTTCTATGTAGATACAGCAATTAAACTGGAATTTCTGATGATTAATTTCAACAATACAAAATCATTTATATATATTATATATCATTTATATATGTACCCATGTCTACATTTCCGGGGGTAGCGAAATACATAACTGGAGGTACGTCTGCTTAAAGTTTATGTTTTTGCAAATCCACCAGAGGTTGCTGTGTATGCTTTTTGATGATCTCAAATATCTCTCCAATATACACTTCAGCCGACCAAGTCAGCTTGCTGTCAACTGACTGATTGACCCACCCACCCTGTCCCTAAACCCAACTGATAGTGTTTTTGAAAACAATCTAGAAAAAGAAAAGGCGTTGCGGCCACGTGGTTTCACCATGTTTTCAGCCTGTTGTTTATTAATTTATTTTTTTGCTTTTATTTTATCTGGTCTCTGGACAAACTGGTAACAGCGGAAAAGCCGTCAGTACGAAGGTAGTCGGTCAGCTGGTAGTGCTAGATGAAACAGAAGCCATCGGCGGCGTCATACCACCCCGTAGTGTTCGTTTTAAAGACTAAAAGCAGCCATATATACCTTTGGCTGTATAATTCATGCTGTTAGATCACAGCCTTCACGCCAGATAAATAGGATATTGCCCCGGATGCCAGATCCTGTCGGAAAATGTCTGTTTTTCTGGGTATCCAGACAACAAGCCAGCGGAGATGCCCAATAACCAAACCATTTTGGTGCAATACCATCCAGTATTCAACTGAATTAACAATCTTCTATCAATATAGGAGTTGACTGAGAAAGCCAGAGAGGAGCAGAAGCAGGAGACAAAGTAATGATGATAAAGAAAGAGCAGAGTTTATTGAATAATCTTAGTTGCGTATGATTCAGTGCTTAGACTTCATCTGACCAGGATAAATCCAACAAGTGTTATTATACCACAAGCAACAGCAATGAAAAATTACTGCTTCACAACATTGTCCAGAGACAATACAGACCTTGAAACTGAGACATTCTCTTATCTCTTACTCATGAAAACAAGTGTCGCTTGAATCCACACCATCATAAGATGCAGAATCAGAAAGAGCTTTATTGCCAGGTATTTAACAAATACAAGGAATTTGTTTTTGTGACAGAGCTTCTACAGTGCAACATAATTACAGAGACAGGACAAAAAACAGTGATAAATATATTTTAAAAACAGAAGTACTGCAGGTAGTGAATGCAGTATACAAATTGACAAGTGTGTGTACAGGTATATTACTATATACAACGTTATATGTGCAGCTGTTATGTGCAAATTGGCATGTAAAGTGTGTTGTTAAATAAGTGTATATGTGTATAAAAGTGTATAGCAAGTAGTGATGTTGGTTCCACAATTATTATCATCAAGTGTTCATGAGATGGATTGCCTGAGGGAAGAAACTTTTTCTGTGTCGGGCTTTTTTTTTTTTCTTTTTTTCTTTTTTTCAGATTATAACAACATGGAAAAATGGAATTAATAATAAAGCAATAATTATAGGAAAATAATAAAATATAAAAACATAATAAAATGACAAATAATAATCAACAATAATCAATTCATTAACTAATGCTCGATAAAATGATAATTATATAAATGACTAATGATCATATGATTAAATAAAATAATTAAATGCAGAATAAATGAATATAAACAAATGAAAATAAAACACAACACAATTAAATGGTTGTTTTCTTGGAACAACACACACATACGTTTGCTACAAGTATTCTCAGATCCTTGGTTAGATTCTTCAGCGCTCTCCTGAAATGTAGACAGGGGTACGTATCCACAATGAACCTTTGTTGCCATATATAAGTGTAGTGTTTATGTATTATTTCTATTTATCATGCAATTTATTTGTTAATTTGCAGACATTTTACATAAAAAACACTGCATGTTATAATGGGACAATTCTAAGCATAGTAACCTAGTATATCCGACACACAAAATGATGAGCTTTAAAAATGTGACCTCTTAAAGGCGCCAAATTTCCTGTTTCAGAGCGGGTGTTAGTCCAAACACCAACCAAGCATACCAGGAAATAGTGCATTTACATAGTTGTGCGAAAGTCCTTCTGTTTGTTTGACTTGAAAAAAAACATATGACCTGCGACTAGCTATAATTACAACAAATACGTCTCGTACCATCACAGATTATTTAGGTTTTCATCTATTATGATCCTAAAGTGTTTAAGTAAGGATTCGATTGCTCCGGGAAATGACCGTTTATTGCGTTTATATTTTCCTTTCATTGTGCAAACACAGTCCGTGATTTATGATTTATCACACTTACAATAACAGCTGGACTCCATCAAATCTATCTATGTATGTAACTGGTTCATTTGCTATTATTTTACTGCTTTTTTTGTATTCATTGCTGCTCTGCTGTACACTGCCTGACAAAAGTCGGGTTGCCTATCCAAGCTTCAGGAACAACAATTAATAACTTGACTTCTAGTTGATCATTTGGTATCAGAAGTGGCTTATATGAAAGGCAAAGACCTCTAGATTATGCTTATTTTACCAAAATAAAATATGATCATGCCTTGATTTTTAATTCTTTAATTAGGACAGTAAGCTCTGACTTTGCTTAGACAAAAGTCTTGTCACTTAACAGAAATAATGTCCAGTATAGAATATAAAGTCATGGTGCAGTGGAAAATGAATTAATATTGTGTATGACTCCCATGAGCTTGGAGGACTGCATCATACATCTCTGCAATGCCTCAAATAACTTATTAATAAAGTCATGCAGTTCTTGAGTTCATCAAGATTCTTTGAATTCATCTTCAATGCCTCCTTTTTCATCTTACCCCAGACATGCTCTATAATGTTCATGTCTGGTGACTGGGTGGGCCAATCCTTGAGCACCTTGCCCTTCTTTGCTTACAGGAAATTTGATGTGGAGGCTGAAGTATAAAAAGGAGCGCTATCCTGCTGAAGAATTTGCCCTCTCTTGTGGTTTGTAATGTAACTAATGGGCAGCACAAATGTCTTGATACCTCAAGCTGTTGATTTTGCCATCCACTCTGCAGATCTCTCGCATGCCCCAATGCTAAATGTAACCCCAAAACATGACTTTTCCTTCACCAAACTTGACTGATTTCTGTGATAATCTTGGGTCCATGTGGGTTCCAGTAGGTTTTCTGCAGTATCTGTGATAATTGGGATGCAGTTCAACAGATGATTCATCAGAAAAATCGACCTTCTGCCACTTTTCCAAATGATCAACTAGAAGTCAAGTTATTATTTGTTGCTCTTACAACTGGGATCGATGACAAGACTTTTGTCAGGTAGTGTATATATTATATAGAGAGTTTGGTAACACTTTACAATAATGTTCCATTAGTTGATGCATTTACTAACATGTACTACAGTATGAACAAGCATTTATTAATCATAGTTTAACATTAACTAATGCATTATTAAAATCCAAATCCTTTAGGTAATTCACAAAATTGCATAAAAAATGAATGACTTTATTTATTATTAATGCTAACAATGATGAATAAATACTGTAATAAATGTATTTTTAATGGTTTGTTCATGTTAGAAATAACAATTAACTAAAGAACCCTTATTGTACTATGTTGACTCAGGCTATCTTAAGCAAATATTAGCTTATAATAAAAGTTTTCTATTTCACTGTATTCGTTCCTTTGATGTAAAGCTGAATTTGAGGCATTATTGTTCCAGCTTTCAGTGTTACACAATCCTTAAGAAATCATTGTGATTTGATTTGCTGCTCAAGAAATATTTCTTATCATGCAAAACAGCTGTGCTTAATATTTTAGAGGAAAATATGAAAAAATATGT
Organism: Danio kyathit; assembly: GCA_903798195.1. NCBI lineage: Eukaryota > Metazoa > Chordata > Actinopteri > Cypriniformes > Danionidae > Danio > Danio kyathit. Next base: position 16,619,224 of record LR812525.1, read on the forward strand.
TTTTGTCCCAGCATTTAATAAAACAAATGGACATATTTTGTAACCTCTTTATCATTGCTTGATCGATTAAATGATGTTTTCTTAACTTCTACTACTGATCCTTAAACTTTTGAAAATTGGTGCAATTTTTAAAAGGATATTTATTAATTACCTTATAAAGGCCTTATAAATTCAATAGCGTAGTTGTTCCTTTACCGGCATGTATCACATTATTTATTTCCTGATATTATCAACTAATTTACTGGTTTAATTGAGCTTTTAATTACTATTTGTAGAATGCTAAAACCTCTAAGTGCCATCTGATATTTTCTTCGAATATTTGTATTTTTCAATGTGTAGTTTCAGTATTTTCACTTGTATGGCAAAGATTGTATTATTTTCAAATTTTAATGTGAAATAACTGATCATAAACATAGGATTTTAGACTAACATTTCAGATGGCACTTAGAGGTTTTTGCATCTGAACTCTTCATTTTTGGTCGATTTATTTACATTGAAAGACCACATATTCCATGTACTTTTCACAATGTATTTTTGATGTTCACTAAAGAGGTCCATTTTATCTAACCATACTTTCATAATGCATGCATTTATAGGGATAGTTAACCTAATATATTTGGTATCCCTTTATTTTGGTCCCTTTTGCACATTTTGTTGACTATAAGCTACATTGAAACTATATTATTAGTAGACTGCATGTGTCAGGGAACACAGGCGGACACAATTGCAGGTTAAGCAAAAGTTTATTAAATGTTCAAAAGGAAACCCCTTAAGAGGGAAAAGAACCAAAATCCAGCAGGGAGCTTGCAGAGAAAAAATTAGGTAAAAATAAAAACAAAAAGCTGCATAAAAACTCCCAGAAGAGGGCACCAAAGAGTTCTCCAAAACAGAAGCAGTATCCTGACTCTTAGTCACATCCAACAGGGGGCGCACCTTTCAAAGTCTTCAAAAGAAATCAAGAACACAGCCGGGGTGAGCCAAAAAATGAGTGCAACAACAGAGTCTATATCGGTGTTACCCGGCAGGGGGCGTGCTGAAACGTGGCCGTGTGGGGAATGCGGAAGTGGAGCATTAGAGAGCGAGAGGAAGCCGGCAATCGGATGAAACCCGTCGGCTCCGTGAAAGAGTACCAGTCCGGCCTGGGAACAGAGGAGGTTAAGAGAAAACAGAATGCAAAGACGATCGTTTTGACGTGGAGCAGCACAACAAGACAAGACAAGACGAGAGATAAACAACAGGAGTCTGAGACGAGACGAGAGTGGCTTGATGTAGGCGCACTCGCAAACAACAATCTAGCAACGGACTACACGCGAGAGGGGAATAAATAGGGCAGGAGAGGAATTACTAATGGAATGCAGGTGAGTGAAATTAAATCATATTAGATGGAAAATGGAATAATGAGAGGGAGGAGCGATACAGGGAGCGATCAAAATAAACATTCACGTGCGTACGCCACATGTAAACAGAAATGGGAAGACAGATAGTAAGATCAGACCAAGGATGTGACAGTACCCCCCCCCCCTACGAGCGCCACCAGGCGCCGCATGGAGGGGCCTACCTTGTCGCCGACGGAAGTCCTCAACCAGCGCCGGATCCAGAACATCTCGAGCTGGGACCCAGCTCCTCTCCTCCGGACCATAGCCCTCCCAGTCCACCAAATATTGAAAGCCCCGACCTCTGCGTCTAATGTCTAGTAATTTTCGCACAGTGTAAACTGGGGAGCCATCCACTAGACGGGGGGAGGGGGGACAGGGTCTGAGGGAACAAGACGTGAATACAATACAGGTTTAACCCTAGACACATGAAAGGTAGGGTGTACCCGACCAAGCGTAGGAGGAAGCTTGAGCCGTATCGCCACCGGACTCAGGACCTTGGTGATCCGGTATGGGCCAATGAACCTGGGTGCCAACTTGCGTGAGGCTACCCTGAGAGGCAGATCCTTGGTAGAAAGCCATACTCTTTGACCACATCTGTAACGAGGAGCAGGAGTCCGGTGACGATCAGCCGCTGCTTTGGTCCGTCTATTAGCCTGGACCAAGGCTTCCCTGGCTCTCCTCCAGGTGCGTCGACACCGCTGGACGAAAGCAAGGGCAGACGGAACTGCAGCTTCGGGTTCCTGCGTGGGAAACACAGGAGGTTGGAACCCCATGGAGCATTGAAATGGGGACATACCTGTGGCAGATGATGGAAGGGAATTATGGGCATACTCGACCCAGGGTAATTGTTGACACCAAGAGCCAGGATTGTGGGATGTCAGGCAGCGGAGAGTACGTTCCAAATCCTGGTTTGCCCGCTCGGACTGCCCATTGGTCTGGGGATGAAATCCTGAAGACAGATTCGTAGAGGCCCCGATCTGTCGACAGAATTCCCTCCAAAACCGGGAGACAAACTGAGGACCCCTATCAGAAACCACATTGACCGGAAGACCATGAATCCGGAAAATGTGATCAACCACCACTTGAGCAGTCTCCTTGGCTGAGGGGAGTTTGGGAAGGGGAATAAAATGGGCCGCTTTGGAGAAGCGGTCCACCACCGTGAGAATGACGGTGTTACCTTTAGATTCTGGTAGGCCGGTGACAAAATCAAGGGCCAAATGTGACCAGGGGCGGGAAGGGATGGGAAGGGGACGGAGCAGACCAATGGGAGGCGCATTGGAATTCTTGTTCCGAGCGCAAACAGAGCAGGCAGCCACAAACTGCCTGACGTCCTTGGCCATGGATGGCCACCAAAATCGTTGACGGATGGCAGCCAGCGATCTCCTGACTCCTGGGTGACAGGTCAACTTAGAGGAATGACCCCACTGGATTACATCAGAACGCATCTTGGTAGGAACAAAAAGACAACCCGCTGGAACCCTCTCCGGTCCTGGGCTTGTCCACCTGGCTTCCTCAACCCGTCTTTCGATGTCCCAAGCGAGAGATGCCACCACCATTTCCTTTGGTAAGATGGTGTCGGGTGGTTCCCTCTCCCCTGGGACCTCAAACAGACGGGAGAGAGCATCTGGTTTGATATTTTTGGGGCCAGGTCTGTAAGACAAGGTAAAATTGAATCGCCCGAAGAAGAGGGCCCAGCGAGCCTGTCGGGAACTCAGCCTCCTGGCTGAACGGATATATTCTAGGTTCTTATGATCCGTCCAAACCAGGAAAGGCTGAGTTGCACCTTCTAACCAGTGACGCCACTCCCCCAGGGCCAACCTGACTGCCAACAATTCCCTATTACCTATGTCGTAATTTCGTTCGGAAGGATTCAGGCGATGGGAAAAGAAGGCACAGGGGTGCACTTTTCCATCCAGGCGTGACCGCTGAGACAGGACTGCACCTACTCCGACGTCCGAGGCATCCACCTCAACAATAAACTGCCGTTCAGGATCTGGAATAGACAAGACAGGAGCAGAGACAAAACGGGACTTTAATTTGTCAAAGGCCTCCTGAGCTTCAACTTTCCATTTGAACGGTACCTTGGGAGAGGTAAGTGCCGTTAAGGGTGCAGCGATCTGACCAAAATTCCTGATAAATCTCCGATAAAAGTTGGCAAACCCCAGGAATCGCTGCAGAGCCTTACGAGAGTCTGGAGTTGGCCACTCGGCAACAGCCCTTACCTTACAGGGGTCTGCCTGGATTTCTCCAGCCGAAATAATGAATCCCAAGAATGAAACCGACTGGGCATGGAAAACGCACTTCTCCGCCTTAACATAAAGCTGATTCTCCAGCAACCGTTGTAGCACCTGGCGGACATGTTGAGTGTGTGCCTGTAGAGATGGGGAGAATATTAAGATATCATCGAGGTACACAAAGACAAAACGGTTGACCATGTCTCTCAACACGTCATTGACCAGGGCCTGGAAGACCGCCGGGGCATTGGTCAGACCGAATGGTAAGACCCGGTACTCGAAGTGTCCCGTAGGCGTGTTAAAGGCAGTCTTCCACTCATCCCCCTCACGTATGCGGATAAGATGGTAAGCATTCCGGAGGTCAAGCTTGGTGAAGACCTTGGCTCCCTGCAAGAGTTCAAAGGCAGAAGACATAAGAGGTAGGGGGTACCTGTTCTTAATAGTGATGTCGTTAAGCCCTCGGTAATCAATACAGGGACGCAGGGAGCCATCCTTCTTCTTGACAAAGAAGAATCCGGCGCCCGCAGGGGAAGAGGAGGGTCGGATGAGACCGGCTTTGAGTGATTCATTGATATAGCTATCCATGGCCTCTCTCTCAGGACCAGAAAGGGAAAACAAACGACCCTTGGGCGGAGAAGTGCCTGGGAGCAATTCTATGGTACAGTCGTAAGGACGATGCGGAGGCAGAGTAGTGGCTCGAGACCTGCTGAACACGCGGCGCAGGTCGAGGTACTCCGCCGGCACCCCAGTCAGATCAGAAGCCTCCACCTGTAAGACAGGACACACAGACACGGGAAAAGCAGCAGGACCCAAACACGAAGCAAGACAATGCTGACTCCAAGACAAAACTGAATTACTCGACCAATCAATATGAGGGCCATGCTGCACCAGCCATGGATGCCCCAAAACTATGGGGGCACTAGGCGAATCGAGGAGGAGCAGCGTGGTAACCTCATGGTGATTGCCCGAGATAGTGAGGTGGAGGGGAGGGGTGGTATGAGATACAGTGGTGATAAGGGTGCCATTAAGAGAGCGGGCAGGAATAGGATTGGAAAGAGGAAGAGCAGGGATTCCCCACAAGGTAGCTAAAGAACTATCCATAAAATTACCTTCGGCTCCAGAATCAACCAGGGCCGAACCAGAATTAAAAGAGTCACCAAACTGGACAGATACAGGAAAAACAGTGCGAGAGGAGGGGGAATGCAATAAAGGGGTAGCGCTCACCAGGATCCCCCTCTTCACTGGCGAGCCACGGCTTTTAACGGACAAGCCACTGCAAGGTGTCCTGGCTTGCCGCAGTAGAAACACAGACCCTGGATGAGGCGTTGTTGTTTCTGTTGGGGGGTCAGCCGAAGACGTCCCACCTGCATGGGCTCTGAACCCAAGGAAGTGGCGTGAGCAGCCTCAAGAGAAGCGGAAGATGTGTCCTCCATCCTCCAGGATGGGCGGAAAGCCGGACGTTGACGACGGCGGCGGAGGCGTCCTTCTACCCGTAGGGCCATGCCAATTAGATCGTCAAAATCTTGAGGAAGGTCGATGGTGGCCAGTTCGTCCTGGATCTCCTCTTCAAGTCCCGCCCGAAACATGGACCTGCAGGCCCCTTGATTCCAGTCACAGGACGCCGCCAAGGTCTTAAATTGGATGGCATATTCTGTGACTGACCGGCCTGCCTGGCGTAAACGGGCCAACTGGTCTGCTGCCTCCTGCCCCTGAGCAGATCTGTCAAATAGTCTCACCATCTCTTGCCTGAAGTCTTCAAATGAGGCACAACAGGCGGCTTGAGTCTCCCAGACTGAAGTTCCCCAATCACGGGCCTTGCCTGCGAGCAGCGTCAGAACGTAGGCCACCTTAGTTCTTTCGGCTGCATAGGTGTGTGGCTGTAAAGCAAACACCACTGAACATTGAGAAAGGAAGGCTCGACATGAATTGGGGTCCCCATCGTAAGGTGGTGGGTTGTTGCACCGGGGCTCACGTGGATATTGAGTGCCAGGGTCCACTTGCCCCCCCTGGGCTGGGTCGTGCTGTAATTCGTGGAGCCGTGCGGTTAAGTCAGCTACCTGGTTGGCCAGGAACTCCATTTCCCTGGTGGTGTTGGTCAACCTAGCCTCATGTTGACCGAGCAGCACACCCTGCTGGGTGACTGCGGTTATAACTGGATCCGAACCCGCTGCGTCCATTCTGGCTAGATTGTTCTGTCAGGGAACACAGGCGGACACAATTGCAGGTTAAGCAAAAGTTTATTAAATGTTCAAAAGGAAACCCCTTAAGAGGGAAAAGAACCAAAATCCAGCAGGGAGCTTGCAGAGAAAAAATTAGGTAAAAATAAAAACAAAAAGCTGCATAAAAACTCCCAGAAGAGGGCACCAAAGAGTTCTCCAAAACAGAAGCAGTATCCTGACTCTTAGTCACATCCAACAGGGGGCGCACCTTTCAAAGTCTTCAAAAGAAATCAAGAACACAGCCGGGGTGAGCCAAAAAATGAGTGCAACAACAGAGTCTATATCGGTGTTACCCGGCAGGGGGCGTGCTGAAACGTGGCCGTGTGGGGAATGCGGAAGTGGAGCATTAGAGAGCGAGAGGAAGCCGGCAATCGGATGAAACCCGTCGGCTCCGTGAAAGAGTACCAGTCCGGCCTGGGAACAGAGGAGGTTAAGAGAAAACAGAATGCAAAGACGATCGTTTTGACGTGGAGCAGCACAACAAGACAAGACAAGACGAGAGATAAACAACAGGAGTCTGAGACGAGACGAGAGTGGCTTGATGTAGGCGCACTCGCAAACAACAATCTAGCAACGGACTACACGCGAGAGGGGAATAAATAGGGCAGGAGAGGAATTACTAATGGAATGCAGGTGAGTGAAATTAAATCATATTAGATGGAAAATGGAATAATGAGAGGGAGGAGCGATACAGAGAGCGATCAAAATAAACATTCACGTGCGTACGCCACATGTAAACAGAAATGGGAAGACAGATAGTAAGATCAGACCAAGGATGTGACAGCATGTTTATTATCTGCTTACATTGTTCGACCAACAGACCATAAGAAACATTGTAAGTATGTCAACTTACTCTTACTCTAACCCTAACCTCACTAATACTCTATTAGTATAGTATAGAGAATTAGTATTAGTAGTCCAAATTAGTAGTACAAATATACTATACTAATACTAATACAGACCTTTTTCATAGAACGCAAAATTACCCATTATGCTTTGCGTGTAGCCTATGCATAAGAAGGATTCTTCAAACTTCCAGTCAGCAGCTCGATGTGTATAAACATTTGGACAGCTTTGAAACGATAGTTTTAATCTATTTTACTTGCTTTTATTGTCTTTCTACTAATGCTACAGTTGATCAGCGCCACCCCCTGACTGATTATTAAAAAATGCGATCTAATAGGAATTAAAAACAACATCTGCGAGTTACACCGTTATCGCAAAAGTGATCATTTTCTCTTTTTTTCAAATTTATAACCAGCCCAAACAAGCAATTCACCAAAATGTTTGACACACTTTGATTGAATGAGTGGCATAAAGTGGCATTTTGAAATGACAGTAAAACACATGCTGTGGTCAATAGGCCTACTACACAATACAAACTAAATAAAACATAAATGGCTCCCGATTAGAATCAACATACAAATCACACTGCAGAATAAAACAGCTTTAACCACCCTAAGCTGGTTTTCACTGGTCAACTAGCTGGTTTTAGACAGGTTTTGGCCAGTTCCGTGCTGGTTCCAGCCATTTCCAACCTGGTCTTACTCTTAGCTGGTAAGGCTGGGAGATGACCAGATAAAACCAGCTTGACCAGCCTAGCCAGGCTGGGAGACCAGCCAAAACCAGCTATGTCCAGCTTAAACCAGGCTGGTCAAGCTGATTTTAGCTCGTCATTTTCAATCTAAGATCAGGAAATGGCCAAAACCCCTCTAAAACCAGGCTGCTCAACCAGCTAAAACCAGCCAACCAGCTTAGGCTGGTTTAAGCAGTTTTTTCTCTTCAGCAGGGCAGCCAGCAGTGTATCAGTAACATACTTTTATTTTTTGGAAATCACATGGCTTAACATTACATACCTGTTAAGTTTAATGCCATTAATATGGTTTGCTCTATAATGCAGTGATGTATTGTGTGTGTGATGTGTGTGTGCGCATTAAAGAGCTTGCTGAGCATAGTATAAGAGCTGACTGGTCGGGAACACTGACGTTAAATTTCAACCAATTATCTGACAGCAGACACACCGTAGGAGAACGTTTTTCTCTCAAACTTGAACCGTATCTGACAGAAGTAGACTATAACGGCCTTAACACACACCTTTTAAAATTAAAGTTGTGTGTCACAAAAACACTCCGTAAGCCACTCAAAACGGTATTGGCAATAAGTTCAGATCAAGATTAACAAGTTGTAAACGCTGAAAACAGAAGTTCTAAGCATCCTACCAGAAGACGCTGATTGCTATTGCGCCCTCCATGCAGCAACGAAGAAAAAGGTTAATACTATAATCTACTAATATGCTAATAGTAATACTAATAGTTTACTAATACTCCAATGAGAATTAGTTAACATATGGTTTCAATGTAACCTTAAAATGTACTAATGTACTTTAAAAAAACTTTATGAGTTTCTTTCTGCTCAACACAGAAGAAGATATTTTAAAGAATGCTAGAAGCCAGTAACCGATGACATCCATAAATCAGTGGTTACTGGTTTACAACATTCTTCAAAACATCTTCTTTTGTGTTCATCATAAGAAAGCAACTCAGTCAGGTTCAGAATAAGTGAAGAGTGAGTAAATGATGACAGAATGTTCATATTTTTTAGATGATTTGTCCTTTTAAAGGGTTAAACATTTAGTCTCTCTCTCTGTTTCTCAGACAGGTGAGCAAGGCAGACGGTGCAGCTCTGGCTTTGCGCTTCAGCTGCCTTTTCTTTGAAGTCTCTGCCTGTTTGGACTTCCTGTCGGTTCAGCACATCTTCCATGAAGCGGTTCGGGAAGTGCGGCGAGAGACGGAGCGGAGCATCCGTCCGCTCTTCATCAGCGAAGACAAGTCTGCCATTAGCCTGAGCTCTGCTCCTCCGCTCACCGCCTGCTATAAAGAGCTGCCCACACCGGCTACTGCAAAGCTGGTTACTGTTAAATCCTCCAGAGCTCAGAGCAAACGCAGAGCCCCGACGCTGACACTCCTCAAGGGCTTTAAGATCTTCTGACGCCCTCTAGAGAAACTGAAGAGCATCTGCAAGAGGGAACACTCTTATTGTGCTGTTTTAAAGAAACACTATTTTTGGCTCATTTTGCAAATACAGTTGAGTTTTACCATTTTTTTTATCTATTCAGCCGAACTTTGGCTCTGGCGGGAGCACTTTTAGCTTAGCTTAGCATAAATCATTGAATCAGATTAGATCATTAGCATCTCGCATAAAAAAATGTAAAAAAGATTTTGATAATTTTCCTATTTAAAGCTTTACCCTTCTGTAGTTATATCATGTACTACTAAGACAGACAGAAAATGAAAAGTTGCTATTTTCTAGGTCGATATAGCAAGGAACTATACTCTCATTCTGGCTTATGACAGCCATATCACCCTGAAGCCCAAAATAGGTTACCAGGGCTGAGCCTGGTCAGTACCAGGATGGAAGACCACATGGGAAAACTAGGTTGCTGTTGGAAGTGGTGTTAGTGAGGCCAGCAGGGGGCGCTTAACCTGTGTTCTGTGTGAGTCCAAATGCTCTAGTATAGTGAAGGGGACAATATCAGTGAGCACTGTCTTTCAGATAAGACATTAAACCGAGGTCCTGACTCTCTGTGGTCATAAAAAATCCCATGGCACTTCTCGTAAAAGAGTAGGGGTGTAACCCCGGTGTCCTGGCCAAATTCCAGAACAGAATGTTTTTTAGTCAGATTACAACAATGATAATTTTTCTCTTATTTTTTAGTTTGCCTAAGCTTATATTAAACTTACTATAAATGTGGGACTCTTATTTTGAAAATGGGAGAGGCAAGGATACACATTGTTTTTTTATACATTGCTAAGCGATGCAGATAGATGCTGAATGTTGGTGCCGATGTGCGTACATTGATAGAAAACATTGTTTTGAGTTTTTTAGTGCTTAATGTCCGGTGTGTATCAGAATGCAAAATACAGGACATACAGATTATAAATTTATTTAGCGCCACCCCTAAGAGGCATAATAAGGTCTGTTTATTCATTCATTCATTTTCTTGTCGGCTTTGTCCCTTGTGGGGTCGCCACAGTGGAATGAACCGCCAACTTATCCAGCACAATTTTACGCAGCAGATGCCCTTCCAGCCGCAACCCATCTCTGGGAACTTCCACACACATTCACACTCATACACTATGGACAATTTAGCTTACCCAATTCACCTGTACTGCATGTCTTTGGACTGTGGGGGAAACCGGAGCACCCGGAGGAAACCCATGCGAACGCAGGGAGAACATGCAAACTCCACACAGAAACGCCAACTGACCCAGCCCAGCCGAGGTTTGAACCTGCGACCCAGCGACGTTCTTGCTGTGAGGCAACAGCACTACCTACTGCGCCACTGCGTTGTCAAGGTCTGTTTAAATGTATCTTTTTGTAGTTTAAGTAAATCTGTGGTAAAGTCCCATCTGATTGGTCAGATTTGGATATTGACAACCTATGAATGCAACACACAAATGCTTGGCACATAAAATGAATGTAATTTACCACACCTACTGTGATACCCATTGCATACCGGTATTATAGCTATAATAAAGATATTTTTACTATATTTTGTGCAACCATAATTAAAAACTTGGAAAAAAAAAGTTCAAGATGTCCGTTGTTCAAGAGAATTTTCAATTTTCAGTTCTTGACCCCTTTAAGCATTTTTGATTTTGTTTTGGAGGTCTTCTACAAGAGGTTTACATCAATTTTGAGGTCCAAATAATATAATTATTATATTAAATATCAAAATATCCACTGCAGCATCAGCCCTTTTCTCACAACATCTGAAATGGACAACCCAGGCTCATTCTGAAAATGTACTTCTATGTACATTTCTGAAGAGTGCCAAATATGTCCCAGGAGCTACGCTTTTTTTTGCAGTTTTTGTTTTCGCGAATCCACCAGAGACCACTGTGCATGCTTTTTCAGATTTCTTTCGCGAGTGCCATTCACGCCTGCTGTTCTCGCATAAATCCACCAGAGGCCGCTGTTGACTGACTTACTGAACCGATGACTGACCGATCGACTGACCCACCCTCCTCCTTCCCTAAACCCAACCGATAGTGTTTTCAAAAGCACCAATTGACCCGCCCACCCACTTCCCTAAACCCAACCCACAGTTTTCAAAAGCAATCCAGAAAAAAAAAACTCACTTGATTTTTACCACGTTTTCAGATTTTATCACATTCTCACCCTGGTATTTACTTGTTTATTTTATTTTTTGGCTTTTGTTTTTGTCTTACCTGCTTTCTGCAACCGTTCTTTGCCAGACTCTAAAAAATGCACATTCAAAGCACTTCACAGGACCATTAAAGCTCACACTAGGCATTGGAAACCATCAGCCATTTCCATTTTGGAATTTCTTCAACATATAAAAGGATAGTGCCTAAATATTCAGAATTTTGTAGATTTAGCCCGTCAGCGACTATCAACCTGTCATACTGAGCAGAGCAAAGATGGTTGATGTTCTGCCACAAGATGGTGACAAAGACCGCATAATAAGTCCTTAGAGAAAAACAGCATTTTCTAAGTGTAAATTATCAAAAATCTGTGTAAACTACAGCTAAACAAACCCTTTTAGGACAGGTGAGTGACATTCTAAGTAGATCTCTCTTTTTTGTATGTTGTAGTGCTGTATTTATACCATAATAATCTGGTAGTGTTTGCCATGTTTGGCTTTTTTTCGGGGTTAATTATTGAGATCTCCCTATTGCAACAGAGAAATACTGGGACATATCTCTAGACTGATCCCTTATAATCTTAAAATGTGAGCAAAATCACCTGTTTTGTCGTCACTTTAGACATTACGCTAGAGAATCATTTAAATACTAGCTCTAAAGTGACGTTAGTGAAGGAGCAACGGTTTCTGCTGTTCTGACGTCAGCTGCAGATGTGAATGAATGGAAGAAGAAAGTAGTTCCTGGTACAAAAGGATTTTTGAGACTCTCTGTGTTTGATTTTCTTTTTTATACACTTCGTGCTGTCAAACTGTTGTATATTAGCAATATCACACTCGTAGCAGTGCGATATGCCTGTATATCGGCACTGCTGGGGGACTAAGGCTCTTGGCTTGCGGCCTCGAGCCAACGCACGCCTCCCACCAGTGTCGATTTACAGCCATATCGCACTGCTACGAGTGTGATATTGCTAATATATAGTATATATATACTGTATATACGTGTATATATATATATATATATATATATATATATATACAATTAAAGTCAGAATTATTAGCCCCCATTTGATTTTTTTTTTAAATCTTTTTTTTTTAATTAACAGAGCAAGGAATTTTGCACAGTATTTCCTATAATATTTTTTCTTCTGGAGAAAGTCTTATTTGTTTTATTTTGGCTAGAATAAAAGCAGTTTTAATTTTTTTAAAGAACCATTTTAAGGTCAAAAGTATTAGCCCCTTTAAGCTATATTTTTTTTTTTAAATAGTCTACAGAACAAACTATCATTATACAAAACTGCCTAGTTAACCTAATTAACCTAGTTAAGCCTTTAAATGTCACTTTAAGCTGTATAGAAGTGTCTTGAAAAATATCTAGTCAAATATTATGTAAAAAAATAAACAGTGGGACTAATAATTCTGACTTCTTGTATGTACGTATGTATATATATATATATATATATGTTGGTGCTGGCAAACTATTAATCACAATTAATCACATTCAAGATAAGTTTGTATTTACATAACATATACATATGTACTGTGTATATTTATGTACAAACACAGTACATAAAATACATACATAAGATACTGTACATTTGTATTATATATAAATATTTATATATACAGAAATAAAAACAAGTATTTTATACAATATAGCCATGCATATATTTATATACACAAAAATATACAAGGTACGCACAAATGTAAAAAGTAAATATGAACTTTTATTTTGGATGTGATTAATCGCGAATAATCGTTTGACAGCACTGATACTATATATGGATGTTTTTCATTAAACTGTTTTACTGCAACAAAAAATAGTGTTAATAATTATTATCCCCCTAAATAATTATTATCCCTTATCAAGATGTGTTTACGTGAAAAGTAAAAGAATATAACATACTAGGATTATTTTCTTTTTATTAAAACAAGAAAAAATAGATGTCATTGTGGTTATAAAAAATTAAGTAAAAGAAAATGATTTATAAATTTTTTTTGGCCAGTGTACGTTAACATAATGCTACATATAAAGTATATATTTTGGACTATGAAAACCAAGTGCAATAATCGTAAGTTTAAAATAAATTTACATTGAAAAAGCTACTTTGCTAATTATGAGGCGAAAACTGTGTCCCCCTCAGATGTTTTTTAAAACAAAAATAGTCATAAAGTTTTGTTTTAAAATACAAAAATTATATTAGACCACAAACAGTAGGACTAAACTAAAAGGCGATGGTCTCAGATGATGTTATTACGTGTGTTTTGTTTTGGGGGTCTTCATTCGCCTCCTCATTCCCTTTCAGGACGTCCTCTTCAGCTTGGCTCTCGTCCGCAGGTTCGGGATAAAGAGTGGACACATTTCCATCCCTCCAGGTCACCATGATTTCTCCCGGCTTCAGCTCGTCTGAGACTCCGCTGTTGTGTGTTGTGTTGTGATGAGTTTTCTCTTCATTGTTGTCAGTGATGATGACCTGCAGCTCTTCTGTTTCAGCTTTCACCTCTTTGACCTTTGTAGATGCTTTATATTTGGCTATTTGCTTCCTGTTCCTGTGTGGGAGACAAAGGGGTGAGTTTCACTTCGTTCAATTTGGAAGAGTTCATTCATATGCCCTAATCTCTTTGGAGGGTCCCTCTGAAGGGATTATGGCATAGGGATGAGCCCTTCTGAATTGAACGCATTGTATTGACAGCAAACAATGTTTCTTCTGCTTATTGTGCTTCTTTTTACCGGATGCAAATAAGACTCTAGTGTCCCTGGAGTATGTGTGTGGGAAGTTTCAGCTCAAAATACCCCACAAATAATGTTTTTTTTTACTTTTCCAAACTGTCCAGTTTAGGCTTTGGTTCTAATTGTGCTGTTTTGGTGACTGTCGCTTTAAATTCAAATGAGATTGTGCTTTTAGTCACTGACATCATGTTCAGCAGTTGAAAACTCTGACTAATGTCAGCTTCTCACTCAGGGCTGTTTATGCTAATGAGGGAGAGATCGTCACTAATGGGCGGGGCTTTCCCCCTCTGATGACACGTACAAAGGGAGAATGTCAATCAAAGTGTTTCTGCAGACTGTTTATATCAAGTGTGATTATAAAAAATACAATTAATGAATTTTTATAATTAGAGGCCGGTTATATTCACACACTGTTGCCACACGACTGCGTTTAAACCCCTTAAAAAAGTGACTTTTGCATAATAGGTCTCCTTTAAAGGTTCATAGTGTCCATTCAGTTACAGTGCAAGCGGAAAGTATTTATAACGCTTCACTTTTTCCACATTTTTTATGTTATGTCACCTGTCTATATAAGGGCCTAGAGTTGACAGTGCATGTCAAAGCACAAACCAAGCATGAAGACAAAGGAATTGTCTGTAGACCTCCGAGACAGGATTGTCTCAAGGCACAAGGCTGGGGAAGGTTACAGAAAAATTTCTGCTGCTCTGAAAGTTCCAATGAGCACAGTGGCCTCCATCATCCATAAGTGGAAAATGCTTGGAACCACCAGGACTCTTCCTAGAGTTGGCCGGCCATCTAGGCTGAGTGATCGTGGGAGAAGGGCCTTAGTCAGGGAGGTGATCAATAACCTGATGGTCACTCTGTCTGAGCTCCAGCGTTCTTCTGTGGAGAGAGGAGAACCTTACAGAAGGACAACCATCTGTGCAGCAATCCACCAATCAGGCCTGTATGGTAGAGAGGCCCGACGGAAGCCACTCCCCGCCTGGAATTTGCTAAAAGGCATCTGAAAGACTCTCAGACCACAAGAAATAAAATTCTCTGGTCTGATGAGACTAAAATTGAACTCTTTGGAGTGAATGCCAGGCGTTACGTTTGGAGAAAACCAGGCACCGCTCATCACCAGGCTAATACCTTCCCTACAGTGCAGCATGGTGGTGGCAGCATGATGCTGTGGGGATGTTTTTCAGCAGCAGGAACTGGAAGACTAGTCAGGATAGAGGGAAAGATGAAAGATACAGAGACATCCTGAATGAAAACCTGCTTCAGAGTGCTCTTGACCTCAGACTGGGGCAATGGTTTATCTTCCAGCAGGACAATGACCCAAAGCACACCGCCAAAATATCAATGGAGTGGCTTCACAACAACTTGGTGAATGTCCTTGAGTGGCCCAGCCAGAGCCCAGACCTAAATCCTATTGAACGTCTCTGGAGAGATCTGAAAATGGCTGTACACTATCGCTTCTTATCCAACCTGATAGAGCTTGAGAGGTACTGCAAAGAGGAATGGGCAAAATTTCCCAATAACAGATGTGCCAAGCTTGTGGCATCATATTCAGAAAGACTTGAGGCTGTAATTGCTGCCAAAGGTGCATCAACAAAGTATTGAGCAAAGGCTGAGAATACTTATGTACATGTGATTTCTCAGGTTTTTTATTTTGAATAAATTTGCAACAGCTTCATTCATTCATTTTCTTTTCGGCTTAGTCCCTTTATTAATCCGGGGTCGCCACAGCGGAATGAACCGCCAACTTATCCAGCAAATGTTTTACGCAGTGGATGCCATTCCAGCTGCAACCCATCTCTGGAAAACACCCATACACACTCATTCACACTCATACACTACAGACAATTTTAGCTTACCCAATTCACCTATAGCACATGTATTTGGACTGTGCAACCGGAGCACCCGGAGGAAACCCACGCAAACGCGGGGAGAACATGCAAACTCCACACAGAAACGTTAACTGACCCAGCCGAGGCTCGAACCAGCGACCTTCTTGCTGTGAGGTGACACCACTACCTACTGCGCCACCTCGTCGCCCACAACATTTTCAAAAACTCTTTTTTCACATTGTCATTATGGGGTATTGTGTGTAGAATTAGTCCATTTTGGAGTAAGGCTGTAACATAAAAAAATGTGGAAAAGGTGAAGAGCTATGAATACTTTCCGAATGCACTGTATACTGTATATGTGTGTGTGTGTGTGTTTGTGAATTGATGGATTTTTTTTACTATAAACATTTTTGTGATTGTGAACTTCATAAGGTTAGTTTGCTGGTTTGTGTAGGTCACTATTACTAACCTGTTAGCCATCATGCCCATAACAATCAGCATAGCACCAATTAGAAGACCCAGAAAAGCAAACGCCAGCATGCCAAACTTCCACGGCGTCGCTGTAAACAAGAGAGCATTAATATGATCCACATCCAACTATATGTTTCTAGCCATTTTAAATTCTGCAAACATGAGAAATCTTAGCATTAATCGGGGTGCACTCACGGTCCTCTGTGCGGTAATACCACTGTAAAAACTTCATCTGTGCCTCTGTCATTCTCTGCTCAGGCGACGCTTCAGCAAAGTCAAACTCATCCGTCTCTAAATCCCTTTCCCTTCTGGATCCTGTGAGAATAATCAGGGAAAATCACATGTGCTGTATATTGATGAAGGTTAGTGGAGCTTCCTTTCAAATCGCAAACATGGAGCAGAAATGGCTTTTCTATCTATCTATCTATCTATCTATCTATCTATCTATCTATCTATCTATCTATCTATCTATCTATCTATCTGTCTATCTGTCTATCTGTCTATCTGTCTGTCTGTCTGTCTGTCTGTCTGTCTGTCTGTCTGTCTGTCTGTCTGTCCGTCCGTCCGTCTGTCTGTCTGTCCGTCTGTCCGTCCATCCATTGTTTTCTCATTCCATCCATCTGTCTACTTTTTTCTCATTCCATCCATCCATCCATCCATCCATCCATCCATCCATCCATCCATTCATCCATTCATCCATCTACTGTTTTCTCATTCAATTCATCCATCCATCCATCTCCTTCTCATCCCATCCAACCATCCATCTATTGTTTTCTCATTCCATCCATCTATCTACTGTTTTCTCATTCCATCCATCCATCCATCCATCCATCCATCGTTTTCTCATTCCATCCATCCATCTCTTTCTCATCCCATCCATCCATCCATCCATCCATCCATCCATCCCTTGTCATCCCATCCATCCATCCATCCATCCATCCATCCATCCATCCATCCATCCATCCATCCATCTCTTTCTCATTCCATCCATCCATCCATCTCTTACTCATCCCATCCATCCATCCATCCATCCATCCATCAATCTATCCATCTATTATTTTCTCATTCCGTCCATCTGACTACTTTTTTCTCATTCCATCAATTCTTCCATCCATCCATCTACTGTTTTCTTATTCAATTCATCCATCCATCTATCTCCTTCTCATCCCATCCATCCATCTATCCATCTATTGTTTTCTCATTCCATCCATCCATCCATCCATCCATCCATCCATCCATGCATGCATCCATCCATCCATCCATCCATCCATCCATCCAGCCATCCATCATTTTCTTATTCCATCCATCCATCTCTTTCTCATCCCATCCATCCATCCATCCATCCATCCATCCATCCATCCATCCATCCATCCATCCATCCATCCATCCATCCCTTTGTCATCCCATCCATCCATTCATCCATCCATCTCTTTCTCATCCCATCCATCCATCTCTTTCTCATCCCATCCATCCATCTCTTTCTTATTCCATCCATCCATCCATCCATCCATCCATCCATCCATCCATCCATCCATCCATCTACTGTTTTCTCATTCCATCCAACCATCCATCCATCCATCTACTGTTTTCTCATTCCATCCATCCATCCGTCCATCCATCTTTCTATCATTCTATAGTTGTAAAAATGTCAACCTTTACTCTCTAATCAACTCAAGAAAAACGACTCTTAATACAGTTTTTCTCAGTGGCTTTGGTGCATTTCTCACAACACTATTTACATTTGCACAACAGTTAATGCATTTCTCAAAACAATTAGTGCAAACTGCAAACCTAGTTGATAACCTGCAAAAGCGCGTCACTTGCTCAAAATGGTAAGCTCATTCCTCAAAAGCAAGTATTGATGTTAATGAAAGTGTCAGTGTCATCAAGATGCAAAGTCCTGACACCATTGTTTATGAACAAGATAGTCAAATGGCTTTGTCATGTTTTCATTATGACAGTTTACTCTGTAAATCTTTTCCAATGCAAAAAAAGTCAGATTTTGGTGACACTTCCTGAAAATGCTCAAGACAGCATTATATACTATTTGCACAGCCATTTGAAAACTACAGTAAAGTTAGACATCACTGCATTTAGTGAAGTATCTGAGTACAAGACACTAAATATGTATCACATTGTATCATAAGCATCACGTGTCACATTTTTACTGTATTTGCTCTTTACAATTCTAATTTATTCACAGCATTGTGCAAATGAATAAAAACACCCCTATTTACAACAAACACAAACTCCCTTTGGGTAGAGCTGTGCACAACTGTGCAAACAATATTGCAGTACATACTGGAACGGAATCTACAACATGCATAGGTCAGTAAATCGTTCATGAAATTGTTCAATTTAGAAGACATTTTCAGAAAAAAAAAAAAAGATTTAAAAAGTTTTATAAAATTAGCTTGACAGATTTTGACAACTAGTTCAACATTTTTGTATGTAATGACTCAAGTAATGAAATGAGGACTATTAGTTTTATATGGAATGACTATTCAGCAGAGAGTTGTATGAAAGCAATTGATGCATGTCCAAAAGCATTTGCAATTTGTTGGAAGGACTGAGAAACTGCTACTATGATGTGTACAAATGACTAAATGTTATGGAGGTTGAAGTAAATGTTGTGCAAATGTAAATAGTGTTGTGAGAAATGCACCAAAGCAACTGAGAAAAACTGTAATATGAGCTAAACCTATTGGCTGTTTTTTTTATAAAGGAGAGGGGCTACTATACTGTATGTCCCGCCCTCCTTAATGTTTCAGTTGAGATTACGTCAAACATCGAATAAAAAAAAAAAACTGTGAAAAGTGAAAATGCATTGTTACTTCAACAACCCATATTTCACCCCAAACACAACAGTCCAGACAACACAACTATGGAATTGAATAAAAAATGTGTATGTATTCATCTTCCACTCACTCGGTGTCTTCTGGCAGATGTCAGCAGTGTCCACAGATCTCCACATGTGCTGTCGTGCTCTGCTGAGTGTGATTTTTCCTCTCTCTGTGCTCAGCACGAGGCCGTTCTTCAGGTTGATGAGCTGCTTATCTTTGCACAGCCATTGGATCTGTTCTGCAGACTCACAGCTGACGGTCCGAACGGGGTCGCTGTGGGTGGCGGAGAGACACTTCAGAGAGCCTGCGTTCATCAGGAGCCTCTGGTCCTTCCACAACCACTGCTGCAGGACCGAATCCAGGCTGCATGACTTTAACCGAAGCCCTCCGTCAGATGAGTCCTCCACACACAGACCATCCCTGGAGCTGGACATCATGAAGCTGAGTGTGCCTTCAAATACAAAAGCAACTTTTAATACATTATAAAATTGACTTGTATATGATTTATTGCTTGTTTATCTTCCACATCATCTTTCACGTAACTTGTGCACATCTTAAAGCACATCCTTATTAAACTACAACCCCAAATCAGAAAGAGCCAAGTGAGTAGTGATTTCTAAATTGACTTTGACTTGTATTTCATTGCAGACAATATGAACACAAAACATTTTATGTTTTGTCTGGTCAGCTTCATTTCATTTGTAAATATACATCCTTTCCTGTCATTTAGATCTGCAACACATTCCAAAAAAGTTGGAACAGGAGCAATTTAGGGCTAGTAATCAGGTAAATTGGTTAAATAAGGATGTTATTTGAAACAGGTGATGTCAGCAGGTGATTGTAATTATGATTTGATACAAAAGCAGCATCCAAGAAAGAAAGGTCTAGTCCTTTAGGAGCAAAGATGGGCTGAGGATGTCCAGTTTGTCAACAAATATATGAGAAAGCTATTGAAACTATGTTATAAAACGATAGGAAGACTTTTGGATATTTCACCTTCAACAGTGCATAACAACATTAAAAGATTCAAGGAATCTGGAGGAAATTCACTAAGTAAATAACAAGGGAGCAAGCCTAAGCTGAATAACCATGATCTCCAATCCCTCAGGCAGCACTGCATCAAGAATCTTCATTCATCTATAAGCGATATCACCACATGGGTTCAGCACTACTTTGACAAACCTTTGTCAAGTTCCACAATATGTAGTTACATCCACTAATGCCAGTAAAAACTGTACTGTGCCAAAAGGAAGCCCTATGTTAACAGTGTCCAAAAGCGCCATTGACTTCTCTGGGCTTGGAGGCATCTGGGATGGACCATCACACAATGGAAACATGTACTGTGGTCAGATGAATCAGTATTTCAGGTATTTTTAGGAAAAAAGGGACGTCGTGTGCGTTGGATCATCCCTGACAGTTGCCAACAACAAGTCCAAAAGCTAGGGTCTGTCATGGTATGGGGTTGTGTCAGTGTTCTCGGCAAATGTAACTTGCACTTCTGTGATGGCACCATTAATGCTGAAAAGTACACAGAGAGTTTGGAGCAAAATATGCTGCTGCCTTTTTCAGGGACGCCCATGCATATTTCAACAAGACAATGCAAACCACATTCTGCACACTTTAAAAAACGGTGGACCAATTGAAGCGGTTTTGAGATCGACCGCAACTTGACGTAGGAGTGCAGTCCCCCCGCCCACTGAATTGATTGACAGCTGAGTATTAACATGTCTCCGTAGTAACGTTTATAATCCTATCAACAAGACAGGACGTGCGCAAAACAACCGGGAATAAAAGGTCTGTTCAGTTCACTAGGATCATCAATCATCCTTAAATGTGATCAAGAGTGAGTTTTACAAGTTTAAAATCTTTTAAAACAGTGCATGTTTGTAATAAATTACAACGATTTACATCAGATTTACTTCATCACCACAGCCGCGTGTCAGAACAATTATACAAGAAGACGATTCAATCCCGGTTTGTGGACGTTAAATCAGCTTTATTTTGTACATTAACGTAACAGATATCCATACAGCAGTGGATATTAAACTGTATCCCGTCACATTTGCGTGCAAAGACAGTAGAAAGCTAAATGCGCGCGCTGTGTGTGTGTGTGTGTCCGCGCTGTGTGTGTGTGTGAACTTTGTAAGGATATTGTGTGTGACTCGTCGTTGCAACTCTACAACAAATGCATCAAATACTCATTGGTAAAGTTCTTACTGTAGTTTTTCCTCACAAACGTTACGTGAGATCTACTTCTTTTATGTCTGTCAGTTGTCTGAGGCAGCCGAGGGTGGAGACTGAGGCACACGCTGACAGGCACGTGGGAACGGTGGGCGGGGAGGACTAGCCTTAAAGGCCCAGTACACAAAAACAGCAAAAAGCTGTTGAGAGCTATAAAACACAACCTATTGAAAGCTATAATAAATAATCTGATGGGTGTTTTGAGCTGAAACTTTACAGACACATTCTGAGGACACAAAAGACAAAAGGGGTAACCTAGGAGACCTTTAAAAAACAATAAAAATCACGAGGAACACATTAAATATTGTTTGTTATTTTGTCTACAATGAAATACAAGTCAAGTAAATTGACTTTAAAATTTAAATTACATTTTATTTGCGTTTTCCATACTGTCCCAACCTTTTTCTGATTTGGGGTTGTATACTATCGTAAAGTAAATTTATGACGTAAATAAATAATATTACAGTATATATTATTACACATTATATATACTTATTGATATATAATACTTATATACTTAAGTATATACTTATATTATATATTTATTGATTATAGAATTTACTTTAAATTACTATATTGTTTTTAATGTAGGTACACTCTCATAAATAAAGGTACTGGAGCTGTCACTGGGGCAGTACCTTTTCTAAAGGTACATATTTGTACCTGAAGGGTCCATAATGGTCCCTCAAAAGTACTTTTTTGGTACATTTGGGCACTATTATGCACCTTTGAGGTACCACTGTGGACTCTTTAGGTACAATTATGTATCTTTTGAAAAGGTAATGCCTCAGTGCCAGCTCCTGTACCTTTATTTCTAAGAGTGTAGCCTACAATTGTCTGCAATTTTCTATATTATATGTTGCATATATATAAGTTCAAATATGGTCGCTGGTTCGAGCCTCAGCTGGTTTAGTGTTTCTGTGTGGAGTTTGCATGTTCTCCCCGCATTTGCGTGGGTTTCCACCGGGTGCTCCGGTTTCCCCCACAAGTCCAAAGACATGCGCTGGGTAAGCTAAAATTGTCCGTAGTGTATGAGAGTGTATGGATGTTTCCCAGAGATGGGTTGCGGCTGGAAGGGCATCCACTGCGTAAAACATATGCTGGATAAGTTGGTGGTTCATTCTGCTGTGGCGACCCCGGATTAATAAAGGGACTAAGCCGAAAAGAAAATGAATGAATGAATGAATGAATGAATAAATGAATGAATTAAGTTCAAATATAAAAAATACAAATGTTGTCATTTGGAACCGGCAAGTATCTACTTATTTATGATTCCCATGCCAGCCCTCTCCAACAACGGATTTGCCACAAATGGCAATTTTTCATAACAAATATTTGAATTGAGTGTGATTGAAAATCAGGGTTATCCCACCAAATGTTGCTTTCTGAACTCATGTGTTGTCTAAAACATGAATACGTGTATGAAACAGTTTTAAGTTACAGCCTTTTGCAGGAAATCTTTACTGTGTTTCGTGAAGTGCATTGAATTTTTTTTTTATTTCTCCTTGTAACTGGGTGGCTGGGCCTCCCTGGCCTGAACTTGCGAGCGAGCATAGAAGGCTATGCATAAATGCTGAGGTTAGCCTGCTTATTTGCATATTAGCGGTGTCAGACTCGCTGATTGGATGAACGCAGCACGCAACGCAACTCGTTTGACTCTGGTTGAGCTTCTGCTAGTCAGATGTTTTATGAATGGACTTTTCGGGCAGTAAGTAAAGGTAGGAATTAATAGACTCTGCGTCACTACAAATTACTTTTTTCTCTCTCATCAGACGCTAAAATAATATGCTTATTTACAACGAGCGATGTCGTGACTGTCACATGTATATGAGGTGATATGACTCGCTTGACTGACTGTCGGTGCTTAGCATTCTAGTCCGTCACAAGTTTGGTTTCTAAATTTCAAGCGTGAAACAGGTTTTACCCATAGACTTAAAAGCGAGGTTTACAATGACGATAACTCGTATGAAAAGCCCTTTTGTGACAAAATACAAATCATATACAGTACTTATGTAGTTGAAGGCAAAGTTATTATTTTTTCCAAATAATTTCAAAGTGCTACTTACCAGAGTAAGGAAATTTTACACAGTAGTTCCTATTATATATTATTTTCTTTAGGATATGGTCTTAATTATTTTAGTTTGGCTGGAGTAAAAGCATTTTTTAAATGTTAAAAATTAATTTTTAATTAATAGTTATTAGCCCCCTTTCTAAATAATTTAGATATTAATATAATTAACTAACATTTATTAAGAAACGTTTTTTTTTCTCAGTTGGCTACAGAATAAACCACTGTTGTCCAATGACTTGCCTAATTGACCTAACTTGCCTAGTTTTTAAATAGCACTTTAAACTAAATACCACTAGTATCTTGCAAAATAACCAGTAAAGTAGTATGTACTATATGTAATGTAAACACAAACGAAATTAGTTATTAGAAGTTAGCTATTAAACTTATGTTTAAAAATGTATTAAGGAAAAATCTCTCTGTGAAACAGCACTTGGAAAAAATTTGTAAAATATTTCAGATTTCACAGGAGGGCTAATAATTTTGTCTTCAACTATGTCAGAAAAAGGAAATTATAGTTATTTTATGCATTTTTCATTTGGTCATAATTGTGTGTGTATGTGTGTATATGTATGTATATATATATATATATATATATATATATATATATATATATATATATATATATATATATATATATATATATATATATATATATTAGGGGTGTTAAAATTAATTGTTTCTTCGGTGCACCGCGATGCAGACGTGGACAATTCTGTATCGGTTCAGTAATAATCAAAACCGGTTATTATGTACTGACGTCATTTATCTCCTATGCGCTGTGTCTCAGTAGCTTACTATGGTGAGTGTGGCGAGCGCGAGTATTTAAAACACTTCAACTACTTAAAAAAAATCAGAAAATGTGCACAATTTCACTGCGTGTGTGTTTACTGAACAGTCTTTCACTGCCACTTACAGCAGAAGCCCCTATTTCACTGCGATTGAGAAAATGAAAGTACTCCCTTTTCTCTCTCTCACTGTGGCCCATTTGACCTGCTGGAGTGACTTTTCATCTCCTCTCGGCTGTTACAGTGTTACTTCTGGATACAGACTCGAGCGAGTGTCTGCAGAGTTTCCCCCACCGCGTCTATCATGGATTCATAGCCATGGATCAGTTGTGATCGCCGCTGCCGTGCATCAGTGTTTATCATCGGTGCAGAGCGTCAGCGCGTAAGAGCCAATCGCAGATCTTTATGTTGAGCGCTTGACCAATCAAAGGGGTGTAAGAAAGAAATCACCAGACAAGGCTCAGAAAGCGAGCAGCATATTTATATTTGTTTATTTGCTATAAATGCTCGGGTTGTTCTGTGCATGTACTTAAGTTTTTAAAGGTACAGTTCATATGTCTGACTGTTTGCATTAAAGGACAAAATTGTATTACAAATAGTATATAAATATATTTATACATTTTAATACAAGAATTGCTGTGCTGTGAAGAAAATATAAAATTGGTTTTGGAAAGAATCGTCAATGCACCGTGATGCACCGAGATATCCAATTGAACCGAATCGATGGCATGATAATCGTAACCGAATCGAACCGTGAGACCAGTGTAGGTTCACAACTCTAATATATATATAAATAAATAAATATTAGGGTTGCGTTAGACGATGGCATCGTCCATTGCCAATGGCAGATAGACATCACAATGCTGAGCAGGCATCGCGATCCTCCGCCCCACCCTCACTGTAGCAGCAACCCGCTTGTGAAAAATACACACGTAGGCCCTGTTTACGCTAATACGTCTTAGTTTTAAAATGGCATTTTAGAACGAAAACAATCTACGTCCACACTGGCATTTCATCTTGCATTTCTGAAAAGCACTCCTTCCACACTATACCGCTGAAAACACACATCACATGACCACACACAGAGACACACTGTCATGCGCACGTCTGAGCTCCAGGCAGTCAGCGGGTGCTTTGAGCACAAAACCCCAGAAAGCAGTGCATGTCGGACAGTTAATCAAGGATGTGCCGCTGGTTGGCGTCTCACTATAGTTGTTAAACGTGATATTTAATTAATCTTGTCTCTACAACGACTCTTCTGTCTTTTGAATCTATCAGGTAACGTGTAACGGCATCAGGTACACTGCTTCAATCTTTCGCTTTCACGCTTGTACTTAGTCATTTTATTGAAAACTTCAATACTGTTGGTTTGTTCCTGTTGGTTGTTCACCTTTTTTACCAACCAAGTTTGTCGACGCTATTATAACGACACAGATCATTCTGCCTATTCATGCCAGAGTACCCCGGAAAAAGTGATTGACAGGTGGTAATTTGTGTGTAACTTATCTTTATTCATTTATGATTTGGTTATGGGTAAAACAAAGACTATGTGGGTCAGGTAGTTGAAACGGCAGGCTACAAATGATTAATTCATTATGAATTAGTTAATTATTCATAAATAATTAATTCACCGCCGCCTACGACGGCGATGCCATCGTCCATTGCGATGTTTCACATTAGACATTGTACGATGCCAAATTGGTCGACATCGCCCAACCCTTTATATATATATATAGTTTTTTTTACTCAGAAATTGGTTGCAAATAGAGCTGCAGAGTATTGGAAAAATCAAACATTGCATTATTTTGTTAGTCTGCGGTATGTATTGCAATATGAGTGCAATTTCACCAGATGACTTTATTTAGAAAGATCTTTTAAAATTTTAGATTGATTAGGATGATTTTGCATATAAAAGCTAATAAACAAATTAAAAGCATAGATAAATACAATTAAAAAAGGTACAGGTAGTGTTTTATTGTTTTCCGAGTCTAACAGTATTCAGGTACTGTAAATATAAAAATAATTAAATAAAATAAATCATTATTAAAGTTACTAACGGTACAATTTATTATGTCTGAATGCTTTTAAAAACCTCAAAAACACATGCAAATGATAAATTGTAATACAAACTCAACATTGCAAATCCTGCGATGTGACTATTGCCGATGATCACATTGCGATATCAATGCTGAAACGATATATTGTGCATTCCTAGTTATAAATATCACAAGAAATTTTAAAGAAACTGCAAGTAATGCACTGAATGAAATAATTGAAGTAAAAAAATCGTATCTAGTTTTGTATTGCAAAGAATTAACAATTTCAGAAAACCATTTTAAGTGAGGGTGAATCTCACAAAATGTGTCCATGTTACATTTCACACCAATATCAAAATAAAGGGAAGCAGTATTTCCCAATTTCACTGTAGTACAAAATCATTGGCACCACCTGTACACTCTATAGGCTTACGGAAGAACTCATTAGTAAAGCCCTGAAATGTTTTCGACAGGATTTGCAACATTCGTGATTTCATGAGATTAGGAGTATACTGTACCAGGCCACATAAGACATAATGCAATCCAGAGCAGCAGCATCGCTCCTGTAATACTGAGTCTGAAAGACAACAT
Source organism: Danio kyathit (assembly GCA_903798195.1). Lineage (NCBI taxonomy): Eukaryota > Metazoa > Chordata > Actinopteri > Cypriniformes > Danionidae > Danio > Danio kyathit. The sequence continues at coordinate 16,645,818 of LR812525.1, forward strand.
GCAGATGTCCAAAACTTGTGTTAATAACATATAAACATTATTTAAAAACAGCATATCAGGTTATCGTTGCGTTTTCATTTCTAAAACTTCCTCCCTGCACTGTATATAATGTGCAATGCTTGAACACGTCAGCTTGGGTGAAGATACCATGGTGCAATGCCTGAAGCTTTCCTAATGAGAGATTGAGATATCATGCTCGACGAAAACCAGATGTGGAACTCCACCTCAGTGTTCATTTCTTTATGTTAGAAAATAAAATCACAATTTTTGATTTCAGGTATTTTGGTTTTTACCACTTTATCTAAGATATCCCCTTACAAAAAAGAAGCTTATTTAAGGGTGCTGCTTTCAACTAAAAACTAAAGATGTGTACTTTCAGATTGCTTTTAATTTGTAAAATACAAACCGTTTTTTTTACACCGTTATATGACCTTACTCGTTTTATATAGTAACAAGTCATACTTGCAGTATAAAAAAACAACAACAAAACCTCAAAATATACATCAAGGTGTATTTTAATGAACTAAAATGTATTTAAACTAGTACCGGTATGCCCATAAGGTCACCTTTATTGTAGTTGCATTTAAGTTTAGATAGTTTTAGACCTAATAAGAGTACTTAAAAGTATAGGGGAGCACGGGGCACAAAGTAGCGCGGGGTTAAATGTAACACAGAGTTTTGAGGTATTTGCTCAGGGTTAATCATGGCATGCTTCCGAGGTTTTCACCACAGTGTCGGCAGACGTCTTCCTGCGAATTATTGAAAAATTTCGGCTAAATTTGGATGAAAAACACAGGAGAAACCATTTTTGCAGCATAAAAGTATTTTTTATTACAGTCGATATTTTTTTATTTAAAAAAAAATAGGTGAAAGTATGAGCGTAAAATCGTTTTATTGTTGTATTGTTGTGATCACCGTCTTCTAGGCTAAAAGATGAAACCATTTTGAAAGATGTATAAAACACACAGAGACTGCTAGCCAGTTTTGAGTAAAACATGACACAGCGGGGTTAGTTGTAACAGGGTGTTACAATTAAGCCACACACTGTTGGACACCAATTAAACAAACAAAATAATATTTTTAATTTTGAGTGTAATGTTGAGAACTTTTTAAATAAAAATGTTTTTTAATAGAAAATATTGTTTTAATAGAATAAAATATTATTTTATTGCTAATTATGCAAATAAATGCGTTGTATAATAATGGATAAATGGATAATAATGCAAATAGATTCAAATGTGTTTATCCAATAAACAAGAAAATAAATAAATAAACATACTGTGCTATGTAGAATAAAAAAGAAATGAGCCAATTACTGAGGAAATATAGCTACTATTTAAAGTAAACTGAATTTAAATTAACTGTGTGAAATCTGCCTTTATAAGCATGTGTTACAACTAACCCCCTGTCTGTTACAACTTGCCCCGCAGGTGGGGTAAATAGTAACATTTTTACTCCTGGCACTTTTGGCAATATTGCACAGAAACCATAGGTCCGGCGATCATAATTCCAGTGCTCATTTGTAGGAGAGGCTTGTGTGTTGTTGGTAAAAAAAATATGGTTTGTCTAACCCCATTACTTTGTTCATTATTTGACCAACACCAAAAAGTGTTACTTTGTGCCCCGCTCTCCCCTACTTTTATTCTATAAAAATATGCTAAATTAGTCCAAATTACTATTAGCACATTGTTATTAGTCTACTTTCCATATAGGGCTGGGCCGATAAACGATATTATATCGAATCGTGATAAAATTTATGTCGTTAACAATGATAAGCTATGGACATTTTTACTCGATATTGATCTAAGAGCCAATCACACAGCAGACATATGCAACAAGAAGAATCTGTAATTGTGTTGATATTAGAGATATGCTACGTCAGCCAGTATTGTTTAGCAAGTTCGATTTACTTTCCCGCCAGCAGTATTTGCTGTTAAGCTGTTGTATATTTTAATGACGACTACTTTTTACCATTTTTAATTAAGTAAAACATTTAAATTATTTCTGTAATTGTTTATTTTTAGAAAGTGCAATGAGTATATTTTTGTTTGTGTACTGTATATATGCTGTCAGTTACAGTTCTTCAGAATATTATATTTTATATTGTATATTATAAGTATGTGACAGAAAATCAGAATCTCCAAAAAAAATAGCGTAATGTGTAAACTGTTTTTGTTAATAAACAATACTTTAAAATGTTATTTAATTAAGCGTCTAATCTTTGTGGCTTCAGTCATTGTTGGGATACTCTTCTAAAGCTGGAAGCATTAACAACTTATATCAAAATATATATCGTTATCGTTTAATATGGAAAAGAATTATTGAGATTGCGTTTTTGCCATATCGCCCAGCCTTACTTTCAGATTGCTTTTAATTACTAAAATACTTTCTTTTTTTTTACACCGTTATATGACCTTACACATTTTATATAGTAACAAGTCATACTTGCAGTATAAAAAAACAACAACAAAACCTCAAAATATACATTGAAGTGTATTTTAATGAACTAAAATGTATTTTAACTAGTATCGGGATGCCTAAAAGGTCACATTTATTGTAGTTGCATTTAAGTTTAGATAGTTTTACACCTAATAAGTGTACTTGAAAGTACGCTTTTATTCTGTAAAAATTGGCTAAATTAGTCCCAAGTACTATTATTACATTGATATTAGTGTACTTTCTATATAGGGCTGGGCCTATATCGAATCGTGATAAAATTTACGTAAATAACGATGATAAGCTATGGACATTTTTACTCGATATTGATCTAAGAGCCAATCACACAGCAGACATATGCAACAAGAAGAATCTGTAATTGTGTTGATATTAGAGATATGCTACGTCAGCCAGTATTGTTTAGCAAGTTCGATTTACTTTCCCGCCAGCAGTATTTGCTGTTAAGCTGTTGTATATTTTAATGACGACTATTTTTTACCATTTTTAATTAAGTAAAACATTTAAATTATTTCTGTAATTGTTTATTTTTAGAAAGTGCAATGAGTATATTTTTGTTTGTGTACTGTATATATGCTGTCAGTTACAGTTCTTCAGAATATTATATTTTATATTAGCGTAAATGTGTAAACTGTTTTTGTTAATAAACAATACTTTAAAATGTTATTTAATTAAGCGTCTAATCTTTGGCTTCAGTCATTGTTGGGATACTCTTCTAAAGCTGGAAGCATTAACAACTTATATCAAAATATATATCGTTATCGTTTAATATGGAAAAGAATTATTGAGATTGCGTTTTTGCCATATCGCCCAGCCCTACTTTCAGATTGCTTTTAATTACTAAAATACTTTTTTTTTTTTTTTTACACCGTTATATGACCTTACACATTTTATATAGTAACAAGTCATACTTGCAGTATAAAAAAACAACAACAAAACCTCAAAATGTACATTGAAGTGTATTTTAATGAACTAAAATGTATTTTAACTAGTATCGGGATGCCTAAAAGGTCACATTTATTGTAGTTGCATTTAAGTTTAGATAGTTTTACACCTAATAAGTGTACTTGAAAGTATGCTTTTATTCTGTAAAAATTGGCTAAATTAGTCCCAAGTACTATTATTACATTGATATTAGTGTACTTTCTATATAGGGCTGGGCCTATAAACAATATTAAATCGAATTGTGATAAAATTTACGTAAATAACGATGATAAGCTATGGACATTTTTACTCGATATTGATCTAAGAGCCAATCACACAGCAGACATATGCAACAAGAAGAATCTGTAATTGTGTTGATATTAGAGATATGCTACGTCAGCCAGTATTGTTTAGCGAGTTCGATTTACTTTCCCGCCAGCAGTATTTGCTGTTAAGCTGTTGTATATTTTAATGACGACTATTTTTTACCATTTTTAATTAAGTAAAACATTTAAATTATTTCTGTAATTGTTTATTTTTAGAAAGTGCAATGAGTATATTTTTGTTTGTGTACTGTATATATGCTGTCAGTTACAGTTCTTCAGAATATTATATTTTATATTGTATATTATAAGTATGTGACAGAAAATCAGAATCTCCAAAAAAATAGCGTAATGTGTAAACTGTTTTTGTTAATAAACAATACTTTAAAATGTTATTTAATTAAGCGTCTAATCTTTGGCTTCAGTCATTGTTGGGATACTCTTCTAAAGCTGGAAGCATTAACAACTTATATCGAAATATATATCGTTATCGTTTAATATGGAAAAGAATTATCGAGATTGCGTTTTTGCCATATCGCCCAGCCTTACTTTCAGATTGCTTTTAATTACTAAAATACTTTTTTTTTTTACACCGTTATATGACCTTACACATTTTATATAGTAACAAGTCATACTTGCAGTATAAAAAAACAACAACAAAACTTCAAAATATACATTGAAGTGTATTTTAATGAACTAAAATGTATTTTAACTAGTATCGGGATGCCTAAAAGGTCACATTTATTGTAGTTGCATTTAAGTTTAGATAGTTTTACACCTAATAAGTGTACTTGAAAGTACGCTTTTATTCTGTAAAAATTGGCTAAATTAGTCCCAAGTACTATTATTACATTGATATTAGTGTACTTTCTATACAGGGCTGGGCCTATAAACAATATTAAATCGAATTGTGATAAAATTTACGTAAATAACGATGATAAGCTATGGACATTTTTACTCGATATTGATCTAAGAGCCAATCACACAGCAGACATATGCAACAAGAAGAATCTGTAATTGTGTTGATATTAGAGATATGCTACGTCAGCCAGTATTGTTTAGCAAGTTCGATTTACTTTCCCGCCAGCAGTATTTGCTGTTAAGCTGTTGTATATTTTAATGACGACTATTTTTTACCATTTTTAATTAAGTAAAACATTTAAATTATTTCTGTAATTGTTTATTTTTAGAAAGTGCAATGAGTATATTTTTGTTTGTGTACTGTATATATGCTGTCAGTTACAGTTCTTCAGAATATTATATTTTATATTAGCGTAAATGTGTAAACTGTTTTTGTTAATAAACAATACTTTAAAATGTTATTTAATTAAGCGTCTAATCTTTGGCTTCAGTCATTGTTGGGATACTCTTCTAAAGCTGGAAGCATTAACAACTTATATCAAAATATATATCGTTATCGTTTAATATGGAAAAGAATTATTGAGATTGCGTTTTTGCCATATCGCCCAGCCCTACTTTCAGATTGCTTTTAATTACTAAAATACTTTTTTTTTTTTTTTTTACACCGTTATATGACCTTACACATTTTATATAGTAACAAGTCATACTTGCAGTATAAAAAAACAACAACAAAACCTCAAAATGTACATTGAAGTGTATTTTAATGAACTAAAATGTATTTTAACTAGTATCGGGATGCCTAAAAGGTCACATTTATTGTAGCTGCATTTAAGTTTTGTTAGTTTTACACCTAAAAGTGTACTTAAAAGTATACTTTAATCCTGTACATATGCGCTCAATTAGTCCCAAGCACTTTTAGTACACTGATATTAGTATACTTTAAATTAAATATACACTATACTGGTCAAAAGTTTAGGGTCAGTTAAAATTTTTTTTTTTTAAAGAAAATTATCTGTTCATCAAGGCGCCATTTAATAAATGTAAATAAAATTGTTAAATTGTACAATATTTATAAAAATCTCTGAATGAAGCTGAAAATTCCTCTAAAAATCACTGGAATAAATTATTAAATTAAACGAATAACTATTTTTGATCAGTTATTTTATAGTGCAATAACATTTCACAATTTGACAATTTGTACTGTATTTGTGATTAAATAAATGCAGCCTTGGTAAGCAGGAGAAGCTTATTTTAAAACATTTAAAAATCCTACTGACTCTAAACTTTTGACTGGTAGTGTACACTTGAACTAAACAAAAACACTTGAAATATACAGATTTTATTTTGTAAGCGTGTTAACGTTGCTAATGTCAATTTTACATGATCAATATTAGATTTCTGTGAACTTGTTAATGAAAAAAAATTACTTATTTGAATTATCTTAATTGCTTTTGCCTCCCACAAATAACCTAGAAAATACATTGAAATAAATCTGACATATAATATATAAAGGGATATGTAACACTTATTATATGACATAATATGTGAAAGAAATTAATTTTTAAATGTACCATGTTTTTTTTTTTCTAAAATAAGTGTCTCTGTAACAAAAATGGCGAGATATTATAGCAACCCTTATCAGTAACTCTTATCAAGACGGGAACAAGCTCAATGGCGCAGTCTGATCACGCAGCTTCTGTATCATTTTCACTGATGCTTATTAATAAAAAAATAAATTCAACTCACCTGCAGAAGAGCAGTTTCAGACACACACACTGAACAGAAAACAGAAAGAATGACTGCACATGGCAACACTTTACCACGGCAGAGAGTTTCCAAAGTTCAACTGGGAGGAGATACACACTCGTGCAATTCCTTTCTGTTTTATAATGCAGTTTGATTTCTTTATGAACTAGAAGAGAAGACCATGACACAATTAATCACTTATATTCTTTACATAATTATAGGTGGAGTTATTCTATACATAGGTTTAGTTTTATTATATATATCTTGGGATAATAATAATAGTGCATGTTTGTTTACATCCAGGAAATACTGTAATCAAGGCAATCTTGAGATAGAAAGAGGCAATAAATGAATTAGCCTTTGCTAGATGGTGTCTAATATGCGCGCTTGTATGTTCTGGAAGACCGTACACCATTTTTTATTTATTTTTGCTCAGTGTTTGTACAGCCTCGCTCCAGCCTTGCCATGTTAGTACAGCAGAGAACAGATGAGGAGCACACAGTGTTTGACTCTCCGGTCAACTACCTGTCACATGTATGTGTGTGTGTGTGTGTGTGTGCTTGCGCAGACAGAGAGGGGGCTTTTATTTCTTTATCACAAGTTCTTGGAGCCTCTCGGGGTGAATAAACTAGGTGTCACTTTCATTGTTGCAGAGGTGAAGAGATAAAACTCATGAGTAACTGGAGTAATTCAATGCTGAGAGTGTTTTACTTCTGTAAGACTTTTAAATTTAATTTCAGTCCTTCACTTTAGAAAAGAGAATAATTCTGTTTTAGGTGGCATGGTGGCTCAGTGGTTAGCACTGTCGCCTCACAGCAAGAAGGTCACTGGTTTGAGTCCCAGCAGGGCCAGTGGATATTTCAGTGTGGAGTTTGAATGTTCTCTCCGTGTTCGCCTGGGTTTTCCTCCTGGTGCTCTAGTTTCACTCACAGTCTAAAGACATGCGCTATAGGTGAATTGAATATACTAAATTGGCCATAGTGTATGAGTGTGTGTGTGAAAGAGAGTGTATGGGTGTTTACTAGTACTGGGTTGCGGCTGGAAGGGCATCCACTGCATAAAACACATGCTGGAATAGTTGGCGGTTCATTCTGCTGTGGCGACACCCTGATAAATAAGGGACTAAGCCGAAGGAAAATGAATGAATTCTGTTTTAGAACCATAGATATATACATTAGATGTCGCCTACCCTGCTGTTGCCTATTAGAACGAATGCGTCAATAGAGCCGCCATTTTAGTACAGGGTAGCGCTCCATTGAAATGAATGCGGGACCAAGGTGCAGTGGAGGTCTGTGGCCATCCAGAGCCAGATATATACACATATACACATATATCTATGATCGGGAGTTTTCCCTGGTGGTCAGTATGCAAATATTTTTTCAAATTACGAATATTATAATTTTACATCACTTTTCTACGTTGATGGATGTGACCGCACGGGCAAAGAGTATGTGTTTGTAATCAAGGCCTTTATTTGTCACATATACCACCATGTATTCACATACACTGAGATATAGGGAAATTGGACCCTCCCCGACCATCTGCATGGAAATGTATTATCCTCCTTCCCTGTTTAATTTGATCTAATCCATGTCCTGAAACACACCCCCTCTCCTGATTTCACTTCTCATTCTGACGGAGGGAGCGATTCGCTTGTGAATGAATCTCCGTTTTGAACGAGTCATTCACTTAGCTGACAATAATACAAGTTTCTGGCACCGCAGCATCTTTTTGTCATATTTCATAACATTGTTTGCTTATTTTATTCACAAAACTAGCATAAGCTTAGAATTTAGCGTGAGTTGGTACTCCTTTGCCTTATGGTGAATGCAGTGAGTGACTGTATTATCATCAATAACATTACTTGTTAAGCACAATAGTTCATAACATACAAAAACATAAAAACGAATTCTTACCTATGAAATGTTCTGCCTTTGTGCTTTGTTTTCTTTGTTTGCTCGTTACTACAACGCAAACACAGCGATACTAAAGTCCAGCATCTTCACATTGGCACACTGTCTTGACTAGTGCGGTTGAATGACGTTTGTCCTATGAGCACTGTACAAATGTGGCGGCGCTATTGATGCATTCTCAGGGTCCCTATGTGATATCTAGTGTATATATCTATGTTTTAGAACAATATTGTCCCGAAGAACCATTTTATGCTGAGATGGTTCTTTATGTGAGTTTAGGGTTCTTTACTTTCCCGCCTTTTTTCAAATCTGTATCTGACAAAACACCTGCAGCTAATGGACCCTTTTCACTGTTATGTTACACGTTTAACGGTCATCAGCATCTTAAATCCTTGAAAGTTTTTAATATTTAGAATTTTTAAGAAATGTATGAACATTTATATGTATTTATGTATGTATTATATCATCTTTGCATCAAAAAACTAATTACAGCTTATGCGAGGCATTTGTAATGCAGTTTCTGTGGGGCAGGACAGTAAACTTGACGTTGTTCTTTCTTCCGGCTGCCGTTATCAGTCTCACACTTTGGACTAGGCGATTAATCGAAAAGTAATCGAAATCGACATTTACAACCTATAATCGATCAAAATTTTCCAGGTCAATTTTTTTCATTTTCTACTGCGTGTAAAGTCACGTGACCTCGCTTCGTTATGGCTGATTTATACTTCTGTGTCGAACGCACGCGTATGGTCCGTAGCCTTTGCTCGGTCGCATACCTGCCCATCCTTAAAAAAAATGTAACTACACGTTGCATGTTTGCATTACATTGACGATGATTGGAAGCCGCGCCAGAGATGCCTTGAGACTAGGCATAGACCTGTATAAGATTCTGATGGTATGATAACCTTGGATAAAAATATCACGGTTTCACGGTATCACGGTATTGTGATTACTGGTCTAAAGCATATTCTTTTTAAATGTCTGGGTAAAAAAACTAAAACTTTTTGCCCCTTTGAACACAATATATTTTCTTTTGAGAAACATTTTTAATATTTTGGAGCAGTAAACATGTCAGGCTAAATAATTCATATGAATCATTGACTTCTGCTTTCTTTATTTGTTTCAAACACACAGATTTCTTTACAATTTAAAGCAGCATCTTTGGATATATTTTCTGCTGGAGATACTGGAGATACTAAAAAAAGTAAATAAAAAATCGTGCATATACCTTAGGAACGGTATAGCAGAAAATTTTGGCGGTTTTAAAACCTTGACTTTTCCAAACCGCGATATACCTTGAAAACGGTTATCGTCCCATGCCTACCTGAGACGGCATATTTTCCATTACAATAAAAATATTATTTACATCAAAATATTTATTTACAAAAGATTCAAGAAATGCACTGTTTAAAATATTATTTACAGGATATGCAAGAGTTATTTTATTTAGAAGAGATACTGCTTATTTTCTACTTTTAATCTGAAAAACATTGAAAATAATTTATTTTGTTTCCAAAAGTGCAAGTTATTTATTTTCACTTCATAGGAAAAAGTTTTAGGCAATGTGTGTTTTAATTTCAATTGTTCAACGTTGATGTTCAATAACTAATCCTAGATAGTAGATAGTGTGTGTTTCCTTCAATTATTTGAAAATCAAGTAATGCACCCTTCATTCACAAATCTCTCAAATGTAATATGTGAGCATATTTACTGTATTAAACCTGTCAGTGAACTATGAGGGCAAAAAATAAATAAATAATCATTCATTAATCGTAATCGAATTAAAATATTCAATTAATCGAGATTTTGATTTTAGGCCAAATCACCCAGCCCTACTCACACTATTTCTTTTTCTGAAAGTCTTGATAACACCATTGTGGAGATTTCTTTTATTTTTCTTTTATTATTTCAGCAAATAGGATTGTAAAAAATTATTAGTTGTACTCTCCCATTCACTGTGCTCTACGTTTAACCAACTATGACAACTTCCGCTACTGAGAAACCCGTAAATGTGAAAAGGCACTATTATACTGGTTTTCTGGAACTTACTCATCAACTACACAGACTGTCAACACTTTCTTAAGAGGCAAATTTGTTCTGTCTTAAAGTCTGTGTGAAAACACAATTTACGCTGTTTATTTTGCTAGCTCACATTGTTATTCATTAGATGAACAACTAATCTGTGCAAGTTGATTGACTTTAAAAAAAAAATGTTTGTTTTGGTCATTTTCAATCAAAGTCTGACTATTTGGAGAGGCAGTCCTTCTGTTGATGTCAGTTTAAGGCCCAAGCGGCAACCTCCCGGTTTCCCTCATGAAGCCAATACGGAAGTAACTGAAACAGCAATTCATCGACCTGCCTTTGGAGGCTGGCTCCAGGAAGTCCAGATATTCACTGACTGCAATGCTAAATTGGCCAATTTTACAGCTGATTTTGTTTTCAGCCTGGAATAAAAGATGGTTTTGGTGCATATAGCTAATATTACCCTTCATGACAACTGTAAGGAGGATTAAGTTTTTTTATAACTCATCTGTTTAGTTTTTAGTAAGTTACATTAAGTCTGCATAATTAAGGGCGTGGCCACTTGAGTGACAGCTAGATCTCGCTGGTCGCCGTCACTTTACCTCAGCTGATTCCGGCTGATTAACTGCTGAACTCAGCATATACATCATATTTCTGTTTTGTTTTATGTGGCTTTACACACTCAACTTTTGGAATTATTTCCTACAATTATCAGATGATATGGCATGCTGTGTGCACTTAATTGTGCTCACAAACCATTCAAGTTGCTTCCATTTCCTAGGTGAGTGAAAATATATACTTATATACCATCTCTATAAATGTATTGGTTTTATTTAAGATCATTTATAATTATCTTTAGACCTGTAATGCACTCCAGAATCTGACAGATTGATTAGCTGTAGGCTGTAAAACAGTCATCTGAAATATTGTCATACAGTGTTCTGCCTGGATTTCATCAATAGCCTTGCATTTACTAACACAGACTATATTTGAAGTGTTTGGAAGTACTTCGGGTTTTCCTCCTGTAGAAAAACGTCATAAGAACAATGTTTGGTGGCTCAATGTATTACAACAGTGTTTTTAAAAGACTAAACACTTTATTGATATTGTGCACAACCAAGAACATGTGGTCAGAACACAAACGAGTCGCAGGTAATGAAGTATTAAGCATTTCTCCAAAAGAAAAGCCTGTCTAAGATAAATGCTAGCAGGTGTCTGTAGCTCCACTCGATGACGCTCGAACAGAATGGCGATGGTTGGCCACACCTACAGTACTTGTAGCTTAATTTGCGTTCTTCAGAAACCTATGGGTGACGTCACTACGTCCATATGTTTTACAATCTATGCTTCAGCCACTATATTCTTAACCCCGCCCCTCTTACTGTTATTTTCCAAATGAGAGAATGATGCGAAAGAAAACCCCGCCCTCTACTCAATATTCAGTTTCAGTTGGAAGTACATCAACATACTGAAATTCTCAGCAACTTCTGTTTCATGTAGACTTTTAAAACTTTTTTTGTTCAAATCATGTATAATTGATCTGTTTTTTAATTTTTTTATTCAACAAAACCAGTGTGACAGCTTGTTTCAGTTGAGGATGCCTTGTCTCCACTTGCTAAAAGTCCCATTAAATTAAAATAAAGTTTTTAGATGTTAGTTTCAGTTTGTTTGTTTTAAGGGTATCTATAAGCTAGTGTTCTCCAAAACCGTGACAGTTCCTGTTTAGAAAGTATAAACTTGATATAAACATGTAAAGCTTGCAGTTTGCACTTCCGCCTAAATGAATCATCGTTATTTTTCACTTCACCTCATACTTCAGTTTCTCATCCAATCATCCGACCAATCAAATGATCTCTAGTATCTGACATGCCCCACCCCTTCAAGATGCTTCTCATTTGGTGCGCTTGATCTCAACCACTCCCACTGGCAGAGCTGTAATAAAACAAAACGCTAGAGGGGAATTACCAACCTACGTCACAAATGACGTCACACGGGTTCAACCGCGCATACCGGTTGCAAAAAGAGACCGGTTGCAATAGCAAACAAGTCGTGTTGTGCAGTAGGATGCCAAAATCGAAAGTCCAAAAATAGAAAACTTAAATTTTACCGCACAACACACTGCTTTTAATGCCAACAGCATACGTATTTGGCTAAAAGGGAGCTGAATGGAGTGAGGACCTAATTAAAAATGCTCGACTCTTCAGATCTCATTTCATATCAGGTAAGTTCACACTATGCTGAATCATACACAATACTTGCTTTTGATTGCAGCAAAAACAGTTAAATATGGTGAATTAAACTGCGGACACTGAATGCTTAGATTGAAATGTAAAAATGTAAGTTTACATATCCTGCCGTACAGGTGCAGTGCACTGTCAGAATGCAGTTGTTTTGCTTGTTAATGATTACCCAGGCCTTGTACAGTTCAGTCTTCTTTCCTTGTCTTTGGCTAGGCAGAATCTCGGTTTTTAGCACTACAAAGTTTTGAATCTGGTAATCATGGAACATTATTTCTTGCACATGACCACACAGAACTAAATTGTTGGCATTCAAAAACTTGTAGGCCTTAAACTTCTCTCAAATTTTTTTTTTGTATACTTGTGGCCATCCTACTTGTTACCTAAACAAATGGAAAAGACACACTGTAACTTCAAATTTAGTTTTTCTTTTGTGTTTTTCAGATGCTGCGATATCTATGTGACATGCTAGGAGGAAACAGAACACTGGAAGGACACGATATGTGGTGCAGTGGCGTTTTTTTCTGTCAAAAGAAGACCAAGCACACAATAGTCGTCGCCAAATGACAGGAATTGTCATAATGAACAATCTAAACCTGAAAACCCCTCCCCCAAAGCTATGAAGACTGACCATTGGCTAATCTGACTGGAAGGCGGGGCCATACTGAATGTTGCCGTTTAACCTATTCATAGTAATGTGAGTGAACTTTGTATATATATATATCGTTTTTTGATTTACATAGTAGGAAAAACAAATTCTATGGAAGTCATTGTTTAAAAGTTTGCATCGTTAAACAGTATATATTTGTCTGATTTTTAAGTCCTTTAAACTGATATCTGATATATCAGTAGAATGAAGTAGCCTAATATCTGATCTTGTTGACTGTTTTCTTAAGTAGATCCCAGGATTTCATGTATTGGATTTCAAAACATTGGTCAGTCACCATAAACACTTATTTATTTATTTATTTATTTACTTGTTTATTTATTTTCTTTCTTTCTTTCTTTCTTTCTTTCTTTCTTTCTTTCTTTCTTTCTTTCTTTCTTTCTTTCTTTCTTTCTTTCTTTCTTTCTTTCTTTCTTTCTTTCTTTACTTGTTTATTTACTTATTAATATATATATTTTTATTTATTTATTCATTTATTTTATTTATTTACTTGTTAGTTTTTATTTACATTTTTTATGTATTTATTTAATTTTTATTGATTTATTTACTTGTTTTATTTATTTATTATTTGTTATTTACTTGTTAATTAACTTGTTTATTTACTTATTTATTTTATTTGCTTGTTTATTTATTTATTTATTTATTTATTTATTTATTTATTTTGTTATCTACTTATTTACTTGTTTATTTACTTGTTTATTTACTTTATTTATTTATTTACTTGTTTGTTTATTTATTACTTATTTATTTTCATTTTATTTCATTTATTTACTTGTTTATTTAATTATTATTTAATTAATTTCATTTATTTATTATTTTGTTGTATTTATTTTAGTATTGTTTTTAATTAAATTTAAATTTATTGATTCATTCAATTATTCATTTGCTTTTCGGCTTAGTCCCTTTAATGATCCGGGGTTGCCACCGTGGAATGAACCGCCAACTTATCCAACGCGAACTTTAATTTATTTTTATATTTTAATTATTTTTAGCTGTAGTTTTTGTTGTGATTATATCATGATATTGAGCAATTTATTGGTTGTGACTTGTAGTCATTGATCTATGTTATGCTAAATTAAAGAATTAAATAGGGAAAAGATGAGTCTTAACATATTAGTTTTATTTGGCTTTTAGTTTTAGAAAAAAAGAAACATTTTTTATTATTAATATACATTGAGCTTTCTTTAGTTTAACGTTTCTTCCCTCTAACTTTTTACGTTTATGTGAATTATGGTCTATATATGGCTTACAATTTATTTTTTGTGCATGTCCTGCCCTCTAGTGTTACACACAGGAGATGTTCACTCTGAATCTTTTTAAAGAGATCAGACTTAAATTCATTCATTCATTCATTTTCCTTCGGCTTAGTCCCTTTATTCATCAGGGGTCACCACAGCGCAGTGAACCGCCACTTTATCCAGCATATGTTTTTCCACAGCGGATCCCCTTCTAGTTGCAACCCAGTACTGGGAAACATCCATACACACTCATTCGCACTCGTACACTACGGCCAATTTAGTTCATCCAATTCACCTATACTACATGTCTTTGGACTGTGGGGGAAACCGGAGCACCTGGAGGAAACCCACAACAACACGAGGACAACATGCAAACTCCAAACAAAAATGCCAACTGACCCAGCTGGGACTCGAACCAGTGACTTTCTTGCTGTGAAGCGACAGTGCTAACCACTGAGCCATAATGCACATGTATAAATATGTTGTTATTTCACAAGGTGGAGCTATAGTTTGTGACTAATAACAACGAATAGCATCAAAGGTGTGGAATTCATGCTGCATTTTCAGCTGTTCCTCCAATCAAGATAAAAATAGATCTCGCTATGAAACAACAGCACAAATCACCAGTTGAGAACACCAATGAACACATTAGCATAAATGATGTTTGTGATCCAGAAATGAAGATGATAACAATATTGTTGATTGTCTCCCAAGAGATATTCTCTTTCTGGCTGTGGATGAGTGCAGATTTTGGGTAATAACATTCAGCTTAACTGCTTTAACCATCAGCATAATTATTAACATTTTCTATACTGTCTGGACAAAAACAATCTCTGAATTTACTGGATTTATTGGGAATTTATTTATTTATTTATTTATTGGGGCCCATTAGTTCCAATTGAGCAGCGTGTCAAGGCCACAGCCTACCGAGTACTGTTGCTGACCATGTCCATCCCTTTATGACCACAGTGAACACATCTTCTGATGGCCATGTCACAAAGCGTGAATCATCTAAGACAGGTTTCCTGAACATGACAATGAGTTCACTGTTCTCAAATGGCCTCCACAGTCACCAGAACTCAACCAAATAGAGCACCTTTGAGATGTGGTGGAACGGGAGATTCACATCATGGATGTGCAGCCAACAAATCAGCAGTAACTGCACGATGCTATCATGTCAATATGGAGCAAAATCTCTGAGGAATATTTCCAGTACCTTATTGAATCTACGCTATTAAGGATTAAGGCAGTTCTGAAGGCAAAAGGGGTCCAATCGGTACTAGTAAGGCGTACCTAATAAAGTGGCCGGTGAGTGTAGATTATAATATATTTCAGAAAATCACTATTTGGTTAGAATATAAAATGTCATTCATTGTAATTAGCTTATTTAATTCTTCTGAAGTTAAAACATTGATATTGTGCTGTCTAAAATGAATAAAAATATTAGAAAATATGGCGACGCAGTGGCGCAGTAGGTAGTGCTGTCACCTCACAGCAAGAAGGTCGCTGATTCGAGCCTCGGCTGGGTCAGTTGGCGTTTCTGTGTGGAGTTTGCATGTTCTCCTCGTGGTATCGTGGGTTTCCTCCGGGTGCTCCGATTTCCCCCACAAGTCCTAAGACATGCGGTACAGGTGAATTGGGTAAGCTAAAATTGTCTGTAGTGTATGACTGTGTATAGGTGTTTTCCAGTGATGGGTTGCAGCTGGAAGGGCATCTGCTGCGTAAAACATATGCTGGATAAGTTGGTGGTTCATTCTGCTGTGGTGACCCCAGATTAACAAAGGGACTAAGCCGAAAAGAAAATGAATTAGAAAATATGACAACTTTTGTTATACAACTTTAAATACACACTCTAAAAAACGTTGAGTTATTTATTTAACCCAATGGTTGAGTTAAAAATATTGGGTGCTTTGTTGGGTTATTTTTAAACTTTATTGGATTATTTAATAATAACTCAACCAGTTGGGTTAAATATTTGGTGCTTTGTTGGGTTATTTTAACCTTAATAATGTTGTTTTTTTATCAAATGACCTCTCCCTGTTGTGTGTTTTATATCCGTTTCACCAGCACTCTTAATTGTTGATGAAACAAACGCGCACTTCATAGCTAATCTATATTAAACGGTTAAAAACACTTAAGTGTCTGGAACTTAAAATGTAATGGAAATAAAGCATTTTCAACATTTTTGAAAACGTTATGTTATTTATTTACACAGCCATAATTATAAAACTAATAGTAGCTGGGTTAAATTTTAATAACCCAATGCACTGGGTTAAAATAACCCATAGTTGGGAAGGTGCTATAATAACCTATAGTTGGGTTATATGTTGTGGTATTTTTATATACTCAAATGAAATTAATATAAGAAGCCACATTTTCGTGTTAAGTGTGTATTTCGAGATAACGAAAGCACTGTAATTACACTGTAGCTAATGTGCACTAAATAGTGCTAATAAGTGTTTAGCTGTTCATGATGTTTATTTATTTAAATTAAGAGGCGTAAATCAACAGCCACGTGAATTGCCGCTGCTGAAATGTGCACTTGCCATGTTATAAAAGGAAGGCGGTGCTTCGTGACGTATCTGCTTCCTTTAGCCAATAGGGAGCGCTGTATGTAAAAGTACGCGTCTGAAGCAGGAAGTGTGGTTGCGCCTCTTTTTCTGTCTGTAGATGAGACGAGGAGGGAGGAAAATGCTAAAAAGGGGACCGCGTATAATACAACGCTAAATAAACACACTGTGTCCTTACAAGAGAGCGCAAATCTTCATTTGACCAACACTGGGAAAGGGAGCAGTTTGTGATCGATTGGGAAACGAGGTATGATGCGTTCATGCGCACTGAATCGATGCGTTTTTTCTATTGGTGTGTGTGTATGGGTGTCGTCTCGTTTTCCTGTATACACTGTTCATTTTAGCGATAATCTCTTGTTTTTAACATAACATCATTATTTGTCATAACAACCAAGTGTGTTTTTTCCACCATTAGCCATGTCTCAATAGACGCTTGTGTGTTTGTCATGTGAGCGAAACATTTTCCATCATACTGACATTAGTGTAAATGATGGGCAGATTGTTATTGTTTTTCCCTGTTGACATCTGCAGTGTCACTTGTTTTCTCATAGACACACACATCCTCACTGTATATATAAATACAATAAACATAGGATATATGTCAGTTTGTGAGGATGTTATGAAGTAAAGCAGATGTTGGGCCTTATTTTGCTGTATAACGTTAGTCTTACACTGTCACGATCATAATATTTACTTTCTACTTTTATTCTAGTTTTTTTTTATATTTGACAGTATGATTATGTCTTATAATAGCCTTTGCAATTATGCCTGTGGTCATTTTTTCTGAAACCTGCATGTCCAGGAAGTTATTGTATAATGGCCGTTTGTTCTGTAAACTATCGAAAACATTTTGCTTAAAGGGGCTAATAATTTTGACCTTAAAATGGTTCTTTAAAAATTAAAAACTGCTTTTATTCTAGCCGAAATAAAACAAATAAAACTTTCAAAACAAATAAGACAAATAAAAAAAAATAATAATTCAAAGGGGGGCTAATAATTCTGACTGTGTGTGTGTATATATATTTCTCTTCATATAAATTCATCTTTGTAATCATGCCTGGCATAATATTAATAATTAACCTGTGGTAATTTTTCTGAAACCTGCATGTCCAGGATATATGTTTATTATGAATAGAAAAATGTGATCTATTTATAATCCGTTTTAGATTTATTTCTTACATTGCTTTGATGTCAGTTAATCAGATTTTACGCCTCCATTGTCATTACTGTAATCCAACCTTGATTTTTTTGATTGTTTTCGTTATATTGATGACTCTCATTATGTAATAGGATAGATTTGTTATTGTTTTACAGTAAATTCATAATGTTGTGCTGTACACAAGTCTCCATTTTATGACACTGACGAGTTGATATGTTCATTTTCAACTTGTTGAATGTTTGTTGGTGTTTTTAATGAAATTGAGTTAACGTAATATCTGCATATATATATATATATATATATATATATATATATATATATATATATATATATATATATATATATATATATATATATATGCAGATATTACGTTAACTTAATTTCATTAAAAACACCAACAAACATTTAACACACACACACACACACATACAGTTGAAGTCAAAATTAATAGCCCCCCTCTGATTTATTTATTTATTTATTTTTCATATATTTCCCAAATGATGTTTAACAGAGCAAGGAAATTTTCACAGTATGTCTGATAATGTTTTTTCTTCTGGAGAAAGTCTTATTTTGTTTATTTCGGCCAGAATAAAAGCAGCTTTTCATTTTATAAAAAACATTTTAAGGTCAAAATTATTAGCCCCTTAAAGCTAATTTTATTTTTCGATAGTCTACAGAACAAACCATCATTATACAATAACTTGCCTAATTACCCTAAACTGCCTAGTTAACCTAATTAACCTAGTTAAGCCTTTAAATGTCACTTTAAGCTGTATAGAAGTGTCTTGAAAAATATCTAGTCAAATATTATTTACTGTCATCATGGCAAAAATAAAATAAATCAGTTATTAGAGATGAGTTATTAAAACTATTATGTTTAGAAATGTGTTGAAAAAAGTCTACTCTCCCTTAAACAGAAATTGGGGAAAAAATAAACAGGGGGTCTGATAATTCTGACTTCAACTACATGTGTGTATATATATATATATATATATATATATATATATATATATATATATATATATATATATATATATATATATATATTTGAAGTCAGAATCAGTTATATATATTAAAGATGTACTTCATGAAATTAATCAGAATAAATAAAACGAACATAACAATACAATGACAACAGTATTGAAAGATGACTTTACATGAAGAGAAATATATATATATATATATATATATATATATATATATATATATATATATATATATATATATATATATATATATATATATATAAATTCATCTTTCAATACTGTTGTCATTGTATTGTTATAATAGTTTCAATCATTGTTTTTTTCAGTATATATACATCTCTAAAGAAATAAAAAGAATGAAACTAGCATAATGCAATCTATCTATCTATCTATCTATCTATCTATCTATCTATCTATCTATCTATCTATATATATATATATAGAGAGAGAGAGAGAGAGAGAGAGAGAGAGAGAGAGAGAGAGAGAGAGAGAGAGAGAGAGAGAGAGAGAGAGATACATGCATAATACATAATACCACAATGACAACAGTATTGAAAAATAAATTTGCATGAAAAGATATGATATTCGAGATATATATATATATATTTCTCTTCATGTAAAGTCATCTTTCAATACTGTTGTCATTGTATTATTATGTTCCTTTTATTCATTCTGGTTAATTTCATGAAGCACATCTTTATGAATGGATGCAAAACAAATCCAGTTCTACTCCAATTAGGAACAGAATTTGCATGTATTGCGTTTGTAACCTCATGCATGTTAAGACACTAAATGAGCACAGTCTCAAGGAGTCAAGGTGCATTTCCTCAGGTGCATTTCCTCACAATTAAAAATTGAAGTCTACTTTAGTTAGTTCGCAGTGCTAGATTGACAAGTGCAAAGAGCCTTAAAGTCATAGTTCCCTAAAAATTCTGTCATCTTTAAGCCAATGCAAGTTTATTTATATAGCACATTTCATATACAGTAGTAATTTACTACCGTGTGCTTTACATAAACAAGAACAAAAGAAACATAAAATACGACAAGTATAAGAAATAGTAAAGATTAAAAACAGATTAAAACTGTCTTTAAATGGAATGGAAAAGAGACACAAATAGTGCGATCTGTTGGACTTATGGCAGTGCTCAGTTAAGCTAAACAGATGTGTTTTAAGTTTATTTACTGTCTCGCTAGACTTGTTTCAAACCTGTTTGAGTTTCTTCGAAATATCTAATTTTAATAGAAGGAAGAATGTCGGAAAGCAGTAGCCATTTACTTCACTTTCTATAGTTTTTTTGGGGGGGGGGGGTTTAACTCTTTAATGGTATAAATGCTCTAGTGTGGGGATCATGGGGTCCAGTGGAGCAGCTTATGAGTCATAGATGAGTCTTAAAGGGATAGTTCACCCGTAAATGAAGATGTGTCATAGTTTACTCATTCTCATACTGTTTCAGACCTATATGACGGCTTTAGAGTGCAGTAGGAAAAGTTTTTAGGAATGACTTTTGAAGCCATATATTGATATTTAAGTCAATATTAAAAAAAATAAAAATAAAAAATCATGCTTTGCAGTTGGGCTGAACGATATCTCTGTTAAGCATCGATAAAGCAATGTGTGTATCCGCAATAGTAACGTTGCAGGATTAGATGTTTATTAAAGAGTAAAAGATAGTTTTTATTATTTATACAATGATGAGCATGTTATTTACATTTGATTGTTCAATTTCTGTACTTGAATATTGTTAGACTCCCCAGAAAACCGTAAAGCAGTGTTTATTTATTTATTTTTGCTTGTAATTTATCATAATTTATGCAGATGCAATTCATAGGAAAAGACTTGATCATCCCAGTCGATCTAAATGAATGAAATTGTTCCAAATTGATCTAGTTCAAATCATCTGGTGAAATTATATTTATATCGCAATATATATATATATTGCTACAAATCAAAATATTGCAATGTCAGATTTTTTCAATATTGTGCAGCCCTACTTTACAGCCGCAACAGTTTTCTATTAATATCTTTGATGATTTTTAGACTGTTATTTATTATAAATTTTATAAGTTTCTGTGTGTGTGTGTGCGTGCGTGTGTTTTTTTTCTCTTGACTCTTTTTATATAAATTAATATCAGCAGCTACTGGGATACATGATATGTTTTTAGTTTTTAATTTGTAGATTTGTGTGAATATATGCAAAAAAAATTAAATGTTTTTTTCTAATGTAAATAGATTTTTTAAAATTATATTTCAATTTACAAACATTTGTATTTGTAAATATAAATGTATATATAATTTAAATTATGTATTAGCAGCTGCTGGAATGCATGCTTTTAGTCTAATTTGTGGTTTTGTGTGAATATTTGCAAAACTTTTTTTAAAAAGGAAATATTTTTTTCTAATAAAAATGTTTTAAAATTATATTTACATTTACAAAAATTTTCTTTTTTTTATAATAAATGGATATCAGCAGCTGCTGGGATACATAATATAGATGAATTTGTTGATTTGTGTAAATGTATGCAACACTTTTTTTAAAAAGTATATATATATATATTTTTTTTTTATAATTCTTTGTTTATTGGTTTTAATGAACATACAAACATAAACAAAAGCAAAAAAAGGAGAAAGACAAGGATATCAGTAAAGTATAGCAGCAGCAGTCAGAGAGAAAAAAAAATGTATTAAAAAAAAGAAAAAATGTAATAAATAAAAATAAACATACAAACAGAATACAAAAATTGTAATACACAAAAAAAAAAAAAGAGTTATGCTGTAATTGAGTAAAGTCACACATATTATGAGAATACATCAGAGGTGTTCAGAGAGTCAGAGGTTAATTAGAGGCATCCATATTTTTTGAAAGACATCCCCTTTGTTTCTTAAGTAGTATGTATATTGTTCCAAGAGCATTGTTTCATTCAAGAGTTGTTTGAACAGTTCAAATGTTGGAGGCCTTTGTTGGTTCCAGTTGAGCAAAATGCATTTCTTTGCTAGAAAGGAGATGATGCCGAGTCTCTTTGTTGAAGTAGGATCAAGTGTCTTGTTCAGTTCTGTACCAAAGAGGTATAGTGTTGGTGTGTTATCCAATGGAATTTGCAAAGCTTTGGCTGTAAAGTCCCGTACTGCTTTCCAGAAAAATTTAAGCTTTTTGCATTCCCAAAAAACATGCATGATTGATCGTGAATAGGTTTTACATCTGTGACACCTGGATGATACATTGGAGTACATTTTGCTCAAACGAAGTGGAGTCAGATACATCCTATGCAAAAATGTATAGTTTTGTTCAACTATTCTATTATTGGAGAGGAAAATGAGAGTATTCTGGCATATAGTCTCCCACTGATCATCATTAAAATTATATTCCAAATCTATGTATATGTATATATTAATAAATGTTTTTTTTTTAATTATATTTCAGTGTATAAACATTTTTTATCATTTCTTTATAATTTGATATCAGCAGCTGCTGGGATGCATGATGTGTTTAGTCGATTTTGTGGATATTTTTGTGAATATTTGCAAAAAAAAATGTATAAATGTAAAATTTTTTTTTTTTTTTTTTTACAAACTTATATAGTCAACTACCTTCAATTTGCATGTATTGTTACTTAATACAGTTGAAACCAGAAGTTTACATACACTAAAAAAGGAACATAACCATTTTTAAAAAAATGTCTGATGGTAAATCATACTAAATGTTTACTATTTTAGGTTCGTTAGGATTACCTAAATCATTTACATTTGTCAAAAGTTTACATACATTTCCTTGGTATTTTTTAGCTTTGCTTTTAAACTGTTTAACTTTGGTCAAATGTTTTGGGTATCCTTCCACAAGCTGCTCACAATAGTTTGCAGGAATTTTGGGGCATTCCTCCTGACAGAATTGGTGTAACTGAGTCAGATTTGTTGGCTATCTTGCTCGCACAAGCTTTTTCAACTCTGCCCACAAATTTTCTATAGGATTGAGGTCAGGGCTTAGTGATGGCCACTCCAAAACATTCACTCTGTTGTCCTTAAATTACTGGTCATAATGGCCAAACAGTTCAATCTTAGTTCCATCAGACCACAGGACATGTCTCCAAAAATTAGTCTTTTTCCCAGTGTAATTTAGCAAATTGTAATCTGGCTTTTTTGTTGATTCTGACTTGTTTATTTTCCCATGTTGTCACACAAGGAAGCAGTGTGTTTGAGGTTTTCCTTAAATACTATTCTACAGTTTTGCCTCCAATTAACTCAAATGTTGTCAATTAGCCAATCAGAAACTTCTAAAACCTTAACACCATCATCTGAGCTTTTTCAGAGGCATAATAATCTTATTGTATGTAAACTTGACTTTGAAGAAAAGTTATAACAATTTCTCAAAAAATATCTCTCTCATTATTCTGCTATTAAGCATAACAGAAACAAATTTGATAATCCTAACTTGCCCAAAAGAGAAAAAGTTTAGTCACATCAACATCTGACTTTATTTTAAATGGTGATGTGCCTTTTTATATAGTGTATGGAATTTCTGGTTTCAACTGTACATAATGACATAAGACTGCCATTTGTCTGTGAATTATCTCTTTATTATGCAGGCACCTGGCTGTTAAGTAATAACACTGGGCTTGGTACTTGACACTGAGAGTCTATGTAATCAATCTTATCCGCTCTTATCGTTTCTAATGCACGTCACTCTTCTTTAATTTCCTTGCTTAGAGAATTGACCAGATCACTGTGAGCCATAAAATCCTCCGTCTTCATCAGGAAATACAGGATCACATTCAAGAAACTCATCTAACCTACAATGTAAGTGACTCCGTCAGGGTTTTTTTTTTTTTTTATCAAGCAGCTGCTGTTTTACATGTTTGTGCATTTATTTATCGTGCCTATACACTATAGCCCTATTGAGACGCGACTAGTTTTCCAAACTATTCTTCTCAGGCAACATATGAGCAATTACAGCATTATGGATGTGACATTTGCAGTAAAATCTTAAAACATAACAGTGTTTCCCCTAGGTTGAGTGAGGCTGAGAAAGACACTCCATATACTTGTGTCGCATCCCTATTCACATACTTATACTACGCCCTAAAAGTATTAAATTACCTGTACCTTATTGGAGAAGCAGCAGCAGGATAATCTGCCATTCGCGAGTCTTTCATGCAGAGAAATCTCCTCAGGTCTTTGGATAATTCCACATTCAGATGTTAATGCCCAAACACATCTTAAATTAAGTTCAGTATTGTTGTTGCAGATGAAATATAACACAGAAAACGTGATTTTAAATATTTTCCAATTGGCTAGATATTAATTAACAGTCATACAAACATCTTTATTTGATGGTTGGTCTTGTCTGTCCGCCATGTTTGTAGTTTATTTACACTTTTTACTTGAGTTTGTAGTTCTAATCAAATTAACATCCAACACGCAATGTTTTGTGGACAATTTTAGTGGTTAGAGTATGGACGGTTCTGCTCTTCGAATATTTACCAAAAATAGTAGACCATCTGGGAACCTTTGGCATACTCTTTTCAGCATACTACGGTTTGGGACATGCTAATTCTATTTTCGAATACTATTTAGGTGAGAGAGTATGTGAATTGGGACGGAGCATTGGTCATCACCGTGTCATAGCTGGGGACAGAGTCGGCGTGGGCGTAAACATTCCTTCTTCCTCCATTGGAAATGAATAACCGTTACCCCTCCGGTAGCATAAATTGGGCTTTTTAACACCAAAATGGACATCCCTGCCAGATAAACCATCCCTTCCTCAAAATCTCTACTTGATTGACTAATCCAAGCTATTTCTCATCCAGATATTATTGTTAGTAATAAATAATCTACCTGATAATTCTTAAACTGGTGATTGGGTTGAGGCATAATCTGACAGATGCATTTTTTTGGTAGTACACAGACTTGTAGCGTAACTAAATGTGGGAAGTTTTTGTGTGACTATGTGGGACATTATCAACACTAAAACTGTCTAACTTAATAAAAACTATTTTGTGGGTGTTTCCGCCTATGCCGACCAAGTCTATGGGAGACTTGCAGTGTTGCTTTTATATTTTCAACAAGGAGTGGTCACTCGGTTTCAATATTTATATAAGAATTGTTATTGTTTGGATTTTTGAAGGAAGAAATGTTATGTGGTTTTGGGTTCAGGGTCTGTTCAAACAATCATTTTATTTGTTACTAAGAGGTTTGCAATGGAGTTAATGTAACCTGTGTGACCACTGAACGTTTCTTTCCTAACAGAGCTATTCATGTTGTCTGTTGAAACTGCAGAAAAACAAAATATTGCAATGTTAGAGTTTTCCGTATCGTGTGGAAATTTAAGTTATTTCGACTTGAATCAAATGAAATGACAAAAAAACAAAGTAACAATTTACTACAGCTTTAAAATTAAGTTGAATAAAATTAATTTCAACTCGAATCAAATGAAATGACACAAAACTAAAGTAAATTTGATTTCATACTTAAATTAAGTTGAATAAAATTAAGTCATATTGACTCGAATCAAATGAAATGACAAAGAAAATAAAAATGACTGGAGCCTGAATTTATGTTGAATAAAATTAATTCTTTTCGGCTTAGTCCCTTTATTATTCTGGGGTCGCCACAGCGGAATGAACCGCCAACTTATATAGCATATGTTTTACGCAACGGATGCCCTTCCAGCTGCAACCCATCACTGGGAACCATCCATACACACTCATTCACACACATGTACTATACGGACAATTTAGCTTGCCCAATTCACCTATATCACATGTCTTTGGACTGTTGGGGAAACCGGAGCAACTGGAGGAAACCCACGCGAGACACAGACTCCACACAGAAATGCCAACTGACCCAGCCAAGGCTCGAACCAGCGACCTTCTTGCTGTGAGGCGATCGTGCTACCCACTGCGCCATCGTGCAGCCCTAAGTCATTTCAACTCGAATCAAATGAAATGACACATAACAAAGTAAATTTGATTGCATTGTTACGCTCCCTAATTTAACTACGACTTGTGATTCAAAGACAGCATAACATAAATGAACAACAGCCAAAGTGCTCCAACTAAATTATTTATTAACACAACATAACCAAAAGGCTGACCTTAAACATTAAAGGCCCGACGCCACCAAATCAACCAGTAGAAAACTGAAAAGGGAAAAAGACAAACAAGATCATCTGAAAGTAAGAATTATGGGCAGGATTGAACGCCACACGCAACACCTCCACCCCCAAAATGGTGACTGGTAAACAAAACAAAAAGAATGCATAAATAAAACACCACCCATCGCCTTACCTTAAATTAAGTTGTATAAAATTAAGTCATATTGACTCTAATCAAATGAAATGACAAAGAAAATAAAAAATACTGCAGCCTGAAATTAAGTTGAATAAAATTAAGTCATTTCAAATCAAATAACACAAAGTAAACAATTTTCCAGCCTTAAATCTTTGGTTCAGTTCAACTCCAATCAAATAAACTGACGAAAACGGTTAAGTTTGTGTAACTTAGTTGAAAACTGGTTAACTAATTATTATAAGTTAATAATAATTAAATACAGAAATCTGAATTTAATAATCAAAATAAGTTAAAATAACAAACACCATACAGTTAAAGTCAGAATTATTAGCCCCCCTTTAAATTTTTTTCTTTTTTTTAAATATTTCCCAAATGATGTTTAACAGAGCAAGGAGAGTTTCACAGTATGTTTGATAATATTTTTTCTTTTGGGGAAAGTCTTATTTGTTTTACTTTGACTAAAATAAAAGCAGATTTTATTTTTTATTAAACATTTTAGGGACACAATTATTAGCCCCTTTAGGCTCATTTTTATTTTCTATAATCTACAGAACAATCCATCGTTATACAATAACTAGCCTAATTACCCTAACCTGCCCAGTTAACCTAATTAACCTAATTAAGCCTTTAAATGTCACTTTAAGCTGTATAGAAGTGTCTTGAAAAATATCTAGTCAAATATTATTTACTGTCATCATGGCAAAGATAAAATAAATCAGTTATTAGAAATGAGGTATTAAAACTATTATGTTAGAAATGTGCTGAAAAAATCTTCCCTCAGTTAAACAGAAAACAGGGAAAAATAAACAGGGGGGCTAATAATTCTGACTTCAACTGTATGTAGTCATGACTTTTTAATCTTTTTTATATTTATTTATTTATTTATTTATTTTTTGTGCAGTTTTTAAAGCTTCTGTAGGCTTCATGGTATTGCAGTTTTCTCACACGTTTGTACCAGTCATTTATTTGTTGTTATTTATTTTTAGCGCAAATATGAACACTCACGAATCTGAGGTTTACACGGTGGCACCGGAGATGCCGGCGATGTTTGATGGCATGAAGTTGGCAGCGGTGGCCACAGTTCTCTACGTCATCGTCCGCTGTCTAAACTTGAAAAGTCCCACAGCTCCGCCGGACCTCACTTTCCAGGATACAACACTCAACCTCTTCCTGCTAAAGTCGTGTCCTATCCTGACCAAAGAGTGAGTATGACACTTCAGATTATCATTTCACTGCTGTTACGCTGTCTACTGAGTAAACCACAACTCAGAATAGATTACAGGCCGCTCCTCAAGCTGCTTTTAGCACAGGGTTGCAAAAGCTAATGCAGAACGCCTTCAATCACATGCATAAATATGGAGTTGAAGTCAGTGTTATTAGCCCCCGTTTATATTTCTTTCCTTAATTTCTGTTTAACGGAAAGAAGATTTTTTCAACACATTTCTAAACATGATAGTTTAAATAACTGTTTTCTCTTATCTTTACAATGATGACAGTACATAATATTTGACTAGATATTTTTCAAGACACTTCTATACAGCTTAAAGTGACATTTAAAGGCTTAACTAGGTTAATTAGGTTAACTAGGCAGGTTAGGGTAATTAGGCAAGTTATTGTATAATGTATAATGATCATTGTATAATGATGGTTTTTTTCTGTAGACAATTATTGCTTAAGGAGGCTAATAATATTGACCTTAAAATGGTTTTTAAAAACGAAAACTGCTTTTATTCTAGCCGAAATAAAACAAGACCTTCTCAAGAAAGAAAAAATATTATCAGACATACTGTGAAAATTTCCTTGCTCTGTTAAACGTCATTTGGGAAATATTTTAAAAAGAAAGAAAAAAATCAAAGAGGGGCTAATAATTCTGACTTCAACTGTACACCACTGTCTAAAATTGTAGGGTCAGGAAGATTTTTTTTTTTTTTACCCTTCAATAAAATTACTGCTTTTTTCAGCAAGGATGCATGAAATTGATAGTGATAGTTCTGGCATATATACGATTACAAAAGAAGTTCATTTTAAAGGGCACCCATGTTGAAAATAATCTTTCGGAAGCTGTTTGGACTGTGTGTTGGTATAGTGTGTCCACAGTCATATTGGAGTGATATAAACACAATAAGTCTCTTTATATAAATTTCCTGAGGGTAAAATAGGATCTAAATCCCTCCCATTTTGAGGCCCACTTCAATGTGGCATAGGAGTGCGGTTTCCCCTCTAACAAAGATAATTGACAGCCATGTATTAACATGTCTCCGTAGTAACGCGCATAATCATATCAACAAGACAGGACATGCGAAAGCAACTGGGATTAAAAGATCTGTTCAGGGCTCTGTGATCATCAATCATCATCAAATGTGTTAAAAAATGAGTTTTAGAAGTTTAAAACATTTTTAAAACAGTGCATGTTTGTAATGAATTACAGCGATTTTATGAAGGTAAATCAGTTGCGAAACTCGAGAGCTTGCAAATCTAAATGTGAGAACTTGTAATATTAATATTTGTATGTGTAGGTTGAAATGTACACTCACAGCTCTGATGTGAACAGCTGAATCCCTCGATTTGCACACACACACACAATAATCAACACACTTGTGTTTTGAATTCAAAGTTGCAGATTAATAGTTGTGCATTTGTGAAATGTCATTCACAAATACAAAATGAAAGACACAGATGTGCATGTCAAATTTGATTGCAGTTTCATTGTACAACCACAAGTCGGCACTCACAACCTCTCAGATTTGCCAGTTCAACAACAAATCTCCCGCTCTCTGACTTTTGCTACACATCTGGCGTGATCTCTGTAGCAGAACTGATTTGTGCACTGGTAGATGCAGAGGCGCGAGCAGCGCGGGGCGGGGGAGGGGCGGGGCAGGGGTAAAGCTGTTTTATTGGCCGATGCCTTACCAATGAACAATGCCGGTAGCCATAGGGACTCGACTGCAGAAGAATAATTACTATGATTATTTTATTATTTCGTTTTTTTTTTCACTAATTTCTCAACAGATGTTTAATAAATATCATTAAAGGTGCTGTATGTAAGTTTTTGACTCTTCTAAAGCATAAAAATACAATAATATGTGTGCAGATATTTAAGAAACATCCCAAGTGAACATACTTGTTTAACTGACAAACAATGCTGAAGTCAGATATTCTGCTTTGAAAATGTTTTTTTCCGTGCCGGAACGATGTCCTTGTTTAGGTAATTTTCACATGCACATGCCAGTTTAACCAATTATAATTCAGCACCCCGGGTTGCCTTGTTGGAAAACAGCATATTTCATTCATTTATTCATTCAGAAAGACTCTGAAAGCATGCGTCCATGAGCGAAATGCTACAGTGTAGTGGAAAGTATCAGATGTCAAAATGAGACAGATTCAGTTCCACATGACGTTAATTAGCAAATGACATAAATATTAGGAACGTGAGCAGGTTACATCGCGTGTCCTAACAACACGCTGTGACGAGATTGTTAAGAGTGATGAGCCATTTGGCTGTTTGCATCACAAAACACGGCAAAAATTTAAATACAGCCTTTCAGAAGCACAGAATATGCACTCACTCACAAAACGGTAAGGTTTAGAATCTATTTAATACATGTTAACCCTCTTTAACATCATTAAAGGTGAACTTTCTGCTTTCAGTATATGGTAATACACGTCATGTAAAATGCATTCAAACTCGCATTGTTAGCATTTAGCACTGAATAAAGCACACGAGGCTTACCTGAGGTGATCTGTCATAGGTTTCTGTTGTTCAGCTGTGAGAAATAGAAGCCGCTTCTAATAAATCAATTCGAGGTGTTGGTTAGAACCAAAACTCCTTTTAATATGGAGAATATTCCCTCAATCGCGTGTCGTTGCTTTTATTTAGAACACAGTTTAAAATCCCTCAAACTGGCAACCCGGCGTACCTTTATTATGATTCAGGACTGCAATACCTAGTTCAACCACTGGGTGTCAAACTTACATACTGCACCTTTAACTCTACGAAAATTTATATACCAATAAAAGAGCAGCAAAGTCGGTATTGACTAGAGCCAGCCAATGAGATTGGACGTTTCTGTACGTCAGCACTCAGCAATCAGAGGGTAAGTTATTGTTTTTAATAATTATTATCTAGATGTTCAATACTGTTAGCTAAGCTAAGAACTGTGCTAGGTTCTGTGGTTCTGTAGTTTTTACAAGTAACATATATATATATATATATATATATATATATATATATATATATATTGATTCATTGGTCAGGCATCGGCCAATAAAACAGCTTTACCCCTGCCCCGCCCCTCCCCCGCCCCGCGCTGCTCGCGCCTCTGCATCTACCAGTGCACAAATCAGTTCTGCTACAGAGATCACGCCAGATGTGTAGCAAAAGTCAGAGAGCGGGAGATTTGTTGTTGAACTGGCAAATCTGAGAGGTTGTGAGTGCCGACTTGTGGTTGTACAATGAAACTGCAATCAAATTTGACATGCACATCAGTGTCTTTCATTTTGTATTTGTGAATGACATTTCACAAATGCACAACTATTAATCTGCAACTTCGAATTCAAAACACAAGTGTGTTGATTATTGTGTGTGTGTGCAAATCGAGGGATTCAGCTGTTCACATCAGAGCTGTGAGTGTACATTTCAACCTACACATACAAATATTATTATTACAAGTTCTCACATTTAGATTTGCAAGCTCTCGAGTTTCGCAACTGATTTACCTTCATAGATTTTACCATCTTTACTTTATCACCACAGCTGCATGTCAGTACAATTATAAAAGAAGACGCTTCAATCCCGGTTTGTGGACATTAAATCTGATTCATTTTAAACATAACGCATATCCATACAGCAGTGGATATTATTAACAATTAACGATGTTTCCTGTCACATTTGCCGTTCAAAAACAGTGCAAAGTTAATTGCGCGCTGTGTGTGTGTGCGTGAACTTTGTAATGACATTGTGTGACTCATAATTGCAGAAAGGCTTGAATTAACTCCACAACAAATACATCAATTAAGTTCTTACTGTAGTATTTCTCACAAATGTTACATGAGATCTACTTCCTTTCATGTCTGTCACTGTGCTGTTTATCTGATGCAGTATGCATCACGCATGGAAATTGTGTGCGGGAAGAACTAACTCATTTACATTAAAGGCACAGACCACAGCTATTGTGTTCAGAGCAGAAAATCCTAATGTTCTGAAAGGTATAATAAATAATCTGATGGTTGTTTTGAGCTGAAACATACAGACACATTCTGGAGACACAAAAGACTTATCTTAAATCTTGAAAAATTGGTAAAATAGGTGCCCTTTAATAGAGTGCTTCATTTGTTTTGCTGTTTTTTCATTATTATTCATGCAGATGTTTCAGGAGACAACTTTGTCAAAGCCACATTTCTTTCAGAGACAACATGATATAGTTTTTGTTTTTCTCATTTTTATTAAAGTTTTTAAAAAATTCCTTTTTATCAAAATTTGAAAAACATTAGAAGGTTTATAAGGTGATGGAAAATGTGCACACTGTTTTAGAATCACTGTTATATGCAATTTAGACGCTTCTAAATGAAGTTTGAGGATGTCAGAATTCACACTTTCTGCTGAAGTGTCATTACCACAGCACAAACGTTCACAACTGCTCACAGACAAAAAGTTTAAGATTATAAATAGGATCTCTCATTAAGATGAATTTATTTGTTAATATAACCATACAATATGTGCACACTGTGCTATAAACGGCATGTTTCATGAAGGCTTCCTGATTTTATCGGATCAGATTCAGTCACATCTGAAGTTGTTTAGAGTTTACAAACTTGCAAAATCTTGTGTTTTTCATGTTCAAATTGCTTCACAAATGATTGTGCAAACAGGTGTTGCTTCAGGAATCTATTGAAAGCTCTGACAGCATATGGTTATTGCACTATTTACTTTTGAGGACAAAACAAAGAATGCCTTGCCATTGACATAAGCAGAAATATTTGTGTTATTGTTAAGTCTGTAACACGCTACACTGGGTGCTTTATCAAGCTATTGTCAGTTATTTTATTAGTGTTTAACATGATGGTTATTATGACTGCATGATATTGGAACAATATAACAAATTTTGTTTTTCTGTGATTATACACAAATGCATTTACTCGATATATAACTCGATGCATTTAGGCATGTAGACATGATAAAGACGATTTGCTGCAGTTGAAACCGAGCATCAGAATGGGGAAGAAAGGTGATTTAAGTGATTTTGAACGTGGCATGGTTGTTGGTGTCAGATGAGCTGGTGTGAGTATTTCAGAAACTGCTGATCTACTGGGATTTTCACGCACAACCATCTCTAGGGTTTACAGAGAAAAAGAGAAAATATCCATTGAGCTGCAGTTCTATGGGCACAAATGCCTTGTTGATGCCAGAGGAGAATGGCCAGACTGGTTCGAGCTGATAGAAAGGCAACAGTAATTCAAATAACCAATGGTATGGTCAGAATTTGGCGTCAACAACATGAAAGCATGAATCCATCCTGCCTTGTATCAAGGGTTCAGGCTGGTGGTGGTGGTGTAATGGTGTGGGGGATATTTTCTTGGCACACTTTGGACCCATTAGTACCAATTGAGCATCGTGTCAATGCCACAGCCTACCTGAGTATTGTTGCTGACCATGGGCCGGTATAAGATTCTGACGGTTTGACAACCTTGGATAAAAATATCACGGTTTCACGGTATCACTGTATTGTGATTACTGCTCTAAAATATATTCTTTTTAAATGTCTGTGTAAAAAAACTAAAAGTTTTTTCCCCTTTGAACACAATATATTTTATTGTGAGAAACATTTATAATATTTTGGAGCAGTAAACATGTCAGGCCAAATAATGAAAATGAATCATTGACGTCTGCTGTCTTCATTAGTATCAAAAACACAGATTTATTTACAATTTAAAACAGCATCTTTGGATATCTTTTCTGCTGGAGATGCTGTTGTTAAAAAAAATGTAAATAAAAAAATCTTACACATGCCTTAGGAACGGTTTTAGAGATTTGGCGGTATGAAAACCTTGACTTTTCCAAACCGCGCTACACCTTGAAAATGGTTATCGTCCCATGTCTATGACCATGTCCATTCCTTTATGACCACTGTGAGTTCACTGTACTCAAATGGCCTCCACAGTCACCAGATTTCAATCCAAAGAGCACCTTTGGCATGTGGTGGACCGAGTGCAACTGACAAATCTGCATGTCATGATGCTATCATGTCAGTATGGACCAAAATTTGAGGAATATTTCCAGTACCTTGTTGTATTTATGCCACGAAGGATTAGGGCAGTTCTGAAGGCAAAAGGGGTTCACCTAATAAAGTGGCCGGTGAGTATAATTTGCAATATGAATATAAATTGACAAGATGATTCTATTTGGAAAGAATTCATGATTTTACATTGGTTTGAGATGCTTTTGTAGGGGAGTGCATCTAAATAAAATATACAAAAATGATACACAAATATACAAAATAAAACTAACTAAAGCACAGATGAAAACAATAGAACAAAGAAAAAAATTAAATAAACGGAGCTTTATGGTTTTTTTGGTGGAGTACAGAAATGCCACAATCAAATGTAAAATGACACCATATGCTAGTCTTCATTGTATAAATAATAATACTCAAGTAATCTATGTTGAAGAGGCAGACTTAAGCATTTCTTTTGTGCCCAAATGGTTTAAAATTGCTTGAAATTTTACATTCACAATCCTTAAAAACACTATTAAATTACAGTTCAACTTTGCAGTGACTCCACAGATCACGTGTTCTGAACTTTGGTTAATTATAATCCCAATGCAGATGCTAGGATGTGAATATTGCAGATCTGCACATTGCGATACCGATATATTGTGCAGCCCTAATGGTGATCCTTCACTTTGTTGTTGGAAGCACAGAATTAAAATGCGAATCATGTTTTCTGGATGTCTTTTCCCACACTTTGACCTCAGGAGTTGTGATATGCATCGCATATATCTGTTGTGCCGTGCGGGTGGGTGTTTCTTTTGTAATCCAAAGTGACTCCAGGCTGGTTATGTAATCATTATTTTCCAGCACAGCTACTAAACTAAGGGCCGAAAGATCAATCGATAAAAACACAGCCTATTGTCCACACTTATCCCCATCTCTCCACTGTGGTACAATTAACTTCTCCCCCCCATGTTTGTTTGCATAGAAGATTGTAGAGCGAAACGCCTTTTAAGAAAACAACTGCTGTAGAGCATACGATGTTGGTGGATCCAATGGTTTATTTTGTCAAGCATTGGTGCATTGTGGGTCTGGAACATTATTAGGCGTGTCCTGCCGCCGCATGCTTTTCTTGCGGATTTATTTTTAATCTTTTATGCTTGCGGATGACTGCGCCTCAGTCAACATAGAGAGACAAGGATAAAGACATACAGGGAACAAAACAAGCCTTCCAGTCAGTTCTGTTGTTAATAGTAGCACTAAAGTCTTGTTTGTCAACATTCCCGAGATGCACCCAAGTTATTTAAAGCATTTGTGTTGCTTAATTTATCTAACTATCCTCAAATGGCTTGTTATTTATGACTTGGTTAGCTTTGTGTGCTGCTGATCCTCTTGTAGTCTTATATGACCGTGTCATGAACAGATTAGATTAGACACTCCTTACATCTCATGACTGATATTTAAAGCATGATCAGATAGAATGGAGTCTGGTTGAGGGCTGTACAGTATATGGTGAGAGAGTGTTATGTAATGCTTCAGGAGGTGAGGAAAAGATCGCAGTGACAGCATGAAGGGAGATGTGGAAGGTGTTCAGGGGTTTTTAGGCTCGTTTTGTGGAAATGAATGATGGTCGATTGGTTTGATGCCAAACATCAAAGCAAAAAAGAAATGAAGTTGATGCATTGACCGTGAAAAATAATGCTTTGAAATGTTGTTGGTCAGAGCTGTGACGTTCTAAGCTGTCGAAACAAAGTTACAAATTAGAATTGATAAAATGCACCACAAAACAACAAAATGTTAAATATCAATAGGCAAATTAGCACTGCACAATACTGAAAAAAAATGATATTGTTGAGTATCAGGATAACGGAATTTATGATATAACATTTTGAAAAATGTTTATTATGGCTATGCTTTTAAATAATTTATTTAATGATATAAAAATAAAAATGTTAAAGATATTTGCGACATTTCGAAGTCGACCTTTGCGACATTTCGAAGTCGACCTTTGCGACATTTCGAAGTCGACCTTTGCGACATTTCGAAGTCGACCTTTGCGACATTTCGAAGTCGGCCTTTGCGACATTTCGAAGTCGGCCTTTGCGACATTTCGAAGTCGGCCTTTGCGACATTTCGAAGTCGGCCTTTGCGACATTTCGAAGTCGGCCTTTGCGACATTTCGAAGTCGGCCTTTGCGACATTTCGCAGTCGGCCTTTGCGACATTTCGCAGTCGGCCTTTGCGACATTTCGCAGTCGGCCTTTGCGACATTTCGCAGTCGGCCTTTGCGACATTTCGCAGTCGGCCTTTGCGACATTTCGCAGTCGGCCTTTGCCACATTTCGAAGTCGGCCTTTGCGACATTTCGAAGTCGGCCTTTGCGACATTTCGAAGTCGGCCTTTGCGACATTTCGAAGTCGGCCTTTGCGGACATTTCGAAGTCGGCCTTTGCGACATTTCGAAGTCGGCCTTTGCGACATTTCGAAGTCGGCCTTTGCGACATTTCGAAGTCGGCCTTTGCGACATTTCGAAGTCGGCCTTTGCGACATTTCGAAGTCGGCCTTTGCGACATTTCGAAGTCGGCCTTTGCGACATTTCGAAGTCGGCCTTTGCGACATTTCGAAGTCGGCCGTTGCGACATTTCGAAGTCGGCCTTTGCCACCATTTCGAAGTCGGCCTTTGCCACCATTTCGAAGTCGGCCTTTGCCACCATTTCGAAGTCGGCCTTTGCCACCATTTCGAAGTCGGCCTTTGCCACCATTTCGAAGTCGGACTTTGCCACCATTTCGAAGTCGGACTTTGCCACCATTTCGAAGTCGGCCTTTGCCACCATTTCGAAGAAGTCACATTTTTTAAAAACGGCCTTTGCCACATTTTTTAAAAATGGCCTTTGCGTCATTACTTTTTAAAGACTGCCTATGACATATTTTTTTAAAGACGGCCTTTGCGTCATTTTTTTTTAAATCAGACTATGCATCATTTTTTTAAAGTCAGACTTTGCGTCATTTAAGTGAAAACCTCAGCAAATATTCTGACTCTGATTGGCTGTTGCCGTTTTCCTCTTATGACTCTTGTCATAAGTATTTATTTTCAGCTCTGGTTTCACCTTTGGGCCGCTTCAGCCAATAGCAGAACAGCAACTACTGGGGAGGTGGGGATAAAGATAGCAAGGCCCCAAATGAATCGTCAAAATTAGATAAACAACCAATGCATTAAATAAATGTAATTTATCACGCCTCTCTGCGATAAGTATTTTGCACACACTATTATTATGATAACAATGTTTTTGCAATGTATTGTGCAAGTGCAACCCTATCAAAAATACATATTATTAAACAGCATGATCAAACAGTGATGTTAAAAAATGTTGATACTCAGTACATTTTATTCATTTAGCAGATGCTTTTATCCAAAGTGAGGATAAAGGAAGCACTTCATTAAATGTCTTTTGTCAATCTATTGCATCCTTGCTGAATAAAGTAATTAGTTTCTTTAATAGACTATCCAAATTTTCCCTAAACATGTAATGGTGGTGTATGACTTGGTGTATGACTATGGTTTTATATTGGGTTGTTTACACCTGAATTGAATTGCCAACTTAATTTCCACCCACACAAGAATAATATTTATTACCACTTAATGAGCTCATTTCACCAAAAATCATGCTTTTCAGGGTTATATACAGTTTATTTCTGTGAGACC
This sequence comes from Danio kyathit, assembly GCA_903798195.1. NCBI lineage: Eukaryota > Metazoa > Chordata > Actinopteri > Cypriniformes > Danionidae > Danio > Danio kyathit. Next base: position 16,683,107 of record LR812525.1, read on the forward strand.
GTTAGACTGTAGAACTTGAGTGAAGGATCAGTGGGCGATTGTTTAAAGGCTAATTAGCCGGCGGGACTGTTGCATAACATGGGTTGCAACACCTGTGTGATGTGGCACAATATCAGCAGAAATGTGACCTGTTCCACTGCCTGCTGTTAGTATACAGACCCAGCAACAAATAGAAACTCTGCAGAAATATGGGCTGCTGCACTCATTTTTCATAATCAGCAGAAAAATATGTGCACTCTGTAATGTTTATTTTGATGAAACTTGAACCTAGAAACTCAATCTTGACCATTGCATTAAAAGACCTTTTCTTTCTTTTTCAAAATCTTTTTTTTTTTCCTTTTGATCAAAACATTATTTTGAAGAAAGACTGAATTATTACAATCCACGGCTTAATATTTATTCAATAAATAAAAGAAGAAGGGAAATGTCCCTCAGTATAAGCTCAGAGTTGTGCAAATTGAAGTCAGACCTGCAAGGTTTAAAGTTGGTTGTCGCAAGACTTAAAGTCGGACTTTGCAACATTTAAAGTCGGACTTTGTGACCATTTAAAGTCTGACTTTGCGACCATTTAAAGTCAGGCTTTGCGACCATTTAAAGTTGGACTTTGCAACAATTAAAGTCGGAGTTTGCGACCATTTAAAGTCGGACTTTGCAGCATTTAAAGTCTGACTTTGCGACCATTTAAAGTCAGGCTTTGCGACCATTTAAAGTTGGACTTTGCGACCATTTAAAGTCGGCCTTTGCGACCATTTAAAGTCGGCCTTTGCGACCATTTAAAGTTGGCCTTTGCGACCATTTAAAGTCGGCCTTAGCGACCATTTAAAGTCGGCCTTAGCGACCATTTAAAGTCGGCCTTAGCGACCATTTAAAGTCGGCCTTAGCGACCATTTAAAGTCGGCCTTAGCGACCATTTAAAGTCGGCCTTAGCGACCATTTAAAGTCGGCCTTAGCGACCATTTAAAGTCGGCCTTAGCGACCATTTAAAGTCGGCCTTAGCGACCATTTAAAGTCGGCCTTAGCGACCATTTAAAGTTGGCCTTAGCGACCATTTAAAGTCGGCCTTAGCGACCATTTAAAGTCGGCCTTAGCGACCATTTAAAGTCGGCCTTAGCGACCATTTAAAGTCGGACTTTGCGACCATTTAAAGTCGGCCTTTGCGAGCGACCATTTAAAGTCGGCCTTTGCGAGCGACCATTTAAAGTCGGCCTTTGCGAGCGACCATTTAAAGTCGGCCTTTGCGAGCGACCATTCAAAGTCGGCCTTTGCGAGCGACCATTCAAAGTCGGCCTTTGCGAGCGACCATTCAAAGTCGGCCTTTGCGAGCGACCATTCAAAGTCGGCCTTTGCGAGCGACCATTCAAAGTCGGCCTTTGCGAGCGACCATTCAAAGTCGGCCTTTGCGAGGCGACCATTCAAAGTCGGCCTTTGCGAGCGACCATTCAAAGTCGGCCTTTGCGATGCGACCATTCAAAGTCGGCCTTTGCGAGCGACCATTCAAAAGTCGGCCTTTGCGAGCGACCATTCAAAGTCGGCCTTTGCGAGCGACCATTCAAAGTCGGCCTTTGCGAGCGACCATTCAAAGTCGGCCTTTGCGAGCGACCATTCAAAGTCGGCCTTTGCGAGCGACCATTCAAAGTCGCACTTTGCGAGCGACCATTCAAAGTCGCACTTTGCGAGCGACCATTCAAAGTCGCACTTTGCGAGCGACCATTCAAAGTCGCACTTTGCGAGCGACCATTCAAAGTCGGCCTTTGCGAGCGACCATTCAAAGTCGGCCTTTGCGAGCGACCATTCAAAGTCGGCCTTTGCGAAGCGACCATTCAAAGTCGGCCTTTGCGAGCGACCATTCAAAGTCGGCCTTTGCGAGCGACCATTCAAAGTCGGCCTTTGCGAGCGACCATTCAAAGTCGGCCTTTGCGAGCGACCATTCAAAGTCGGCCTTTGCGAGCGACCATTCAAAGTCGGCCTTTGCGAGCGACCATTCAAAGTCGGCCTTTGCGAGCGATCATTCAAAGTCGGCCTTTGCGAGCGACCATTCAAAGTCGGACTTTGCGAGCGACCATTCAAAGTCGGCCTTTGCGAGCGACCATTCAAAGTCGGACTTTGCGAGCGACCATTCAAAGTCGGACTTTGCGAGCGACCATTTTTTTTTTTTTTTTTTTTATTAGAATATGCAAAAAAGGTACACAAATTGGGATAATACAAAAACAGAGAAAGTAAAACATAAAAACAACAATGAAAAACAAAAACAACAACAATAAAGTCAGGTACTGGCAGGTGCATGTATATATGTATGTGTGTGTGTATGTATGTGTGTGTGTGTGTGTGTGTGTGTGTGTGTGTGCATGTAAAGGTAACATGGTCAGCTTGTCAGCTGTTGTTATTGTAGTAGTAGTAGTAGTAGTAGTAGAAGTGGTAGTAGTAGTAGCAGTAGTCATTGTAGTAGTAACGACTGTATTTATAGTTGGGATTGTTGAAGTAGTAGTTGTAGTAGTTTTTTTTTTTGTAGTAGTAGATGTCGTTGGTATAGTGGTACCAGAAGTAGTAAAGGTGTTGGTGTAGAAGTAGTAGTATCAGAAGTAGTAGATGTTGTTGATGTAGATGTTGTAGTAGGAGTAATTACTGTAGTAGTAGGAGACGTTGTTGTAGTAGTATTAGAAGTAGTAAATGTTGTTGATGTGGATGTTGTAGTAGTAGTGATTACTGTAGTAGTATCAGTAGTAGTAGGAGATGTTGTTGTAGTAGTATCAGAAGTAGTAGATGTTGTTGATGTAGATGTTGTAGTAGGAGTAATTACTGTAGTAGTATCAGTAGTAGTAGGAGACGTTGTTGTAGTAGATGTTGTTGATGTAGATGTTGTAGTAGTAGTGACTTTTGTAGTAGTATCAGTAGTAGTAGGAGACATTGTTGTAGTAGTATCAGTTGCAGTAGATGTTGTAGTAGTAGATGTTGTTATGGCTGTAGTAGCAACAGCAATAGTAGTTGTGATATTAGTAACTTTTTGTAGTAGCAGTTGGTGTAGTACTTGTGATTTATTATTGTTGTTGTCAGTTATTACTGTTGTCCTTTCTCTTTACTGTCATCATTACTATCATACATTACTAGCGTTGTTGTCACTCTTTACCACTGACTGGTTTCTTTTTATTTATTTATTTATGTCTACGACACTTGCTTCATTTATTGACTGTTATTGCCCCTTATGTATGTACTTTGAGCTGACCATGCGAGCGACCATTTAAAGTCGCACTTTGCGAGCGACCATTTAAAGTCGCACTTTGCGAGCGACCATTTAAAATCGCACTTTGCGAGCGACCATTTAAAGTCGCACTTTGCGAGCGACCATTTAAAGTCGCACTTTGCGAGCGACCATTTAAAGTCGGCCTTTGCGAGCGACCATTTAAAGTCGGCCTTTACGAGCGACCATTTAAAGTCGGCCTTTGCGAGCGACCATTTGGAGTTGGCCTTTGCGAGCGACCATTTGGAGTCGGCCTTTGGGACATTTTAAGTCTGACTTTGCGACATGTTAAACATGGAACTTTAAAGATATAAACTCACAAATATGAGATTTAAGATAGTATTGCTAGAAAAAAAGACAGAGTTGTGAGATTTAAAGATGGAATTGCTGGATGTGAACATGAAATTCAGAGATTTAAAGACAGAAATCTGAAAGTTGAAGATGGAATATTCATTTCATCACAACATTTTTAACATTTGACTTTAATATCTGGTTAAAGTCATCATGTATTACTGTATCAATCGTTTTTTGTATTCTAGGTACATTCCTCCTCTGCTATGGGGTAAAAGTGGTCATCTGCAAACAGCCCTCTATGGAAAGTTGGGTCGGGTCAGTTCACCGCACCCGTTCGGCCTGCGCAAATATCTGCCCATGCAGGACGGAGCCACGGCAACTTTTGACCTCTTCGAACCCTTGGCGGATCATCAGTCCGGAGGTCAGTGCCACTTAGTTGAATGCATTCAGTCTGAGCTGGATTGTAATACTGCACTCCTGTGTGGAAACCTGAGCAATGACGGCTCAAGGAGGAACTGTCAGTGAAATGACATTTAACTAATTTGCTTGTTCACCGTTCTGTTGAAGAAGAGATATTAAATAATGCAGTTTTCATGTAAAAATTATTTGCACGCAATTTTAGCATTTTTGCAATGTGATCTGTTGAATTATGAGCAAAACCGCTTTTTTTTTTTTTTTTTTTTTTTAAAGACATTTGTCACATTTGCAGTTACAGACATTTAAACAATTTGTAATGAAATACTAAATCATTGCACAAAATGAAGATGGGTTTGTTTTTAAGAAAGTATATTTTGCAGATTGATCAATATTAACAAAAATATGAATTCAAAAAGCACGTTCATTAAGGAGTGAAACTCATTCCTGCTCAAACACATAAATGTTAAAGTTTTGCTCTTGCTTTTCTGGAAATATTTTTATCGGTAAAACAGAAATATATATAATAGAATTTTCTTAATTTCTTAATAATAATTTCTTTTTTTTCTTTTAATTTTTAAAAATTTTTTGAGGTTTTTTTTGTATCAGTTTTTATTTAAGTGTGTTGTTTATTTTGTATTTTATCGTTTTTTCTCATTATAATTTTGTTTTTGTACCCTTTTTTATTATGTATTTTTAATTTTACCAGTTTATATTTTATCTATTTTAAAATAAATGCCGTTTATTTTTTTTATTCTTTTTTTTTTTTTTTTTATAATTTTTTCATGATTTTTTTTACACCTATGCTAATAGGTTTACCTAAAGTACATTTTATATATTTTGTTATATTGACAAAAATATGAATGGATCGTTGAATTATTGATTCAATTGATTCGTTCGAAAAGCATGTTCATCGAGGAGTGAAACGCATTACTCTCAAACACTTAAATGCTAATTTGCTCTGACTTTTCTGGAATTATTTATGATGGTGAAACAAAAAAATATATAATATTGTCTCTCAAATCTTTAAAGTTTTATTTATTTATTTTAAATTTTTTTGTTTATTGTACCAGTTTATATTTTAGCGTGTTATTTATTTAGTATTTTATTATTTTCTCTTTATATCATTTTTTTATTGTACCACTTTTATTATGTAATTTTTATTTTACCAGTTTATATTTGATCTATTTTTAAAAAAATCAGTTTATTCTTTTACTTTTTTTTTTATATAATTTTTTCATGATTTTTATACACCTATGCTAATAGATTTACCTAAAGTAGACTTTATGTATTGAGCAATTTTGACAAAAATATAAATGGATCATTGAACTGTTGATTCAATCGATTTGTTCAAAACGCACATTCATTAAGGAGTGAAACTCATTCCTGCTCTAAAACACATAAATGTTAAAGTTTTGCTCTGGCTTTTCTGGAAATATTTATGATGGTGAAACAGAAAATGTGTAATATTGTCTCAATTTTTTTTTTTTTTTGAGAATTTCTGTTTTATTGCAACAGTTTTTATTTTAGTGTGTTGTTTATTCTGTATTTTATCATTTTCTTTTATTATTATTTTGTTATTGTACCTCTTTTTTATTATGCATTCTTTATTTTAACAGTTTATATTTTATGTATTTTTTAAAATGCTGTTTATTTATTTATAATTTTTTTAAATAAAGGAATGATTTTTAGACACTTATGGTAATAAGTAATAGGTTTACTTAAAGTACATTTTATATATTGCGCTATATTGACAAAAATAATAATGGATAGTTGATTCAATCGATTCATTCAAAAAGCACATTCATTGAGGAGCGAAACTTATAAATGCTGAAGTTTTGCTCTGTCTTTTCTGGAACTATTTATGATGGTGAAACAGAAAATGTGTAATATTGTTTCTAAAATTTAAGAGTTTTTTTTTTTGAGAATTTCTGTTTTATTATTGCATCAGTTTTTATTTTAGTGTGTTGTTTATTTAGTATTTTATCATTTTCTTTTATTATCATTTTTTTTATTGTGCCACTATTTTTATTTTGTATGTTTTGTTTTACCAGTTTATTCATTCACTTTCATTTGGCTTAGTCCCTTTATTTATCAGTGGACATTACAGCGGAATGAACCGCCAACTTATCCAGCAACTTGTCCGTCAACTTATTCAATTTATCCATATGTTTTATGCAGCAGATCTTCTTCCAGCTGCAACCCAGTACTGGGACAATAAGCAATTTCACAAACGTAATTTCCAAAATATCAGCTAAAATATTGACAATTGTATCATTTAAGAGACAATGTTGTGCATGTTCTGTTTGACCATCAGAAATAGTTCCAGAAAAGCCAGAGCAAAACTTTAGCATGTATGTGTTTTAGAGCAGGAGTGAGTTTCACTCCTTAATGAACGTGCTTTTTGAACGAATTGATTAAACCAATAATTCAACGATGCCTTCATATTTTTGTCAATATAGCACAATATATAAAATGTACTTTAGATAAACCTATTAGCATAGGGGTATAAAAATCATGACAAAATTGGTAAAGGACGACACGTCGCCTCACAACAAGAAGGTCGCTGGATTGGGGCCCGGCTGGGTTAGTAGGCATTTCTGTGTGGAGTTTACATGTTCTCCCCGTGTTAGCATGGGTTTCCTCCGGGTGCACCGGTTTCCCCCTAAGTCCAAAGACATGTGGTCTTGACCTTATTCTTCAATGCGGAAGTGCGCTCGTTTTTGCGATTGTTTTAGAATTTCCGATTCAGTTGCCTATGGGAGAAATGACTATGAATAATAAACTGCAAACAACGGTCAAACTACTCGCTCTACAAAGAAGTGTTTGAATGACTTTACAGACAAACTAGAATAATATAATAAGAAAATATCAGTTTGCAGCATCAAGCAGCAAAACGAGCTGTTTTTAATGCCAAAAAATAAATGGAAGTCAATGGGACTGGAAGTCTTGAGCCAAAAAGATTCAAATGGCTGAGCCTGCTTATATGCAGAGAATAAGGTGAATAGGTAAATTGAATAAACTAAATTGGCCGTAGTGTATGAGAGTGAATGCGAGAGTGTATGGGTGTTTCCCAGCACTGGGTTGCGGCTGGAAGGGCATCCGCTGCGTAAAACATATGCCGGAATAAATGGCGGTTCATTCAGCCCCCTGATAAATAACTAAGCCGAAGGAAAATGAATGAATGAATGAATGAATGAATGAATGAATGAAATTGCGCAATGATATCTTATTTTAAAAAAACCCTTAAAGGGATTTTTTTTTATATCCTAACTTGAGTTATTGGATTATTTAAATGTATTCCACTGTGATTCTTCTGTGTTTTTTTACTAAGGGAGAAACACTCAAATTTCATTAACAATTATTTACAATATTACCAAAGACTAAAACACATTACATAAATTGCTTATGCATAGAAAATAAACAAATTTATGATAAAAATAAAACTGGAATTGGAAAGGGAAGTACATACACCTATTATGATATGCAAATGATGCACTTTGCATTTGTTCACTCTGTGCCAATATTCTGACACACATTACCTGGAAAAAAAAAAGATTAACACATTGATAATGCTGAACAACTCTGCATCCATTTGCATATATTTGTCTGCATGTGAAATACAGTTCAAGTCAATATTATTTTCCCTCCTATGAAATTTGGTTTTTCTTTATCAAATATTTCTCATAGGATGTTTAACATCAAGGAATTTTTCACAGTGTTTCATATAATATTTTTTCTTCTGGAGAAAGTCTTGTTTGTTTTATTTCGGCTAGAATAAAAGTAGTTTTTAATTTTTTTATAAAACATTTTAAGGTCAATATTATTAGCCCCTTTAAGCTATATTGTGTTACAAATTAAATAAAAAATGATTACTTAATCAAAAAGTAGTTTAACCAAAAAGAAACGTAACATTAAAAACATAATCCCTGGTGCCCCCGCGTTCTCTCTCACCAAAATACAAACCTAAACACAAACCACTGAGAATTAACAAGAAAATATGATTTATTTACAGAAAATAAGGAGCAAAATAACATCGGGAGTGGTTAAGCCAAAATAAATGACAATATACCAAACTAACTAAATTAGAGAAAACTTCCCTGGAAAATAAATAAGAAAATAAAATACAGAAAACTTACCTCCATACTAACGACACAGAAGAAAACAAAAATAAGAAACAGAAGGCACCAAACCTCCCTACCGTGCTCCAAGCCAGACAGGGAGACAGAAAACTGAGTTTTCCGGTTAGAATGTACTACTCATCGGCATCTCACAACACGCCAGATAAGAGACATCAGCAACAATAACTCATTTTCATTACTCAAGCAACATCTCCACTAAGAATAACGAGCAGGGAATCGAAAGAGAGCGGGGAGCAGATGAAACCATGCTCTCTGGTGTTTTAAATACGGCCACCGCCAATCCAAGCACCAATCAGGATCAGCCGTATTCTGCTGCACGTGCGAATAATTGAGAATGAGAGAGCTAGAAAGAAAAACACCACACACACACACACACACACACACACACACACACACTACAACTACTCACAACAATTGTCTAGAGAACAAACCATCGTTCATTCATTCTTTCATTTTCTTTTCGGCTTACTCCCTTTATTAATCCAGGGTTGCCACAGCGGAATAAACCGCAAACTTATCCAGCACGTTTTTACGCAGTGGATGCCCTCAACTGAATTTGCCCCCCTGTTATCGTGAGGGTGTAAGCCCTCGAGCCAGTTCAATGACTGAGACAATTTGACGCCCGATTTCCAAGCCTGATTCGAACTGTTTTTTTATTTTATTTCTGCAACATCCTTTGCATTGAGTTCCAACATATGTTAAGAAGTCTCTTTTCGTTAAACAGAAATTGAGGAAAAATTATTATTGAGCTTATGAAATCTGGGGGCTATTCCATAAAAGTCGTTTAGAAAAGCGGGGATTAAAGTCAAAAGCCTGACTTCAGTGAGCCAAACTAAACATCCACGCTTAATTTGGTTCCATAACAGTAAGTTGAAGATCATTTGATCTAACTAGTCTGAGTTCAGTTTAAATAGTCTAGATAACTGCTCGTGCACGTTTCTGTCGTGAAACCTTAAAGGTCGATCATAGATACATCGATTATGTTTTGTGCTACCATGGCAACTTCGAGAACTGAAAGCTCTGAGATGAAACAGCTGTTCACAGCGAGTGAGCCGCATTAGTTTTTAGAGTTCAAACATGTAATAATTTAAACATAACAAAATAATACGGCTTGCAAGAGAGAAGGCTGACAAGAAATTGCAGATCGTCTCAATAGGCCACATATGTAGCAATATATTTTAAAATATAAGCTATTATTTAGGCCTATTAACATTAAATATTTGTCATAATAGATAGAAATTGTACTTGACCGTGCGAGAGAGAGAGAGAGAGAGAGAGAGAGAGAGAGAGAGAGAGAATGCGTGCTTACTGCCATTTGTTGCTTGCAAGGAAAAGCTTTAAGGCATTGCAGCCTAAATGTAAAATACAAAATGTGCTAAATGTAAGCACATTAAAATGGCAACAAAGAGCCGTGCACACACAAGCGGCGGGATTTTTAATTTGCTCCCGAAACTGCTGCAAATAGCTGCTTTCCCTTTGACATTTGTGTTTCCCGCGCCCCGTGGGAAAATATCTTTACATTAAAGTGAGCGTACTGCACGGCCCGGATCATCTTCCGATTATTCCACTCAGGGTTTGCAGCTTTAAAGTCATTATTTAAGAAATGTAGTCTGTTTCCTTATATCAGTCAGTGCTTTCGTCTCCCCGTGTTGGCGTGGGTTTCCTCCGGGTGCTCCGGTTTCCCCCTCAAATCCAAAGACGTGGTATAAGTGAATTTGGTAAGATAAACTGTCTATAGTGTATGTGTTTCCCAGTGATGTGTTGCAGCTGGAAAGGCGTCCGCTACGTAAATCATATGCTGGATAAGTTGGCGGTTCATTACGCTATATATATATATATATATATATATATATATATATATATATATATATATATATATATATATATATATATATATATATATATATATATATATATATATATATATATATATATATATATAATATATATATATAATATATATATATATATATATAATATATATATATATATACACACCCCTCACAGATCTTTCTTTTAAGTTAATATTTTCTACAGAATGCTTTACGATAATATATTTGTACATATACATTAAATTATTCACTACTAAATCAAAATTTGGAAATAATCTAACAAAAACTAAACTGAAGATCACAGTGCAAAAATTAGTACATCCAAATAAATATGTTGGGGAAAAATGTTAAATACAATTTTAATAACCAAGAAAAAAAAATCAACAGAAACTATATAAAATTTAGTTGAAAAAATCTAAAATATAATTGAAATGTTGTAGTTTGTATTTGTTTTATTTGTAATAACTTATATGAATTTAAATATATGGTCACACTTTATTTTGATGGTCCGTTTGTTGAATTTAAGTTACTCTGCATATATTTGCCAACTAATTCCATTAGATTATAAGTTAGGTAGGGTATATTTAGGTATATATATATATATATATATATATATATATATATATATATATATATATATATATATATATATATATGTATTTACTATTAAGTGACTATAAAGTTTTAATCATTATTAAGAGGTTAACTCAATTAAAATGGCATCAAACTATGGCAGGTGAATGTTAACATTACTTTAATTACGCTTGAACTTGACTTAGCCTGAGAGTTAGCCTGCCCCAGACCAGGCTAGTTTCCCAGCATAAGTTGCCAGGGTAACTAAGTTTGAACTATCGTAAATTTGATTTATGAAACCGAATCCGCCATTAATAAACCTGACTTACCAAAATAAGCCTGGCTTTTTCTCTAAGCTTGCTTTATGGAGTAGCCCCCTGGAGGGCTAATAATTCTGACTTCAACCGTATGTTCCATAATGAATGCTCTGATTATGTTTTGTGTTGTGTTTGACAGAGAACGTCACTATGGTCATTTGTCCTGGCATCGGGAACCACAGTGAGAAGCACTACATCCGCACATTTGTGGATCATTCACAGAAACAGGGCTACCGATGTGCTGTGCTCAATCACCTCGGGGCCTTGCCGAACATTGAGCTCACCTCTCCTCGCATGTTCACTTACGGTACCTGAAGCTTTTATTGTTTTAGATCATAGGTCTCAAACTCAATTCCTGGAGGGCCGCTGCTCTGCACAGTTTTGCTCAAACCCTGATCAAACACAGCTGATCCAACTAATCAAGGTGTTCATGACTTTTTTTGAACACCTCGATTGTTTGGATCAGCTGTGTTTGATAGGGTTGGAGTAAAACTGTGCAGTGCTGCGGCCCTCCAGGAATTGAGTTTGAGACTTATGTTTTAGATTATGACAACAAATGTGTTTGTCCTGTAAACTCTTTATTAGTAGAGTGATTTGGGGTGAATTGGAATACAGAAATAACCAGTATTAGCCTCTGTGTGTGTGTTTTTTGTTTGTTTTTTATGACAGTTAAATAATGTTAATTTGTTTGTAGAGATCTGGCTCTCAATGCTTTAATTCAATTAAATTTTTTAATTCATCTTTATTTCTATAGCGCTTTTACCATGTAGATTGTGTCAAAGCAGCTTAACATAAAAGTTTTAGTAAATTGAAAATGTCAGTCCAGTTTTCAGAGTTAAAGTTCAGTTTAGTTCAGTTCACTTCAGTGTGGTTTAATTTTCACATCTGAAAGTCCAAACACTGAAGAGCAAATCCATTGATGCGCAGCTTTACTCATTTGTTGTGTTATTTTATTTTTATATTGTACTTTACATTTCTTTTTTAATTTATTGCCTTAACGATATATATTTTTAAACTTATTTAAAATACTTTACTAAAATATATATATATATATATATATATATATATATATATATATATATATATATATATATATATATATATATATATATATATATATATATATATATAATATATATATATAATATATATAATTTTATTTTTTATTATTGTACCACTTTATATTTTAGTGGGTTGTTTATTTTGTAATGTATAGTTTTATTATTGTACCACTTTAGTTTATTATGTATTTTTTATTTTATCAGTTTTTATTTTATCTATTTTTTAAAAAATGCAGTTTATTTTTTTTTTTTATAATTTTGTCATGATTTTTCTACACTTGTGCTAATGTAATAATAATATATTTATTAATTTTTTATTTGCTTATTTTTATTTATGTGTTTGTTTGTTTATTTATTTATTTATTATTTTTTATTAGCAGATTTATTTTTTCATTAGTTTTTTGTTTATTAATTTTTAGTTTTTTTTTAAAATAAAATTATTTATTTATTTTTATTTATTTTAATTTGCTTGTTTTAATTTGTTTTTTATTTTTTAATTATTTTGTTATCATTAGTTTTTTATAATAACAATTATTTATTATTATTACTTTTTTAGTTGCTTGTTTATTTTATTTGTTTTAAGTTAATTAATTTTTTGTTTATTTTTATTTATTCATTTTTGAAAAAACTAATAATTTATTTTTATTTGTTTTTGTTTATTAATTTTGTATTTATTTATTTTTGAAATTTATTTATAATTTTTTTGCTTGTTTATTTTTATTTGTTTTTTGTTTATTATTTTTTTGTTTTTTATTAGTTTATTTTTGATATAATAATTTTTTTAATTATTCATATTTACTTATATTTATTTGATTTTTGTTCATTCATTTTTAGTTTTTATTTATTTATTTTTAATTATTTATTTACTTTGTTTGTTCATTTATTAATGTTTAGTTTATTTTTATTTTATTTTTTAAATAAAATTATTTATTTATTTTTATTTATTTTTATTTATTTTTATTTGCTTGTTATTTTTATTTGTTTTTTTGTTTAATATTTTTTAATTTTTTATTTTATATTTTTTAAATAATATTATTTATTCATTTTTTATATTTTTATTTATTTTTATTTGCTTGTTTATTTTTATTAGTTTTTTTGTTGAATTTTTTGTTTCATTTTAATAATTTTTTTAAATGAAATTATTTTTTTATTATTTTATTTGCTTGTTTATTTTTATTCGTTTTTTGTTGAATTTTTTTGTTTATTTTTAATAATTTTTTTTAAATGAAATTATTTATTTTTTATTATTTTATTTGCTTCTTTATTTTTATTTGTTTTTTGTTCATAAATTTTTTGTTTAGTTTTATTTATTTTTAAAATAATTTTTTTTATTTAATTTTGAAAAAAAATTACTTATTTATTTTTATTAGTTTTTTTTGTTTTTTATTATTATTATTATTAATATTATTTTAATTTATTTATTTTTTTATTTTATTTGCTTGTTTATTTTTATTTGGTTTTTTGTTTATAAAATTTTTTTTATTTTTATTTATTTTTTTATTTTTTAAATGAAATTATTTATTTATTTTAATTTGCTTATTTATTTATTTTTATTAGTTTTTTGTTCATTATTTTTTTTTTAATTAAAATTATTTAATTTTAATTCGTTTTATTTGTTTATTTTTAATTAGTTTTATTTATATTTAATTGGTTTATTTTTTTATTTGTTTTTTAATAAAACAAGGTAATTTTAATGTAATTTATTACGTATTATTTGATTCTCTTTTGAGTTTTGAGTTTAGTCATTAGTCCCTTATACTAGTCACTTAAACTCTCAAGCCATAACTTATGTGAAAAAAAAATCAAAATTAATATTTTGCTTCTTTCACCAGGTTGTACATGGGAGTTTGCTGCAATGGTGGGCTTTATCAAAAAGACATATCCCCAGTCCAAGCTTATCGTGGTGGGCTTTAGCCTGGGGGGAAACATTGTCTGCAAGTTCCTGGGAGAAAACCGTACCAACCAGGAGCGTGTTTTGTGCTGTGTCAGCGTGTGCCAGGGCTACAGCGCACTCAGGTGAGTCTAGACACCAGCTAAAAAACCTGATTTCACTCCAGGCGGGTGAAATGGTGGTCCACAAAGCCAGGATTTGTTCATACTGCAAATAAAACCAATGCCAGCTTGCTTTGGGCACCAGTATGCACTTTTTATTCCTGTTGTCATTAGACTCTGACTGAACTCTAGATAAGAGCTGACTTTCTGTGTGTACATTGCAGTTAGATATTTAAGAGACACAGATGGATTCATATTGTGTCCACCTGTTTTCTTCTGTTGACATTTGCATAAAGTCCAAAGCTCATACAAGAAAACTAGTGTGTTGAGGCGTCGAAATGTTACGAAACTTGTCTTTACAGTTACACCTAGTGGCCATTTTTTAAGTATTGCTCTTAAACAACTTCAACAAAGAAACTGTTATGCGAATTGAGGATTTATACCCTATGTTCATCAAGACATCAAGTGAATTAGTAGAGTGGTTGGTGTACTTGACTGTCATGCAGATGTATTGGGTTTGAATTCAGGAAGTCACAATTTCTGGATGCTTGTACAAGGCTGGATTCAATCTCGGGTCACTCGCAGCACAGTTGCATTATCCCCATGCATGGTCCACTAGGCTACTGGAGATGGTGGTCTTGTTTTCAATCCTGTCAATCAAATGCAGATTCAGCAGATCTCTGAATGCTTGTGTAGTTACCGATCTTTGAAATCGCTTTAGTTACGTGACCTGGGTGTTTCAAAATTTTTCGGAGCAGTGTTTCGAAACAGCTGCGGTTCGGGATCTCGACACCATGTCGAAATGTCAGATTTGTGTCAGCCAAAACACATTCTGTTTCTGCATTTGTGCAACAAACTAAAATACTGCCACCTCAAATTTTGAGAGAATGGAGATAAAGAGGTTGATGGATGGATCCTGTCTGGATATATGGATGAATAAATGGATGGATAGTGTCTGGATGGATATTGTCTGGATGAATACTGTCTGGATGGATACTGTCTAAATGGATAGATAGATGGATGGATCCTGTCTGGATGGATAAATAGATGGATGGATACTGTCTGGACGGATACTGTCTGGATGGATACTGTCTAGATAGACAGACAGATAGATAGACAAAGCTAGATAGATAGATAGATAGATAGATAGATGGATGGATGGATAGACATGGATAGACGGATGGATGGATGGACAGACAGACTCACAGATAGATGGATAGACAGGTGGATGAGTAGATGGATGGATCATGTCTGGATAGATACTGTCTGGTTGGATACAGTCTGGATAGATAGATAGATAGATAGATAGATAGATAGATAGATAGATAGATAGATAGATAGATAGATAGATAGATGGATGGATGGATGGATGGATGGATGGATGGATGGATGGATGGATGGATGGATGGATGGATGGATAGATAGATAGATAGACATTGATAGACGGATGGATGGACAAACAGACTCACAGACAGATGGATAGATAGGTGGATGGGTACATGGCTAGATCGTGTCTGATAGAAAGATGGATGGATAGATAGATAGACAGACTCACAGACAGATGGATAGATGGATGGATAGATAGGTGGATAGATTGATTGATTGATTGATTGATTGATTGATTGATTGATTGATTGATTGATTGATTGATTGATTGATTGATTGATTGATTGATTGATGGATGGATGGATGGATGGATGGATGGATGGATGGCTGGACGGATAGACAGATAGACATACTGTATAGTATTCATTTATTTATTTCTTGGTTTATTTGGTAGGGACAGTGTGCATTATTTATCATGGCTGCAAATGCACCAGAGTTAGCCAAATGACTATTTTTCATCAGTTGTCCCAGGGCAGATGGTAAAATAGTCTCCCTAAAAACAATACGAATATTATTATACAATAAACACAGCATTTATAAAAAGCACTAAAGTGGACATGGCTATCTTAATAAATATAGTGTATATTGACAAAACATATAATACCAATATTATAAAAAATGAAACAAGAGTTGGGGGAGGGGCTCGGACCAGACGTAGTTTCTGCAGATTTTGTGTGATACAAACTTTTGGAAAATGAAACTAAATAGATAGTTGTTGTTTAATTTTATTGGTTATTCCTAATATGAAATGTAATGGTAAGCTTGGCAAGTAATTTTGGAGAATTTGATGTATCCCCATTCAAACAGAATGCCCGAGCATACTGCCCGAGAGGCGTTTCAAAGATGGCCGCCGAGTGAAATGACTTGCCTTAAAGGGACTTTGTTTATACTCAAACACATAGGCTGCGTCTGAAACCGCCTACTACTCAGTAGGTACTGCATTTGAATTTGAACGTACTGCTCGGCCGTTAGAAAAGTACGTTCTATACAGTATGAATGTAAGAAGTATGAATGGAATTCGGACGTACTACATCCGCCATTTTGTCATGGTCACGTGACCTACCTGCGTCAGTTGCGTCGATTCACTCCCATTCATGAATTCTCTCGCGGAGCATCATGGGATAGCACAGCATGCATGGGATGCGCGCTTCAGAATCTCGCCGGAAGTAGTAAGTCATCCGGGTACTTCTCACATACTGATTTTCGAATTCTACGAATTCGGACCTACTACTCGGCTCGCATACTGATTTTAGCGTACTGTATAGTATGGAAGTATGCGGTTTCTGACGCAGCCATATAGTTATAAATCCAGAGAAACTGTTTTACATATAGCCTTTTTCTTTTTCCCTACAGCTGTGTATGTATCATCTTACCATCCTCAAACATTTCCACAGAAGTAGTGTGTGTGTGTATGTACTCAGTCCGGTATTTTGTTTTTGACCTGGCTCTGAATGGAAGCTCAATTCCAAAACTGGTTTTCACTTGAATAGGAAACTTGGCAACAGTAGAACAAGAATGTAGAATAAATTCAAAGTACTGCTACGCTTATTAGTTTATCACAGACGTAATGCTGTTGTGAAAATAAATCGAATCTGACGTTTAGCTAACAACATTAGCAGCACAATCATTGCATGCTGCTCACTGCTTGGAAAGATGTTCTTGTTGACATGTCAACACTAAAGATCTCCACAGCAACAGCTCTAAAAACTAAACATGTGCTTGATTCCACTTCACCTACTTGTACTACGCCCTAAAAGTATGTATTTTTACTGAATATAAGACATACTTTTGAGCGTGTAACAGAAGAGTGTGCAAGCTTTGGGACATACCAGACTTCTTTATTAATAAATTGTTTTGTTGCTTGGTTACGTGCCCTGTCAATCATCCTGTCACATTCCTCCACATTTCTTTTATAAATATTTTCCTATTGTATTTGAGATATAACAGCGTGTCAATCTGCCATTGGTGTGTCCCTAATGCAGAGAAATCTCCTCATGTGTTTGCAAAACTTTGCATTCAGTAGTTAATGACCAAACTTCATTTATTCATTCATTTTCCTTTGGCTTAGTCCCTTTATTCATCAGGGGTCGCCACAGCAGAATGAACCACCAACTTATCCAGCATATGTTTTACACAACGGGTGTCCTTCCAACTGCAATCCAGTACTGGGAAACACCCATACACACTCATTCACACTCATGCACTATGGCCAATTAATTTATTCAATTCACCTATAGTGCATGTGTTTAGACTGTAGGGCAAACCAGAGCACCCAGAGGAAACCCACGCCAACACTGGGAGAACATGCAAACTCCACATAGAAATGCCAACTGGCCCAGCTGGGACTCAAACCAGCGACCTTTTTGCTGTGAGGCGATAGTTCTAGCCACTGAGCCACTGTGCCGCCTAATTCACTAATTCGATATACAAATTCTATTTATGATGAATAGTAGGGGTGCAAGAAAAAAAATGATTCAGCAGTGCACCATAGTTCATTCTCTAGGAATTCTGAATCGATTCTCAATTTCATAATCGTTTTTGTAATCAAGTTAGATCGCAGTTGTTCAGGCTTGCGCATACGCGATTTAAACACACAAAGAATAAATAAATATCAACAGGCGCATGTACGTATGCTGCTGAATTCGCTTAACTTGGACAAATTTGAACAAACTTAAACTTTCGCTTTGTGACACATGTCTATACAATGTTGAGTACTCATAAAATGCTCTCTATTTGAAATAAGAACCGTTTGTTGTTTATAGTTGCTCTTTGTAAATCTGGTGTTTTAATGTTGTTGTTCATGCTGAGTATAATAGTATATATATATACAGTTGAAGTCAAAATTATTAGTCAAAATGATTTTTTTTAATAACTCCCAAATGATGCTTAACAGAGCAAGGAAATGTTCACAGTATGTCTGATAATGTTTTTTCTTCTGGAGAAAGTCTTATTTGTTTTATTTCAGCAGTTTTTAATTTTTTAAAAAGCATTTTAAAACATTTATTAGCCCCATTTAAGCTATATATTTTTTCAATTGTCTACAGAACAAGCCATCAATATACAATAACTTTTTATTTTAGTCAAATATTATTTACTGTCATCAAATCAAATCACTTTTATGCGTGTGCTATGATGAGTGAAAAGCTTAGGTGCTGGCTTCAGACAGTGCAAAATACAGACAGTGCAAAATACAGACAGTGCAAAATACAGACAGTGCAAAGACAGTGCAAAATACAGACAGTGCAATATACAACAACATACTCACAAAAAAAACAAGACAATGTAAAATTGGCAATGTTGACAGCGATACGTACGATGGATAGGTGTACACATAGTTGTAGGCAGTATTGTTTTAGGTATGGATTTGTTAAAGTGCAGTGCATGCTACATCTTGATGGTGTGCAGTGCGGGGTATGGAAGAGTTTGTGTGGGGTGTGTTAAGTGTTCATCAGCCTGATAGTCTGAGGGAAGAAACTTTCCTTCAGTCGGCTGGTGCGTGACCAGATGCTGCGGAACCGTCTGCCTGCGGGTAGTAGAGAGAAAAGTCTTTGGCTTGGATGGGTGGAGTCGCTGATGATTCTCTAGGCTTTCCTCATGCACCTCCTGGTATAGATGTCCTGGAGGGAGGGAAGCTCACCTCCTACTACACGTCCAGCAGTTCGCACAATCCTATGTAGACCTTTGCGATTGCTGCTGGTGCTGTTTCCGTACCAGGTGGTGATGCAGCCAGTCAGAATGCTCTCCACAGTGCAGATGTAGAACGAGCGGACGATGTGGGGGCTCATTCCAAACCTCCTGAGACGCCTGAGGAAGAAAAGGCGTTGTTGTGCCTTCCTCAGCACTGCGTCTGTGTGGGCAGTCCATCTCAGATCCTCAGCGATGTGTACTCCAAGAAACTTGAAAGTGCTGACTCTCTCCACTGGTGTCCCGTTGATGGTGATGGGAGTGTGATGGTGATGACATCATGACAAAGAGAAAATAAATCAGTTATTAGAAATTAGTTATTAAACTATTATGTTTAGAAATGTGTTGAAAAAAATCTTCTCTCCATTAAACAGAAATTGGCGAAAAAAATAAACAAGGGGGCTAATAATTCTGACTTCAACTGTATATATATTATTATTTATTTTATTTTATTTTTATATGGATTCCAGTCATAAACAAAAGCATAGAAATTTCTATTGTGGTTAAAATGTAAAGTGGAAATATTATTTCTCTCCTTTTTTTCTCCTTATTTATTTTATTTATTTTTCCCTTTTATGGCTTTTTTCTTCTCTCTCTCTCTCTTCCTCAACCCCCCCTCTACTTAGTCTAATCTGATTGTGATCTAAATCATTGTGGCTGCGTCTGAAAACACATACTCCCATACAATGTTGTACGCTAAAAACAGTATGCGAGCTAAGTAGTATGTCCGAATTCATAGAATTTGAAAAACAGTATGTGCGAAGTAGGGTTGAGTCGATAGACGATGCCATCGTCCATTGCTGATGGCCGATAGACATCACAATGCTGAGCTGCCATCGCCATTCTCCGCCCCGCCCCCGTCGCAGCAGCAATCCCACTCGCGAAAAATACACACTTAGGCCCCGTTTACACTACTACGTCTTAGTTTTAAAACGGCATTTTAGAACGAAAATGATCCACGTCCACACTGGCGTTTCATCTAGCATTTCTGAAAAGATCTCCGTCCACACTATACCGCTGAAAATGCACATCACGTGACCACACACATGCACACAAACACACACTCTGTCATGTGCTGCAGTGTATGTGCACGTCTGAGCTACTGGGTAGTTGGCGATTTCGGACGCAGCCCGTGTGACTCCGCAAATAAAGATGGTTCCCATTTCCCATTATGTTGTTGTTTGGCATTAACAATAGTCAACACTTGACTCCGTAAACTGCTTGTCACTCAATCTCTCTGGTGTCTTTTTGATGTTTGAGAGTGTGCAAACATTTCTCCAGTCATTTCGTTTTTTGGTATTTTTTGGTCAACGCACATATTGGATCATTTTGAGTGACCATGTGGTTAGTTTTTAGTTGTTTTTTGCACATCCGAGGAAATAGGAAAAATGTAGGTCAAGAATCATTTTCCAATCGAATTGGATTGTAAAGTCCTTTCTAAATATTCCCACCCCTAATGGATGGTGTGTGAATTGGGATGCAGCATATGTCTGATATCTGTTAGAGAATGAGCAGCTCTGATTGTACTGGATGTGTTGGTCTTCAGTAAATGTAAAGCTCTTCACCTGTGGTGTGTGTTGTGTTTGCAAGCGTCTCTGCTGGGTGTTTCTACAGTGCTCCGCACACTTGCCACTGCTGTGAACGTGTTGTTAAACAGTCCCGCTCGGCCTTCAGACTGGATTACTAAAGATATAAAGCCTCACTAATCTGCTCTCCTCGATTATCTGCCAGATTATTACTTTCAAGATCCCCTTTAAAGCACCTTATGAATTTAACTACAATTGATATTAAAAGCCTCATGCACGTTATAGTTTTACTGTTATTTTATAAGGTATGTTTCACATTATATTTTTCTATAAGGTCTGCTGAAAATGTCTTTTTTTCTTTCTGTTTTTACCACACCTTTTTTACATTCTAAAAATGCTAGCAACTTAAATTTGGTTCCTTATGCATAGTGATTTTGAATAAGCCTGCTCAGATGCTTCCGGTGAACTGTCTTGCCATTATAAACTCGCCAGATCTGCATTGTTTAAAATCAAACATCTTCACTGCCTGATTGAGATAAAATATAAAGTGTGTCTCAGACTGGACAAGAATATTAATTAATCTGTCTGTCTGTCGGTCGGTCGGTCGGTCCATCCATAAACCCATCCACCCATCCATCCATCCATCCATAGACCCATCCATCCATCCATAGACCCACCCACCTATCTATCCGTCCATAGAGCCACCCACCCACCCATCCATCCATCCATCCATCCGTAGACCCTCCCACCCATCCATCCATCCAAAGACCCACCCACCAACCCATCATCCATCTATAGACCAACCCACCCACCGATCCATCCATCCATAGACTCACCCACCCACCCATCCATCCATCCATCCATAGACCCACCCACCCACCCATGCATCCATCCATCCATAGACCCACCCACCAACCCATCCATCCATCCGTAGACCCACCCACCCATTCATCCATCCATCCGTAGACCCACCCACCCATCCATCCATCCATCCATCCATAGACCCACCCATCCATCCATCCATCCATCCATCTATAGACCCACCCACCCATCCATCCATCCATAGACCCACCCACCCACCCACCCACCCATCCATCTATCCATAGACCCACCCACCCACCCATCCATCTATCCATCTATAGACCCACCCACCCATCCATCCATCCATAGACCCACCCACCCACCCATCCATCCATCCATCCATAGCTCCCACCCATCCATCCATAGACCCACCCACCCATCCATCCATCCATCCATAGACCCACCCACCCACCCACCCATCCATCCATCCATAGACCCACCCACCCACCCATCCATCCATCCATAGACCCACCCACCCATCCAAAGACCCACCCACCAACCCATCATCCATCTATAGACCAACCCACCCACCCATCTATCTATCCATCCATAGACCCACCCACCCACCCATCCATCCATAGACCCACCCACCCATCCATCCATTCGTAGACCCACCCACCCACCCACCCATCCATCCGTAGACCCACCCACCCACCCATCCATCCATCCGTAGACCCATCCACCCATCCATCCATCCATCCATCCATAGACCAACCCACCCACCCATCCATCCATCCATAGAATCCATCCATAGACCAACCCACACACCCATCCATCCATTCATAGACCCACCCACCCATCCATCCATCTATAGACCCACCCACCAATCCATCCAACCATAGACCCACCCACCCACCCATCCATCCATCCATCCATCCATCCATCTATAGACCCACCCACCCATCCATCCATCCATCCATCCATCCATCCATAGACTCAACCACCCACCCACCCATCCATCCATCCATAGACCACCCATCCATCCATCCATAGACACACCCACCCACCCACCCACCCATCCATCCATAGACCCATCCACCCATCGACCCATCCATCCATAGACCCACCTACCCATCCATCCATCCATCCATCCATCCATCCATCCATCCATCCATCCATCCATAGACCCACCCACCCATCCATCCATCCATAGACCCACCCACCCACCCACCCATAGACCCACCCACCCACCCATCCTTCCATAGACCAACCCACACACCCATCCATCCATTCATAGACCCACCCACCCATCCATCTATAGACCCACCCACCAATCCATCCATCCATAGACCCACCCACCCACCCATCCATCCATCCATCTATAGACCCACCCACCCACCCATCCATCCATCCATCTATAGACTCACCCACCCACCCATCCATCCATCCATCCATAGACCCACCCACCCATCCATCCATCCATCCATAGACCCACCCACCCACCCACCCATCCATCCATCCATAGACCCACCCATCCATCCATCCATCCATACATCCACCCACCCACCCACCCATCCATCCATTCATAGACTCACCCACCCGTCCATCCATCCATAGACCCACCCACCCATCCATCCATCCATAGACCCACCCACACACCCACCCACCCATCCATCCATTCATAGTTTCATAGTTCATAGGGAAGTATGGCAATACCAGAAATTTTTGACCTTGTGGGGACATTTTTTGTTGTTCCCTAGGAGGAAATGGCTCATAAATCATCCAGAATTAAGTATTTTAAAAATGTAAAGTGCAGAAATGTTTTCCTTGAGGTTTGGGTTTCGGGGTGAATACTGTCTGTACAGCAGGCGTGCCCATACTCTGTCCTGGAGAGCCAGTGTCCCTCCAACCCCAGTCAGACACACCTGAGCCAGGCAATCAAGCTCTTACTAGGCTTTCTAGAATTATCCTGGCATGTGGATTGAGGCAAGCTGGAGCTAAAGTCTTCAGGATTAAGTTTAGGGACTGCTGCTTTACAGAATAAAAAAAAAACACTGTGTCTATGGAAAGTCCCCATAAAACACGAAACCCAACATGTGTGTGCTTGTGTATTTCAGGGCTCAGGAGACGTTTCTGCAGTGGGACCAATGCCGTCGCTTCTATAACTTCCTGATGGCCGACAACATGAAGAAAATAATTTTATCGCACAGGTACAGTAGATGTGCTCCTGCTGTCAGTGTGAGCACTGTGATATTTGCTGTGTTCAGACTAACTTGCAGTAATGCTGTCTCTGGTAAGAGAACAGTAATCTAATCACCACTTAGTCAACAAAGCGTTGTGTTTTGTGTGCTTGAACAGGGGCGTTTTATTCGGTGTGGGCTCGAAAATGGTGGATTCGGAGCTGAGTCGACTTTACACTGCCACGTCACTCATGCAGATCGACGACAACATCATGAGGTCAGACCACACATAAGTCATAACTATGATTTATTTGTATTTTTAATGGCTGTTCACACAAGAGGGATTTTCCACATGCTGTATGTTGTTAGGCTTCATATTTCAAGTATAAAGTGAGTTTGGCAATTTGTTTGTAGAAAGTTCCACGGACACAACTCTCTAAAGGAGTACTACGAGAAGGAGAGCTGTGTGCACTACATTCACAATGTGAGTAGCACTACCTAATGGAAGCCACTTCTGATGTGCATGTTTGCTGTTTTTCACTGTAGTTTATGTATGTATGTTTTTTTTGTGCAGATAAATGTGCCTCTGCTGCTGGTGAACTCTGGTGACGATCCGCTCGTGCACAACTCTCTGCTCACTATTCCTCGGACACTCGCAGGTACAAACACTACAAACAAATCATTCGATGCTTAATGCTGTTTAAAAAGAGATATTTAGTAGGTAAGCGTGGGAACCATATTTTATAAAGTGTGGTTTGTGTTATATGGAAGGATTATTATTTGTTTTGTCCTCACCTGTTACATTTACACAGAAAATATGAAATATGAGAATATTTCTGTTACATTTATACAGAAATATTATTTCATATTTTTTGTTTAGTTTGATATTTTTACAATACGTAACAATAATACATTTATAACAGCTTAAATGTTATTTTTTATTTTCATATGCAATTATTTTTAGTCATTTTCACTTTTTTTAATTAACAAACAAATTGCTTTATTTTATCATCTTTTACTAAATCAATCATCAAAAGTTTTTTTATTTAAATTATTTTAGATTTTTGTCTTCTTTGTTTTATCCACAACTCTTACATTCATGCATAAGAAATATGATTATTATCCGCTTACTTTCAGTTAACTTTGTTGTTTTAGCTATATTAGCTTTTTTAGTTCAAATTAATTACTACTAAATTATTACTTTTACTTTAAGTAAATGACGGTATTTAATTGCTTTTTAATTTAATTTTATTATATTTAATTTTATTAAACACAAGCAACATCTGCACATGATCCATATATCATTTTTATGTTTTTTGCCTGTGAATTGTGAAAAAAATGATTATTATCTGCTTAATTTGAGTTAACTTTGTTTTGTGTTTTAGTTTTAGATTTTTAGTTAACAGTAGCATGTTTTGTCAATTTCCATTTGAAGTTTTCATCTAAAATTGCATATAAATTTTTTTCATATAAAAATATTTTTACTTTAAGTAAATGACATTATTTAATTGCAGATTTTTATTTTATTTTATTTTATTGAACATCTGCACATGATCTATAATACAAAACTGACCTGTGAACTTGTAGACATTAATTTAAGATCTAAATCAATTATCAAAAGTTTTTTATTTAAATAATTTTTGTCTTCTTTGTTTTATCCACAACTCTTACATTCATGCAGAAAAATATGAGAGTAAGAAATATGATTATTATCCGCTTTCAGTTAACTTAATTAAGTTAATTTTAGTTAACTTTCTTCTGTCATTAGTTTTATATTTTTAGTTATCAATAACATAATTTGGCAAATTAGTTACTGGTTTTCATCTAAAATTGTTATTTTAGCTATATTAGCCTTGTCAATTAATAAATAGTATTTAAATAGTTTTACTTTAAATAAATTTCATTATTTAATTGCAGATTCTTTTTATTTTATTTTATTTCAACACAGCACTATAGCAGCATCTGCGATTGGTGCATTATTTTTTTTTTCTTGCCTGTGAACTTGTAGACATTAGTTAAAGATCTAAATCAATTATCAAACGTTTTGTATTTAAATTATTTTCATCTTCCTTGTTTTATCCACAACTCTTACATTTAAGCAGAAAATATGAGTAAGAAATATGATTGTTATCTGCTTAATTTTAGTTAACTTTTTGTCATTAGATTTATATTTTTAGTTAACAATAAAGTTTTGTCAAAATTTCATCTAATATTGTTGTTTTAGCTATATTAGCCTTGTCAATTAGCAAATAGTATTTAAATAGTTTTACTTTAAATAAATTACATTAGGGGCAACGCAGTGGCGCAGTAGGTAGTGCTGTTGCCTCACAGCAAGAACGTCGCTGGGTCGCAGGTTCGAACCTCGGCTGGGCTGGGTCAGTTGGCGTTTCTGTGTGGAGTTTGCATGTTCTCCCTGCGTTTGCGTGGGTTTCCTCCGGGTGCTCCGGTTTCCCCCACAGTCCAAAGACATGCAGTACAGGTGAATTGGGTAAGCTAAATTGTCCATAGTGTATGAGTGTGAATGTGTGTGTGGAAGTTCCCAGAGATGGGTTGCGGCTGGAAGGGCATCCGCTGCGTAAAATCGTGCTGGATAAGTTGGCGGTTCATTCCGCTGTGGCGACCCCGCAAGGGACAAAGCCGACAAGAAAATGAATGAATGAATAAATTACATTATTTAATCGCAGATTTTTATTTTATTTTTTATTTTATTTTACTAGCAACACTAGCAACAACTGCACATCTATTATTTTTTATGTTTCTTGCCTGTGCAGTTGTAGACATTTAATCAGATCCAAATCAATTATCAAAACTTTTTTTACTTACATTTTTTTTTCTTATTATTAAACTAAAACCGTAAAAAGCCATTTGTTAGCCAATTATATATTTCAGCTTATCATATACCTTAATACATTTCTTATTTGATTCTAGTTAAACTAGAAGTAACTAAAACGTTAAGATGTATTTATGTCTGTATTATATCATCTTTGCATTAAATTACAAAAAACGAATTACCGCTTATGCGGGGCATTTGCAATCCAGTGTCTATGAGTCACTATTAAAAACATTATTTTCTCTTCTGGCTGCCGTTATCACTCATACTATTTTTTTTCCTTTTTTTGAAAGTCGGGGAAATAATCCTAACTTACCTGCTAAAATAAAAAGTACCCCCAAATAAAATTACAACAAACTCCCTTTCTCCCTCGCTGCCACAAAGCAGGAGAAAGTGTTTTTAAAATAAATGGCGATTCCCAACCTACAGCTTCAATTTAACCAAAAATAATATATAGTTTGAAAACAAAGCATACAGGCTCAGATTAAATACGGCGAGCAGACGAAATCAGTCAATCACACCACACTAATTCAACAAACAATCTGGGGCAGGAGATAGGAGACGCTCGGAACAACAGCAACATCGGCGGCAACAACGACAGAGCTTTGCGACCTGCACCGAGCAGACAGATCAGACCTTTGTTCCTCTCCTCCACTTATATACACTCCCACTCGCAACACAGCTGGACCGCAATCAAGCGCAGCTCTAGAGGGAGAGAGAGAGAGAGAGAGAGAGAGAGAGAGAGAGAGAGAGACCTGCACATGCTCCACAGCGCACAACACAACATCAGCTCCAGATGCATAAACAAAATACATATCTGTGTATACAGTTGAAATCAGAATTATTAGCCCCCCTGAATTATTAGCCCTTCTGTTTATTTTTGTTCCCCAATTTCTGTTTAACGGAGAGAAGATTTTTTCAACACATTTCTAAACATAATAGTTTTAATAACTCATTTCTAATAACTGATTTATTTTATCTTTGCCATGATGACAATAAATAATATTTTACTAGATGTTTTTCAAGACACTTCTATACAGCTTAAAGTGACATTTAAAGGCTTAACCAGGGTAATTAGGTTAACTAGGCAGGTTAGGGTAATTAGGCAAGTTATTGTATAACGATTATTTGTTCTGTAGACTATCGAAGAAAAAAAAAATTAGCTCAAATGGGCTAATAATTTTGATCTTAAAATGGTTCATAAAAAATTTAAAACTGCTTTTATTGTAGCCAAAATAAAACAAATAAGACTTTCTTCAGAAGAAAAAACATTATCAGACATACTGTGAAAATTTCTTTGCTCTGTTAAACATCATTTGGGAAATATTTAAAAACGAAAAAAAAGGGGGGCTAATAATTCTGACTTCAACTGTATAATAATATTTATATATATATATATATATATATATATATATATATATATATATATATATATATATATATATATATATATATATATATATATATATATATATATATATATATATAAAATAAATGAACAAATAATTATTACTTTCTGAAACGTAACAGATTGTAACAAAAAGTGATTTGTTGTACTCTCCTACTCATTGCGCTCTAAGTTTTCCCAACTACAACGACTTCCGCTATGAAATGGGCCCATAAAAGGGTCTATTATGAAAGCATATTTAAAATTCTATAAAATTACTAAAGCTTTAACTAAAAGGAAAACCACAAGCATATAAGAATTTATTCAAACTACTAGTGAAATCTTTAGTTTGGCCTGTCACGATATCTATTTTTTTGTCTTTCGATATGTTGCACCAAAATATATTGCAATAAACTATATTATTGTCATTTTATGCCACTCATTATGTAATGCCTGAATGACAATATAATAAATAGCATCACGATGCAAGCACACTCTTTCAAAAAGAGCACATCAGATTTTATTCTTATGAATATTTAATTGAATTTAATTATAGTCATTTTAATCAGGCATTGGAATCAGAATGTGAAAACGCATATCCTAAATAAAAAATAATAAATGTTAACAAAAATGTCCAAGGTAAAAAGTAACAGAGGCTGTGATATCTGCTAGCAGATCTATTTTAAGTCGTCAGACACCCACATGAAAATATACTACAGTAATTTATAGTGAATACTGTAGTATTTTTAAACCATACTGACACTGAAACCTCCAATAGAGATAGAGATGTTGCACAATCAGCTAAAATGTTGCTAGAATTGTTTTTTATGTATGGGCGATATACAGTACATTGCATCACCAAAAATGATTGAGGTCATGTCCATGTGTTGTGCGATAAGTCGATATATTGATTATTGTGACAGGCCTATCTTCAGTGATAGTGCATGGATTTGATGTATTCTTATGGCTCACAAATACTCTAAAGCCAGCAAAACACTTGAGTGCATAACCTGTACTGTACTGTGCTCGACTGCATGTTTTTCTCTGTTTGTAAATTAACAGCACACACTGTATCTCCTTAAAAAAATTAATTAATGTCTAAAGCATCATTTTCAGCTTCAAGAGTTTGTCCGAATGAACTTGCAAACAGACAATTTTGAGCTTGTTTTCGGGCCTTATTTTTCTGGCAGTTTTTTTTTTTTTCTGTCCACTCCATATTGTTTCTGCTTCCTGTTCCGTTCGCCTACATCCTATTTTTTCTCTGATCTTTTATTAGATTGTGACTCGCATGCCTAAAAAAACTTTAATCACTCCACACAGATGTTTATGAGTGTTCATCTGTTGATATTCGTCTAGTTTTGTGTCATAAAGCAAACGATGACAAACTATTGGTCCATGTGAAGGTGTCTGTTTAGTGTTAGGAAGTCAGCAGTGTTTTATTGTGCGTGCTGGTGGTTTACATGAAGAGTTTTTTGTATAAAGACATGGCTATGATATACACTGTAAAAATGTAATGGCAAAAAGACAAGACAACAAATATTTTTATGTTAACTTATTTCAATAAGTTAATCAGGTTTCCACTAAATTCTTTGGGTCCTATTATACACCCAGCGCAAGATGTGTTTGCCGCGATTTGTTGCTATTTTCAGAGTAGCGCAACTGTAATTTTCACATTTTTGCCATGTTGTTTAAAGGGCCACGAAACCCCCTGTCTCAGCAGGGTGTTTTCACACCTCTGTTTTGAAAAAAGTCAGGAAAGTTGGGCGTGTCCAGCTCTGGGAGTGTGGGAGTGTCGGGGGAGGGAAAGAGGATAAGATTTTGCATAGAAGGGAGTTAACATTTGGGCACGCGCTAAGTTTGACAGGAAAAACAAACACACAGAGGCTGATTTGATACGGCGAATAAGAGAAAAAAAATCCTCCGCATTTCTCTGTAACTTATGCACTCGGTAGGTAGCGTCAGAAAGCCGTGTGTGTATAGACTATCCTGTCACAAATTGCAGCGAAAATCCTGCACAACGGGAATAGTTTGTGTTTACATGTTTACACTCGGAGAGCAGCATTTAAACAAAGGGCACTCCACTGCAAACACTTACCAAATCTGTAGACAGACAATCAAACTGGAGCTGTGTCTTTTTATTAAAAGTAGACGAGCGGCATCGATCCGGATTTCACCATTTCCAGATGAGAAAAAGCTCTCGGGTAAAAATGTTCCTTACAAACGCGTTTCTGTCGAGTGTCGCGTGCACTGTAATCCACGCGTGAGTCTAGCTGCTCTCTCATAAAGGGAAAATAAAAACAAAACCTTCGTTGCAGCACACTAATAACACCTACGATTTTGTCTTGAAATTCTTGTACTTTCACTTGTTTTGGCTACACAACGTGGCGTCTCTCTGCCGTCTGAACAGTGTAAACTGGTAAACAGTCTCCGGAGCTATCATGCATATTAATGAAGTTTCGCGTCATACACAATAGAGCGCGCTGATTGGTTTGAAGCACGTCTTTCTCATGAATTAATACTGCACACTCAGATACGTAAGAACGTCCTAGAAAAGACAGACAGCCACTCTCCAGCTGGATTTACACCTAAGTATCTCATGGCCGTGACGCAGCTTCAAAAATTCGTTTCAAACCGGAAGAACGAATTTGCTCAAAATAACGCAAAAACAACCAATTTTCACTTTTTAGTGCAAATATGTGTCCTAATAGTGTTTATAGCAGCGTGGGACACATATATGACTGTCAACAGCTCAAAAAATGTGTTTTGGTGTTTCGTGACCCTTTAAATAGCAAATCCATTTGCACCACTGTCTGGACTCATGGGTGTGCTGGTCTACTGTATAAAGGAGGTGTGTTAAGGTGCATTGTTGGCGTGTTGCTATTTTGAGGAACTGAAATAGACTGTGCTATTGACCAACTAAAAGCTGGTCTAAAGTCCAGGACAGAGCGGTTAGTTATGCGCCTGTGCAGGTCCAAATGTATAAACGCACATGATGTACAGCAATGCACAAATATCTTTACACATGAAAAAAAATGTAAGGATTAAAATATTACAAAAATGATTATTTTCTTCATAAATATAAAAACCACTGCCTCCATGCCTTCTTCATCTCGGGTTTTTTTTTTTTCAGTTTATTCATGACAATTTGCATTTGTATAATGTTGTTATTAGTAGTAGTAGTAGTAGTAGTAGTAGTATTTATTATATGCATATTTATAATTGTTTTAATAAAAACAAGTTTAGATTTGTTTACCTGTCGGGTTTTGGAGACGTATGGGGCATAAGAATAGAACGTGTGTTTAGATATAACTCAGTTTTTTTGACCACACTTCGTTATTATTGTTCATTTTTTGTTTGCTGGAAATTAGAACTGAATTTAGAAATAGTTTTGAAACAAATCTTTGCACTTAACAAACTAAATTATATATGTAGGCTAATGGATGTCTTCAGTGGAGTGAGTTTCCACCGTGTCCATATCCACGAAAGTAAAGGAGTAAAGTGAAGAGTAAAAGTAAAGAGGCCGTATGGAGTAAGCTCGTTCTTTATCCTCAAGCTCCAGATGGTCTGTTTAGCTGTTTTCTCTCTAATGAAGCGTTCAGTTTTTCCACTCTTGACATTCAAATTTGGCTTTCCATCCATCATTTTGTCTTCCATCTATCCATCCATCCATCCATCCATCCATCCACCCATCCTTGTCTTCTATCTATCCATCCATCCATCATTTTGTCTTCTATCCATCTATCCATCCTTTTGTCTTTTATTCATACATCCATCCTTGTCTTTTAATAATCCATCCATCCTTGTCTCTTCCATCCATCCATCCTTGTCTTCTATCCATCCATCCATCATTTTGTCTTCTATCCTACTATCCATCCTTGTCTTTTAATAATCCATCCATCCTTGTCTCTTCCATCCATCCATCCTTGTCTTCTATCCATCCATCCATCCATCCATCCATCCATCATTTTGTCTTCTATCCTACTATCCATCCTTTTGTCTTTTAATAATCCATCTATCCTTGTCTCTTCCATCCATCCATCCTTTTGTCTTCCATCCATCCATCCATACATCCTTTTGTCTTCTATTCATCTTTTTCTTTTATCATCCATCCATCCTTTTGTCTTCGATCCATCCATCCTTTTGACTTCCATCTATCTTTTTCTTCTATCATCCATCCATCCTTTTGTCTTCTATCCATCTATCATCCATCCATCCATCCTTTTGACTTCCATTCATCTTTTTCTTCTATCATCCATCCATCCTTTTGTCTTCTATCTGTCTATTCATCCATCCATCCTTTTGACTTCCATTCATCTTTTTCTTCTATCATCCATCCATCCCTTTGTCTTCTATCCATCTATCATCCATCCATCCATCCTTTTGACTTCCATTCATCTTTTTCTTCTATCATTCATCCATCCTTTTGTCTTATATCCTTTTATCCTTCCATCCATTCTTTTGTCTTCCATCCATCCATCCATCCACCCGTCCATCCATCCATCCTTTTCTTGTATCACCCATCCATCTTTTTCGTGTCATCCATCCATCCTTTTATCTTCCATCCATCTTTTTCTTCTATCATCCATCTATCCTTTTGTTTTCTATCCTTCCATCCATCCATCCATCCATCCTTTTGTCTTCTATCCTTCCATCCATCCATCATCCATCCTTTGTCTTCTATCCATCCATATTGATCTGTTGAGGATCAATAGAATATATATTATTTAAAAAAATTGTTTTATTAATATTTATTTATTATTGTTTTTTCCCCCCTCAAAATGTCAACACTAGCTGCCTGTACACACGTCTCCTGCCTTGGATTCCCCATCCTTCATATTTATTTTTTTGTTCACTTTTTGCAAACGTTGGCTTTGTTGTGATTCTGAGTTTTCCTCGTTAATTTTTGTCCTCCTCCAGAAAAGAAAGAGAATGTGGTCTTCGCTTTGACTCTCCACGGTGGGCATCTGGGCTTCTTCGAGGGTGCAGTTCTGTTTCCCCAGCCGCTCACCTGGATGGACAAGGTGATCGTGGATTACGCCACTGCCATGTGCCAGTGGGAAAAGCAGAAACCCCCCTGCCAAAGCCAAGATGCCCAGTCCAGCCAAACCACATGCCAAGAAAACACATCCTAACCGGACCAGCGTCTGCAAGAGTTTTCACTTCTTCCTCTTTTTCTATCAAATGAGGTGAATCCTGGCGACTTTCTAAAAGGGAGAAAAAGCAGAAAAGCCACTCTGACCAAAAAAAAACCACACATACACACACTCTCTAATGTGTAGCGATGGGCAGCGTTTCACATTTACTGTAGTCTGTGGTGGTTTAGATCTTTGGTAAATAAGGAGTTTATCACAGGATCTGGCAACAGGAGCTGAGCCAATCTCACAAAAACACAGGAGAAAAAAAAGAAGAGTATTTTTAGAGAATATTGAAAGGAAATATTTTGCGTAGATTAAAAAAAAAAAAAAAAAAGCGTATTTTTTGGGATATTAATTTTTTTAGTGTGTAATATTAAGCACAATTCATCTTAAATTAACAGTTTTCCGTATTTTGTACTTCATTATTGTTGAATTTTAGGATCTTGATCTTTTCTCCAACAACTTTTAATGTTGAAAAGTTTGAAGAAAAGTGACTTTTATTGACATTTTTAATAGTTTGAAGTGATATATTCTCTGTATTGGTGTTGTAAATTATGGTACACAAACCTGGTAACATGCCAGTACTTTTATTAAAAGCTACACTTAATTCTCTAGATTTTATTTCTTCTAAATTTAGACATTTTAATGTCCATAAATGTCACTTTTGTAAAACATCACAGTTAAATTTTCAACGTCAAATGTTGACAGAGCAAAGGTAAAAGTCCCATAATGCAACTCGTAACCATAAATGAACAACAACAACAAAATGAATAATGAAATATGGAATCTGTTAAATATTTATATTTTTTACAGTGGTGATTTAATGGTCAATTTCACACTTTTTTCACACTGCAAAAGAGTAAAAAATGGGACTAATGACACTCGCCTATAACAAAATATTAAAATACAATAAAGTACAAATTCAGTGCAACAAATAATACTACTATTATAATTCAAAACATAAATAATAAAAAAAGTAATAGTATTTAGTTTATTGCATAACAAAATTACAATGCAACAATTATTTATATATATATATATATATAATTATACATATATTGTGAGCAATGTTAAAATTTACATGACACAAAATTAAATGTTGCAAAAAAAACATAATTATAATATATATATATATATATATATATATATATATATATATATATATATATATATATATATATATATATATATATATATATTTATATATATATATTTATATATATATTTATATATATATATATATTTATATATATATATATATATATATATATATATATATATATATATATATATATATATATATATATATATATATATATTATAATTATGTTTTTATTTATAATCATAAATAAAAATTATGATTATAATAAATTAAATAATGCTGAATAAAATATGTTTTTGGTATGCTAATTTGGCATGTGTTTTTTTTCTTCCAGTGATTTTTTTTACTGTATTGCATTGAATATAATACCATAAATTAGCAGAAATTCTATATTATTATTATTATTATTATTATTAAATATATTATTAGATTTAATATATTATTTGTAGTAATATATATATATATATAGTGAACAATGTTAAAATGTCCCAAAAATAAGTCATTAAATATATCATACATCAAAAATAAAAATCATGATTATAATACAAAAAAATTATGCAGAATATTAGAAATAAATTGTTTGGTATGCTAATGCTAATTTGGTACATGTTTTTTCTCCTAGTGATGTCTTACTGTATTGCATTGAATATAAAACCGTAAATAAGCTTAAATTAAAGCAAATTTAAGAGATTTCATCACATAATTACATCTAGAATGAGGCTAAGTTATGATCATAATATCTGCCTGTAACAATGCAAATATTGAGTGATCCTTAACAACCAGCTCAGTTTTATTGGTATATAAATATGACCAATGCTTTTGTGAGATTGACTCTGCTGACTTGCTAAACCACACACGGCGAGCTTCACTGTACATAACACGAGGCTTTCAGAGAAGTTAATGTTATGCAGGCACTGTGTGCTTATAAATATGACCGACACGCCGTTTTGACTTTTCATCACAATCTGGTCTGGTTTAAGCACAGTCCGAACCGTTTTAAAACTAACCAGACCTTCTCCAGTCCATATGACATTACAACAAAACTCATTTTTCAATCCACGTCACCTTCATTTGTAGATTCGGGGTTTTTTTTTTTTGTTGAGCACTTTCATGTAACATTTGCCATATGATGCATTGTTATAAAAAAAATTTAAAAAAAGGAAATAAAGAGGAGGATCGCCAGCAAAATGATCCCTCTTTTGATCATCCTGTAATTTACGGGACCTCCCGTTAAGAGCACTACGAGTTTGTTTCTGCAGTATTGACTGTGTTTGTGGACCTCGTGTTGATTTGGGACCCGGTGGGAGACAATAGTGCATTTATTTTCGTATTTTTAAGGCGCTTGTCTCTGAAAACTGGTTACTTGAGAAGTTTGGGGTTTTTTTGTGTTATATACTTCCGTTTTTATGTGTCGTGCAATTGTTATGGGTTTCTTTAGTCTTGGATTCAGGAGATTTTTTGTTGTTGTTGTTGTCTACTAGAATATTTGATTGTTGAGGGGAAATGTGTGTAAATTTGAAGGGAACTTTAGGATTTGTGTTTCCAAAGAGCTGTACTGGAGATTCTCACAGTGGTTTAGTGGTTTATTTCAGGGAATTCATGCAGCATATAAAGGGGAATCTCACAAAATGTCCAAGTTATCTTTCCTTTTGGTTCGAGTAAATTGTATTTAGTAAAAGTGTTGCAGTTATTTTTGTGAAAGCACTTTTTTTAAAGCACTTTTGCAACATTTCTCTTAAAAACAATTAGAAACTCTATTTAAAAAATCATTCTGTCGGCAAGCTTATTTTTTTGAGTTATTAATATTTTTAAAAAGATTTTCCATTATTATTAATATGGTATTTTTTCTTACAGTAAAAGCAGTATTGTTATTTAAATTGGGACTTTTTGACTTGGTTTTGTTTAGTGTTTTGTTTTGTTTTGTTGGGTTTTTTGTTTTTAGTTTTGTTTAGTGTTTTGTTTTGTTTTGTTGGGTTTTTTGTTTTTAGTTTTGTTTAGTGTTTTGTTTTGTTTTTGTTGGGTTTTTTGTTTTTAGTTTTGTTTAGTGTTTTGTTTTGTTTTTGTTGGGTTTTTTGTTTTTAGTTTTGTTTAGTGTTTTGTTTTGTTTTTGTTGGGTTTTTTGTTTTTAGTTTTGTTTAGTGTTTTGTTTTGTTTTTGTTGGGTTTTTTGTTTTTAGTTTTGTTTAGTGTTTTGTTTTGTTTTGTTGGGTTTTTTGTTTTTAGTTTTGTTTAGTGTTTTGTTTTGTTTTTGTTGGGTTTTTTTGTTTTAGTTTTGTTTAGTGTTTTGTTTTGTTTTGTTGGGTTTTTTGTTTTTAGTTTTGTTTAGTGTTTTGTTTTGTTTTGTTGGGTTTTTTGTTTTTAGTTTTGTTTAGTGTTTTTTTTTGTTTTTTGTTGGGTTTTTTGTTTTTAGTTTTGTTTAGTGTTTTGTTTTGTTTTTGTTGGGTTTTTTGTTTTTAGTTTTGTTTAGTGTTTTGTTTTGTTTTTGTTGGGTTTTTTGTTTTTAGTTTTGTTTAGTGTTTTGTTTTGTTTTGTTGGGTTTTTTGTTTTTAGTTTTGTTTAGTGTTTTGTTTTGTTTTGTTGGGTTTTTTGTTTTTAGTTTTGTTTAGTGTTTTGTTTTGTTTTTGTTGGGTTTTTTGTTTTTAGTTTTGTTTAGTGTTTTGTTTTGTTTTGTTGGGTTTTTTGTTTTTAGTTTTGTTTAGTGTTTTGTTTTGTTTTTGTTGGGTTTTTTGTTTTTAGTTTTGTTTAGTGTTTTGTTTTGTTTT